>CM062809.1:642832035-643494329 GCA_031772625.1 Pinus tabuliformis | reverse complement strand
ACATTGAAAATGGTTAATAAGTTCAACCATTGGCCGAACTTGAGTAAATAAGTGGCTGATTTGTTTGTGAGGTGTTTGGAATATCGATAGGTAAAAGAAGGGTGTAAGCATCCATGTGGTTTATTGCATCTAATTCCAATTCCAAAGTGGAAATGGGAGGTCATTTCCATCAATTTCATTACAGGATTTCCGAGGACATATCGACATCATCATTCTATTACAGTTGTGATTGAAAAGTTGACTAAGGTAGCTCACTTCATTCCAGTGAAGTCTATGAATTCAGCTAGTGAGGTAACTCAGGTCTTCATGAGGGTGATAGTGAGGTTAAATGGTATTCCTAGGAATATTGTGTCTGACAATGATGCCGAGTTCACTTTCATGGTTTGGAAGGATTTATTTGCAGGCTCGAGTAAAAATTTAACTTTTAGTACAACTTATCATCCATAGATAGATGGAAAAACAAAGAGGGTCAATAGGGTTCTTAGGAGATGCTAAGGATGTATGTTATGCAACAACAGAGGATGTAAGAGGAGTATCTTCCATTGGTTGAGTTTTTTTATAACAATGGATATCAAGAATCTTTGAAAATGAGTATGTTTGAGGCACTTTATTGGCAGAGTTGTAATACTCCCATTAGTTTGAGTGATCCAATGAATAGGGTACTGATTGAAGTAGATACGTTGGTTGAAATGGAACAAGAAATGCTAGTTATGAAGAAGAATATAAAGGTAGTATAGGACATGAAAAAGAGTTATGGAAATAAACACAGGGTATTAAAGGAGTTTCAAGTTAGGGAACATGTGTACATTGCACATCAAGCCTAAGAAGAGCACCTTGAGGATTGGATCATGTACCATGTTGGCACCTTGGTATTGTAGTTCTTTCAAGATCCTTTAGAGGATTGGACTAGTGGCCTACAGAATTACATTGCCTTTGACTGTGAAAATACATGATGTTTTCCTTGTGTCAATGCTTAAGAAGTATGTGAAATATTTTTATCATGTGATTGACTTGCTTATATTGCAAGTGGATCCAGAAGGAGAATTCTAGTAGGAACCCCAATGAATTTTGTAGCAAAATATGCTCATGCTTTGGAATCAAGAGATCAAGAAAGCTAAGGTGCAGTGTAAGCACTTTGGGCTCGATGAAGCTACATGGGAGATGGATGATCAAATGCAGGTTATGTTTCCTTCTCTATTCGTTGGTTGAGCGGATGTATTTGATATATGTTTTGATGTTGTGTGTTGGTTATGTCTATATATGCGTATGTATGTAAATACCTCATCGATCTATGTTATAAAGCTCCAATAAGCGATATGGTGTTTATTGTATGATGGTGATGATCTCAATAGTATGATATGATGTAAATGTTGTATCAAGTTGTGCTATAAATCTCCATAGACAACATGTGTTTTGTTGGTTTATAAGTGCCATTGAACACCAAGGACAGTTCCCTCAAGGGGGAGGGGTTTGCAAAAACCCCTGGTTGATTTTCTATGTAAATAAAAAAAGTAATGACCAAGGTCATGGGAGACGTATTCCAAGCTTAATGTTGGGAAAAAATAGTGATGGGGATCACTTGTGATTAATTAATGACTATGGCAATTGGCAAAGGAAAAATGGAAATAATTGACCTTCTATTTCTGAAGTAAAGGGAAACAAGAGAAAAGGGAGATGAAGGGTCACATATTTGCATGTGAAGAAAATTGAAGGAAAAATAGAGGAAAATGAAGAAAAAAGAGGCCGCAATGATAAAAAGGCTTACGAGGATCAGTGCATGGCTTATGCCAGTCCAATTTTGGAGCTCTCTCTCTCTATTCTCTCACACTCTTGCACACTTGGAGATTTCTTGTAGCACTTTTGGAGCACTTTGGCATACCTTGGATTTGAAGCACGAAGGCAAAGGAAAGAAAGAAATCATAAGGGAATAGATGGATCAACATCTAAAACTGGATTTATTTGGAAGTAACATGTTGCATGTATGATTTCCTTGATGCATGGTGGATGCATGTGGTTTTCTGGTTATGTGTTGTCATTAGATTATAGGATTGCCTGGATTGATAGTGATTTTAGCCTTGCCTTGACATTTCTTGGATATCCATGGTGTTGTGGTATTTTCCACTTGATTTTTTTCTAGTTGGTGTTCATAATTCCTTATGGTTGTGGGCTGGAACAAACACTCTATAAGCCTTTGAATAGCTTGGTTTGAGTCACTAGTCTTGGAGCCTAGGTTAGGAAAAACAATCTAGAGCCCTTGTGGGTTAATTTATTAGTCCCTGGAGCTAGTTGGACAAATGCTCTGGAGCCCTAGAAGGTTATGAGTTCAGTTACTAGTTCCTGAAGCCCTGGAAAACTTGGGTAGTGATCCAAGTGGCTCTAGAAAGGCTTAGTTTTCAAAGTGTCCAGATCTCAGTAATATTGGCACCATGTTATAATGCTTGGCATTACAAACCCAATGACGTGAACGACACCTCAATTGGAGTCTGTACGACCATATTCCATTAGAAGTTTTCAAGTCATAAGGGAATGTGGGATCTACTTTGCTTATGTGGTGACACAATGAAAAATGGACCTGTTGTAACCCTAGAGATAAACTTTGGGTGAGAATAGGTCAGTGCCTAGGACATTTGTACAAAAAAAAAAAACTGTGTTTGCTGTCCCATACATGCTTACTCAGAGACATGTTATACAAGTCATGCAAAGAAAACTCCTTGGATAGACAATATTTTTTTCTAGATGGCCACACTGTTTGTAAAAATGATTTTGACATTATAGTGAGGTGATAGAATGAAATAGTGGAAGATTCAGAATAGAAGGTTGTAGTTGCAGAATATTTTATTATAAATCTTAGCAGAATGCATGAAAGACTTAGAAAATGAATATATGGAAATATGGAGCACGGTTTAAGGTTATTTAATTAAAGTTTACAAGTATTGTGAGCTCTTCCCAAGAAAAGTAAATATGTATTACTAAAAATAACCAACAACTTCCTTACACATTTCCAAGAGAAAAACAATTAATGAATTACAGTAACAAAGGAACACATATCATATTCAGAAGATAGTTAGAATCATCTAAAAATATTTATTTTATCTCCAAGAAAATATTGACACATTAAACAGGAATTTATTTTCGAGGTCAAAATTTTGGAACCCAAAAAATGGTTCCTCCATGTATTTTTGTAGAAACATTACAATGAAGACAATTATAAAAACTGTTAACTGCCATCAACTAACTTAAACTACTTTATAAAACTACTCTAAACTCTACTTGGTTCTTATGAGGACTCAAACTAAACTTAAAAATTAAAATACTTTGTTTTAAAATTACAAAATATAAATATATTTTCCAAAATGTCTTTTTCCAAAATAAAACATGTGTTTGATTCTCATTCGATCAGTTGGGATCCTTATGAAGGCTCACTTGAAGAAGGTCCAAGTTCCATGGCTTGAGCTAGTGATAATAATTCTCTGCACTTTTTCCACACTGCCAAATCAGGATTTGGGCACTTGATCAGTTTGTCATAGACCATTCTAAAATTATTTATCCTGTTGTAAGTGGGCTTCTCTGCGAAGAGGGTCTTGACCGACCATAATAATTGAAAGTCCCTTTGCAAGTGATTAACAATGGTTGACCCCTTCAGAATTGTTATCTTTTCATGGGAAGCATTAATTTTTCTATTTTCTTCAACTAATAAGGTTTCATATGTCCCCCATGGAAGAATATTACCTTGCTGATCCCAACATGATGGAAAACTTGCTCTAATTCTTTTATCAAAATTTGAATTAGAATCCAACACAAATTCTTTAATTTTCCCCTGTTTGGTTTCTACATTTTTTCTATAAGTATTATTTTTCACAATTTTATTTATTTCCATAACAATGGATGTTCTATCTTCAATATCCATTGCCCTCAACTCTTGAGAAGACTTAGCATTTAGAAAATCAATCATTCTTTTGGCTAACTTTGCACTTTCTCGTGATTATCGTTATTAGAAGAAATACCAATTTTTAAATCCCTTACAATTATTTTCTCCTTTGCCATAACCAACATGTGATTCCAGATTTCCTTTACTTTATGGATGATATCATTCCAAATGATTTCTCTTGCATATATGAGAGACATGTTACCTTTTAATTTCTCCTTTAATTCCTTGACTTCATCACAGGTTGTTTGTTAGGCCCCTATACTATTAGTGTAACCCCTTATTGTTATTAGTATAAGCCACTTATTATATTGATGTACCCATGTAGTGCCCATATTGTTACTATTGTTCCCATAGAAGCCCACTACTGTTAGTATTGTACCCTTACATTATTATTGTTATGTCGGCTCTGATTATGTTATAAACCCTTAGACTCCTATATATAGAAAGGAGGTATTTTCATTTGTATCATCCAAGAATTGTTCATTTATGTAATGTAAAGGAAGTTGCCCCCTTGAAGAGGCTTAATTCTAAGGCGTTGATCTATCTTTTCTATCTTTTCTTGAGCTGGTTTCATAACATTTGGTATCAGAGCTTTGGATTCTAGGGTTTCGCTGCTCCAAACAGGTCATCGTGGCATTTTCGCTATAACCCTTTTTATGTGACGTTTCAGAAGTCGAAAAAAAAATCCATTTGAGAAGAAATCGCGCTGAACCTTGGGTCCGAATTTCAGAGCTTTTCGCGTGATATTTTCGGAGATATGATCTGAGGAAGTTAGTCTTTTTGCAGACTCCTGAATTACACTCAAAACAGGTGACCTGGGGAAAATCATCATAACTTTCTCTCTGGGGATCGGATTGAAATTTCGTAAGAAGGTACAGAAAGAGGACGGACTGTAGTTTCTTGTATGCATTTTTCAGATCCAAAGGTTGAAAGAGAGACACGTGGTACTTAATACAATTTCGCTCTTCTGGAAAGGTCTATAATCAGGTCATCTTGGGAGATTGTGCATAACTCTTTCTTAGAGAATCCAATTTGGATCAGACTAGTGGCATTGGAAAGAGGACATAGAGGGTTACTATAGTTCACAATTTCAGAACTTAGAGATCTGAAAGTACAAAGTTACAGTCATTTCAAGGTTGAGCTCCTAAAATCAAGAAAAAGAAAGATGAGGAAGTTTGATGGCAAGGATCCGGTAAATTGGATACTTTAGATGGAGCAATATTTTGATCTACATGGTGTACAATTGTTACAAAAGGTATTTATTGCATCTTCATATTTAGAACCAGATCAATTTTTATGGTATGAAGGGCTTTGTTCTCGTAAAAAACTTGTTACATGGTCAATTTTCACGGAGGAAATGATAGCACATTATGAGGATACAAAGAGAAACACCACAACAATTGGAAAGAGTAAAAGGGCTTTGTGACGTAATGGAAAGAAAAATTATGGAAACCAGGAAGCATACCCCTCACAACTATAAATATGGAAGTGTTGTTTCTCCCAACCTTCCAAAACCTACAAGGGTTACACCACAACATTTGGAAGAAAAAAGAGAAAAAGAGCTTTGTTACAATTGTGATAGCAAATGCACTAAAGGTCATAGGTGTTCTGAGAAGAAATTATTTTACATAGAATATCAAGAGGAGGAAGAAAAGGTTCAAGAGACATCAAAAGAAGAGGATATACGCCAGGACACCACCCCAGAGAAAGAAGAAATGAATCAGACCATATCCTGTAAAGCATTGGCAAGAATTACCACTCCTCAAACTCTCAAGATAGAAGGAAATATCAAGAAGAAAAAGGTGCAAGAAGTGAAAGATCACATCGAGAAAGAAGAAATGAATGCAACCATATCTTGTAATTCAATGGACGAAATTACCACTCCTCAAACTATCAAGATAGAAGGACACATCAAGAAGAAATATGTTCAAGAAGTGAAAGATCACATCGAGCATCAAGAAATGAATCCGAACATATCTTGTAAATGACTGGAAGAAATTACCACTCCTCAAAAGATAGAAGGACATATCAAGAAGAAAAAGGTTCAAGCAGAGAAAGATCACATTGAGCATCAACAACAAGTTCTCCAACTTTTAAAGGATAATGCCACTTCGGTGCAAAATCAAACGAAACAACGGGTAGATAAAAATCGTAGTGAAAAATGTTTTGATGTATGTGATTGGGTATTTTTACTACTACATCTCAAGCAAGCTATTTATGAGAAGGAAATGTTGGCAATACTACATGCACTTAAAAAATGGCGACCTTACAGAATGGAAAGACTCTTCAAGGATGAGGATGTGGAAGAATTGTTTTGTGCTATTTATATTATCCAACCAGATTGGATAAACGAAGCAAGGGATGAATGGAAGAAGGACGAAGAAGTATGGCCAATTATTCAAAAGTTTCAAAAGATCCCAATTCAAGAAATATTGCCAGAAATTCAAGAGGAAGGAAAAATAATATTGGAACCTGGAGCAGCCACAGAAACAAGAACCCGACATCTACGAAATCGATCAATTTCAGAGTATCTCATCAAGTGGAAGAACTTACCCGCTGAATATTCCACATGGGAGGACAAGAATTTTATACAGAAGCATCAAGAACTACTCAAGCGTTGAGGACAACACTTTTTGAAGGAGAGGGGCATGTTAGACCCCTTTACTATTAGTGTAACCCCTTATTGTTATTAGTATAACCCACTTATTATATTGATGTACCCATGTAGTGCCCATATTGTTACTATTGTGCCCATAGGAGCCCACTATTGTTACTATTGTACCCTTACATTATTATTGTTATGTCGGCTCTGATTATGTTATAAACCCTTAGACTCCTATATATAGAAAGGAGGTGTTTTCATTTGTATCATCCAAGAATTGTTCATTTATGTAATGTAAAGGAGGTTGCCCCCTCGAAGAGGCTTAACTCTAAGGCGTTGATCTATCTTTTCTATCTTTTCTTGAGCTGGTTTCATAACATTGTTTCATAGTTTTTATGATGTTTTGATGCACTTTATTTAGCCATGTTCAATTGCCTCTCTTTAAAATTTAATTTCTCCTTTCTATGATACAAACTTTTCTGTATCTTTCTTATTTCATACTCTTAAATATTCAACTTAGTCATGACTTTGGTGAGCTTGTCAGTAGGGTCTTCAGAGTCTGGTTGCACCAAAATTATGCAAACATGTGCATCTATCTTTTGTTGTAGGCTTGCATTCAACTCTTTCAGAGTTTCCACCTCCTTGTTTCTTTCCATAACCTCATGGGTTATAAGTTATTTCTCTTTCTTTATTTGAGATACCTCTAGGGCCATGCCATGTTAAGTTGCATGAAACTTCAACTTTCTTCTCAATACTTGAATTTCAAGCTCCACTCCCTATAAAATCTTTTCGACAGTTGTCTTGTCTTCAGGATTTACTTTGAGCTTGACGATTAAATTCTTCAGTTCTTCATTTTGGGTGTGTAAGTATTGTGTTTTATCTAAGACAACATTCAAAAACCCCAATTACAGTGGTTGGAAGCTGTTCTAATTCCGTTAATTTATTGCATGCATTCGAAGACACCAATTAGAATACTAAAAAACCCCAATTAAACTTTTAAGCCATCATTCGAAAACCCCAATTAGACTTGTAAGCCAACATTTGAAAACCCCAATTAGATTGGTTGGGGGATGTTTTGATTCCATTAATTTATTGCATGCATTCAAAAACCCCAATTAGAATGTTAAGCTAACATTCGAAAACCCCAATTAGAATGGTAAGCCAACATTTGAAAACCCCAATTAGGCAGGTAATCCAACATTTGAAAACCCGAATTAGACTAGTTGGGATATGTTTTGATTACATTAATTTATGGCATGCATTAGAAAACCCAAATTAGAATGGTAAGCCAGCATTCGAAAACCCCAATTAGAGTGGTTGGGATATGTTTTGATTCCATTAATTTATTGAATTCATTCAAAAACCCCAATTAGACTGGGAAGCCAACATTCAAAAACCTCAATTATACTGGTAAGCCAACATTCGGAAACCTCAATTAGACTAGTAAACCATCATTCAAAAATCCCAGTTACACTAGTAAGCCAATATTCGAAATCCCCAATTAGAGTGATTCTAAAGAAAAACCAGTTAGATTGGTTGAGGTATTTTTATCCATCCTCTCTGCCAGAGCTTGCAAAGCCCCAAAATTCACAAATTATTACAACATGGCTGCCTTAATTTACAATTTAGACAATGGAAATTGAGACAAATAAGTGAACCCTAAGCACAAACAGTAACCATAAAACTTACGATAGAAACTACACATAAAAACATGACAGAGCACAGACTTCCCTAAGCATAAAAACACAGTGAACCCTAAGCATAAAATCTCAGAATAGCACAAACTTTCCATGGTTTGAATGTGTTAAAAAACACAAAGTTAGAAGCTAGTAGGAATGAAATCCTACTGGAAAACCATCAACGAAGCCACCAATCCACACAAAACATGTCACATTATCATTAAAGATCTTGACCCCTTGCCATAACTCACCTACAAACCCAAGGAAGATTACCTATAACAAAAATCACAGAATTGTCAAAAAACAATGAAAAAACCATCAACCCAATTGAATTTGCATGAAAAATTCATAGGCAAGACCACTTACCTTCGAAAAAACCCACTGGAGCATGAAACTTTTATGTCCAGTATTGAACCGATTGAAATATAGGGCTGGGTCAAACATAGAAAACCCAACCAAGCCCCAGTGTGACATGGTCATGGAGCAACAAGGAAGAAGAAACGTAACCCTAAATCATAATAGGGGAATCTATAAACCCCCGACAAACAACTTCACTCAGCACATAAACCACTCCTCTCAGTAGAGAAACCAGTCAAATGCGATGACTGAGCATCAGGTGACCAACATCAGGGTGCTGACCGCACACCATTCAGGGCAAAAGAATTCCCACACTCCAACCCCAAGAGAAATAACACTGCGTGTTCAAGAGACTATATCCTAAACACTAACTCATGACCAAAAAGAAGTGAAACAAGGCAAGATTTAATTCCCTACCTACTGTGATAGGTGGGAAGCTATGTTGGCAACGTGTTGTACATGCATATTAGATTTGAGGTGGTCATAATCCTATGTGGCTGGGAGGACACCCAGCAACTAGCATCCCTACCCTAGTTAGGCCACTTTTGGAAAAACCTAAATACAACATAATCAAAGTGAATATGCCACGGTTTGTATAATATGATATAGTTTGTTCGTTCAAATGGTTCTCACTTGGATTTTCCAACTCATGATTATCATTTTTTAGAATGTAACATATACTTGTCCAAGGAAAGATAAACCATTAGGAAACAATACATTATAGTGATATTTGAGTTGAAGAGAAATTTTTTCTTCCTCTATTATTAAGAAAGTACTTCACTACAATTAAGTACCAGTCCAAGGAAACATAACTATATATAAAAATAGATACATGTACTGGTTGTATTTTTTTTGATAAACTCACAAGGGTTTTATATTAATAACCATAATTTATGGGTCAAAACTCTTACAATATCTTTTTGATATTTAACAATAGAGATATTCATCTATCTATATAAAAAGTATGTCATCTCTACAATTGTATTTATTGCTTATATAAAAAACACTTCTACTGAGAATTCAATTAAAATACCCAAGGAATAGTCAACATTTCTAATAAAAAATAAGACATCTATGGATATTAAGAAAAACAACAAAAATTGTCATTGGACCCCAACCATAAGTTCCAACCATTAGCAGAAGAATAAGCTCCTCATAGATGAAAATATTTTGTCTTCTCAGGAGCAACATTGAAAACCAATGCCTCTCAAGCTAAACTGAACATCCCTAGACATGAGAGTTTCCAAGGCCAAGACTCGAGCACTACGAGAAAAAATATCATTGCGAAAAGCATTCAGAGAATGCTCCATATGTTGGAAATGAGGAGGTTTTTCATCTTTCCATTTGATTTCCATTACATGATAATTACTTGTGAATTTGTCAACCTTTTTATTATTATGTATTCTTTCTTCATAATTACCATAAAACATGAAGATCATAGAAGACAATAGAAAAATAGGTATAGGCTCCAAGCAAGGGAAAAACCTCTCCAAGGGGGAAACCTAGAAAAATATCTTCTTATAGAATCACATCAAATGAGATATATGTTGGGTGTGGAGCCTGATTATCTTCTTTATTCATAGGTATCACCGCATTGGACCCCAGTTCACAATGTGGCGGAAACGCCGCTCGTCATATTTTTGCTGCAAGTTGGGTCCAAGGGGCGGCGGAAGAAATCTTTAGGAGACACCCCTTGGCGGGGGATCAAGGGCAGCAGCCCCAAAGCTAAAAATATATGTTAATTTGACTTGTAAAATGTTGTAATTTCGTAGTCAATCTGGGATGTTCATTAGGCGGAGATCTGATGGTAGAAGTTATGTTTAATTTAGGGTTTTTTTCCCTAGAAAGCAACCCCTCGCTATATATAAGGGAATTGTATTACGTCTATGTATAACTGTATTATGAGTGAGAAAGAGAGAGGAGATTGTGTGAGAGCGAACAGGGAATTACCCCGAATCTGTTGTAGGTTATATCTCTTTAGTTTTTTGGATAATAAAAAGGAAGGACTAGTTGTTTCTTCATCTACGTAGCCCAAATTGGGTGAACCATGTATATCTATGTCTCTCATGTTTTATGCGTTTTCTGTGTTTATGTTTCTGCAATATTTTATGTGTTCCATTTCTCTTTAATATATAATTTTCTAACAACTAGTATCAGAGCTGAAGGTCTATTTGGATGATAAACTCATAGGAGAGAAGGGTTCCTGATTCGAGTGTAAGTAATGGCGGAAGATGGTAGGTTTAGGATTGAAAAATTGAACGACCAAAAATACTAGCTATGGAAGATGCAGATGGAAGATTATCTATATCAGAAAGATCTGTACCTACCATTGAGTGGAAAGACAAAGAAGCCGACGAGTATGACAAACACAGAATGGGATATTCTCGACAAAAAGGCACTTGGAACAATACGACTGTGCCTAGCAGTGTCGATAACATTTAATATTTCAAAGGAGACGACAACATAGGCTTTAATGAAGGAATTGGCCAAACTATATGAAAATCCCCCGGCCTCAAATAAGGTATTTCTTATGAAGTGTTTATTTAATATGAAGATGTTAGAAGGTGGATCTATTGTTGATCATGTAAATGAATTTAATATAGTTACCGGTCAATTATGTTCTATAGGAGTTACTTTTGATGATGAAGTTAGGGCTCTGTTATTTCTATGCTCATTTCTAGAAAGTTGGAATGGTTTAGTTATGGCCATTAGTAACTTTGTCTCTGGATCTAGTACTTTAAAGTTTGATGATGTTGTCGGTGCAATCCTTAGCAAGGAAATGCGATGGAAAATCTCTGGTGAGACATCAAGTAATGCTTTGACTGCAGAGACTAGGGGAAGAAAAATGGAAAGAGGAAAGAGCCCAGGATATCGCAGTAAGTCAAGGAAAGGCAGATCCAAGTCCATATCAGGGATAGTGTGCTGGAAATGCGGGAAGAAAGGACACCTAAAGAAAGACTGCAAGTCTTGGAAGGGAAAAGAAGGAGACGCACAACAAGAAAACAATCATGAAGCGAATGTGACAGGTGATGTGTTGCAAGATGCTTTGATTCTTTCATTAGAAAATATTATTGATTCTTGGGTGGTAGATTTAGGGGCCTCATTCCATGACACACCTGATAGAAAACATTTTCATGATTATTCTCAAGGATATTTTGGATAGGTTCAATTGGGTGATGATAAACACTGTAAAATCATTGGAATAGGTACAGTTTTCATAAAAAAACATAATGTAAATCAATGGCTATTGAAGGAGGTAAGGCATGTTCTAGATCTAAAAAAAAATCTAATTTCAACAGGGCAGTTGGAAGGTGAATGTTGTGCAACTACTTTTATAGATAAAACCTGGAAGGTCACTAAAGGATCTCTGGTAATAAAAAAAGGAGAAAAGGTTGGTACATTGTATTTATGAAATGGTATTTCTAATTTTGCTAATGCTTTAACCTCTACATGAGCAGATATGACATTGTGGCATCATAGGATTGGGCACATGAGTGAGAAGGGGATGTAGATTCTTCACTCAAGAAATTTGTTGCCAGGTTTGAAGCATGTTGATTTAAAATTCTATGGGAATTTTGTTTATGGAAAACAAAAGAGAGTCAGATTCCTCGGAGTTGGGAAAGACAAAAAGAATGGAAAATTAGAGCTTGTGCATACAGATGTATGGGGACCTGCTCAGGTATCATCTTTGGCTGGCTCTCATTATTATTTTACTTTTATTGATGATGCAACCAGAAAATCCTGGATTTATTGTATTCGAAATAAATCTGATGTATTTGATACTTTCAAGAAATGGAAAGCTTTGGTTGAAAATGAGATAGGAAAAAGGTTGAAGTGTCTCAAATCAGAAAATGGAGGTGAATATTCCAGCAAAGAGTTTGATAGGTATTGTTAAGAGAATGGAATTCTTAGAGAGAATATAGTTCTAGGAACACCACAAGAAAATGGTGTGTCCGAAAGAATGAGCAGGGCAGTCATGGAGCGTGCAAGGTGCATGAGATTGCATGCAGGATTTCCTTTAAAATTTTGGGTAGATGCTATAGATATTGTTGATTATCTAATAAACAGGAGGCCTTCAATTTCCTTGGATGGTGGTATTCCAAAGGAAGCATGGAAAGGTAAAAAGGTAAACTACTCATTTTTAAAGAAATTTGGTTGTGAAGCCTCTGTCCACATTAATAAAGAAAATAGAACAAAGCTTGAGGCAAAATCAAAGAAATGTACCTTTTTTGGATATGGTGTTAATGATTTTGGTTATCGCTTTATAATTATGAAAAACAAAAAATCATTAGGAGCAGAGATGTCATATTCAATGAAAAAGTTTTGTATAAGGATCAGATGTAGGAAAAGAAACAGGAAAAATAAAACAAAGAATACACGGTGCTTGATGAGATCACATAAAAAGTGAAGGCGCCTGGAAATCATAATGATCAACGGCTAGAACAAAAACAACAACCATAACAGCAACAAGCACCTCAAACACCTGAAAGTGGTTTTAGAAGATCTACCAGGATAAGTAGACCCCCTGAAAGATAATCTCCTTCATTAGTCTTGTTAACTGATTCTAGTGAACCAAAATGTTATGAAGAAGTAGTGCAGGTAGAAACCATGAAGAAGTGGGAGCAATCCATGAAAGAAGAGATGGACTCTTTCACACATAAATAGACTTGGGACTTAGTCAAGTCGCCTACAGGTAAAAACAAAATTGTAGAATAAATGGGTTTACAGGTTGAAGGAAGAAGATGGAGGTAGAAAAAGATATGAAGATAGACTTGTGGTGAAGGGGTTTGCATAGAAAAAGGGGATAGACTTTGATGAAATATTTTCCCATGTTGTTAAAATGAATTCAATCATAACTATTTTAAGTCTAGTAGCAGCTGAAGATTTGCATCTTGAGCAGTTAGATGTAAAGAGAGCCTTTCTCCATGGGGATTTGGAGGAAGAGATATATATGAAGCAACCTCAAGGATATGAGGTAAAAGGGAAGGAGAAACTAGCGTGCAGGTTGAAGAAGAGCTTGTATGGCTTAAAACAGGCTCCAAGGCAGTGGTATCTAGAATTGGACAGGCTTATGTCTGAACAAGGTTATACTAGATGTCACTCTGATCATTGTGTTTCTCTCAAAAGGAAAAATGATGGAAACTATATTATATTGTTATTGTATGTAGATGACATGCTTGTTGCAGGTTCTAACATGCATGAAATAAATTTGCTCAAAATAAAATTAGCGAACTCATTTGCAATGAAGGATTTGGGTGCTGCCAAACAAATCCTTGGTATGAGAATAACTAGAGATAGGAAGAATCTAAAATTAATATTGTCTCAGAGTGAGTAGATAGAAAAGGTGTTGAAAAGATTTAATATGCAAAATGCAAAACCAGTTCATATACCTTTGGCTAGCCATTTCAAACTAAGTAAGGAGGTGTGTCCCAAGACTCATGAAGAAATGGCTTATATGTCTAAAGTTCCATATGCATCAACAGTTGGAAGCTTAATGTATGCTATGGTCTGCACAAGGTCGGATATTGCACATGTAGTGGGAGTTGTAAGAAGGTAGATGAACAATACAGGAAAAGAACATTGGATGATGGTGAAGTGATTTATCAGGTATTTGTGAGGTACCACAAACTAAGAATTATGCCTTAGTGGTTCAAACATTGCTTCACAGGGATATGTTGATGCCAACATGGCAGGTGATAGAGATAAAATGAGGAGCACAACAAGGTATGTGTTTACTATAGGTGGAAAATCTGTCAGTTGGGTTTCAAAACTGAAAAGTGTTGTTGCACTCTCAACAATGGAACTAGAGTATGCTACTGCTACAGAGGCTAGTAAATAAATGATTTGGTTACAAAGGATTCTAGATGAATTGGGTAAGAGCAGGAGTTGGGCAAGTTATACAGTGATAGCCAGAGTGCCATACATCTTGCAAAGAACTTTGAATTCCATCCCAAGCCTAATCATATATAGCTCAAGTACCATTTCATACAGTCAGTGTTGGAAGATGGATAGTTGAAGCTGGAAAAGATACAAACTAGCCATAATCCTGCAGATATGTTGACAAAAGTTGTAACCAAGGAGAAATTGAGATTCTACTCAGTTTCAATTGGTCTTCAAGTATGATGAAGAATATGAGAAACGGGCATGTCCAAAGTGGATTCATTATCTAGCAAATGAAGCAGTGATAAAGTTTCTATAATTAGTCTCCAAGTGGGAGATTGTTGGGTGTGGAGCCTGATTATCTTCTTTATTCAGAGGTATCACCGCATTGGACCCCAATTCATAATGTGGTGGCAACGCCGCTTGTAATATTTGCGTTGCAAGGGGGGTCGGGGGGCAGCATCGATCTTTAGGAGCACCCCCTGTGTGGGATCGGGGGCAATGCCCCCAAAGCTAAAAATAGATGTAAATTTGCCTTGTAAAATGTTGTAATTTCGTAGTCAACCTGGGTCGTTCATTAGGTGGAGATATGATGGTATAAGTTATGTTTAATTTAGGGTTTTTTTTCCTAGAAAGAAACCCCTCACTATATATGAGGGAATTGTATTACGTCTATGTAGATCTGTATTCTGAGTGAGAAAGAGAGAGGAGATTGTGTGAGAGCGAATAGGGAATTACAACGGACCTGCTCTAGGTTGTATCTCTTTATTTTATTTGATAATTAAAAGGAAGGACTGGCTATTTCTCCGTGAATATAGCCCAAATTGGGCGAACCACGTATATCTGTGTCTCTCTTGTTTTATGCATTTTCTGTGTTTATATTTCTGCAATATTTTATGTGTTCCATTGCTCTGTAATATATAATTTTCTAACAATATCCAAGACCCATAACCACATAAACTTCCACCTCTATATGATAAGACAAACCTTTCTTCCTTCCAGCAGATTCATCAACAAGAGACCAACAACAATAGATGTACCAAGGAAAGTATTCCAAAAATTCTAGCTGAAGAAGATATCCTCTCTTTTAGACTTTGGATCTCCACTTTATTCTCTATTCTTTCTACAATATTTCATACCAAAACAATCCAAATGTGTGTATCCAAATTAGCTCCATCTTCCCTCTATTTATATAGTTCAGATGGGTGGGAATAGACATTTCCATTGGGGCATGGAAAACTTGATGCCTAGAGGGGTTTCTGTCCCAAAATTGTATTTAAAAAATTACTTTTCTTTCTCTTTTACAATAGGTTCAAAATAGGACTTTTACTTTTTTACTCAACACCTAAAAGCATGAATAACATGCTTGAAAAATAATAATAATTTCCTTTTTCTTTTCTTTTGCTTTTTACATAAAATACATAATGGTACAAATTATGAGGATCGAAACTAGTTACATTCTCCAACACTCTCTGTTAACTAGGTAGGTATTCATAATTGTACACCTGGTACATGGATATTCTCAAACTAAAATATTCTCATAAGAAGAGTCGAATTGATAAGTCATATTTAAGCATCAACATCATAACCAACATTGTTAACATAGAAAGGCCTTGACTAACAAGCTCTATATTTTCATTAGATCATAGCACAATGCTGGGAGCCTTTACATGATATATCACACTACCTTTGAAGGAACATACCCCATCTGGATTTTCACTAGGTATGTCATTTTAGGAATATTATTATCTTGGATTCCAAAATTAGTCGTCTTCAACCACTCTTCTCTTGGATACCTAACCAATCTTCAAAGGGTGGTGGCCAACCTATCTTGGATTCTTTTATCTTCAAGGAGTATCAATATCAAATGATTATCTAATCCTCTAGACCCCATTCTCCCTCCATGGCCTTCACTATACATATGGATGTTAGTCCTAGCCTAGTGCATGACACATGAAGAGTAGAATATACTGTCCACCTCACTCTCAACCAGAGATGAGATCCTCATTCCCTCTTGATAAGGGAATATATCCTTGCTCCTTTTTTTTAAACATTTAAGGAGACTTCTTACTCCCTCTTAAGCATAGAGGAGATTCCTTACATTCTTTTAGTTGGGAAGTCATAACCACAAGTTCTTTTAGCGTGTCTTCATAAATATATTAGCTACTAGTCCTCCATGAATATCTTCAAGTAGTTGCATGGTTCCTCCTTTTCTTCACATCTCATCAAATTGAGATTTCATCTTTCTGGAACCAAATTGTGACAGGATTTGGGCCATCAACATTTCATATCACTTTCCTTTATTCATCATCAACAAAGGAAGTATATTAAGCCATTCAAGGTAGAGCTAATCATAGCTCCCTCTAATCATGAAAGTGATCTTCAAGGTCATCAAAACATCAGGTTATCCTTTTTTATTGCTACTTTTCAATCCCAAGATGATGTGCATATCTAGAACCATGTAATCCTTCAAGGATTACCAAAAACCATTCACTACGTCGATGTATTCTTTGAATCGAGGTCTTGCCATTATGAATTTATGCAACATTCTTCTAGGTATCAAAACCATATACCGACCAGATAAAAAGTATCATGATTATCTGAACATGAGGGCCTCTTGTCAAATTCTAATTACTGGTTTCATTTGATGTCAACATCCTTCCACATGGTCCATTTCCTTATTGTACAATGAAAAAAGTTCTCCATGCTTTCACTGTTCATTCAAATTGCCGATAGAACGAACTAATCCGCAAGCTAAAATATCTTATTTGTCATAGGAGACCATATCTGATGTCGATTGAACAAGCTTTTCTTCCAACCCTTTCATGTGATTTCACAATAAGTCCTACCAAGGATCTATTTCATATCCCAAGCAGATTATCAATATCATAGTGGTCAAATTATAATAACTTCTTGGACAATATGTCAAATTTTGCTATTTTCTCCTTCTAAAATCAACATTTCTTTTCAAACTTTATCTTCATATTGCAACAAGATTCTACTTCATTGAAGTCATTAGTTGGAAGCTTCAACATCATGTTCATTAGGGTCCTTACAGTTCCCTCTTTCCATCATACTCATCATCTTCAATGAGTCATCAAGAAGCATGAGTGTTTGTTTGCTTTTCCATCCTTCTAATCTTGCTTCCTTTACTATATATCTACAATATTCATTGACAAGTACAACCAAGAAAAATATACCAAAACAAGAGAAAAATGTCAATTATGTCAATCTATGGTTTCCATGGTGTCTTAGAGGGTGTACTTCTAGGGTTCTTAGATACAAACCCTAAATTTCTTGACATAACCCTTGATAGATTTTTACTTTTAACAAAAATAAAAACCCTGGGGATTCAATTTCAAATACTAGGTTCCACCCAATTCCACCCTTGCTAGGGTTTTACCTTATACCTTAGAATATCTTTTCAAAAATTTAATCTGCAAACCCTAAATGTTTTTCTAAAGTGCTAGGGTTTTCTTGGAGGGAATGACCAAATAGGGTAAGGATTTTCACTTTTTTTAGGGTTTTTCAAATTAAGTCTCCTCAAGGATTTATGAAGCCCAGATACCAAAAGATTAAAGAAAAGGCAAAATCCACAAACCCTAGATTGTTATCATGCATAGTATGCTACAAAACCCTAATTCATTTAATCTCCAGATATAATATGAATCATACCCTCCTCTGGTAAAAATGTAGACCCTCAACATGCATATAAAAATTATACATACCTTATAAAATTATGTGCCTTTCTCTATCCGGAAAGACTTTCGATCTAGCATGCCTACATTTTCCATCCTCTTTCTGAGATTTCTGTTGAGAAGCTAAATTATGCATTGACTTCATCGAGACGGTTTCTTGCATAGATTATTTTCATCAAACTCAAAAATCTTGGTCTTCCTTCTAGAGTTTTGCTGGCTTAATAACTAAAGTAAGTCCTTCGTTTATATAGTTCCTCATAATTGTTCTTCTCATAACATACAAAACATGAAACGAATTTCAGAGTATGCTCTCCTGGATCAGGTCATTGCCCTACTATGAGATGATCCAGTCAGATATTTATTGACCATTATTATTGCACTTACAATGAAGGTAGCAATGATCTTTGCAATCATTCGTAGTTCCGCTCTTTTCAATATGTTCTCACTACTATTATTTGTGATAAGAATTTTTGTCATACATTATTTTCCTCAGAAGACCGAAATCATTCACAGTAATAGTTCATGCATAGATCCAAAATCATACTACAGGTGTCAGATTCATATATCAAATGCGAGGGCCATGCAAGTCCATAACTCTGGGCCTCTTTTACTATCGTGCGAGCACATTCTAGACCAAATTTATGTAAAGCAACAGACCATACGATATTTAGACATAACTTAATGAAATATAATTGTGATATTATATTTTTAAGATGTGAGCCTTAACTTAATGAAATATAATATTATTAAATTATTATAATATAATATTATTAAATTATTATTAAATGATTATATTATAACTTAATGAAATATAATTGTGCCATTATATTTTTAAGATGCGAGCCTTGAATTTGTGCCACCAGAGTCATGATTCATGAAACTTTTAAAACATACAATTTATCTCTACAAAGTGCGATCATTATAATGATTTGATGCCACTCGATCCATAGAATAGTATGTGCAATAATACTCTTTATATATCTAATCCACAGAAATCTACGACAATCATAGTGATATTCTGAATTCTTTTACAAGCGATCAAATTATTTGATCCATAAGAGTATTATGAACCACAGGCTCAGACCATAGATTCAGGTTATTATAAAGCAGTGTGAATCATCATATCATAGAGCGAGCACCTTTTAGACAAAGCGAGCAATAATGAGCCACTTATCCATAAATATCGAGCCCTTTTCCCTTAGAAACAGAGTGATCACATTCATCAAATCGCCCAAGCCAATCCCGAGCTTTTATAGATGTGAATTATTTTAGATTTGATCCATCACAGAGCGCAATACGTGACTACATGACATTTGTGAGCCATTAAACTAATACTGGCTCAGAGATTTATGAATTAAGGCACTTCTAGTTAAAAAATTCACAACGATATTTTTGTGCGATTTCATAGATACAGTTCATGATAAATAAAATCACAGAGTATTGTCTCAATGTGATTCAACTAATACAATGATCCACTGTCCTTACTGTGAATAACAAGCCACTCATCTGAGCTTTTAGATTCGATCCATAGTATTCAATCTATACTATGAGTAAAGTGAGTCATAGTGAAATTACAAGAGTGTGAATGATAGTTGAGATGTTTGCATAATCTTGATTAGCCCATTATGAATCTTCACCAACGGATGTGATCTTAATCCTCCTATTCGATACTGTAGCTTTGATACCATGTTGGAAATAAGGGGGTTTTTCATATTAACATTAGATTTCCATTACATGATAATTACTTGTGAATTTGTAAACTTTTTTATTATTATGTATTATTTCTTCATCAAGTAATTTCCATAAAACATGAAGATCACAAAAGACAATAGAACAAAATATATAGGCTCGAAGTGAGGGAAAAACCCCTCCAAGGGGAAAACCAAGAAAATTATCTTCTTATAGAATTAGATGAAATGAGATATCCAAGACCTATAGCTACATAAACTTCCACCTCTAGATGTCAATTTAAGCCTTCCTTCCTTCTAGTAGATTTATTAGCAAGAGACCAACAATAAGAGACATACCAAGGAAAAGATTAGATCAATTCTAGCTTAAGAAGATATCCTCTCTTTCATACTTTGGCTCTGTTAGTGTCCTATGTCTAGGGATCTTCGTCTTGTTAGTCTTACTATGTATATAAGGTCAAAATTGTAAATATTAGTCATGAATTAAGTGATTATTATTGTTTAAAAGGGTTTAGGTCTAGATTGGGTATCATGTGAGGCTTGTCATTTTGATTAAGAGGCCACGTCTAAAGTTACATTTTTCCTTACAAAGGGAAATCATGAAAGTCTTTGGTAATTTGCAAAAAAGGTACAAAAATCAGGTTATAATTCCTTAGTTAGTGTGAGTTTCTTAGTCCCATCTTAAATCATAGTTATTAGGCCACCTAAGTTTGGAAATAATGCCTTCATCAAAGAAATTATGTAATGATCGTGGAAAATATTTAGAGGCTTTCTTATATTGGTTTGGACTTCATTTCAAAGGACATCTTATGAGCTTAGCAAGGGATAACGGTCATAGGACATTCATTTCGATTCCCAATGCGTTGCGTTTTTAGAAAAACATTGTGCGTTCATAATTTTTCCTTCCTAATCATGATCAACACATTCTCTCTCTCTAGTTCATTCAAGGTGATCATTTGAGTCTGCTTTATTATTTCTTAGCACTTATATTTCTATTATCAGCATCGGAAAGCTCAAGAGGTTCGGTTCCTTCGATATGAAAGGAAGGAAGGGGCGTTGTAGTTGCACACAGTGCTCAATTTCTCGCATAGCGATGGGCAAAATCCCTTCACAGGTGAAAATTTGGTTTTCTCTTTGTCTTTTAGTCATGATAGAACTCCAAAGTTGCCTTTTGAAGCTAGCGCAAACTATTTAGAGCTTGCAAATAGGATAAAATTGTCGTCACTACCTTTCTGAAATTTGTTGCGTTTTTTTCTCGTCTCTGCTGCATTTTTATCCCAACACATTGTGATTCGACACAGTGGATCTTTACCTCTTTTATCGGTTCCAATTTTCCTTTTTACCGTGAGAGCCTCTACATACAAATTCTTGCCTTGGTTTAAAGACTGTAACATTTTTTTTCCCTTAAAATTTATGGTCAAAGGTGTTTTAGAGGTGGAATTTATTTAGCATTACATTTCTGGTTTATGCGCTATGACTGTCCCTAGTTTAATCTTTTTCCAATAATTACAAAATTCTGAGTCCTATAGGGTTTTCCTGAGAAATTCTGTGGTTGTGATTCTTGGTGAAATTGTTGGGTTGTGTTTTAAGATATTGTCACAAGATTTAAAAGCCATAACACCTCCATTGTTGCCCAAATGAGTTGTTCATAAATTCAAAATATCCATTGTTGCAAAAGTGAAACTATGTCAACACCAAAAGACAAAAAACACAAAGGGGGAGCCATTGTACATTTTGAACCACAAAACATCACATCTATTAATGCAGATTGAGTCATTAGGATGGCTTTTGAACAAGTAGGGTGTATGAGATTATGTGAGAGAATTCAGGGACAACATTTGCAATTGACAAAGGAATTTTCTAGGGGTTTTGATGGTATATAAGCAAAGATGGGAAATATAAATTTTATAGTTTCATATCAATCAATAGTCGAGGCAACTAAGATACCCTTGAATGGAGAGGAATGGTTCACAAGAATAGATTTTGATTTGGTTGATTTCAACGATTTTCTCAAGCCAAAACACAAGGAATAGTATGGTTCATCTGTCCAAGGAGTTATTTACATGATCATCTTAACAAACTATTGGAGTTCATCAAAAGGTACTTCATGTGTGAAGGGAGATTCAGTTGGGTGTATCACTATCACATTAGGCTCTTAATGCATTTTACTAGAAATAAATATTTGAATCTTCCCTATTATCTATTTAAGAGTTTATGTAAAATGGTTGACCAAGTTCAAACTAAAGGAAGTCAAGTCGAGTCTAGTTTGTTTCATTTTTCATTAACTAAATTGTTGGTAATGAAGGAGCATGAGAAGAAAGAGTAGTCATGGAAGGAGTTATTGGTTTCTTCAAGATGGGAAGCACAATCTTCAAATAGTCAAAAGACTAAGAAAGGCACTCTAGTTGTGATTAAGGAAGCTTCAACTGCAACATCAAGCTTAGTCAAGAAACCTTTGACTAAAAGGAATTTGGTTGGTAAGAAAAGTGCTAAGAAGCTACAATTACCCCGTGAGGTAGAAAATGTGGTAAGGGTGCCAAGAACAAGATTCACAACAAAGATATTACCCATGGTTCCTCCATCATCACCAATTCAAGTTATGGAATCAGAGAGCACACACAGAGAAGTGGAAATTGATGAAAAGGATCAAAGAATTGGGGAGTTACAAGATTAGTTGGACAACGCACATGTGATAATAACATACTTACAGTAGGAGAATAGGGAGCTTATGGATAGAGTGTCTCAAGAGACTATCCAACATAGAAGAGAAGAGTTATCAAAAGAAACATTGGCACATGTTGCCAAAGGAAAAGGTAAAATGGTCATTGATGTTGAAGAAATGAAGGAGCCAATTGAGTATTCAAGGAGACCTAGGAATAGGTTTGTTGCCAAGGTGCATATGCAAGAAAATTAGATTGTTTGGCCTATCATTTTTTATGGGCAAAAGGAATTCAAGTAGATACTGGAAAAACTTGGAGGAATACACCATCAAGTAGATCAACCTACAGAGAAAGACGATAGGGACAAGTTGGATTTGTTTAGAGAGGTAGAGTTTGTTATAATAGTCCTTGATAAGGCTAAGTATAAACTGAAGTGGAACTTGCCTCTGCATAGGCAAGTGAAAAATTTATATGTACAAAACTTGGTCCTAAAAAGAAGACTCAGGTTGGTGAAGAAGAATCTTACTGAAGTCAAAGAAGCTGGAAGGAAGAGGAAGAGAGCTAAGCTAGAATTACTTGCAGAGGCTAGTACAAAGCTGAATATCCAACATGAAGCCTCAACCCATCTCTGAAACTTTGTTTTTGGCTCAAGAGATTAGAAAAGGTAAAATTTTGATGAGGCTTGCAAAAATGCAACAAAAGGGCTTGCTGCGCTTTTCTTATATAAATTTGATAATTGTGGGGTAGTGAAGTTGGAAATTTTTTTGTCATGAGGAATTTCTATGAAGGATCCAACATCCATTTTGATGTTTCCCACATTTCACATTAAGGAGAAATCATCATGCTTTCAGTTTTTGGAGGCACTGTGAAAACAGACAATGCATTGCGAAAGTGGGGAACAGGTTAAAGAGATGGTTGTAGGTGTATTGAATCTTGTTTAGGAGGACCAACACCATAATGGGGGTATTTGAAACATACCCATTTGCTTATTTTTTATTGACAGGGGCCGAAACTGTACAAAGCATGGAAGCCACTTCAATGCGATGCGAGTCTCCCTAATGCGCTGCGAGTCTAGATAGTCAGCTTCATTTTGTTTAAAATTTTGAAATTTTGACTTCTATTAATGGTTTAGATTATGTAGACAGGTGGAAAATTATCTTAGGGAATGTTTTTAATGTTAATTGGTCAATATTCCAAGTTAATGAGGTTTTAGGGCTGAATTGGTTGTAAGGAAACTTGTTCCTATTTTTTAGTATATGCACTATTTTTTTGATGTATCTAGTTAAAAGTTGGTTTTGGTCAATGAATTTGACCACCTAAGGTGGGATACCAAATATTTGATGATGTATAAATATACAAAAGTAATTTTAAGTGGTTCACTTGGTTGATATTAGAGGAAAAGACTTTGTGAACAATATTTTGGGAAACTTTTTGTGAGTGAATGAATGAAATACAGAGGTGGAATTTGCAGGGATTCTTGAGTTAGAATTTTGGTGGTTTTGTGCTCCTTTGGTCTTGTATGTTATATATTTGTTTACATCTATTTAATGTGCATCTTCTTTCTTGGAAAAACAAAATGATTAATTCAAAATTCATATTTAATGAATGCTATGCTTTAATTTGCCAAGTTATCAATGTTTTCAACTTAAAGCATCACTTTAGAATTCATCCATGATTTGATGCTCTAATGTGTTTGTCTTTCACCTCATACAAAAATTTGATATAAAACCACCACCAAAGCTGCCTACCTTGCCCCTATTGAGAAACCCTCTATTTTTCCATCATCTCATTAGACAAAATTTGATTTTACATGACTCCATTCCCAATGGATTTTCCCCTTTTCTCATCAAAAAACCTCTAAAAAACAAGCTTTGTTGAGCTTATTACCTACCCTAAAATCATATTTTTTGCACAACCTAAGTGATATAGCCCTCTCTAGGCTAGAAGGGCTAGATTCAAGCCTAAAGTTGTTAGTGGTTACCCTTGGGATTCCTTTTCAACCTAGGGAAATCATAGAGTGCTAACAGGCTCTCCACTTCTTTCTCTGTTCTTTTTGCGATATTTTAGACCAAAACAATCCAAGTGTGTTTGTGCCCAAATTAGATCCATATTTCCTTTATTTATACAATTCTAATGGGTGCAAATAAACATGTCCATTGGGGCAAGGTCGAATTCACATCTATAGGGGTTTATGTCCCAAAAATTGTATTTAAAAAATTCTTTTTCCTTTTCTTTTACAATAGGTCCAAAATAGGACTTTGATGTTTTAACTCAAAACCTAGAAGCATGAAGAACATGACTTTCTAGAAAAATAATAATAAGTTTCTTATTCTTCTCTTTTGATTTTTACATAAAATACATAATGGTATAAATTATGAAGACCTAAACTAGTTACATTCTCCAACACTATATTGCTTAAGTGTCATAGCAACTTTGCTTCCAAAAGAAGCTGAAAATACTGATGTTGTTTTTCAACCATATCGTCCTATTGCTGCATAATTTCTAGCACGAATTTGGCTAGATCCAAAATATTATCAAGAAACTAACCATCATTACCATGCCCTGGAATCAACAGAGGTTATTTCATGTCAAACGAGAGCCACTGAACCTAACTAGATAACACACCAACTAGATTAAACCATTCCCCAAAACCAACAACGAGCAATGTCTCATGGAAACTTAAGGAACCCCAAGGAATCTTTAAATAAGACAAGCTATAACTCTACCATGAGTTGGACTGAAGCATAGAATCCATTGCCAGACCAAAATCTGCCAAAGGACAATGAAAAGACTGTTGTTAGGAGTCGTAGGATTGTGATATTAAATCCATCCCTCTATACAATGAATGTATTGTCATGTTTGCATAATTCTATAAAAAAATCCAACCATAGGAGAAAAAATAAAAATACCACTGTTACAGGGAAAAGTGTCTATTTAGAACTGCTCTATCCCACTAAGGTGTGACAGTTGCCTTAGAAACAAACAGAGAAAAGCTACTTTTGTTTTTCCTTTATGAATTATAGATAGAGAGGAACAGAAAGACCAACCTCTGTCTTGCGCCAATCTCCTGATTTGATCCCTCTCTTCTTTGATAGTCCTCAACTACCTGCTCCCTTGCACACCTAGCTTCACAAAGTACCTGTAAGATCACAGAAGCATAGCACTATACAAAGACATGGATCTATAATCATAAACAATCTAGGATCAGATGTAAATTGACCATACAAATGTAACAAGCATCAATGATACAAAAGCATGGAGGAAAACTCAAATAGCTTTTATTGATAAACAAGAAAAGAGCCAGGAGGAGTTACAACCAGTTGTTCTGACCCAGCATCAACCTCCCAGCAAAGAAGCCCCTCTTAACCTCAAACAAAGCTTATATCACCCAACAATCTTATGTTTGTCTCAAGAAACCAACAACAATTCCTTACAATATGCAAAATTCCAGCCTCTGGATCTCTGGGATGAGGGATCCATATATAGATATCTGTAAGGGGGATGAGTCAGCTTGTGATTTGATTAGTGTCTTCTCTCTGATAGTTCTTGCTTCCACTTGGAGACTGATGGCCTCTTACTCATCCTTGGTCGAATTCAGTGAGGCAAGTGTCACAGGAGAAGATTCTGGAAGCTTCCATTGCCTCTCCACCTCGAGGAATGACACTGCCATTTGTCATTTCTCGCCCATCGCACCCCACAAAAGGGACTTTTGAAATGCAACGCACCCTCACAATGTATTTGGGTGAGATGCAACGCGCTTAGCCAGTGGAGCAGCTACAATGATCCTGTTTTGACCAATTTTGAGCAGTTTCTCATGGAGAACTTCTGGGAGAAGTTGTAATCTATTGACCTTGTTCCTTTAGGGGTTAGAACAACACTTTTAGGGACTTAGGAGCCCTTGGTTTATGGACATTTCATGCTTGGGGTTGTAGGGCCCAAAAATGTCTATAACAGTTGCCCCTTAAAGTATGAGGCCGTTAACCTTTTGGTGTCGGGTGAAATGCTTTATTATGAGGATCCGAAGTTCTTTCAATGCTGGGAGGAGACCTGTAATAAGATACAATACAATACATTATCTTCATACTATTTTCATGATCTAGCTGAGGCGGGCATTCCCATGCTCAACTTTATAAATTCATTTTCATGTACATAGGACAGACAATCGTCTGAGTGTAGACTGATGATTCTGATAGAGCCATCATCCTTTTGAGTGGATGATTATCTGTGCAGCAATGATGTACATTTAATGTCTTTATTTCCCCGAATATATATCACAGCCTGGATGGATGAAACTAGATCCGGGGTCTTCAATCTCGTCTGATCTTCACTCGAAGTACAAGTCGATCCATGTGAGAAATGTTCTGAAGTCGAACATGGAAAGACATCGCTTGATTACCAGTCAATGATGTAAATTGTTAACAAGCGCGAGAGGAATCACCGATAATGATAATGACCCTCAAGGTACTGCAGTACAATTCACGTGGTGTGAATAAAGGACTTGGCATCGAACACCACGCAAAATCTTTCGGTCGAAGGTCATTGATGTAAACCTGTCGCCGGAAGTGAGAAACTTGCCATTGAGGCATGCAAGCTTCAAAGTACTGAATGGGGTGTTACTAGATCAACTTCTTGGATAATGAGCTGATGTCGACAAGAAGTGATCCGTCACAGGAGGGCCTTAATGAATCCCACATCAATGACACGGAACGGAGCAAATGATTTTAATAGAGGTGAAAATGATCTGGTGATATAAGGTTCAGGGTGGCGGTCATGAAAGAATGGAGCATAATGTATGGTAGTGGGTGAGACACAGGTGTATTCTCTGAATGAATTCTCTTGAACATATCGGCAACACTGATGTGATGGATTGGTAGCATTAACCCCAAATGTGGATGGTATGGCCTGACCATGGTGATGTGACCGGTGAATGAAACAACCCAACCCGACTCGGACACGGAGTGGAAGTGTCATTTTCAAGAGTGACTTGCTACCAACAAGGTTTCTTCAAGTTTTCTTCCCAATTTTCCCCAGTCATTGCTGACCAGTACCTCTTTATTTTTGTCAAGCTTGAGGAGGATAACATATACTTGTTCTATAATTTTCCCTTCGGGCAAACCCATCGCTATGTTTTAACGAGCCTAGCAATAGTGAAACTCGTTCTCGTCTATAGACAAGTTTGTCGCTATTACACTTTTAACGACAAAGATAACTCGGTCCTTTTCAATTTTAGAGAGTCTGAAAAGGAACGTAAAGGTAACTCCAAAATTCGTTTTTCGTCATCTAATCCCTTAAGTCCGAAAAAGTATAAAACAATACAGAAGGGATAAATTTTCGATACTTTTAACGAGCTGAACAAAACAAGCGCTCGATCTTTTTGTGTAATAATCCCTCAGGTCCAAAAAGATTAAAATTTAGAGGAGAGATAGCACTTCCTGTCCCTTTAACAAGCTGGAGAGGCCAATGGCTCGGCAATGTTTTCATATTTTATGAGTCAGTTGAAAAGAGCTTAAAGGAGACTCGTCTTTTGAGGAACGAGTGATAAAATGGGTAGCAGCTGATTCCAGGTAAGGTTTGGAATTTTCCAATCACGACAGTGTCACAAGGATGGCTAGTGAGATCACTCTTTGCAGCTGCTCCTCAAAATGGGTAAACAATCAAATGGGGGTGAATGATCGGCCAATGCAAAAGTGGAGGTGACGGTGAAGACACGACCAAGGCTTTAATGGCTGAAGTATTACATTCACGATGGTTATTTACCGGGGGAATAGTTCATTTTTTAACGAGCTTAAACGCGGGGGAAAACATTTGCTCATGGATTATGTTTATTTTTTTAACGAGCTTGAACTATGTGCTAAAACTGCTCGATGCGGGTTTATTTTTTAACGAGCTTGAACCCTGCAGTAACATTGCTCGTGGCGGGTTTATTCTTTAACGAGCTTGAACCCTGTGGTAACAGTGCTCGTGTTAATTTTGCATGCCCCTAGCATAATAACGCAAATCGAGGTGCATGCCCCCCAAGCTTCATTACATTCAACTCGGTGGTTGGAATGAAGGTTTACCTTTGAGATTTGGAAAGGGGATTTGTTTCATTTTTTAATGAGGTTGACATAGTAAATGAACTATCCTCATGACTCCTTGTTTCATTTTTTAACGAGGTCGACACGAGATAAGAACCATCCTCGAAATCCACCGTATTTACAGTATTTGATAGGAAATCAAAAACTGATGGATGATTAAGGTTGTTGGAATAATCTTCATGGTAATCCGGAAGATGGGAGAGATGGTGGTAATCTTCCCATGGTGCCTCCCCTATCATCATTGATTGAATGATTCCTTCGTCTGTAGAATGTACATGCGACCAAGGATCTGAAGAGGTGCCATATTCCTTAGACCTATCTATCCAAACACTCGATGAGCGTTGTTTTGGGTTTGCCCCCCAAGCCAAGAAAATTGATTGCTACAATATTTCTAAAATGGCGATGATCCATGCTGACAAAATGTTTAGGAATCTTCCAAATCCATTAGATATAGAAGATTTAATATTGCAGGTTTCCACTGTGGCCACTTCTGCCAATTTACTCGGAGGCGGTAGGGCAAAAGTACCCATTAAGGCAGGGTCTTTTAGGAGGCCTACTCCAATATTTTGAAGCGAATGATTGCTTCCATGGATCATTGGAATGCTTCCCGTAACTTGTGAACTATGGGGAGAAACGTTTGTTGGTCGACGATTTTAATTCCTCCTTTGAAGGGAAATGCAATCTTCCTGAAGTAGGTCGACACAACTGCGGCCATGGAATATATCCAGGGCCTTCCCAGTAGGATGTTGTAATCGAGGTTTTCATGGATAACCTCAACATCAATTTCTATTGTTTTGCCCCCCAGTTCAACATGCAAGTTACTTAAAATCCTGTATGGAGTGTATGATCGTCCATCAAATGCTTTTAATGTCATTGACGATCTCAACAAGGGTGGTGAGCCTAAATTTTTCCAGCAACTCATCGACATAATACATGTAGATGCCCCTTCATCAATAATTGTTTTATGAACAGTTTTGTTAAGGGATTTCACTTGAATAAGGAAAGCTAGTTGAGCCGGTAATTGAGGGTCATATCGTTTATGATCAAAGGCCACAAGATTGGAATCCATTGGGTCAATCCCACCTATTGCTGATAATAAAGCTTGCTTTTGGGAGAGGCAATTTTGCAGTACCTCAAGTGTCGACATAGCGGATGGCGATTGGGCTAGGTCATCTACTATATTATAATTCTATGCTACTTTTGCACGAGGATTAAATGTCGATTTGTGTACTACTCCCTTTGGAAACTTTATCATTGGTTTAGAAATGATGGTTGGCACAACTTTGGTGAAAGTTGTTGTCGAACTACTAGGTTGTTCATTAGCCTTGTTATTCGACAGCCAAGGATTCCCACAATCTTTATTCCTTGTCAAAGCATCATTTTGCTGCTTTGAGATAGAATACATAAGCACTTGGGATCGGGAAGCATTTTGATTAGCAACCAGTTTGGTTCCTGGGTTTGGAAATGGATCAGTCAATACTGCTGAGGTTTTTGAACTCTTAAAGAGTTTCTTAACTTCAGCTTTATGTGGACAATCTCTCGTCCGATGATCCTCATCGCATATATGACACTCCGCAGGGGGTTTCCTTTGCCCAGAAGGGTTTGTAGAAGGTTTTTCAGGCGATGACTCATCCTGCTTCTTTTTTCTCCCTTTCTTTTTCTTCTTGCCCCCTGGTTTCTTTAGTTGTTTGCCCTTGTCGGTCGATACAGCTTTTACTTCTGAGGCAAGAAGTTCCTCATTTTCATTTTGATTAGAAATCTTACGGGACTTTTTAGATGTAGCCTTTGTCGATTTCGTGTCTGTTGCGCCAATCACGCCATCGCTGGCATGAGAGTCATTGTTTGATTTAGGAGGAGGAGGAATTTAGAATTCCGGTCTAGGAGCGTCAGGTATTTTATCATAGAGCGTGCCGGACTGAGTGTAAATTAAGTCCAAATATTGCGCACGAGCGATAACTTGCTCTTCAGTGACGACTCCTCCCTTTGCCACATCTTCTGTGATAGAAGGTAATAATGACTTGATAAACCATTCAGCTAGCAGCTGATCAGGAACATATGTTTTTACCATTCTGTGACGACGTCGCCACTCATGAATATGATCAGATATGTGAGTGGCCGTTGTCTGTTTGAAATTGGTAAGAAGTTCTGTTCCCGTTTCGTACCTTATCGATAACTGAAAATGGGTTAAAAAGGTTGTGGCTAGGGTACTGAAGTTGTCAAACGAAGCTCTAGGTAACTCAATATACCATTTTGCTGCCAGACCAGTTAACGTCCTCTAGAAAAGGCGAAGCCTAATCGAATCATCGTTTAGGGTGTTTGATGAACACCACAGATGAAATGTCATCACATGATTCGATGGGTCTTCACCCGGATTTCCATTAAATTTAGGAATATCTGATGGAAGTTTATGCGGAATCGCTGGCCACCAGGGGCATAAGAAATTGGATCATTCGTCAGCCGGTTTAGATCTGGTAATTCTAGAGCTACTACAAAGGTCAACTGTTGATTTAGGTTAGGCGAAGCATACCCAGGATAAGATGGAATCGCCTGAGCAGTGGGTCTTTGCATACCAGCATAATGTATTTGATGCTGGCAACTTTGACAAGGTTGATGGGCATAACCATTATAATATGGTTGTTGATAACTTCTTTGGAAATGCGGTTGCCCATTACTTACAAAGACTTGTTGCTCAGGTCCTTGATATGATTGCTGGAATTGCAGTTGTTGAGATTGAACCAGCCTTGGTTGTCGGACCATTTGCTGTTGTCCAGTACTGGATGATTAACCAAGATGAGGAGTAATAGTACTTGTTTGAACCTGAGTCGCTCCAGATAAGGAGGCACTAACCTGAGGTTGTGACTGAGTCGTTGAGACAAGAGGCTGTTGTATTGCAACCTGAGGAACTTGGGGTTGACATACAACAGGTAGCACTTGTACTTGCGATGCAGTCACCATAGCAGGTATAGTGGTAATATTCGACACAGGGTGGACTGGTTGCATTGAATATACAACCCTTGGTTGCTGAGGCAGTATTGGTACCCAACCACTGGATGTAATTCCAGTTTGACCTGAACTTTGTTGTAAACTCCCATATGGTTGTTCTCTGGGAGGGAACAATGAAAAGGCATACTGCCCTCCATATGGTGGAAATCTAGTACTTAAAGGGTAGATTGGCCTTTGAAGACACATTGGATCAATTTGTTGAGTTTCAACATAAGAAATACCAGATGATAATCCAGATGAAGAAATAGGAACTGACCATATCGTCGAAACAGTCCTTGATTGGACTCCGGCTTGTTGTTGATAACTTGCCGGGACAGATGGTATACCATCAAACATCGTTGGAGTAGCAGTAGGAGGCTCTGCCACTATTGCGTCAGATGACACAGTCCTGGATGTCGACGGTTGTTCAGACATATCTAGTCTATCCAAAAGATTTTCTAGCGATTCTACAAGAACTTTGCGATGAAGGGAGACTAACTCCTAATACCAACGTAGGAAAGGTGATGATTATTCCGTTTAAAATAAATTTTAGACGCTTTGACACAACTTGTTTTTTCAATTTTAAAGAGTCGAGAAAAAACAAAAGATGACTCTAGTCGCCTTCGATTTTTAATGAGCCTGAAGTGACAAGTGCTCAGATGGACCTTTTCTGTTAAGGAGTCTGAAAAGGAATGAAAGGGACTGCTTTGGAAATCTAGGTAGAGGGATTACCAAACCAATCGCAAAAATGCAGAATACTTTTTACGGTACGACAGTCAATCTTCCCGAATGCTATGTTCAGTGCATTGCGATCGATAGGGCGGCAAACACGGCTTCCTATAGATAAAGGATTAAGCCTATTGGGGTCTCCCAAAATATACTCGACGGTACGTGGTAGTACAAGTCCGTACTGGCACTTATTGTCTCAAAGTGGAGGAATCACCCAACCATCAGTGAAAACAACAGTTACCAGGCTTTACGACGCTGGAATACGTCTTTAGCCTAGACTTCTAAATGTTGTGCGTTAAGTTCCAAAGCGTTGTTAGATTCATTGAATTTATTTTATGGTTGATCTTGTTTATGAAGTTTTCCTTTCAGGTTCACTACAAGATGTAGATGTAATTCCTAAAATGAAACCTAAGATGATAAACAATCTTTTTATCTTCTTTGTGCAATGAAAATCCTAGCTACTAAGGAAAGAAAGACATAATCTTTTCACAAAGAGCAAAGAGCACACTCTAAATGCACTTTCCTAAATCAAGCCAATTAGACTTTCTATATGCAAATGCACATGCATGTATTTGTTTTCGACTTTCTTAGTATATGGATGCTAAAAAGAAAGTTGATGCACAAATCTGAATTTCTTTTCAAGCGACAAATATCAACAAGTTTCTTTTCGAAATCAAAAAATGGAGACGATCACAACACCTTACGATTTTGAAATGAATACTTGTTCTCGACACTAGAAAATTACAAATTCAGACCAAAAGCAATAGTAACAGGATAATCGACCATCAACAGCAATTAAACTCTTTCCTACGATTGAAATCGACACTTGCGACAGTTTCAAATCAAAGGATGACAGTACGATTACGCTACTTTTGCAAAGGAGAACTGTAAATGACTCAACAAACACACAAAAACATCTACAGTTCTTTTGTACAAAGGAGGTGGAATAACAGCAAGGAAAAGGGGTTTCAAACAGACATATACTGATCACGGGCAGAAAAATTCAAGAATAGAACTGGAAACAATGATCCACAGAAGCCACAACTGCACAGAGCTAGTCTGATTAGCGCACCTGTAACACAGAGAATCTGAAATGCAGCGCAGGTTGTCCACTCGAGAAGTGCGTTGAAATTCAGAATCTCTGAACAGTACCTGCGCTGGGCCAGAAACGAGACTCTATTTGGGTTCCGGGTCACAGTTTGCAGTTCAGTTCTTGGGTTTTGGCCGAGAAAAAAGCAATCAGTAATGCAACAATCAGGGGTAGATTTAAGGAGGATCTAAGAGCTATCACAAGGGTAATCAGATAGTTTGTGAATCAGTTGTTTAAATCATAAATAGATCCAGTGGATGGATTGAAGTAGCAGTTATCTACTTTTCATTTGTTATGGCAAATGCAGTTCGAATGCTACTTATAAGTTTATGAAACAAACAACAAAGAATGATAAACAAACAAACTAATTAGCTCCCCAACGGAGTCGCCATTTTGTTATATGGAAAAGTGTCTATTTAGAACTGCTCTATCCCACTAAGGTGTGACAGCTGCCTTAGAAACAAACAGAGAAAAGCTACTTTTGTTTTTCCTTTATGAATTATAGATAGAGAGGAACAGAAAGACCAACCTCTGTCTTGCGCCAATCTCCTGATTTGATCCCTCTCTTCTTTGATAGTCCTCAGCTACCTGCTCCCTTGCACACCCAGCTTCACAAAGTACCTGTAAGATCACAAAAGCATAGCACTATACAAAGACATGGATATATAATCATAAACAATCTAGGATCAGATGTAAATTGACCATACAAATGTAACATGCATCAATGATACAAAAGCATGGAGGAAAACTCAAATAGCTTTTATTGATAAACAAGAAAAGAGCCAGGAGGAGTTACAACCAGTTGTTCTGACCCAGCATCAACCTCCCAGCAAAGAAGCCCCTCTTCACCTCAAACAAAGCTTAGATCACCCAACAATCTGATGTTTGTCTCAAGAAACCAACAACAATTCCTTACAATATGCAAAATTCCAGCCTCTGGATCTCTGGGATGAGGGATCCATATATAGATATTTGTAAGGGGGATGAGTCAGCTTGTGATTTGATTAGTGTCTTCTCTCTGATAGTTCTTGCTTCCACTTGGAGACTGATGGCCTCTTACTCATCCTTGGTCGAATTCAGTGAGGCAAGTGTCACAGGAGAAGATTTTGGAAGCTTCCATTGCCTCTCCACCTCGCGGAATGACACTGCCATTTGTCATTTCTCGCCCATCGCACCCCACAGAAGGGACTTTTGAAATGCAACGCACCCTCACAGTGTATTTGGGTGAGATGCAACGCGCTTAGACAGTGGAGTAGCTGCAATGATCCTGTTTTGACCAATTTTGAGCAGTTTCTCATGGAGAACTTCTGGGAGAAGCTGTAATCTGTTGACCTTGTTCCTTTAGGGGTTAGAACAACACTTTTAGGGACTTAGGAGCCCTTGGTTTATGGACATTTCATGCTTGGGGTTGTAGGGCCCAAAAATTTCTATAACAACCACCCTAAGCATAGAAGAGTTATATTTGTGTTCCACTTGTTACCAGTAATGTGCCAACAGGAAAAAACTGTTGAAAATTCATGGCTAGAAATTGGAATATTTCCAAACCACAATGCCTTTCATTCTCTTTAATCATGCCAAGGGTTGAGCTTAGTGGGAGGTAGATGGTCTCATCCCAAAATAGAGTAAATTTATAATGATGACAAACATATGGATGGCACTCAATTGTCTTGGAATTCTAAACATGCCTAAGGGATAGGAGCATAGTTAATTATTCCTTGATCCACATGTATTCTACCTTGTCCAAGGGAAAATTATTCTGTTTCCAACACATCCATTATAGAATTTAAGTTCCTATACACATGAAAATTCTCCAATCGCTCGAATTGGGAGGCTATTAGGGAAATCCTTTGTACTATGGGTGGGTGTTCTAAGCATGACACTTTCTTGGCCTTGATTACTTGTCAAATAACAAGAATTGAGTTGTCAAAAACGAATAAGTTGTAAATTTTATTGACAAGAGCTAGTTCAATACCTTTCCACAAGAAAGGTATTTAGCTTGACTGTTGGTTATAGTAGCAAGGCCCCAAGAAAATTGAAACAAAAATTTTCCACCAGGGATAAATAAAGCCCCTCCTGCTCCTGCTTCCCCCACATACAATTTGTATTTTAAAAAAAGGAACAAAAGGATAAATTTTTTTAATGTAGAACGGAAGATGGAAATACACTTTGTATAAATAAAATGGAAGAAGGAAATGCCTTTGTTATATGTTATACACATAGTTAATGTACCACTACAAAAATGTATAGCTTGTCTTGAGGAAAATTTTCAACTATATAGAGTATGGGGTTGATAATCACAATAATATATTTTTTCCAATCTATGCATTTCCATGCTTCTTTGTACACCTGACAAAGTATGTATTCGATTTAGAATCCAATTGTTAATGGATGCATTAATTAATTATCAACAATATGTCTTTGAGCACACCTTAACATGTTGAATTGATGTGAACGATAATAATGTTTGTTGTAATTTGGATGATCACGAAATATTGAATGAGGTTTTGCTGGTCAAACACATGCACATTAAAATTAGTCTTACCAGACCTGTCCAAGTCAAACCATAACTTGTGAATCGAGTTAATCCCCTCAAAACTATGTCAGAGTTGAGGGTATTTTCATAAAATGAATTACACACATTAAAACTAGGGTAGCATTAGGGGGATTTTATGGTAAAAAATGGGCCTTAAAACAAAAAAGGATGAAAAAAAAAAATTTTAAAAGAACCAATAGGATTCAAGATGATGATGTCATCCCCATGGGAAAATGTTTTGGATGGAAAATAATAAAACTAAATTTTAATTATATTTTCAGCTTATCTCCTTGTAGGTTCACTCAAATGTCAAGTGTAGAAAATCCTTGGATGTAGAATTAAATTCCACATCCAATGAGTCTCACCCATTCTACATACTTCTAAGTAGATCCACATCAAAAAAATTTACAAATACATGATAAAAGAATGTTCAACACTTTTTTTTTTCATGTGTTTTAATTTGTGTTCTATGTTGATCTACTTAGAAATATGCATAGTGGGTGCTTGTCGCATGTGGAATTTAATTCCACATCCAACTATTGACTATTCTTGACATTTGAGTGAAACTACAAGGAGATTAATTGAAAATATAATTAAAAACAAAGTAGTTTCCTTTTTTTCTTAATGTGTATGTCTTATTTTATTATTTTCCTTAGGAGGCCCATTTTAGACCTTAAAATTCCTATAATGAGTTAAGGGTATTGTCATCAAATGAATTACATGCATTAAAACTATTACTGTACTGAGAAAATGCTAAAGTCTATAATTGTACTTCATTTTTGAGGTCACTATCATAAAATGAAGTACACTACTGACTTGCAATTTTATTTAAAGGCTAGGACTACATAAATAATTAGTAGGTAAAGATGTGGTGGGTGCCTCTAAACCGTTCTATAAATTAATAGAATATTATATTGAGATGTAATGCCTTTATATTGATTCAAGATATGATAAAATTTACAAATAGATAATCTATCACCAATTCTTATGAGTTTTTCCAGGTTTGCAAATTACCTATATCAAATTGTAATAATATATCTCTTCCCAAGATGGTCCCATCTCACAACAAAGCCTAAATTCAAGATAAATAAACTTGAAATTGGTGTTTTATGCAAGCCTTGGTAGGGTAAAAGACAAATACCAAATCCATTATAAATATTAGTAAGCTATTTGGTACGATCTATAATTGATGGATTTAGCTTTACATAAATACAATCCTATTTTGGTTGGTAGGTTATTGACCTCTGACATAATTTGAAGATTAGGGGAAATGGAATAGAATTGGGGCATGTTCAATTTCAAATGAAACTAATTAGAATTGGTAAAATGGAAAGAACCTTTTGGTGCAATTGGTATTCTTATTTATTGTTATAAATACATGGGTGAGTAAAATATAGATCTGGAGATGATTATGTGCCTTTATTTTTATCTTAACTTATAAGAAATTTGAAATAATATAAGTTAATAGTATTAACTTAAAGCTACGAACTAAAATGGATCATGTAAATATTAACTGATGGAAATGGTTTTTTCTTCAAAATTATTTGAATAATTTACTCAAAGGGTATATCATACTATTCAACATAACACACATATTTCGACAGATGGTTTTCACAGTAACTATCTTTTGTGAAAATTCTTTGGAGAAAAGCGATGAAGAAGTTTTTGTAAGGAATTTAATGTTGATAACTTTTAGTAGCTAACATTTTCACTAGAAATATGTAAGAATGGGTTTTGTATGTGTCATATATGACGTGCTGATGATGGAAATTGTTGTGACTCATTGCATTATGAGTTTTGAGTTGTCCCAAGTGCCAAATAGCAGTGATGTTTGAAGATATTTTTCAAGACACAGAAGCTCTCAAAGCAAAATCATACCCTTTCAAATGGATAGTGCTCAGAATAAGATTTCCAACGGTAGGTGGAAGTCCAAAAATGGACTCCTGGATCAGAAGTTAGAGCAGAGTGAAGATATACCTTGAAAGCCATAAAACATAGAAAAAGGACCAAGGGGAGGCTCATCACAATCGCATCTTGGGGTTTTTCTCAAGTAGCGGCGAGGAAGGTAGCAAAATCTGTGATCAACGATCACTGATATCGTATCTCGGAGATCGGTGATCAGAGGTAGCATTGCATTGTGCATCACAAAAAGTCCCCGATTGTGATTGTGGTTGAGGAGCACCGATAAAGGGGCTAGCCTGCAGTCACACAAAGGGCCAAAGAACTAAGGGCTAAGCAGAAAGGGGAAATCCCATAGATTGAAAATCCTACAGATCAGAAATCCTGTAGATCAAAAATCTCACAGATCACAATCCCAAAACATCGAAGGCCTCGCAATATTAGAAATTGACAATTCTAGATGAGACTGGGGCTAAAACGACTGTGAAGTGTAAGAGTCCCGATATAGTGTAAAGCACTGGGAGGGGCCAAAAATCATTTAAAAAAGAGTAGCAGTGAAAAACCAAGGCCAGGCGGGTCGTTTTATCTCTCCTCCAAGGGGCCAAGTTGTAGAATACCATTGGTCCCTAAGAATCCACATGGTAGTTGATGTCAGCATGACATGGTAGTATGAAGGACATGTGACACACAAATTTGGCATTTTCGGGGGTCCTATGGGGGCATATTCGGGCGACACGTTTCATCACTTAGGAAGTTCCATGTGGCATTGATGACATCACCAAAGGAGCATTCTGCAGATCAACGATCACATAGGCCAAAGTTCCTCCTACGCCGAAGTCCCTCCCGACTTGTGATATGTGGGAACTCTCTCGGATGAGATATTTTATACAATAGATTTAAAGGGTTATCGAGTCTATCCCTTTTCAAAGGCCTCATATTAATTAAACAACCTCCAAATCTGGACGACCCAGATTGACTCTGGCTAGATCGACGGCTCCTATGCCTTTTTGGGTGCCCCGTCCATGTTTTCCTTTATCGGCAAGGCGGGGGGGTCTGAAAAACAATTTCCCACCGAGCTCCACCACTACATGTCCCTATCATATTATTTCACACCCCCCCTCACTTACCACTTACCACTCATTCCCCCCTCCAAAAACCACTCATCTTCACACTCTCTCCCGCCAATGGTACTGCGCCCTTTTCCCCCTTTCGCTCGACTCCACGTCAACTGACCGTTTGTTATAGACAATTTTGTGCCTTACAGCAACAAGCATGAATTGTCAATAATCCAAGGGATCCAAAGTTCCCTAAACATGATGTTCCTACCCCTAGAGGAACAAGGTCAGCAAACCAACAGCTCTCAGATCAGTTCTCCACTTGAAAACACTCAAAAACAAGCAGTCCTGAAATCAAAGCAGGTGCTCCACTAGGCTTCTGCGCTGAAACACAACTGCTCCATGGTGTACCTGCATTGCAAAGCAGGCAGAACAAAGCCCACCTGCGTTGGGCGAGTTTGGACATGTGGCACAGTGAGTCATTGCTTTGGAATCTTCCAAAAATGACACTTGGATCAGGTATTTCGCCTTGTGATGAGTCAAAGGCTTTGTTTCTCCAAGTGGAAGCAAGGTTCACCAAGTGGACTCAAGAACTGAAGATCAACTAAAGATTAACTGAAGAGAGAGAGGACACAAGGCAGCTACACATCAGTTGCAAGCTGACTCATGCTTTCTCAATTCATCTATATATTGAGCTCTCTCCTATGAGCTCAGGAGGTTGGAATTTTGTGCAAAGTAATGATATGCTGCTGGTTTCATTCTTGAGTTATTGGGTGATTGTTTGAGAGAGGTGAAGAAGAGCAACTCTTTCTGCTGGGAGGTGTTGCTGGGTTGGAGCCTGCAATGGTTGTAATCCTCTCAGAACCTTTTCTTCTACATTAATAAAAGCTATTGAGGTTCTTCTATGTGCTCTTGTTTCAATTATATATTGTGATGATTGCATGTTTGGTTTACACTAATCCATGAACCAGTTATGATTGCATGTCTCTTGTAGTTTCCTTCTTTGTTGTTTTGCAGGATCTCCTTGTAGCTGGGCGAGCAGAAGGACAAAGAGCTAGGAGCAAGCGGCCAAAGAGAAGAGTTTGGATTCGACATTAAGTGCAAGGCAACGGTTAGTGCTTTCTCCACTCTCTTTTGCTTTCATAAAGAAGTAAACCTTCAGTAGTTTGTTTTACAGTTGTTGCTAAGGAACTGTCACCCTTAGAGTGGGTTAGGGTCATCCGAGTCGGATACTTTTCCCTACAACAAACTGGCGACTCCACTGGGGAGCGTATCCGTTTGATTGTGTTTGTAGTATCTTTGCTATTCATTTCCTGAACCAAAGAGTACCGAATCGAAAAGCTTTTGACTATATCAAAAGCGAGGTAGAGGGGCAGCTACTCTGGCTCATTTCTGAGCAAGTTCATGATTTGAAGAGCTGATCTACAAAGATCCTTGTAAGCTCTTAGTGATAGCTTTGCACCTTCTAAATCATCACTTTGAGTGTACTTGACTGAATGTCTCTGATTTGAGCAAAAACCGTGCATTTTTGAGAAAATTATGACCCGGAAACTGTGAAAACGCAACTCTCGTTTTCCAGAGCAGGTGGTACACAGGCTACCTGCTTTGCAACGCAGGTCCCGAAGGGGCTACCTGCGCTGAGAGCCAGTTTGGCTGTGCAGAGCCTGCATTGGCCCAAATTTGCCTAGTGCATTTGGGGTTTCCTCCTTTCTCTTGCCTGTTTTCACTTAGATTTGCTGCTAAGTGTCAGTCTTGTACTTGTTTTGAAACCAGTATTACTTGCCATCATTCCGCCTCTGTTATATAACAAAATTGTACTTGTTCTTTGTATTTCTTATTCATTTACAATTTCCCATAACGAGAAGTAAACTAGTCGTGCTTTTGGCCTCTTAGATCTGAACCTGTGTTAAGCATTTTGCTGGTCTAAAGAGTTAGCTTGCTTGCTGTCCATAGCTGATCAGTCGTTTTACTTTCGTTAGTATGGTTTGATTTCATGTATTTCCAGTGATTAAGCAAGTAAATCTTAAGGTGTCTTTTGATTGTTGGACGAACTTGTTTACTTTCGCTTTAAATCGAAATCAAAGTTATATAACCACTTTCTTTTTGTATCCATCCACATTAAGAAAGGGAAAAGAAAATACATGCATTGTGCATTTTGCATTTGAAAAAGTTTGCATGATGATTTAGGAGAAAGTGCATTAGTTTTTGCTGTATGAACTGTGTGAAAATAATTTGCCTTTCTTCTCCCTCAGTAGTTAAGATTTTCATAAGTCAAAAGATTTGAAAAAGCTTGCTTCTCATCTTAGGCTGCATTTAGGAATTTTTCATATACATCTCGTGGTGAACCTTGAAAGGCAAACTTTAAAAAAGATCAACTTAAAATATATTGAATGAACCTAACAACGCATTTGAAACATAACGCAAACATCTAGAGGTCTAGGTAGAGACGTGTTCCGGCGTCGTTAAACATAGTGACTGTCGATCTCTACGAAGGTGGGTGATTCCTCCTGAGAGTCGGTGGCACTAATACGGACTTGTGCTCCCACGTACCGTCGCGTATATATTGGGAGACCCCTATAGGCAATTATCCTTTATCCATAGGAAGCCGTGTCAGCCGCCCTACTGATCGCGATGCAGTGAACACAGCATTCACGAGGATCGACCACCCGTACCGTAAAACGTATTCTGTGGTTTCGCGAAAGGTTTGGCACACCCTCTGCCTAGATCTCCAGAGCAGTTTCTTTTGGCCCTTTTCAAACTCTATAACTGAAAAGGTCCAACCGAGCATTTGTCACTTCGGGCTCGTTAATACATCGAAGGCGACTAGAGTCATCTTTAGCTTTTTCTCGACTCTTAAAACATGAAAAAGCAAAGTTATGTTTAAAAGCGTCTAATAAAATTCATTCAAATCGGAAACACAAATTTTCCCCTTTATATTTTAGTTGATCGAGTAATCCGCAATCGTGGAAGAAAGTCAATTGAATATCCGTCGTTCTCGGAGGCTTGCGAGTCAACCGTCTTTGTCTCCGGAATCGAAAACAATCCGGACAAAGCGAGCTCGTCGAACCCGTTCAAAATCTCTTTTAAAAGTTAGAACAATCGTTCCAACAACATCTGAGATTCTGGTCACTCCAAACATTTCTGGAAACCCTGCCTCAATAGAAGAAGTTCAATCGCCACAGAGGGACAGTAATACTGATCCTAGTCTGTGGGAAAATACTTGTATGACTGAACCAGTTCCATCTGTAACTGGTCCAGAGAGTTTTGTTCCTCAAACATCCGTCGCGGTCGAAACAACCCCTTCTTCGGCATCGGAAATCTTTTACAGACCTGATGGTCTTCCTCTTCCATCTGGTCTGATTGTGATAGAGGAAATTATAGAAGAACCGCAAGTATCCACTCCAATTCAATTTGGAGTAGGGGTCACTCTATTTCCTGCTACAACAGAAGTTTGTCCATCACCAGTGGAAGTTCCTGTAGAATCACTAGGTGATCAATTGGATAGACTAAAAATGACTGAACAACCGTCGACATCTAGGACTGTGTCGAATGACACGGCGACGGCAGAATTACCTGCTGTAAATCCAACAATGTTCGCCGGCATACCATCTATCCCAACTAGCTCGCGGTCGCTAGAAGGAGTCCACCAAGAGACTACCTCGACAGTATGGTCTGTTCCTGTTTGTTCCGGAGTAATGTCTGGTAACTCTCACGGTGAGACTCATCAAATTGACCCTTTTGGGAATCTAATTAGGCCATCCAGTCCTCCAAGACAGGCAGTTGCCTTGAGTTCTGGTTTGCTACCGTATGGGGGGCAGTACCCATACGGGAGCTCTCAACCTTATTCAAGTTATGGCGGAATTGCAACGAGTAGTTGGGTACCTATGCTATCCCAGCCACCGAGAGTTGTATATTCTATGCAACAGTGTGTACCTGTGACAAACATCCCAACTACACCGGCTATTGTGACCGTGTCGCAAGTTCAAACAATGCCTGTTGTATGTCAACCTCCTGTTCAGGTTCTCATGCAACAGCCCCTTGACCCTGCAACCCAACCACAATCACCTACTGGTGGGACAACACAAGTACAATTGGGTACAACTACCCCACATCTTGGTCCAATGGTTAGTGTAGCGCAACAACCCATGGTGTCGCAACCGTGGATAATGCAATACCAACAGCCACAATTCCAACAAGTGTACCAAGGTTCTGAACAGCAAATATCTGCGAATACTGGACAACCATATCAAAATGGTCAAAATCAACCACTTTATAGTGGTCAAGTCCATCAACCGTATTCATCATACCAACATCAACTCCATTATGCTGGTATGCAAAGACCGACTGTTCAGGCGATTCCATCGTATCCTGGTTACGCTTCACCTAACTTGAACCAGCAGTTACCATTCGTGGCAACTTTAGAGTTGCCTGATTTACATCAGTTAACAAACGATCCAATTGCTTACGCCCCTTGGTGGCCAGTGATTCCGCAGAAACTTCCATCCGACATTCCTAAATTCAATGGAAATCCAGGTGAAGACCCGTCGAGTCATGTGATGACATTTCATCTATGGTGTTTGTCGAACACTTTGAATGACGATTCGATAAGGCTTCGCCTCTTTCAGAGGACATTGACAGGTCCAGGGGCAAAATGGTATATAGAATTGCCTAGAGCTTCGTTCTACAATTTTGGCTCCCTTGCCACAACATTCTTGACCCACTTTCAATTACCAATAAGGTACGAAACGGGAACAGAGATATTGACTAACTTCAAACAGACAACCGCAACTCATATATCAGATCATATACATGAGCGGCGACGTCGACGAAGAATGGTTAAAACATACGTTCCCGATCAGCTTTTAGCTGAGTGGTTTATAAAGTCATTACTTCCGGCTATAACGGAAGATGTAGCAAGGGGAGGAGTCGTAACAGAAGAGCAAGTTATCACTCGTGCACAATACTTGGATTTAGTATATACTCAGTCCGGCACGCTCTATGACAAAATACCAGACGCCCCTAGACCAGAGTTTTCAATCCCTCCTCCTCCTAAATCGAATAGTGACTCTCATGCCGGCGATGGCGTGATTGGCACGGAAAACACGAATCCGAAAAGGACCAATCAAAAGAAGGCCCGTAAGGATTCGAATCAAAATGTGCATGAAGAAGTTCTTGCTTCGGAAGTAAATGCCGTATCGACAGATAAGGGCAAAGAAACCAATCAACCAGAAAGCAAGAAGAAACAAAACAAAGGGAAGAAGAATAAACAAGGTGAGTCATCTCCTCGAAAAAATTCTTCAAGCCCTCCTCGAGATAGGAAACCACCTTATGGGTGTCAGATATGTGATGAGGATCACTGGACGAGAGAATGTCCATACAAAGCTGATCTAAAAAGATTCTTAAAGAGTTCGCAAACTAGCTGTGTTAACTGATCCGTTTCCCGATCGAGGAAAAAATCTGGTTGGTAGTGGAAATGCTTCACCGTCGCAAGTGCTTATGTTATCGATATCGAAGCAACAGAATGAGGCTTTGATTTCAACAAGGAACAAAGATTACGGGAATCCACAGGTGTCGAACGATAAAGGTAAAGATCAACCTAGCAGTTCGACAACAACTTCGGCAGAAGTTGTACCCCCCATCACACATGAATTAACGATAAAACCGCCAAAGGGAGTAGTACACAAGTCGACGTTTAATCCTCGTGCCAGAGCGGCACAACATTATAACATAGTCGAAGATTTGGCGCAATCGCCATCTGCTATGTCGACTCTTGAAGTACTACAACATTGCCCATCCCAAAGGCAGGCCTTGTTATCAGCAATTGGTGGGGTGGATCCTAAAGATTCCAATCTGGTATCCTTTGATCACAAAGGATATGATCCTCAGTTACCAGCTCAACTAGCTTTCCTCGTCCAAGTGAAAGCCCTCAACAAAACTGTTCAACGAACAATTATTGATGAAGGAGCATCGACGTGTATTATGTCGATGAATTGCTGGAAAACTTTAGGATGTCCAACCTTGTCGCGATCATCGACAACATTAAAAGCATTCGACGGGAGGATATATACCCCTTACGGTATCCTTAGTAACCTGAAGGTTGAACTAGGGGGCAAAACAATAGAAATAGATGTTGAAGTCATCGATGGCAATCTTGACTATAACATCCTACTGGGAAGACCATGGATTTATGCCATGGAAGCTGTTGTGTCGACCTAATTTAGGAAAATCGCATTCCCCTTTCAAGGAGGGATTACGATCATTGACCAACAAAATTTCCTCCCTAATGGTTCACAAGTTACAGGAAGCGTTCCTCTGATCCATGGAAGCGACCATTCGTTTCAAAATATCGGAGTAGGCCTACTAAAAGATCCTACATTAGTGGGAACTTTCACCCTTCTGCCAACGTTCATTGTGGGAGAAGTGGCGACAGTGGGAACCTGCAATATGATATCTTCCGCACAAAAGATGTCAGAAAACGATATCAGCATGGATAATGCAAAGGTTTTGTCCCCAAGCCCAATGGAAGTATTGTAGCAATCAATTTTCTTGGCTTGGGGGGCAACCCCAAATCAACGCTCATCAAGCGTTTGGATAGATAGGTCTAGAGAATATGGCACCCCTTTAAGTCCTTGGTCGCGAGTGCATGGAACCGACAAAGGAATAGTCCAATCAATGGTAATTGACGGGGCACCATGGAATGATTCCCATCATCGTTCCCTTCTCCCGGGTTGTGGGGAAGATACTCAAAATAACCTTTATCATCCTTCAGTTTTCGATTTTCTATCGAGTACTGTAAATACAGTGGGCAATGAGGATAGTTCTTTTACTATGTCAACCTCATTAAAAAATGAAATGATCCCCTTTCCAGATCTCAATGGTAAACCTTCATTCCAACCAACAAAGTTGAATGCAATGAAGCTTGGGGGGCATGCACCTCGATTTGCATTATTATGCTGGGGGCATGCAAACATATCTTCGAGCAGTTTTGTACAGAGTTCATGCTCGTTAAAAAATAAACACAAGTTGTGAGCAATCTTTCCTTAGCAGTTCAAGCTCATCCAGAAAAAATGAACCGGTAAACAACCTCGAGAAATGTAACCTTTGAAAGCCATGTTAAAAACCCTTGGTCGTGTTTATATGCCATCACCTCCATCTGTTCATTTGGCCAATCGTTCACCTCCATATGTGTGTTTACCCATTTTGAGGAACAGCTGCGAAGAGTGATTTCACTTAGCCATCCTTGTGCCACTGCCGTGATTGGAGAATTCCAACCTGTACCTGGAATCTGCTGCTATCCCTGTTCATCACTCGTTCCTCAAAAGACGAGTCTTCTTTGAGCTCTTTTCACTGACTCGTAAAATATGAAAAGTTTGCCGAGTTTTGGCCTTCCAGCTCGTTAAAGCGACTGGAAAGCTATCCCTCCTCTAGATTTTAATCTTTTTGGACCTGAGGGATTATTGCACAAAAAGATCGAGCGCTTGTTTTGTTCGGCTCGTTAAAGCAACCGAAAACTCATCCCTTCTGTATTATTTTATACTTTTTCGGACTTAAGGGATTAGAAGACGAAAAAGGAATTATGGAGTTTACTTTTCGTACCTTTTCAGACTCTCTAAAAATGAAAAGAACTGAGTTTTGTTTGTCGTTAGACTCGTTAAAATGATTAAGTAGCGACAAACTTGTCTTTAGACGAGAACGAGTTTCCCTATCGCTAGGCTCGTTAAAACATAGCGATGGGGCTTGCCCGAAGGGCAGGTTATAGAACAAGCATATGTTATCCTCCTCAAGCTTGACAAAAATAAAGAGGTACTGGTCAGCAATGACTGGGGAAAAATTGGGAGAACCTCGCAGCATTAATGGTAGCAAGTCGCTCTTGAACATGACACTTTGTCCTCCGTACCACATCGGGTTGGGTTGTTTCATTCACCGGTCGCAGAATCATGGTCCTCGCCACACCATCCACAAATTGGGGTAATGCTACCAATCCATCACATCAGTGTCGTTATATGTTCAAGAGATGTGGTTCTGTAAAGAGTCAACCATGTTCCACCCACTACCATACATTATCCTTCATCCACTTCATGACCGCCACCCTGAATCATACATCACAGTTTGTTTTCACCTCATCACAATCACTAGCTCCGTTCCGTGTCACTGATGTGGGATTCATTAAGGCCCTCCTTTGACGGATTGCTCCTTGTCGACATCAGCTCATTATCCAAGGAGTTGATCTAGGAACACCCCCCTCAGTACTTTGAAGCTTGCATGCCTCAATGGCAAGTTTCTCACTTCCGGCGACAGGTATACATCAATGACCTTCGACCAGAAGATTTTGCATGGTGGTCGACGCCAAGTCCTTTATTCCCACCATGTAGATTGTACTGCCGTACCTTGAGGGTCATCATCCTTATCGGTGATTCCTCTCGCGCTTGTTAATGGTTTACATCATTGACCGGTAATCAAGCGACGTCTTTCCATGTTCGACTCCAAGAAATTCTCACATGGATCGACTTGTACATCGAGTGAAGATCGGAAGAGATTGAAGACCCCGGATCTAGTTTCATCCATCCGGGCTGCGATATATATTCAGGACATAAAGACATTTGATATGTACATCATTGCAGCAGATGATCACCCTTTTCGAGAGATGATAAATTCGGCAGAGAATTATCAGTCTACAATTAGAAAAGGATGATAAATTCGGCAGAGAATTATCAGTCTAGAAAAATATGATAAATTCGGCAGAGAATTATCAATCTATATCAGACGATCGTCTGTTCTATGTACCGCAATGTATTTATAAAGCTGAGCATGGGAATGCCCGCCTCAGCCAGATCATGAAAAATGTATGAAAAATAATGTATTGTATCGTATCTTATTACAGGACACTTCTCAGTAGATTGAGTGAACTTCGGATCCTCTCAATAAAGCATTTCACCCGATAAACGACCTCATACTTTAGGGGGCATCTGTTATAGACAATTTTGTGCCTTACAACAACAAGCATGAATTGTCAATAATCCAAGGGATCCAAAGTTCCCTAAACATGATGTTCCTACCCCTAGAGGAACAAGGTCAGCAAACCAACAGCTCTCAGATCAGTTCTCCACTTGAAAACACTCAAAAACAAGCAGTCCTGAAATCAAAGCAGGTGCTCCACTAGGCTTCTGCGCTGAAACACAACTGCTCCATGGTGTACCTGCGTTGCAAAGCAGGCAGAACAAAGCCCACCTGCGTTGGGCGAGTTTGGACATGTGGCACAGTGAGTCATTGCTTTGGAATCTTCCGAAAATGACACTTGGATCAGGTATTTTGCCTTGTGATGAGTCAAAGGCTTTGTTTCTCCAAGTGGAAGCAAGGTTCACCAAGTGGACTCAAGAACTGAAGATCAACTAAAGATTAACTGAAGAGAGAGAGGACATAAGGTAGCTACACATCAGTTGCAAGCTGACTCATCCTTTCTCAATTCATCTATATATTGATCTCTCTCCTATGAGCTCAGGAGGCTGGAATTTTGTGCAAAGTAATGATATGCTGTTGGTTTCATTCTTGAGTTATTGGGTGATTGTTTGAGAGAGGTGAAGAAGAGCAACTCTTTCTGCTGGGAGGTGTTGCTGGGTTGGAGCCTGCAATGGTTGTAATCCTCTCAGAACCTTTTCTTCTACATTAATAAAAGCTATTGAGGTTCTTCTATGTGCTCTTGTTTCAATTATATATTGTGATGATTGCATGTTTGGTTTACACTAATCCATGAACCAGTTATGATTGCATGTCTCTTGTAGTTTCCTTCTTTGTTGTTTTGCAGGATCTCCTTGTAGCTGGGCGAGCAGAAGGACAAAGAGCTAGGAGCAAGCGGCCAAAGAGAAGAGTTTGGATTCGACATTAAGCGCAAGGCAATGGTTAGTGCTTTCTCCACTCTCTTTTGCTTTCATAAAGAAGTAAACCTTCAGTAGTTTGTTTTACAGTTGTTGCTAAGGAACTGTCACCCTTAGAGTGGGTTAGGGTCATCCGAGTCGGATACTTTTCCCTACAACACCGTTACATCCTCCCGGTTACATCACCCTCACTTCCATTCCACCTCCACTCACCTACTACCATGATTAGGTAGTGCGGAACTTTAAAGGTAAGGTGGGTCAGTAGTTGTGGCATTTAATAAAGGAGATGGAGCATTCAAACTTGACATGGACAGACCTAGACATGCCCCTTGTGACATGATATCTGGGTCGACGCTAACAGAAGTAAACGACGACTTGGAAGCTGGGAGTGCTTGATTATCCATCATGGTGCCCCCATACAGAGGGAAGACAAAGTACGCCTATGGGTCCTCTGCTTCAGTACTACAACATGAAACTGATAATGCCCACTCCCAACTTTAAAGGATGAATGGTTCAAGGAGTAAAGGACGAAGCGACAGGAGTCGACTGAGTAATACAGAAGGCCAGACCATGAGAAAACATAAACCTGAAATAGTGGAAATTACAGGGATGCGCATGAAGATATTTTATTAACATGTTCATTTGATTGTTGACAGATTTGTTATGATGTAATGTGCCTCCCTTTAATGACTCATTTCATGTTTTGTAATGTTTTTGGGCCACAGAGCCATCCCTAACCGAGACATCTAATCAATCTGATAGCTTAGACTCGACATAAGATATTTTGTTGTGATGAATGTTCAAAGGCTCTCGTCCCTATATAAATAGGGGGAAGCGATAGTTTACAAAGGTTTAGAATTATTAAGAAATAAATACATGTATTTTCAGGTTGCGTGACTTTAATATGCAGATATTTCAGAATATCAAGGAAATGGTGGTGATTCCCCCTTCGAGTACTACAATATGTTCCCACTCTGTTAAAACGCATTATGTTCATGTTTCTTCTCTGAATTCATGTAATCATAACTGCAAAAAATATTTCAAACTTCCTCACAAATTCATTTGTATCGACTTGTTAATGCATGTGCTTGTATGGATTATTGAAGTTATATCTTTAAAGTTGCGCTCCATGAATCATAGCACCCAATCTCTCTTATGTCCATTATATCCACCTGTAACTCAGATAAGTGTAGAAATTCTTGATGCTTTGAGATCTATTTGTTAAGTATAGAATTATTGATGCTTCAAGCTCTATGTGATCAATTACTCCCTCTCCTTATGCTCTCTCATTTCTCTAACAAAGCTTATTAAGCTGTAGGTCCTTTAACTACTCGACATCCACTATTTTATGCATATATTTATGTGATTTGTATATGTGAAGAAGTACCAGAAATTCATGGCTTGCTCCTTTAGATGAATTAACCAAACCATTCCATATATATATATATATATATATATATATATATATATATATATATATATATATATATATATATATATATATATATATGCCTCCAATTTCTAGAGAATCATACGAGCTACACAAATTCTATATGTGCCTAGGCACTGGTCTTGTAAGCAATCCAAGACTGTCTCTGGGAGTGACAACATCTTCTGGCACCATTTCCAGGGAAAGTGTTTAAGGATCCCCCCTGGATACGACAAGTTGAGCCCTCTTTGTGTAGGTGATCAAAGGCATTCTGATTACATCCACATCTTCTTGGCGACTCCACAAACCCCATTATCATTTACCATAATGGATTTTAAAAAGCCTCACACTCGCTCAGATACCTCTCAGCAGAAATCCCCATTTGTATCTGAACCAAAGAAATTAAATTTTAGGAAAGTATAGAAGGAGAAAAATCCTACTACCTTCAGTATCGTCTGATGAGTCTTTGAAGCTTCACCATCCAACCTCCAATCTATTGTTAGCCACTACGCATGATTTAATCCTAAGATCTTGGCATACCCTGATTTCAGTCTAATCACTCCAACCACTGTGGTTTTGACCCAAGTTCCTCAGGAAAATATCAATCCCCCTCCATTAATTCAGATGGTTGTTACAAGTTTTTTGCTGAATAAGTATGCCCCTCTTGATTTACCTTAATCCCTAATTGCTATGCCTCAGGACTACCTAAATATTTTTCCTAGGTTCAATGGGGAGGATGAAAACCCTGCACAAAGACACATTGAAACCTTCTGTGCTTTTGCTGAGAATCTAAACATAGAACAACTAGATGTGGTCCTGAGACTTTTGTACAATCCCTTGATGGAGAAGCCAAAAAATGGTTTAAAGCCCCACCCAATGCCTCCATCACTACATGGGAGGAACTTGAAAAATATTTTACACAAAAATCGGGTGGAAAGAGAAATCATGAGTACCTCCTCACAAAGTTTAATGCTATAAGGAAGAAGCCAAAAGAGGATATCTCAGAATTTATAAAAAGGTTCAATAAGCAATATAATAACCTGTCGAGTGAGATAAAGCCTCCTCCAGTTGCTGCTCGAGTATTTTTTTGGGAGTCTTTGAATCTGACTTTGGTTTTACTCTAAGGTAAAGGAAGTCTCTCACTCTAGATCAACTCGAAATTGATGTGCTTGAGGTGGAAGGAAATTTCACCTCAGTAGGGAAGGCAAGAGGAAAGCAGGAACCTACTGCAAATAAATGAGGGAAAGAAGAAGCATCCTCCTCTGGTTAAGCTAAAGAATCACCAGACCTAAAGTGGGATGAACTGGATAAAACCATAAGGAGTTTATCACATAAGGTTGTAAAGCTTGAACTTGAGAACAAGAGTCTCTCCAAATAGAATTCTTAAGGAAAAAACTAGGGTTGTAATACATAATATGGAAGGCCACCATTGTAAATACTTCGAAGGGAAAGAAAGGAACAACTCGATCAAATCCCTCATCCTCTGTATTTAGAAGATGATCTCGATGAACAATCGTGAGATACACATGAGATGTTGGGAAACTTGTATTTAGCTTTCTTTGAAGAAGAACATGAAAATATGGCTCACCAGGAGACCCGCCATGATAGAGAAGCAACAAAAAATGACGAGGATATAGATTATTATTGTAAACAATTTGTAGATTTCATTTATGCACAACTACACCAAAGGTATGATCTAAGATTTTCAAGAAAGAGTTCGAGGGAACCAGAACAACTAGAGGGAACTACTCCCCAAGATATTCCCTTAGTACCAGATAAAGGGAAAGGTAAGATAAATCTTGACTCTTTCAAGATAAAAGTCTCCTCCAATAAGGAAAATAATAGTTCTGAGGAACACACAGAAAAGGAGGCACATGTTCTGCTCAAAAATGCCAGTGGTAAGGAAGGAGAGGCAAAGCCAGGAGGTATATAAAAAGTCCAACCTACATTTAATCTTCCGAAGGAGTTGGAAAAGGTAAATATTCTTGTTCCTCTGATTGAGATTGTAAAGAAGCCTACTTATAAAGCTCAAGTATCTCAATTCATGCTTCCATCCACCTCTTCACCCACCCATGATTGTTTAAACCTTCAAGAAGAGAGGCCAATGGTTGTTTTTGGGCCGCATGTGGAAGAACTTGATCCTTTTATTGCACTCTTCTATGTGACCCTGGTAATCCATGACCTTTTATTGCATAATTGCATGTTGGACTTGGAGCCTCACACAACCTCATGCCATTAGCAGTGATGGAACAACTTGGCTTGCAGATCACCAGGCCCTATAAGGACATATACTCCTTTGACTCTAAGAGGGTCAAATATTTAGTAATGATGAATGATCTGGTGGTAAACCTGACTCAGATCACTGCGAAGAGCATTGTAATGGACATGGTAGTGGCAGATATTCCCCCTTGGTTTGGCATGATTCTATATAGATCTTGGGGCTCCAAGGTGGGGGGATCTATAAAATTATTACTAGCTTATGCCACTATTCCCACTTTTGGAGGCGAAGAAAGGAGGTTGTACAGAGAGTCTAGATTTGTAAAAATTGTGACCCCAACAAAGGGATAAAAAAACTCCCCAGTGCATGTAAAATAAAGCGACCTCTCCTACCTATTCCTAGAAGAAGATGAGACCATCTTAGAAGAAACATCAGTACACCTAACAAGGAAGTTAGAACACCAACAAGAGAATGAAAAAAATGTGTGTAAATTATAATTTGGCGAAGCAAATTCCAAAGAGGGAAATGGAGTAGGATTATTGTTGGTACATCCTGAGGGCAGCTTGATACCCCTCTCATCCAAGCCAGAGTTTGAGGCAACCAATAATGTGGCAGAGCATGAAGCATTGCTCCTTGGGCTACAAACAACAAGGAATGTGAATTTCGAATGCTTAGCTATGCGTGGAGACTCCGAGCTAATTATAAAGAAGATTAGACAATTTATAGAAGTAGGTAATGAGTTTAGTAACTCAATTAGAAGAATCATGGAGGAGATTAAAAGAGTTGAGCATCAATTACCAAGTTGGGAACACATATTAAATTTTTTGTCCAAAAATTTTATGAGGTACATGGTGGTTTTAATTGCTAAATTTCTAGAGAACAAGGAAATAAGGTCAGTACACTGATGTTGAGATGGTGTCATTGGAAGGTTGGTTTTTAGAATCAGTTGAATTTTGAGTTGCCGCTCCCTTTCTTTTTTGCCTGCTCATAAGAGGTATGAGCAGAACTTGGTCATAGTCGTTTGCTTAATTGGCTACATTGGAGAGAAGAGATCACCTAGTACATATATTTTCAGTAGGTATGGACAATTTTCATTCAAGTTTGAAGCTCAAGGAGAAGGCCCTAAGACTTTGGTGATGTGCTGTCAAAAGAATTTATTTTTCTTAAAAAATTTCAGCTATGTAAGTCAGTCAGTTAGTAAATATTATAATCATTTAGTCAGTTTGCAGTTAGTCAGTTAATTTTTCAGTTTTTATGATGACTCCATGCCCAATGGAAAGAAGGCTACTGGTCTGCAGGTTCTCAGCACCTTGCCAGCAAGGCACTGTCCCCAGTTGGAGCCAATGTTGTCACTCACTGCATTATGAGTTTTCAGTTGTCCCAAGTGCCAAATAACAGTGAATTTTGAAGCCATTTTTCAAGCCAAGGAATCTCTCAAAGCTAAATTAAACCCTCTCCAATGGATAGTGCTCGGAATAAGATTTCCAACAGTAGGTGGACGTCCAAAAATGGATTCATGGATAAGAGGTTAGAGCATAGTGAAGATACCGCTTGAAAGCTAGAAAACATAGAAAAAGGACCAAGGAGAGGCTCATTGCAATCCCATCATGGGGTTTTTCTCAAGTAGCAGTGGGGAAGGAAGTGAAATCTATGATCAACGATCGCTGATATTGTATCCCGCAGATCGGTGGTCAGAGGTAGCAGTGCATTATGCATCACAAAATGTCCTTGATTGCGATTTGCAGTTAAGGAGCTTCGATAAGGGGGTTGGCCCATAGTCACACAAAGGGATGAATAACCAAGGGCTAAGAAGAAACGAGAAATCCTGCAGATTATCAATCCCACAGATCGAAAATACTGCAACATTAGAGGCCCCACAATATCGCCGATCGAAAATTTTGGACGGGACTAAGATTAAAATGACTGTGAGGTGTAAGAGTCTCGATATAGTCTAAAGTGTTGGGAGGGGCCAAAAACCATTTAACAAAGGGTTGCAGTAAAAAACCAAGGCCAGGTGGGTCCTTTTATCTCTCCTCTAAGGGGCCACGTGGGGTAATACCATTGGTCCCTAAGAATCCACATGGTAGCTGACATCAACATGATGTGGTAGTATGGAGGACAGGTGGCACACATATTAGACATTTTTGGGGGTCCTATGGGGGCATATCCGGGTGACACGTGTCACCACTCAGGAATTTCCGCATGGCACTCATGACATCACCATAGGAGAATCTCGTGGATCTGTGATTGCACATGCCAAAGTTCCTCCTCCGCCAAAGTCCGTCCTGGCTTGCAATTGCGATATGTGGGAACTCTCCTAGATGTGATATTTTATACAACAAATTTAAAAGGTTGTCGGGTCCATCCTCTTTCAAAGGCCGCATATTAATTAAACCCCTGCCATCTCTAGATGGCCCAGATTGACTCTGTCCAGATCGACGGCTCCTAGGCCTTTCCCGCACCCCCCCCCCTCACTTACCACTTACTACTCATGCCGCCCTCCAAAAAGCACTCATCCTCACACTCTCTCCCGCCAACGGTCTCATGCCATTTTCTACCTATCACTCAGCTCCACGTCAAATGACCATTACATTGTCCTAGTTATGTGTCCCTCTCTTCCATTCCACCTCCACTCCCCTACTGCCACGATCGGGTAATGCAAAAATTTAAAGGCGAGGTGGTTCGATAGTTGTGGCATTTAATAAAGGAGATGGAGCATTCAAACTTGGCATGGACAGACCGCAACAGACCCCTTGTGACAAGATATCCAGGTCGACGTTGACAGAAGTAAATGAGGACATGGAAGCTTTGGAGGACTTGACTATCCAACGTGGTGCCCCCATATAGAGGGAAGACAAAGTACTACCCAAAGGTCCTCTGCTTCAGTACTGTGGCATTAAACTGATAGTGACCACTCCCAGATTTAAAGGATGAATGGTTCTTGCAGTAAAGGACGAAGCGATGGGAGTTGGATGAGTAACAAAGGAGGCCAGACCATGAGAAAAATTCAACCTGAAACAACGGTGATCACAGGGATGGGCACAGAGATATTTTATTAATGTGTTCACCTAATTGTTAACTGAAATTTTTCTTCTTTGAATTCAAGTAATCATAGCTGCTAGAAATATTTCAAACTTCCTCGCAGATTCATTTGTATCGACTTGTTAATGCATGTGCCTATATGGATGATTGAAATTATATCTTTAAAGTTGCGCTCCATGAATCATAGCACCCAAACTCTCTTTTGTCCATTATATCCACTCGTAACTCAGACAAGTGTAGAAATTATTGATGCTTCGAGCTCTATGTGTTAAGTACATAATTATTGATGCTTCAAGCTCTATGTGATGAGTTACTCCCTCTCCTTATCCTCTCTCATTGCTCTGTCAAAGCTTATTAGACTGTAGGTCCTTGAACTACTCGGCCTCCACTATTTTATGCGTATATTTCTGTGATTTGTATATGTGAAGAAGTACCAAAAATTCATGTCTTACTCCTTTAGATGAATGAACCAACCCATTCCATATATATATATATATATATATATCTATATCTATATATATATATATATATATATATATATATATATATATATATATATATATATATATATATATATATATATATATATATATCTGTGTGTGTGATGCCTCCAATTTCTAGAGAGTCATATGAGACACACAAATTCTATATGTGCCCAGGCACTGGTCTTGTAAGAAATTCGAGATTGTCTATGGGAGCGACAATAGAAATAATAATGGTTCCAAGGTAACTAGAGAGTACATACTATCACCTCATACAATCTATCGACAATTTGGGTTAGTGCTTTCTAACCTTGGGGGAATCCCTATGCAATTTGGAAATGAGGTATGAACCTAGAAAAGCAAATAATGCTTCCAAACTACAAGTACTTGTTATATATAAAATCAGAGTTATAATTTTCATAAATACAATTCAAACAACAAGTGACACTCCATATTTACTCCTAAAGGTATAATTTTGTTATGCTAAAAATACCGCCTCATCAACTCAGAGGATAATACTATGTTGTTGGTTGAAACACCCCTTTCTCCTAGCCTATATAAGACCATAATACAAGTTATATACCATGAGGACCACATTATCCTAGTCTATAAAAAGTTGTTCCCTTCATATAACTTGTGTTACCAAAATTCTCACTCAGTCATGAGGAAAAAAGCTCAAGTTAGCTAAGCTTTGACACTCTTGTTCACTTTCATAAACTCATATGGTGGAATGTGATCTCTTTATCCTCATCTTTAGGTGTTTCCTAGACATGAAAAACACTCAAAAGTGGGAAAGATCCATAAAGCATGGGGAATATTTTTCCTAAGCATCAAAGTGTCTAAAAAACATATAAAATCCATTTTATATGAGGAAATATTATTCACCCAAAAGCTTTTTCCAAATTTTAACTAAAGAGGAATTTTGGAATCTTCATAGCCTCCACTTGCCTATATATTGGAGGCTTGGGCATTGAGAAAGGAATGGCAATTATTGCATTGTTACAATGTCGATATTTGACTTCAGAGGGAGAGTTTTGGAGCTAGGAGCTAGGCGGGGCAACTGCTGCAATTACATCTGATGGTCGTAACTTTCCTCGAGCTCCTTCATTAATATAGATTGGTTGCTCTTTCTTGCATATACTATTGTTAATTGTTTACTTCTTGTATCTAACCAATGAAAGTTTTGAATTTTTGTTTATACTAATGCATTTAGTTATGTTTAGATGTTTTTTATAGTTTTGATTATCAAGATATTATGCTGTGAAGGTTGCTTTGTTCTCTTCGTTATGTGCAGGACCAAGATTGAGAGCTATCTAGGAATGCTTCCTAGCTAGACTGAAAATCTCCAATTGACCTACATGTGAGGACTCACAAGAACTCCTTCTCCTCTTGTTAATCTCTACTCTACATCTTGCATTCCTAAAAGTTTGATCCTTAGAACAACCTCTCCCTTATTCAGTCTTTCCTAGGTTTATGGGAGAACTTGAGAGGATTTTATGTTCCTATAATAGAACATTAAATCCTATTGTAGAAGTGGCTACTCCACTGGGGAGAATTCTTCTCTCTGGTTTATTTTTCCCTCTCCTAAATTCCCTCTCTTTGATCTTGCCTCTACTTGAATTCCCATCCATTTTTTTCATGCTTAGTAATAAAAAATGATCTGAACACTCTTCTTGGAACCATACTCTCTTGTTTTGAGTTAAACCTGTGTAACGTTATCTGTAGTGGATAACAGAGAATTATAATTCTATATAGCCCTTGCTTACAATGCATTATCACTGCTTATAATGCACGATATTGGTATGTTAGTCTACATTAGTAGTTATAACCTCGTATTTGTCACTCTTCTAGTGATTTCCACTGTTTGTTTTTTGTTGGTTTGTGTCTTAAGGTATATGATGTCTTAGAATATGATTATCGTGGTTGAATTCATTATTTCTTTTGGAATTTAGTTTAGCTTGCATTTTCTTGTATCTTAAAAGAAAAAAGAAAAAAATCATTATCTACTTAATCTTCTTGATATTATGTACGTTAGTGTGCATCTAATTGGAATATCATTATTTGCATTTTTTTAGTTGCATTAGAACTTATAGCTTGTTTGTTAATTTTGGAAAAGGCATATAGTTACTCTCTCCTTGTAGAAAATATTATTCATCGAACTGAAATTGAAAATCATATTTTCTGCATGGTTTGAGTCAGAGTCTCATAAAACTCCATATGTCAACACCGCTTCCGAAGACATTGATAAAGTACCTTTAAAATCAATCTCGTAATAAAAATGATCAACAACTCTTTTATTTCAGAATACACACATATTAGTTTAGGCTAGAGTCTTGGGATAAGCTATGTGAGTAAACTTCCCAAGACTACAAAACTAGTGTCATTAAAGAGATAAAATCATGTTGCACTCACGTCATCAGGGACAACTCCTCTAACAAGGGAGTTAAACACAAGACAACATCGAAGTGTAAGAGAAGGTAGCTCGCCTCCGATTACATTTCAGTGGGTATTCTATGTACCGGGGATCCCTTCAGGGATAGCAGAGCTGAGTTGAGGACTCATGTGTCCTTCCCACATAGCGTATTGTCTATGACCATGTCTCCCCTAGTGATTTTTGTGATTTGAGGTGTCCTTAGTGGCCATACTTTTAGGGACAAACACAAGGTGACTCTGGTGGGCTACCCTATTACCTAAATAGAGAAACCTACTACGTCTTTGGTTTGTTGGGAGTAATCATAATTTTACATTTGGCCGACTATCTCTTTTATCCCCTTCGATACTTGGCTCCATCACTAGCTAGTTGTGCTTATTAGACATAGTTATTTTCCATATTTTCTTGTTGATTGCCTTTAGAGTTTTTTTATTTTTTAGGTGTGCGTTGTTTTGTTATTGAAACTTATATGTAAAACACTTACTTAAAAATTTTGTAAAATATATTTATCATGGCTACCCCAGGTTCTCATTTTCCATCCTGATAAATGCAAGGTCTTCCTCCACTTTTTGTGGAGGAATTTATGAGTGAATCAAATTACCTCACTGCTTGAGAGAGTTAGTCTCCAGTTTCAAACCTTAAATCACACAATACTGATCCAGAGTATATTTTTTCTGAGGGCCCTTCTACTGAAGGTCTAGTACCTCCTTTTAATCCTCCACTTACAGATCCTCTTGGTGTTATCTTGATTTAGGCAACACCCTTACCTTTAGTGTCTTCGCTGGTTTCCCCTTTGAACATCCCAATGACTGTTGGTGAGTCATGGTATATTTTGTACACCTTTCCTCCACTGCCATTCAACCCACCTCTTTCAAGTTCCACACCTGTTGTGGGTTATCCTAATGTACAACCTATGGTTCATCCAGGAACCTCAACTACACCCACTTGGGATAGTGCTCAGAATTTTGTTGCCTCCACTACCCCTACTCCTTTCGTGTCAGCTCGTAGTGTTCCTAGTATGACAACCTTCAATAATCTGTTTGATTGGAATCCATTTCTTGGTTTAGTTATCCCACCATTGCAGAGTGCGGGGAATGTTTTAGGTACTTATCCACCTGTTGAGGGTATTCCTGCACCCACACAATATGTGGCTCATTAGGGTCCATCTTTGATGGATTATTTTCCTATTGTTGGCTACCCCATTGGTGGTGGTCTAGTACCTAATCTGTCTTATGTGGCCAATGGTGTTCCATTCCCTAGATTGGTTGCATCTCCTTGGGGACTCCCAAGTCAACCATATATATCTGTTGGGGACAACCTCTATCCTGGGGGAAACCTATTAGCTGGTAGCCTTCCTCAGGCTGGGGCATGCCTTATGACCCTTCGTTCTATACCACCCCACCTCTACCTCATGAAAACTAATATCCTTCACAATCTATGCACCCTACCAGAAACATGTTTATGGGAGGACCTCCTGGCCCCTCTAGTCATCCTATTCTTCCTTTATCTGATTCGGTTGCACATACTCCATTGCTTTTCTGTGCTACACTAAACATCCAGGATCTATAAAAGTTGACAAATGATCCCATCAACCATAACTTTCTATTGCCTCAACCCTCGCACAAGATTTTTTCAGACATTCCTAAGTTTAAAGGAAAGAAGGAAGCTCGAGCATTATTTTTATGGTATTTTTCTTGCTCGTTAATCCAAAAAACCTCAAGTTTACATCTTCAGGATTTTTAAACTTAGATGAAGAAGACCGAGCATTCTTTTTATGGACTTTTATCACTCATTAATCTAAAAAATCCTCGAGTTTCCTTCTTCGGGATCATTAAACTACCATGGAGAAGACCAAACATTCGTTTTTGGTATTTTTCTTGCTTGTTAATCTGAAAAACCTCGAGTTTCCTTCTTCAAGCTCATTAAAATTACACGTAGAAGACCGAGCCTTATGTTTAGGGAATTTTTCTCACTCGTAAAATTGAAAAAATACCTAAGTTACCTTCTTCGGGCTCGTAAAACTCCTACGAAGACGATTTGAGCATATTCTTTTTAGGGACTTTTTCTTTCTCTTTAAACGAAAAAACCTCGAGTTACCTTCTTTAGGCTCGTTAAGCTGCTATGAATAATATTTGAGTAACTCCTTTATTCTCATTTTCTTGCTTGTTAAAATGGAAAAGATAGTACAAGTCTTCTTCGTTTGACTCAGTTAACAAATTTTACAAATATTATCGAGTTTACTCTGTCCCCTCGTACTTCTAACAAAATGAGGAAGGGGTCTATTGAGCATAGGTTTCTCACTTTATGCAGACTCAATGGACTAACATACAGAAAACGAATTGTGTTGGGTATACTCTTAACCCTTTGTCGCACCAAGTCATCAACCATGAGAAAGGTACCCGCTCGGAGTTACCTTTATGATCTTTTCAGACTCTCTAAATGTGAAAAGACCATTGAGTTTACCCTCTATGGACTCATTAAACTTAATCAATTTGGGAAAAAAATGGAAGAAAAAACATTCATTGCTATCGATATTGGTATTATTTTTTATGGTAGTAGTGTACTATTTATCCCTTGAACATGGAACTTATCCAACACATTCCTCTTTTTCAGCTTCTCTTTGAACCCTGATGTCCCTGCATCCTTGTATCCTAACACTCTTTAGTGTTTTTGAGTCTAATATGTCCGGTGTCTTTGGTTTCGTTCCTTTTGTTGTTCCTTAAGAAACCAATTTCCTGGATGCGGGGAAATTGTGCTTAAGACATTAAAAAATATTATTTACTTTCACTTATTATTTGTGTTGTTCTCATATGAAGGAGTTGGAAACTTGGTCTTTAACTCTTAATACATGTATGACTAGAACATCTCAGAATGCCATTTGTTGCTAGATATAAATGATGAATGAAGAAAGTTTGAAGGAGAAGTTAAAGATAATATGTTGATCTTTCACAGAAGCTACTATCCGTAACTTAGAGGAATTATGATAATGAGAACTGAATCATAGAAAATATGTTGGTCTTTCATAGAAACTATTATCTATAACTTAGAAAGGAAGTGAGGACTTCAAGTATAGGAGCACTCTTTTAAGGAATTTCAACTTTATCTACATAAGCAAATAAAGGCCTGCAGTTTCATTACTATACTTGAAAAGAAGAAAACATAGCATGACACATGATAGAGAAGCTTACAAAATTATATGCAACAACTCATAGAAATTTATGATTCTTTCATTAATCAATGATGATATCAAGAATACAGTGGCGTAGTCTCCGGGTTCTCCAAAATTCCAACCCTTTCTTAGTAAATTTTCCTCTTTTTATACATTGTGGAATAGTTGTTGATCTCTGAAAAGGCCCAAATTATTTAACTGCTTCTCTAACTATATGAAGTAAAAACTATTGCAGAATTTTACAGAGGGTAAAAGACACCTCAATGAACATGAAATAACAGAAAACAATTGAATTTAGAAGAGGACAATAATTGCTGACTTGTTCTATTAATCTGATGTCGAGTTCCTTTGTATATGTCTTAATCCACTTTAATCATAATGCACTGTGTTATGCATGTATCAGATACATTTTAATTGGCCAAAACACCAAAAAACCTAACCAATTGCCTTTTCTTCAAATTATCCTTAACACTGATTTTCCCTTTATATAATGAAATTAACGCAAAGTAGCGGAACTGAAAAGGAATTAATCTGATTTGATAACTCCATCGGATCCGGAATCTCATTGCATATCGCAATCGGCCTGATATAATACGCACCCTTAAGCCGCATAACCATGGTAATATTGGACTTATGCATAAATCCTTTATATCTGTGCTTTTCTATTATATACCTTTTATAACGAAAATATACCATAAAACATACTTTTTCCGCTTTTAGTACGGTCTGCACAACTATCGAGGCATACCCGTCATCGCAATCGCAATTGGAGCTTTCCATATATATATATATAATATGTGACTGATATGATGAACCCGCCTCAATTACAAAACATAATATATATTCTTTCAAGTTTGGCCATCGCAATCACAATTGGCAGAACCAACCTCTATATGCATAAAGGCTTTACGGACCCGACCAAATTATAAGCGCAATATATAGTTCTTTGGGTCTGACTTACCCATATCGCAATCAACGTTTATTTCTATTATAATCCCTTTATAATAGGAATCTATAAAAATGTTTAATCATAATGTATATGAAGGACTTTTTGATATGGTGGACCCGACGGGAATTAAAACCACGATGTATATACCTTTTGGGTTCGGCTATCGTGAATCGCAATCAGCAATCGGTGAATGAACCAACATATGTATTCAGTGCTTTACAGACCCGCCGGGCTTTTAAATATAACATAGATATGTTTCAGGTCTGCCATCATAAATCGCAATTGGCGTATCTATATACATTTATATAACTGTGGACCCACAGAACTTTATAAAACACAACTTATAGTATTTCGGGTCCAGCGTTAACTCTTTAACACTTGTTTCCTTTGTAAATTCGATATATTTCTTTATTTCAATATGCACGCACACACACACACACACACACACACACACACATATATATATCGGTTATGGCTCCATTTATGTTGTGATTTAACTTTATCACATGGGCCAATTCCTTTATACTTGTTCCTTTTGCAATTTTGATATATTATAATGAATAAATACCTCATTACTTTTAGACTTTGCAGAGTAGAAAATATAAAGGGCTTCATTGAGGTTAAACCCCTTTAATGATTTTAGGCCACACATTGTGATAAAATTGATAAATAAGGCTTAAATCACAATATAAGCTACAACATATGGCTCCACCTGGGGATAGTGCTTTTGTCACGGAAGCACTAAGAACCATAGATTAGTGCCTTATCCATTGGGCATGGAGTCATATATTGCTTCGCCAAGTCTTAACTGTGTGAAAATCTGTACAGTGAACCCACACCAATATCTACAGTGATTAGATGCTTGCGCTCTGATAAGAAAATATTGAGAATTGTAGATTAGTAGCCTTAGTTGGGCATGGAGTCCAAAACTGTGAAAACCATGAAATCTGACAATTGAAACCTGATAATCTTGAAGTCTGACACCTTTGCAAACCAGTTTCCAACTGGGAAAGTCACCCGTATTCATAAACTAATGATTAAACTGAAGAACTGCAACTAGAAACCAAATGCTCAATGCCTGAGCTTATTTATGTACAATTCCCTACATATGTACATGACTTACCTCAATCAGGATAAATCAATCTTTCAATGTTACCAGATTAGAATTTGAGTGCATAATCTAGAACCATTCTGCCAATGAACCTTGAAAATGCATTCATCCTGAACAAAAAATAAATTATGCCTAAAAGCATATCACAACGAAAATTTAGAGTATATCCACAAAATGATATGTGTAGACTGCTGATAAATTCCTCCATGTAATCTGCCACGGGATCTTCAAAAGTATGAGAAAAAATATGTTCTTGATCAACTCCAAAAAATAAATTCTCTATGTATGAAGGTTCTTGCTCAATTGAACCTTTTGTTGGGATAATATGTTCAACAGAAAAATCAACAACATCTTTATGAAAATGATCTATGTCACTTCCATGTCTCCACTTTTCATCTTTAATCTTTAATTGAAAATAATTTGTAATTATGGCATTAGGAAGAAAAATAAAATTTTTCACATTACTATATAACATACGATCAACTTCAAATTGATTGTTTACCTCTGATCCATGGGCATCATTGTGTTCTTCAATGCAATGATATACAACCTCTTTATCAGCTTCCTTTTTACATGAGATAGCCTCTTTTGCTATGATAGATGGCTCAATATATTGCTGGTCAACATATCCCTCTTGTTGGTTTCTTCTTGTATGTTCAACACCCAACTGATGAACTTGAAGAGCTTCATCCTGCTCCCCATTTAAACCATTTTTGTTATAAATAGGAGGATCTTCAAATTTAACAAAATAGGAACTTTGGGGATTTATTTGCAACATAATCGTTCCTTCCTCTTCTCAACTACTGAGCAGAGATTCTTGATGCATGTTTGAACTTTCCTCCATTTGAATACTCTCTTGATTTTCTTGGAACAGAGTCAACCCATTCTCTACTTGGGAGATTATTGAAGAAAACTGTTTTATAACCCTCTTTGCATCATTTTGAGAACATGATAGTTCCTCGCTTTCAGAGTCTTGCTCATAACTATGAATGCTTGATATGTTCTCAACAAAATCATTAGTTTCATCAACAAGATTATATTGAGCTTTTAAAGTTTCTTTAGCATCATAATATTCACAACAACCTTCAAAAAGAAACTTGTGTGGGTAGTAAATTTTACAAGAAGAATTAAACACTGATTGGAAATCTTTCAAAGATGAAATGATTGAAAGAGACAGAGACCTGAACCAAGCCCTAACTTCTAGGTCTAAAGAAAATAAAAAAAACTTCATCTTCACATCTTCATGAATGATGCCCTGCTGCTCCATGCATTCATGAAACTCTTGGAGATGCTGAGCTAGATCTTCATATTCCTTTCTATTGAATTTTGGAAGATACTCATTCCACATAGAAAATGCAGGCATATCATGAGGATAGCCAGTGATCTCAATAAAATCAAATGGATCAAATTTATGGACTAAGAATGCAGGGTGAGCCATTAAAGCCCAGAAAAGAAAACTTCAAAGTACAGTGGAGTTGCCAATTAATGTTGCAAATGAAAATCACAGGTGTGAATGTACAACCAACCGCTGAAACTTGTCATCCTCAAGGATCAGCTTTCAAACTTAATGAACCCAAGAGAAAGTGTTTTTATTCTATTTCTTTACAGGCTGCGGTCTTTGTTATTATGGAGTCGCCTTTTATTGCTTTTATTTGAAACAGCCAAATATTTCCTTCTCACTGAACAACCAGAGGAAAATCCTAAAAAATCCAGGGAAAGGTGTTCTTGTCTTCTTTCCCCGGCAATGGAACTAATTGATGTTGTTCCTTAAGAAACCAATTTCCTGGCGATGGGGAAATTATGCTTAAGACATTAATAAATATTATTTACTGTCACTTATTGTTTGTTGTGTTCTCAAATGAAGGACCTGGAAACTTGGTCTTTAACTCTTAATACATGTATGACCAGAACATCTCAGAATGCCATTTGTTGCTAGATATAAATGATGAATGAAGAAAGTTTGAAGGAGAAGCTAAAGATAATATGTTGATCTTTCATAGGAACTACTATCTGTAACTTAGAGGAATTATGATAATGAGAAATGAATCATAGACAATATGCTGATCTTTCACAGAAACTATTATCTATAACTTAGAAAGGAAGTGAGGACTTCAAGTATAGGAGTGCTCTTTTAAGGAGTTTCAACTATATCTACATAAGAAAATAAAGACCTGCAGCTTCATTACTATACTTGAAAAGAAGAAAACATAGCATGACAAATGATAGAGAAGCTTACAAAATTATAAGCAACAACTCATATAAACTTCTGATTCTTTCATTAATCAATGATGATATCAGGAATACAGTGGCCTAGTCTCCGGGTTCTCCAAAATTCCAACCCTTTCTTAGTAAATTTTCCTCTTTTTATACATTGTGGAACAGTTGTTGATCTCTGAAACTGCCCAAATTATTTAACTGCTTCTCTAACTATATGAAGTAAAACTATTGCAGAATTTTACAAAGGGTGAAAGACACCTCAAAGAACATGAAATAATAGAAAACAACTAAATTTATAAGAGGGCAGTAATTGCTGACTTGTTCTATTAATCTGTTGTCGAGTTCCTCTGTATATGTCTTAATCTGCTTTAATCATAATGCACTGTGTTATGCATGTATCAGATACATTTTAATTGGCCAAAACACCAAAAAACCCAACCAATTGCCTTTTCTTCAAATTCAGCCTTAACACTTATTTTCCCTATATATAATGAAATAAACGCAAAGCACCAGAACTAAAAAGGAATTATTCCAATTTGATAACTCCATCGGATCCAGAATGTCATCGCATAATCGCAATTGGCCTGATATATCACTGCATAACTTAACTTTACACACCCTTAAGCTGCATAACCATGGTAATATTGGACTTATGCATAAATCCTTTATATCTGCGCTTTTCTATTATATGCCTTTTATAACAAAAATATACTATAAAACATGTTTTTTCCGCTTTTAATATGGTCTGCACAACTATCGAGGCATACCCTTCATCTCAATCGCAATCGGCGCTTTCCATATATATATATATATATATATATATATATATATATATATATATATATATATATATATATATATATAATATGTCACTGAAATGATAGACCTGCTGCAATTATAAAACGTAATATATATGCTTTCGAGTCTAGCCATTGCAATCGCAATCGGTGGAACCAACCTTTATATGCATAATGGCTTTGCAAACCCGATGAAATTATAAAGGCAATATATAGTTCTTCGGGTCCAGCTTACCCATATCGCAATCGTCGCTTATTTCTATTATAATCCTTTTATAATAGAAATATATAAAAATGCGTAATCATAATGTATATGAAGGACTTTTTGATATGGCAGACCTGATGGGACTTAAAACCATGATGTATATACCTTTTGGGTCTGGCTATCATGAATCCCAATTGGAAATCGGTGAATGAACAAACATATGTATTCAGCCCTTTACGAACCCGCCGAGCTTTTAAATATAACATAGATATGTTTTGGGTCCGCCATCATAAATCGCAATCGGCGGATCTATATACATATATATAACTGCGGACCCGCCGAACTTTATAAAACACAACTTATAGTATTTCGGGTCCGGTGTTAACTCTTTAACACTTGTTTCCTTTGTAAATCTGATATATTTCTTTATATAAATATATATATATATATATATATATATATATATATATATATATATATATATATATATATATATATATATATATATATATATATATACATAGATATATATATATATATATATATACATAGATATATATATATATATATATACATAGATATATATATATATATATATATATATATATACATAGATATATATATATATATATATACATAGATATATATATATATATATATATATATATATATATATATATATATATATATATATATATATATCGGTTATGGCTCCGTTTATGTTGCGATTTAACTTTATCACATGGGCCAATTCCTTTATACTTGTTCTTTTTGCGATTTTGATATATTATAGTGAATAAATACCTCATTACTTTTACACTTTGCAGAGTAGAAAATATAAAGGGCTTCATTGAGGTTAAACCCCTTTAATGATTTTAGGCCACACATTGTGATAAAATTGATAAGTAAGGCTTAAATCACAATACAAGCTACAACATCTGGCTCCACTTGGGGATAGTGCTTTTGTCCCGGAAGCACTAAGAGCTGCAGATCAGTGCCTTATCCATTGGGCATGGAGCCATATATTTCTTCGCCAAGCTTAAGTATGTGAAAATCTATACAGTGAACCCAAACCAATATCTGCAGTGATTAGATGCTTGCACTCTGATAAAAAAATATTGAGAATCGTAGATCAGTAGCCTTAGTTGGGCATGGAGTCCAAAACTATGAAAACCCTGAAATCTGACAACTGAAACCTGACAATCTTGAAGTTTGACACCTCTGCAAACCAATTTCCAAATGGGAAAGTCACCCTTATTCATCAACTAATGATTAAACTGAAGAACTACAACTGGAAACCAAATGCTCAACACCTAAGCTTATTTATGTACAAGTCCCTACATATGTACATGACTGACCTCAATCAGGTGAAGTCAATCTTCCAATGATACCAGATTAGCATTTAAGTGCATAATCTAGAACCATTCTTCCAGTGAACCTTGAAAATGCCATTCATCATGAACAAAAAATAAAGTATGCATAAAAGCAGCTCACAACGAAAATTAAGAGTATATCCACAAAATGATATGTGTAGACTGCTAATAAATTCCTCCATGTAATCTGCCACAGGATCTTCAAAAGTATGAGAAAAAATATGTTCTTGATCAGCTCCAAAAAAGAAATTCTCTATGTATGAAGGTTCCTACTCAATTGAACCTTTTGTTGGGATAATATGTTCAACAGAACAATTAGCAACATCTTTATGAAAATGATCTATGTCACTTCCATGTCTCCACTTTTCATCTTTAAGCTTTAATTGAAAATAATTTGTAATTATGGCCTTAGGAAGAAAAATAATTTTTTTCACATTACTATATGACATACAATCAACTTCAAATTTATTGTTTGCCTCTGATCCATGGGCATCATTGTGTTCTTCAATGCAATGATATACAACCTCTTTATCAGCTTCCTTTTTATATGAGCCTATTTTGCTACGATAGATGGCTCAATATATTGCTGGCCAACATATCCCTCTTGCTGGTTTCTTCTTGTATGTTCAACTCCCAACTGATGAACTTGAAGAGCTTCATCCTTCTCCCCATTTAAATAATTTTCGTTATAAATAGGGAGATCATCAAATTTAACAAAATAGGAACTCTGGGGATTTATTTGCAACTTAATCATTCCTTCCTCTTCTCGACTGCTGAGCAGAGATTCTTGATGCATGTTTGAACTTTCCTCCATCTGAATACTCTCTTGATTTTCTTGGAACAGAGTCAACCCATTCTCTGCTTGGGAGATTATTGAAGAAAACTGTTTAATAACTCTCTCTGCATCATTTTGAGAACATGATAGTTCCTTGATTTCAGAGACTTGCTCATAACTCTAAATGCTTGATATATTCTCAACAAAATCATTAGTTTCATCAACAAGATTAACTTGAGATTTTAAAGTTTCTTTGACATCATAATATTCACAAAAACCTTCAAAAAGAAACTTGTGTGGGTAATAAGTTTTACAAGAAGAATGGAACACTGAATGGAAATCTTTCAAAGATGAAATGCTTGAAAGAGACAGAGACTTAAACCAAGCCCTAGATTCTAGGTCTAAAGAAAATAAAAACAACTTCATCTTCACATCTTCATGAATGATGCCCTGTTGCTCCATGCATTCATGAAACTCTTGGATATGTTGAGCTGGATCTTCATATTCCTTTCTACTGAATTTTGGAAGATACTCATTCCAGACTGAAAATGCAAGCATATCATGAGGATAGCCAATGATCTCGGTAAAATCAAATGGATCAAATTTATGGACTAAGAATGCAGGGAGAGCCATTCAATCCCAGAAAAGAAAACTTCAAAGTATAGTGGAGTTGCCAATTAATGTTGCAGGTGAAAATCACAGGTGTGAATGTACAACGAACTGCTGAAACTTGTCACCCTCAAGGATCAGCTTTCAAACTTAATGAACCCAAGAGAAAGTGTTTTTATTATATTGCTTTGCAGGCTGTGGTCTTTTTTATTTTGGAGTCGCCTTCTATTGCTTTTATTCGAAACAGCTAAATATTTCCTCCTCACTGAACAACCAGAGGAAAATCTTAAAAAATCCAGGGAAAAGTGTTCTTGTCTTCTTTCCTTGGCAACGACACCAATTAATATTGTTCCTTAAGAAACCAATTTCCTGGCTGTGGGGAAATTGTGCTTAAGACATTAATAAATATTATTTACTATCACTTATTGTTTGTTGTGGTCTCAAATGAAGGACCTGGAAACTTGGTCTTTAACTCTTAATACATGTATGACCAAAACACCTCAAAATGCCGTTTGTTGCTAGATATAAATGATGAATGAAGAAAGTTTGAAGCAGAAGTTAAAGATAATATGTTGATCTTTCACTGAAACTACTATCTGTAACTTAGAGGAGTTATGATAATGAGCACTGAATCATAGACAATATGCTGGTCTTTCATGGAAACTATTATCTATAACTTAGAAAGGAAGTGAGGACTTCAAGTATAGGAGTGCTCTTTTAAGGAATTTCAACTTTATCTACATAAGAAAATAAAGACTTGCAACTTCATTACTATACTTGAAAAGAATAAAACATAGTATGCCACATGACAGAGAATCTTACAAAATTATATGCAACAACTCATAGAAACTTTTGATTCTTTTATTAATTAACGATGATATCAAGAATACAGTGGCCTAGTCTCCGGGTTCTCCAAATTCCAACCCTTTCTTAGTAAATTTTCCTCTTTTTACATTGTGGAACAATTGTTGATCTTTGAAACTACCCAAATTATTTAACTGCTTCTCTAACTATATTAAGTAAAAACTATTGCAGAATATAGAGGGTAAAAGACACCTCAAAGAACATGAAATGACATAAAACAACTGACTTTAGAAGAGGACAATAATTGTTGACTTGTTCTGTTAATCCGTTGTCGAGTTCCTCTGTATATTTCTTAATCCCCTTTAATCATAATGCACTATGTTATGCATGTATCAGATACATTTTAATTGGCCAAAACACTAAAAACCCAACCAATTGCCTTTTCTTCAAATTCAACCTTAACACTGATTTTCCCTTTATATAATGAAATTAACACAAAGCATCCGAACTGAAAAGGAATTAATCCGATTTGATAACTCCATCGAATCTGGAATCTCATCGCATATTGTAATCGGCCCGATATATCACTACAGAACTTAATTTTACTTACCCTTTGTTACACAAAAATATCGTCACCATGACTATCTGCAGTCAGTATGGGTCTATCATCACTTATACTGTCCTCCTAAGCAAGTCTCAGACCTCAGCTCTTCATGTCAAGCTTTGAAAATGAGAGAAAGACATTAAAAATCAACAAAGCTCTGGTTATGCACTTTCTCTCACTGTTGCCTGTGGTCCCGCACCCCCTGTTCACATTACCTGCAAACCTGCCCGCTTTGTCTCTAAAGGAGTGGGTGCGGACCCCTGTGAAAGTCAAAAAGGTGCAAGTTTATTCTAAAAAACTCACTTTGGGTTAATTCTAGATGATTCTAGAAGGAATTTTGACATGGATTGAGCGCTCCTAGGTGGTTCATGCATCCCAAAAGAGAAGGAGCTAATCCCTTGATGAGAGGAGCTATCCCTTTGAAGGAGGGCTTTATCCCTTTGAAGGAGGACCTAGTAACTTCCCTCCATTGCACTATAAATTAAGGCATTGGGCTGGTTGCTAGGGAGGTTAGAAGCTGAACATTTTTGAGGGTAAATGCTGGTGGAATTAAGACTTCCTAGTTAGGCTTGAGAGGAGAGATCACATACCTTTTTGGCTTCTTTGGGAAGAGAGTGAAACTTGTCAAAGTAGAGGAGACTTCTTGTTGGACCCTGGGAGGAGCTTGTACAGCATCAAGGCACAAGTTGTAAAGTTCTTCTTTGATTTGAAGCAAGCCAATCAAAAACTATCTTTCTCTAAGTATGCAATTTATAAACAAAGACAAACAAGTGTTTTAGGCCTACCTTGGGTCCAATGCAAGTTTGTGGAAGTCTCGTTCCTTTGATCCAAATGAGCTCCCTTGTAGTGAATCTACAAACACAAACAAGCAAACAAATTAAATAGCACCTGAAAAGCCAATATCATAAAGCATACTTATCATGATGATCAAGGAATTCATGAAACAAATGACATAAGACAATTTGTTGAGAAAAATGAATTTGATTGTATTAATTCAAATCAAAGAAGAACTTTACAACCTGTGCCTTGATGCTGTACAAGCTCCTCCCAGGGTCCAACAAGAAGTCTCCTCTACTTTGACAAGTTTCACTCTCTTCCCAATGAAGCCAAAAAGGTATGTAATCTCTCCTCTCAATCTTAACTAGGAAGTCTTAATTCCACTAGTATTTACCCTAAAAAATGTTCAGCTTCTAACCTCCCTAGCAACCAGCCCAATGCCTTAATTTATAGTGCAATGGAGGGAAGTTACTAGGTCCTCCTTCAAAGGTATAAAGCCCTCCTTCAAAGGGATATCTCCTCTCATCAAGGGATTAGCTCCTTCTCTTTTGGGATGCATGAACCACCTATGAGCGCTCAATCCACGTCAAAATTCCTTCTAGAATCATTTAGAATTAACCCAAAGTGAGTTTTTTAGAATAAACTTGCACCTTTTTTACTTTCACAGGGGTCCGCACCCACTCCTTTAGAGACAGAGCGAGCATGTCCGTAGGTAATGTGAACAGGGGGTGCGGGACCGCAGGCAACAGTGAGAGAAAGTGCGGAACTAGAGCTTTGTTGATTTTTAATGTCTTTCTCTCATTTTCAAAGCTTGACATGAAGAGCTGAGGTCTGAGACTTGCTTAGGAGGATAGTATAAGTGATGATAGACCCATACTGACTGCAGATAGTCATGGTGACGATATTTTTGTGTAATAGATTTCCCCTTAAAGTGCGAAGTCTGTAGTAGATGAGGATTTCATTTATCATATAGGAAGAGTGAAGTACTTTATCATTTCGAGGGTCATCTTGTGGAGAGCCTGGTCGGAACTTGTAAAAACATTCAATGCAAAATATATATATGAGATCATATCATCGCTAAGGTAGGCATTCCCATACTCAAATCAGAACTAACTAGAAAACTACCTACTGCTCTGATATAGGAATGATCTTGCAATACATCATAAGTATAGACACATGTAGACACAGTATGGACACAACCATATGTTTATGAATAGTCCACAACATAATGAATACAAGATTCCTCGCAGCCTGGATGGTGGAAACTAGATCCAGGGTATTCATTTCTACTTCCCGAAATAGTACGATTTTATCCATGCGAATAAATGTGTTGAAGTCGAACATGGTAGAAACCACTTGATTATCAGTCATTGATGTAAACTGTTAACAAGTGTGATAGAAACCACTAGTAATGTCAATGGCTCTCAAAGTACTCAGTACAATCCATGCGATGTGAATAGATGTGTTGATGTTGAACATGTCACGGAATCCTGTGATCGAAGGTCAATGATGCAACCTATCGTCAAAGGCGAGAAACCTGCCATTGAGGCATGCAGATTCCAAGGTACTGATGATTTCTAGATCATCTTTCTAGATAATGAGTTGAAGTCGATAGAAAGCAATCCGTCATAGGCAAGCCCACAACACGAAATCATAGATCAAGTTTGAAGAAACTTAGTTGCAAGGACTGACTCAGGGATGGTCAAGATGGATGACAAATATTTTGCAGATGAATGGCTTATTCACATTGACCTCTTGAACACATAATGACACAGCAGATGGTTTGGTGACAGTTGACCCAAAGTTAATACCCAGAAACCGGCTGAAGACTTTCAATGTGGTTTGATAAACTGTTAGACAAAGGATTTCCCAACCCAGGTGAATAAAAGTGTCGTGTTCAAGAGTGGTTACAAAGTATGACAAACAGTATCATTTTTCTCTCTTTTCCCCCTCCATTTCTAGCAAGTACCTCTTTATTTTTTGACAAGCTTGAGGAGGATAACATTTGCTTGATTATAAGCTCATCCTTCAGATGAGTCCAACTTAGTTTAAATTCGAACCCTAAGAAGGAGTGGTCCGTTCCTGTTTGTAATTAAACAGGTCCTTTACTTTTAAATTTTAACAATTCCAGTATAGGAGAAACTCAGCGTTTTTCAATTTTAGAGAGTCTGAAAAAACTTAAGAAGACTCCATGGTTGACCTTTTTCGTAAATTTGTGTCTCCCAAGCCCGAAAAAGTATAAAATAATACTTGAGAGAACCGCTTGATCATTACGACCAAGGAGTACTTTTCGTAATTAGTGCCTCTGATCCGAAAAAGTAAAAAAGCAATCAATGACACGTCGTTTTATAACCAATATCGAATTTGAAACGACAAAAATCCGGCAATCTTTTCATGTTTTTACGGTCAGAAAAAGAGCTGTAAGTGGACTGTCTTTTTAGTTCCGTTTTAACGAGTTTAAAAAAAAAAACTCGGCAATCTTTTCATGTTTTAGGAGTCAGAAAAGAGCTTAAAGGTGACTCTAATGTTTTTTCGTCAAAAATGGCCAGTTTTGCCTAAAAAATCCGTTATCCTGAACAAAAACTCAAACATTACTCATACCTGTTTAAAATGGATAAAAATGCTGCAAAATTTACCTTTCTAAAGTGAAACATAAACAAATTAGCAATTCATTTATTCAAAAAACTTATAAAAAGGGCTTTCGTCAATTCATTTTTACCGTTTGAGTTTTGGACGAGAAAATAGAGCTTTTGGTTAGAAACTTCCCGTGAAGATTGCGGAAAATCCATCCGTTAGAATCGAGTGCCATCTCCTCCAGGTAATCCACATCATCCTACTCTTTAATTTCATTTGTTTCAAATTGGTTTTTAGGTTTTCATTTCATTTTTAGGATTTTTTAGGTTTAAAAACCCGCGCACAGGGGTCTGCAGGTATAACACAGGGGACCCGCGGACCCCAACTTTTTCGCAATGGGGAAAAAGTCAGGGGTCCACACCTGCCATGAAGGCAAGGTGTGGACCCATGCACTATCTCTAACAGAGAGGGTGCGTACCTCAGGCAAAGGTTTTTAAAACCTAATAAACTCAAATTTCACCCAAAACAATTCTTCACATATTCTAATTTGCCTTTTTACTGAATGCAGAGTATACATCATGCTTGATTGGCGAGAACGGGAGCATGAGGACGTAGATCTGGCCGCAATAAATCATCAACCTTTGATTGATGCATTGAAGGCATGCAGCTTATACAAATTTTTTGCCATACCTGGCATGAGGGCCCAGGTGGACTTCTTGCAGTGGCTGGTAGACAGGTGGAGCATACAGGACCAATGCTTCTTCATTGGTGGCCACCAGCTCGAAATGGAGCCGACAGAAATATACTTTTTGATTGGTTTTCCTAAGAGAGGTGAACACTTGACTCTATTCGGGACTAGGCCAGGTGGCCAGTCTGTCGATAGCCTCTGGCTAGAGTTTTGCAATAACCAGACTAGAGACAAAGGGATAGATATCAAAACCATATCCCTTCTTGAACTCATGGTGATAGCGTTTACTGTTACCAGGCTCTGTGGGAGCACCGCAATACATGTTGCCACTGGATCCCAGATGCCGATGGTAGTTGACTGCTTTCGAGGCACCATCTTCAACTGGTGCGATGTTGTGTTGGCTAATATAAAAGGCCAACTGACTAGAGCCAAAAATGGAAAAATGAAGACCTTTGGATATGGGGCTTTAGTCGTGACCTTTGGTCTGGAGAGGGTCCCAATGTTGGTCCCACAACACCTCACTGTTGGGGCTGGACTTCCTCGAGAGCCCAAACTGATGTGATGGGTTGTAGTTATGGCCCGTCATCCTGAGGAGGGGACAAAGGTCGTTCGATTCACTCCTGAGTATTTCCATTGGTTGGAAAACCAGGTTTTTTCTATTCAGGACTTTCCTTACGCTGGGATAGATTTTTGCGGTGACCCAGACATGCCTCTTCCACCAGGAGAGCAATGGGATGACTCAGGTAAAATCATTTTCAACATTTTCCTTTTTTTTTTTTTTTTTTTTTACCTCGTCCCAAAATTGGTAGTTAAAGTTTCAAATGCAGATGTGGGTCCACAGCGACCAGCCGCTCTCCGGCCTTACGAGAGGAAACAACTAGTTGCAGCGGTGCCAGCCCCACAGGACGAATTAGTAGAGATTTTGGCCGAGTTGGAGAGCCATCTAGAGCGATTGACAGTAGACATTCCGGAGACCGGCATAGATGACATTCCTCGTCGATTTCAGCACTATGTGGTTGGGGTCCCAGGACCTTTTAGGAGGTTCCTTTGTAAGGTGGCCCATACAGTGGTTTCTTATCGAGATCATCACCAGTGATAGGATGATCGCCTATTGTAGACACATATGACATTTTTGCTTTTTGTACTTATCATTTTTGCCGATCATAAGGTGTTTTTGAACCTATGATCGAGGAAGATGTATATTTTGGCACACTCCTACATTATATCACTATTACCGGCTTATCTTGTAAAACATGTTATGGAATGCTTTTATATTTACATGTATGATTATTGCAAATGTCTACTTAACATTCGAGAAGCAATTGCATCTGCTAATGTATTTAAAGATCTTGGAATATGCTGATATTCAATATAATCAAACTCACGTTCCAAGAGACGCACTCTCAAAAATAATCTTAATAACATTGGATTTCTAATGGCATATACTCTATTAAGCTGTAATACAACGAGTTCAGAATCTAACCTCACTATCAAACTACGAATCCCAAATGAAATAGATTCAGATAATAACTCAATCACTGCACTATACTCGGCAATGTTGTTCCTTGTTTGACCGAGGCTTACCCCATGCATAGATACCAACTCGTCAGAGGGCGAATAAATAACCCAAGCTGCGGAAGAAATGTTCTGTGTATTACAACAAGCACCATCAGCATAACCAATGTATGTTTGTAGAGGCGTCGACATTTTCAATATCAAGTGTAAAACCAAGATAAGCAGGAATAATGACGATAAACACTCTCTAAGCAAAGCACACTTTTTAATCTAAAACACACCAGGTAGAAAGAAAAACTAACCTAATCTAAAAATCTCCACACCCAGATTTTAAGCATAATGCCTCTTCAGGTAAAGACCATTTCTGGGTTTGCCTAAAGAGTCCCCGTCAAAGTCTACCAATTCATAGGCCCCTTTTTATAGCTTTCGCTTAACAACATATGGACCATGCCACATAGGAACGAATTTCCTAGCGCCTAATTTATCATTTGCTTGATCGTACAATAAGACTAGGTCTCCTTCCGAAAACTTTAGAGGGGTCACATTTCGATCATACTGAGCTTTCATACGTTTTGCATGAGTTTCGATCGCTAATGCAACATTTTGTCGATTCTCATCTAGTTGAGCCAAGTATAACAAATGTCTCTCCTCTTCGAAAGTGTCTGGAAGTAACTCGATGGCCATTTGCAGTGATGGGATTTCGCATTCAATGGGTAACACAGCTTCCAGACCATAAACTAGTTGGAAAGGAGTGAACCCTGTTGACGTTTTTACTGAGGTTCGATACGCCCAAAGCGCTGAAAATAGCATGTTATGCCAATTCGACCGATGAATCCCAATGATTCGTCGAATCATGATGACTAGAACTTTGTTGATGGATTCAACCAGACCATTAGCTTGTGGATAATAAGGAGTTGAACTATCGTGACGCAAGCCAAGTTGGCCTGTAAGTTCAGTCATCATAACGTTTCGAAAATGACACCCATGATCAGTGATAATCGCTTGTGGAACACCAAACCTAGAAATTATATGATTGAACATGAAAATCGCAGCTGTTTTTCCATCTGCCTCAAATGTAGGCATCGCCTCGGCCCACTTGGTAAAATAATCTACCGCAAGGATGATATACGCATGCCCCCCGGCCGAGTGAGGGTTACATGTAATAAAATCGAAACCCCACTTTGCAAACGGACTGACGACAATTATAGGTTGGAGAGGAGCAGGTGGAGCGTGCATCTTTCGATCAAAAATCTAGCAGTTGTGGCATTTTTGGACCGCGTTAATACAATCTTTAAACAAAGACGACCAGAAGTAGCCAACGCGCAATATCTTTTGGGCTGTGGCAAACCCAGACATATGATCACCACATGCTTCAGAGTGAAAGTCATTTAGAACCCTTTCAGCTTCCTCGTGAGTTAAACAACGTCGAAAAATAGAGTCCTCCCCACGACGATAAAGAGTATCCCCAATAATTCTGAATTTTTGGGACTGGAATCGTATTTTTCAACGTTCTGACCTTGAAATTTCTGGCCGAAAGGATTGGGTCTGGAGATAAATGATGATATCCCCATACCACGGATCTAAAGTGCTGATTAGAAACAAGGATTCGTCCGCAATGGGCTCCTCCGCCACAATTTCTGTGTTAGCACGCAGGAAGTCACACATTAACTCCACAAAAACTAAAGATTTCTTCGACTTAGACTTTTCAAACTCCAAGTCAAACTCCTGAAGGATCACAATCCATTTGGAGTACTTGCCCCCTAGCAATTGTTTAGTTAAAATATAGAGCATAGGGTTGCAATCAGAAATCACTGTAGTTCTACGTAGTAAAATGTAATGACAGAAACGTTGGACAGCTTGCACAGCTGCCAATGCCAATTTCTCCACATGTGAGTATTTTAGCCCAGTTTGATTTAAAGTGCGACTAACGTAATATATCACATGTTCACTTCCGGATTCATCTTCCTGAACTAACACCATTTAGATGGTGGAATGCAAAGCGACGAGATATAAGAAGTAGTCCTAGTTGTAGTTGGGAGGATGCAATAACGGTGCATGGGTCAACGCGTGTTTTAGTGCATCAAAAGATTTTTCAGCTATCTCATCCCAAAAGAATGGAGTGTTCTATTTCAACAACCGGGTAAAACCCTTAGTTAGCTCGGTGTAGTTAGGAATGAATCGACGTAAAAAGTTTTCTTTCCCCTGCAAACTTTGGAGTTGGCGAAGACTCGAAGGAGGAGGCAATTTGACAATAGCTTCAACCTTCGAGGGATCGACGCGAATGTCGGCTTTCGAAACAACAAACCCCAGTAACCGACCCGTTTCTATACATAAAACACACTTGTGTGGATTCAACCTAATCCGATAATGCCTACACCTCATAAAGATTTCTCGTAAATGGATGAGATGATCAGCTCGATGTAATCAATGAGCAGACAAATCATCGAGATAGGGTTGCACAATGTGCTTGATGTCATGGAACGCGTAAGACATGGCCCTTTGAAAAGTTGCCCCGACGTTCTTAAGCCCAAAAGGTAATTTGAAATAAGCAAATGTCCCCCATGGACAAATGAAAGCCATTTTTGGTTTATCGGCAGGTAGAATATTGATTTGATTGTATCCAGAAAAACCATCCATGAAGGAAAATATTTCACTGCCAACACAATCATCAATGATTTGATCGATATAGGGAGTAGGGTAATTTTATTCTGGACAGGCTCGATTTATGTCCCTATAATCGATACAGATTCTTATTGTCCCTTGCTTTTTGTTAACTGGAACAATATTCGATACCCAATCCATTAACGAGATCGGATAAATGAAACCTGCTTTGAGTAATTTTTCAACTTCTGCTTTAATGGCAACAACTTTTCTTGGGTGAATCTGACGCAAACGTTGCTGGACGGGTTTAGCATCCGGGTAAGTTTTGATTTCATGAAAAACAATTGCGGGGTCAATTCCTGGCATTTCCTCATATGACCAGGAAAACACGTCGCGAAATTCTTGAAATAGGACCTTATATGTTTGAAATTCATCTTCTGTACAAGAGGCACCTATATGAATTTTTTCAACAATTCCAGGCTTAACTGAAATGTCAATAAGAATAGTTCGAGAAATGGTTCCCAAATTTAACTCTGAATCAGGATTTTTCATTGGATTCTGAGGTTCCTTGATATATTCAGTCGTAAAAATTGATGAAAAATCATTTTCAAAACGATCAATCTCGGGTAAAAACGAAGATCTATGATGAAGATCTTCCCATGGTAAATCATCGACACATAGGATCTCATGAATTTGCTCGTCAGTGTGAACAAGTTCGGAAAATGTTGTTGAATCCGAGTTTGATGTTGAAAGTGATTCCTCATGGATCACATTCATTAAGTCAATTTTGGTTGAATTTGGGTTGGAAAACCACTGCACGGCCTGATATGCAATTTCATATGGACTCAAAGGCATAACACCACCAAATGAGTCTATCTTAGATTTGGAAGGTACGATCCAAGGATCATCATAAACAATGGTGTCTGACGAAATCATATGAATGGTTGTAGTAGAAGACGATGCATTGATAGGAGGAAAAGGAAAAGTTCCCAGTAAACCAGAATCTTTAACTAGTCCTACTCCAACATCCTTATACGGGATAGTTGTCTTGCCGACATGCTGAATACTTTTAGAAGAGGCTGGGTAGGACGAAAAGTAAGTCAGCTGATCTATAGTTGCGATATTTCCATTATGAGGGAACTTTATAAGCCGAAAGACCGATGAAACGACAGCTGTCATAGCATAATACCAACTACGACCCAAGAGAAGGTTGTAATCTAGAGGGGCATCAACCACCTCCACATCTAGATTAACAATTTTACCTTCAACCCCTATAGGTAAATCCTGTAGAATGCCAAAAGGATGAAACCCACGACCATCAAAGGCCTTTAGAATTGTCGAGGATTGATTTAGCGTAGCAGAGCCAAGCGATCTCCAACACTGTATCGACATAATACACGTTGAGGCTCCCTCATCAATCACACCCTTAAGCCACATAACCATGGTAATATTGGACTTATGCATAAATCCTTTATATCTGCACTTTTCTATTATATACCTTTTATAACGAAAATATACCATAAAACATGATTTTTCTGCTCTTAGTACGGCCTGCACAACTATCGAGGCATACCCTTCATCGCAATCGCAATCAACGCTTTCCATATATATATATATATATATATATATATATATATATATATATATATATATATATATATATATATATATATATATATATATATATATATATATATATATATATATATATATATATAATATTACTGATATGACGGACCCGCCGCAATTATAAAACTTAATATATATGCTTTCAGGTCCAACCATTACAATCACAGTCAATGGAACCAACCTCTATATGCATAAAGGCTTTGCGGACCCAATGGAATTATAAATGCAATATATAGTTCTTCGGGTCCGACTTACCAATATCGTAATCAGCGCTTATTTCTATTATAATCCCTTTATAATAGAAATATATAAAAATGCTTAATCGTAATGTATATGAAGGACTTTTTGATATTGCGGACCCAACGGGACTTAAAACCATGATGTATATACCTTTCGGGTCTGGCTATCATGAATCACAATCGGCAATCAGTGAATGAACCAACATATGTAGTCAACGCCTTACGTACTCGTCGGGCTTTTAAATATAACATAGATATGTTTCGGGTCCACCATCATAAATCATAATCGGCGGATCTATATACATACATATAACTGTGGACCCGTCGAACTTTATAAAACACAACTTATAGTATTTTGGGTCTGGTGTTAACTCTTTAACACTTTTTCCTTTGTAAATCTGATATATTTCTTTATTTCAATATGCACACACACACACACATATATATATATATCTATATATATATATATATATATATATATATATATATATATATATATATATATATATATATATATATATATATATATATATATATATATATATCGGTTATGTCTCCATTTATGTTGCATTTTAACTTTATCACATGGGCCAATTCCTTAATACTTGTTCCTTTTGCGATTTTGATATATTATAACGAATAAATACATGATTACTTTAAGACTTTGCGGAGTAGAAAATATAAAGGGCTTCATTGAGGTTAAACCCCTTTAATGATTTTAGGCCACACATTGTGATAAAATTGATAAATAAGGCTTAAATCATAATATAAGCTACAACACCTTCTATTGTTCAAGGGATTGTATATTATTTGTTGACCTTATCAACCATTATATCATGTGTCCATTTGACTTGAGTCAGTTCACGTTGTTGTTCCAAATCACCAAAAAATTAGTCACTTTATTACCATTTCATGTCGATTAATGTGGGACTCCTTGTTGCCAACCTTCGATAGATCCCTTCTTATATACTTCAACACATTATCTAGGAAGCGAATCGAGAAACACCACAATACCCTAGAGATTGTAGTCCTTAGTGGCAATTTTACATGTGTTTGATTGTGGGTTTTCATTATTGGATCATAATTGAATTATTCGATGAGTGTTCAACTTCAACTAATTTATTCACACTTACTAGATTGTACTAAGCATATTGGAGACCATCATCCTTATCAGTGGCCTTCCTCATGTTTGTTAACAATTTTCATTATTGATCGGTAATCAGATGAATTGTCACATGTTTGAATTCAACTCACTTATTCACATGTGTGGAATTATGCAATTCCGTGATGGTGACGAAGACCTTGGGTAGAGGCTTACATCACTCATTCTTGTTTCCTCTCCGAAGCTACATATTTTATTTCTAGAGATATCTTATCTCAGTTTGACTACACTATGAAATAGCTCCACATTGTTCTTACTGGTGGAATTGATCTCACATCTTCTACATGGATCGACAGTGTAGTTTTATAGCTACTGAGAATGGGAATGCCTGACTCGGGACATTATTTTATATGAAATATGTTTGATATTGTTTACAGGCCTCCTTCCATTCTGATGCTCTGAAACTCTCTCTCCTCGGTTATTTTATAAAGTATTTTGCCCATCCTTCTCTGACCTCACACTTTAGGGGGAATCTGTTATACAAAAAATACCTCCTCGTTAGAGCAGAGGAGAATACTATGTTGTTGGTTGAAACACTTGTTTTTCCTAGCCTATATAGGACTATAATACAAGTTATGTACCATGAGGACCACGTTATCCTAGTCTATAACAAGATGATCCCTTCATATAGCTTGTGCTACCAAAATTATCACTTAGTCAAGAGGAAACCAACTTGAGTTAAATAACCTTTGACACTCCTATTAACTTTCAGAAACTCATATGGTGGAATGTGATCTCTTTATCCTCATCTTTAGCTTTTTCCTAAACAAGAAAATCACACAAAAGTGGGAAAGAGCCATAAAGCATGGGGAAGCTTTTTCCTAAGCATAAGAGCATCTAAGAAGTGGATAAAATCCAGTTTATATGAGTAAATGTTATTCAGCCAAAAATTTTTGCCCAATTTGAACTAAAGAGGAATTTTGGAATCTTCATAGCCTCCACTTGCCTATATATTGGATGTTTGGACATTAAGAAAGGAATGTGAATTCTTGCATTGTTACGCTACCGAGATCTAACTTGAGGGGGAGGGTTTTGGAGCTAGGAGTTGGGGGAGGTGTTGCTACAACTGCATTTGATGGTTGTAATTTTCCTCCAACTCGTACATTAATATAGATTGGATTTTCTTTCTTCCATATATTGTTGTTCATTGTTTACTTCTTGTGTCTAACTAATGAATGTTTGGAAGTTTGGTTTATATTAATGCATTCAAATATGTTTAGATGTTTTTTATAGTTTTGATTAACAAGATATTGTGATGTGAAGATTTCTTTGTTCTCTTTCTTATGTGTAGGACCAAGCTTTGGAGCTAGATAGGAATGCTTCCCAGGTACACTAAAAAACCCAATGAGCCTACATGTGATGATTCACAAGAACTCCTTCTCCTCTTCTTAATGTCTACTCTACATCTTGCATTCCTTAAAGTTTGAGCCTTAGAAAAAATTTCCGTTATTTGGTCTACCCTAGGTTTCCAGGAGAACGTGAGGGTTTTATGTTCCTCTAACCAAACAGTAAATCCTATAGCGAATTCTAACCTAAGAAATATGAAAAAATCTTGTTAAAATTGTAGATCTACATGTGGAAATATAAAAAATAGCAAGATTGAATATTGAATACTGAATTATGATCTTAGTGTTTGAATTCCATGGGCTATGGATTTAGGAAAAAAAACTAATGGGGAGTAATTTTTGATGTTAATGGATTCAAAATATTTAAGTATAAGGTAAGATACACATTCAACAAGTGATATATAGCCACCAAATAGATGTTACCTATATTAAAAAATTGCAAGTATAAAGTTTGGGGGTACTACCTTCAAGTACAAAGCACTCTAGGGTATGTCTAAAACACAACCCCTACCATCCCTAGCCCCTACTAAGGTTAGAAGGAAGTAGTGACTCTAATGACCTGACCTCCAAATTATAGTTATGGAAATGGGGTCTAATTTTTTTTATCTTTTACAATTTCTTCAAAACTTAGAACGGATAAAATATTGTGTTCATCTCATCAAGATCTTTCCAAAGATATAAAATTTTCCTCAATCTGAATTCTGGATCAAAATATATGGTTAATCAAAGTCTGGTCGATCAGGTCTTTCTTGACTTACCACATGGCACACACATGGTGCCCACATGGCCACCCTAATCATATGTCATTTCACCCCCACATTGTAGTTTCCGACTTTCTCATAGTTGATGCCACAACCTTTCTCTAACCACAAGTGAATAGATATATTATAACTTGTATGTTGTACAAGCTTTCTTTTCCACCTCACCCCAGGGATAAAATCCCAGATGTACCTTCGCAGTCCCCCACCGAAACTAGCGAGGAAGAATGGTTGGGGTTACGTGGACCTAGTCCATCATGACACCATGCCAACTTTACTGAAAGGTGCTCTCTTCTAGTTGCATGTAGTTATACTTCCTTTATGGAACCCTTTTTCCACCTATCACATTGCTTTCCCTCATAGATATGAATGTGGTCTCCACTATGGCCACATAATCCCAAAGATAAAATCTCGATGGGTTTGCACCCAACAACATCGGAAATCATTAGGGATAAGGTACCGAGGTGATGTCAACGACTCTTCCCACTAGGGTGATGTAACTCTTCCATGTGGCTCCACTATGGGCATGCCACGTTTCACCCATATACGGGCCACATGTCCCACAAAAACCCCAAAACTAAGTAGCATGTGTCCTAATTTCTAGCTGCCATGTGGCCCTGAGGCCACATCACCTGCCACGTTGGTTATGGGTCCCACTAGTCCTTCATGGTGGCTTAAAGTTTAAATTCGCATCATATAAATTATACAAGGTCCATCCAATGATGGGAAAAGCATGCCAAATCAGTAGGTGAGATTGTAATGGAGGCACCCACAATGCCATTTTTTTCTGGTGTTTAAATCCCTGTAAGTTCTAAACCAACCTTCGCTCGAATTCTCCTAGGCAATTCTTCTCGGATGGAAAATTTCTTGTCGCTTAATGTCTTTGCCTCCTATTCATTTTTGAGACCTCCTAGTGCTTGGACATTATTCTTGTTCACATGGGAATAATTATTGAGCCTCCTTTCTCCTTTAGGCCTTGAAATTCAAACTCGCAACATATGAGAATATGTGAATGTTTGAAGCATTTTTCCCACCTTGAATGCTCAGTCAGAACGCTTCTATTATATTGAGCCTGAAATTCGTTAAGGTTCAACACCACCTAGTTGTCCATATATATATTGTGAAGCTCCATAGAGTTATCCCTCATAATCTTTAATGTATGTGATATCTCTCATGAGCTTTCAACGAGGTTCATCCCAACTCATTCAACAAACACACACGTGCGCGCACACACATACAAATATATATATATATATATATATATATATATATATAGATATATATATATATCATGCCATCCTTCCTAATATTAGTAATGTTAAAAAGGGGCTTAATAGCCAATTCTTTTTGACTTCATAACAAATAAGACAAATATCTGTCCATTAGATTTTCACTAAGGCCCATTAGAAAAATTTCAAGCTCATAATAGTTCATAAATATATAAGCCTCTTAGGTTAATGATAAGTAAGAAACAAACACATGAATACATTCAGGAATCCATTGATTTACTCAGGAAATACATAGGAAGTCAATTTTCCTCAAGTACTAAGAAAATCACATTCCATAACTTATCAAAAGAATTGGACCAACACATTGAATCAAGATCAATATAGGCTTTAAGCCAACACATCAAACCCATGCATAAAAATCAATTTACAAAGGCTTGATTGTATAATATTTATCTTATCAAATGTGCTCCACAAATGAGATTGGGACTTCAACTCTCCACCCAATCAAAAACACACTACAAACAATACTTTCTTGCAGTAGTCACCCTCGATTGAGATTCTAGAGCTTGAGGATGGGTTCTTAAGGGACTAAAGCAATTCTTCCTATTAATAGAAGGACTCCAAAGGACCTTCCACCTATACCCACTAGCCACTTCATACAGTCAATATCTCGTAGGGGAGTCCAAAGGTCCACCACCTCCATCCTTCAACTACTTCAATGAGAAATGTGGCTCTACCATTACAAGAAGAAGTCACAAATCTAGAGGCTCATCTCCACCCAAAACTAAACGAGGGAATCCAAAGGCTTAACACCATCCTCAACAAATATTTCACACATAGGTTCCATCCAATCCTCAGAATCCAGAACCCACTATCAAAACCAAGAAAACAAGAAGGGCCAGGGGGGGAATCTAAAGAACTCTCCTTAGTAGGAGTCTAAGGAATAAGCCTCCACCCAAGCCATCAAGGTAATATACAGAAAACCATCTCCACCCTATAGTATTACAAGAAATCCAATGACTATTCTCCTCACTTGAGAGATATTATTCCACCTCCCAATGCTCAGTTGAATGTTTGTTTTGTTCCTTTCATTTTGGTATAAACACAAAGCCATGTGATATTTTTCCCCTTCGTTATAAATTTATTTTTCCCTCTATAGCAAGATCATTTCTTATCTCTCCTCCTCCTGAGAGGTTCTGCAATGTATTATTGTTCGTTTTGCAACACTACTCTCCCACATTCTCCCTGTGTGAGAAGTTTGTTTGAGAGTGTTATCCACATTGTCATGTGTTCTTCAAATACTTGTCACTCCATTTACTTCCCCATATGTCCTCCATTACCTATTGCAGTAATTTCGGTTGTGTAGGAAGACACTCTTGTCACCCATTCTTTAGCTTGACCACAATGGTTTTGTCTTTTCTAAGTGGTGGTGGGGATTGTTTTGTGTCAATAACCCCCCCGAATTCCTATTGGTTGACTTCAACTATCCCAACTGCTAATGCAACCCATCCCCATTAAATTTTGTCCTTTCATCCTTGTGAATTTATCCAAGGTAGGCATGGTGCCTTTGTTCTCTTTCCCAACGCCATTAAATGATGTGATCAATCCAATTTAAGGTATACCTTCCAACCATTCATTGTTATCATAAAACAAGCCAATCTTCCTTCAAATCCTGAGAAATATCCTTCCTCAAACTCTAGAAATAGTATCACAATTATCTAGCATTATTAATTAAAATCAAAGTAAATGAAATATTTACTACTAGTGTAAAGTTTTGGAAAGGTGTACAAAAAATGCTTCACTTTAGTTGCTAGTGACAAGAAAACCTAGCAACAAAAATGGTTGTATCTATGCTCAAGATACTCAACAATATATTAGAATACACCTGTAGAAAAGATATACTATGAAAATAGATACATATAACATTAACAATAATGTGTAACAACCCAATGTATAATGCAAATGATTAATTTTTAATTGTGAAAATAATACAATTTATGAGGAGAGATTTTAGACTTTGGTGTACAAATCCCCCTCCATGTGATGGGTCCTTTTTGACCTTGTGCTTCAGTAGAATTCAACTCTCTCTCAATGTACGTGTGTTATAAGAAAAATATGGTAGTGAAGGCTTGAATTCAATATGGGAGCTCAAAAGTCACAGGATGATAACAGGGATGATGAGAATGGTCATAGTGAAGAATGATAAGAAAACCCTCATATATATAAAAAAATATTGATATAGATTGAGATTTAGAAAATAATAAAATGTTATTGACTAAATCAAAATCTATCTATTGTGAATATTTTATTATAATTTTTGAGAGGGAAAAGATATTTGAAATGGTCAAATGTAATTATTTAGAAAATGGTTAAAGTAATTAAAAAGTAAAAATTATTTATTGATTACATTTTGATGAATAAGTCAAATATGAATTAGAAATAATCATTAAAATTGATTTAACAATTATCTCATGAGGGAAATAAGGGAATAATAAATAAATCATGATTTTTTTAATTAATCTCATGGGTTTTTGGATTTTAATGAGAAATAATTTAGGAAAATGTTTCACTAAATTATTTCCTAAGGTGAAAGTACACTTTTAATATGTAAAAACCCATTCTACATGGTGTATTTCGATGGACCTAGTAAGACATGATTAGGTGATGATTTTTTGGGTGATAACATTCACAATGAAGGGGAATTATCTTGGGGATGTCATAATCTTGGGGATGTCATAAACCCTCCCCCTTGGAGGAACACCATCCTCACTGTTCTAATCCTGAACACATTGAAAAACATGCTTGGTCCCAATATTATTCATTGTGAGCTTTATAATGGAGCTTACTTACAATTACATTCTCTCTCTCTCTCTCTCTCTCTCTCTCTCTCTCTCTCTTATATATATATATATATATATATATATATATATATATATATATATATATATATATATATATATATATATATATATATATATATATGCCATTTTTCTTGGATCAGCCACTTTGTGTGACTCATTTGTAGTTCTCCCAATGCCATTGTCCCACCTAATTTTAGCTTGCTAGTGTGCCTTTTCTTGGACTTTTTCTCAACTCTGTCTTCTAGCATTACTTTCCTTTGTGATCCTTGTTCCTTCAATGAGTAATTGCTATCACATTACTTCCTGGAACACCCCCATTGTGATTTTGATTCCAATCAACCAATCTCATGACCCTTTAAAACTAATATCATTTTCTGGAATCCCCTTCTTTTATTCCTAGTCCCTTGGTCAATTCGACCCCCCCGTTCCATGCAATCACTCACCTTTCAAGTTCCAGCATTCCCTTCTTTTCTTCTCACTCCCTCATGTAATTCATTCCTTGGAACGGCTTCCTTACATTGAAAGGATTTCCTAACCAAGGTGAATCCCTGCCTCAACACTTTCATACTGGTCATGGCATGCTTCATGGTAATCAATGGGAACCATTTTGTGCTAGTGTCCCTCAATGGCCGTATTCATATGAATCTATTCCTTTGCACTGTTACATGCTTTAATTCTTTTGTTATTACTTCTATTAATCTTACAACTAGCTCCAACCATCAAATCTGAGAAATTCCATGCTTTCCTACATCAGAGAACATAAATCTCCATTAGTTTCATCATAAAGAATCTGCAATAATTTAAATGATACTTTATTAAATGGTTATCCATGAGGTTACATTTTTAAATTTTATTTTGGTTCTTGTCACAACGAGTCAAATTAGCTCATAGATCAAATCATCATAAATCATAATATCAAACCATATTCATAGTTTTAGAATTTCATGAAAACAAATGAAATATCAATACTTATCTTTGATTTTCTCTTTGCTTCTTTATTTACACACACTAGATCAGTTTCCCAACATGGAAAGCATTCACTAGCCTTTTATCTTTCCGTACCCACACTAGATAGGTTTCCAAACTCTTAGCACCTATTGCCTTCTCTTCTCTTCAACCTTGTACACACACTGGATCAATTTCCGAACCTAGCAAGAACCCAATGCCTTCTCTTCTCTTCTCTTTTACTTCCACACAATGGATTAATTTCCAAGCCTAACAAGCACCTAATGGTGGATATATATATATATATATATATATATATATATATATATATATATAGAGAGAGAGAGAGAGAGAGAGAGAGAGAGACCCATTCACCACCCCACAAATATGGGAACTACCAATCCTGGTAGTCTTCCATCGACAAGAATATTATCATCGAGAATCCAGAGGCTATCCCACCTCCACCTCAAAAAAATACATAGCACACGGGCCCAGACAGTCACATACTTTCTTGTCCTAAACACGTAACATAACACACGAGCCCAGACAATCCTATACTTGCTTATCCCATACACATAATATAACACAGATATACAAGTGACACAATACAATGTACATTTGGCACAATACAACATATATACATATACAACAAAACATGTACACATGGCACAATACACAAAATTGTAATTGAATGCAAACCCGCAATCTGATATCATTCAGAATCTAGAGACTATATCATCTCCACACAACGGCAATCAAGTCAAGGAATCTAGAGCACCTATAGCTCCACCCCAACTATAGAGATAAATAGGCCCAATACTATCCAACCGCTTTGCACATCAATAATATGAAACCCAGTGCCTCCACCTATCTCTTGTAAGAATCTGGAGTACACTAGCTATTCCACCTAAGGGCCTCCATGGGAGTTGAGAAAGCTAACCTCCACTTGTTCAAAAAAGATTTAGGAATCCAAAATATTTGTTTGAGCTCCACCTAATATAAAATAGGAGTCTAGAGAACTTGCTCCACCTGTGTGCCTTTTCCTCGTTGTACCATGTGATCCCATAGTCCAATTCCTAGGTCTATGGTTCCTTCAGCTTGTCTATGCTTGTCCCAGCATGTCGCAGGTCACACTTCTTTTGTTCTACTGATATATCCTTCCGCATTCCATGCCACCCACATTTTCATTAATGAATATAAACCATCATTCTTCCACAAGAATGACTAATAAAAAAACCTATTAGTCATAATGGCATTCATATATGTATATAAACATTTGGCATGATCATGAACATATCATAGATTTACATAAGTAAATTGAGTTAAGGTCAAGAGAACTTCCTTTTTGATATTTCCATAGTTTCCATATCACTGTTCATTGTCGGGGGGAGTGGGGGATTAAAAAATCCCACTTGGTTGTCATATTTAGGAGTGGTTCCCCAACATACACCATCGATGGTCTTTCTTGACCCATCATCCAAGGCCGACCTTTTTCATTTTTTTCAAGCTCTTTAATTATTCACAAGACCTCCTTTAGGTGATATTTCGTTGGTCCCCCTTGTCTCTCTTACTAGAGCCCTGTGGCTTTCTTACCATGCCCAACAAGTTTTTCCTGAGCCCTAAGCATGACAATCGAAAAAAAAAAAATTAAAAGGAAAACGAGCACAACCAATACAAAAACGACAATCACAACAACAATAACAAAATTTCTAAAGAAAAACATGGCCATGATCTATGAAGTAAATAAAATAAATCCAAAACACATAAGCATTAAAATAAATAAATCCCTAAAAATTGACTTAATTCCCATGAGTCCAACATTCATGGCACACTCAGTCATGATACAAGGGTATCTATATAGATATATAAACATATATACCGCAGTCATTTCAAGGATTCTTTCTAATTCTCACAACAATCTTGAAGTCTTACTTTCCCCAAGATACTAAACACGGAAGTATTTTCCAATGTATATTTGCATCTTTCAAGGAGCTTGAGGGAATGCTCCCTTCTCTTTCTCAACATTTTTCATTATTGATTCTTGTCCATGTGGTTTATAAGGGCTATCTTACCTATCTCTCTTTCTGCGGGGACAATTCTTTCTTAAATGTTTCTCCCCATAGAACCAACACGATATGGGCTTATATAATCAACATAAACAACTATGTTATGCACATAAGCAACACAGGGATTTCCCAAAATCCATCATATCATATAAGAATTCACATTCTCATTTGTCCTAAGTGTGTAAGAGCACCACTTAAAAAATCATGAACAAAACCATGCACGTAGTTCTACAAAAACTAAATGAGTAAGAAGCATCCATTGTCACATCAATAGATTGTCGAGACCTTCAATATGCCTATTAGTAAACACATGTAATACCATTGCATATTTTTATAAAATTAATCATACCCGAACATTATTACAACCAACATACAAATCATAATCAACTGTTATAAAAAATATCCAATCATATGCACATTTAGCTACAACACTAAAAAATAGATCTCCGCCTTAGCTCCAAATATCTAAGCATTGGACCTACTACTCTGTTAATTCTATAACATGGTACTAATTTATTCCCAAAGTTCCAAAGTTGAAACATTTGTCTACATTTCATCTGCGATAGAGACCATCTAGTCCATGCGTTGAACCTGGAAGATATGATACCACTTTATAACACACCCCCTACTATCCCTAGCGCCTAATAATGTTAGAAGGAGGCAGTTACTCCGATGACCTGACCTCCAAAGTCTAGTTATGGAAATGGGGTGTAAATTTTCTTATATTTTTCAACTTATTCAAAACTTAAAATATATAACATCTTTGTATTCGTCTAGTCAAAACCTTTCCAACAATATAAAATTTGCCTCAATTTGACTCCCAAATCAATATATGGATGATCAAAGTCTAGCTTATCAAGTGTTGCTTGACCTGCCATAGGGCACCCATGTGGCAGTGCTCGACTTGCTCATACAAAGTTTCATGACCTTTCCTTAACCAAAATTTCATATATATATATATATATATATATATATATATATATATATAGATATATATATCATAACTTGTACACCATGTGGGCCCCATTTTCCACCTCGCCTCAGCGTTAAAATCCCAACGGTTCCTTTGTAATCCCCTATTGAAACTGTTGGGGAAGAATGGGTGGGGTCACGTGGACCTTCCACGCCATGTCACCATTTTAAAATCGCACTCTCGACTAGTGGCATGCAATTTTACCTCATTTTTGGACACTTCCACCATGCATCACATTTCTTTCCCTCACTGTTGTGAATGTGGGCTCTATTGTGGCCACATCACCCTGGGGATAAAGTCTGTAAGGTTTTCACTTGGCACCACAAGAAATCACTAGGGGCAAGGTGTCTAGGTGACATGGCAGCTCTTTCCGTTGGGATTATGTCAACTTTCCACATGGCTCCACTCTGGGTGTGCAACATGTCAACTATCTATGGGCCACATGGCTCCACAAAACCCAAAAAACCAATTAACACATGTCTTGATTTCAAGCCACCAGGTGGCTCTAAGGCCACGCCACTTTCCATGTTTGTCATGGTTCCCACTAGTCGTTTGCTACGGGGTAAAAATTATACCAGATCTATCCAATCATGGGAAGAGCATGTTAAATCAACAACCAAGATCATATGGGAGGCCCACACAATGTCACATCATCCCAACGCTTAAATCCTGACAATTTATGAACCAACCTCTGCTTGGATTCTTTGGGTTAATTCTTTCGATACAAAAAAATTATTGTCGCTTGATGGCTTTTCCTACCTTCCATTTTCAATACCTCCTAGCACTTGGACATAACATGTATTCACATGGGCATAATGCTCGGGCCTCCTTGTCCCTCTGTGTCCTAAACTTCCAACTTGTGATATATCAGAATATGTGAATGTCTGAGGCTTTTTCCCTATCCTCTAGGGTTGGTATGGTTGTTCTATTATATATGACCTATTAATATTCAAGGGTTAGGCCCTCCACGCCTTAAGGTTAAGCCATATCCATGCATATATATGTATTGTGAAGCTCCATAGATTTATCCCTCCTGAGCTTTAATATATGCAATATCTCTCTTGAGCTTTTAATAACGCTCAACCCAACCCATTCAGCACACACACACACACACACACACACATATATATAGTATGTATGTGTGTATGTATGTACCATTCAACATATACATGCATACACACACACACACATTAAGCTATCCTTCCTAAGCTTAGTAATGTTAAAACAAGGCTTAAGAGCCAAATATTTTTAACTTCATAACAAATAAGACATATATTTTTCCATTCATTTTCAGTGAGGCCCATTAGATGAATTTCAATCTCATAACAGTTTAGAAATCTACAAGCCTCTTAGACTAATTATAGATAGGAAAAAAACTCATGAATACATGCAAGAATCCATTCATTTACTCAAAAAATACACAAGAAATCAACTTTGGTTGTGTGGGCAGACATTCTTATCACCCATCCTTCAACTTGACCATGATGTTTCCTTGTGGGCAGACACTCATATCACCCATCCTTGTGATGGGGATGTTATTATGTTAGTGTTTAGTATAATGTTGGCATTGATGTCAAATGGAAAAGGATGGTAGATGCATGGGGTGTTCAACTCAAGGTGAGTCTCATGTTATTTTTAGTCTATGGTAGAGAATCATCATAGTAACAAGATAAGTAAAGATTCTATAAAATATTATAACTATGATAGTTGAGGAGTCCTAGGATTTGAAGATTTTTTCACCTTAGGATATCAATTCAGATGCATTTGGAAATGGAACAGTTGGATATTTTATAGAAATATCTTTCCAATGGTATATGGAAGCCTAAAAAACTCTAAAGTATTAAGAAGTTATGGCAAGTTAAAGTTTGGTGGCAAGAAGGCTAAGAAGGTTGGGCCACTCTGGAGAAATAGAGAAGGATAGTTTTTCCCTGACCCCTGCCTCGTCGGACCTCCAACCAGTTGGACCATTAACCTATCAAGGTTCGAAGAAATGGCTTGATTGATCCTTGACCTAAAACCTATGATGTATTGAAGAAATAACGTGTTGAATAGTTGGCAGCCACGGTGGTTAATGACATCACCACAGGGTGACATGGCCCTCGAAGCATGTGTTATTGACATTTTTTGGTAGCCAAGTGGGCCAAACTTTGGGGAGTTGATAACACCTCATAAGCCACAACAGAATGGGGTGGATGAAAGGAAGAACAAGAAAAATTGTGCATAAGAAGGAATTTGATAACACCTCATAACCCACAATAGAATAGGGTGGCTGAAAGGAAGAACAAAAGTATTGTGGGAGCACCACGTGCGATTTTGCATGATCAAGGCCCACCATTACACTTGTGGTTGAAGCATGCAACATAGTTGTTTATTTTAGAACAAAAGCCCTCATCGAATTCTTGAGATGAGTACACCAGAAGAGGATTTTTTAGGGAAGAAACTGGATCTGGCACACTTAAGGATCTTTGGTTCATCAATGTATTGCCATGTTACCAAATATGCATGGAAAAAGATAAAGCCAATAATTGAGTTGGGCATATTTTTGCGGTACACTGATATACCTCACAACTATTAGGTGTACCTTCCAACCAACAAAATGATAGTGGTTCATAGAGATGTGAAGTTGGTTGAAGAGAAGGCCATGATATGTTCCCTTTAGAGGGATCTTCGACTACATGGAGTTGAGGATATTTTAGCTCCAAAGGAGGAACCTCAAGATGATGTGGAAAAACCACATGTAGAGGAGAAGGGAGTCGAAACACCCACTCATGCAGAGTATTCTTGAGATGAGAGAAAGTGCACCAGATAGGCTAACTGGTTATTGCATGATGCTAGAGAGAATGTGGGAGTACCCACATCACAATGTAGGTAGAGGAGGCCACCAGAGACATACATTGGCTACATGGATCTGATGAGTAGGAGTGTAGAGATTGAGCCATCATATTTTGACGAAGTAGTGCAACAACTAGTTTGGGTTGATGCCATGGTTGAGAAGTATGACTCCATTATCAGGAAAAATGTTTGGGAAGTGGTCCCAAGACTGATAGACAAGTCGGTGGTGAGTTCCAGATGGCTTTACAAGGTAACACAAGCAGCATATGGTAGTGTGGATAAAAACAAGCCCATGTTTGTGTCTAGAGGGTTTTCTTGGGTGGAGGGGATTGATTACGATGAGACATTTTCTCCTCTAGCAAGGTACTTGTCAATCAGATCCATTCTAGCATTGCCAGCGCATATGGAATGGAAGATACATCAGATGCATGTAAATACAACATTCCTCAATGACATGATTGAGGAAGATGTGTATATTGAGCAACCTGAAGGATTTGATACCTTCAATAGAGTCACATATGTGTAGACTCAAGCAGGCGTTGTATGAACTGAAACAAGCACCATGTGTTTGGTACACTAATATCAATAGCTATTTCACCGGGTTGGGCTTCACCATAAGTGATGCAGATGCGAACCTTTACCATATTTTGGTTAAAGGTAAATTGTTGATTTTTTTTATATGTCGATGATTTGATTTTGACAGGTGATGATAAGCTGATCAATTCTTGCAAAGAGGATCTTGCAAGAGAGTTCGAAATGAAGGAATTGAGTCTAATACACTACTTTCTAGGAATAGAAGTATCGAAAAGTGATGAGGAATTGTTTATCTCTTAGGGAAAGTATGCCAACAAGATACTAAAAAAGTTCCACATGGAGAGCAGTAAACCCATGGAGACTCCTATAGCTGGTAACTCGAAGAAGGAGGATGCTACTTCCAGTGAAGTAGTGGAGGCTACTATATATGGGAAGCTTATGCGTTCACTCATGTATTTAGTGAACACACGAACATACATGTGTTATGCAAGTAACTAGCTTAGTCAAGCTATGGTTTAGCCGACCAAACTGTATTGGAAGGCAGCCAAACATGTTATGAGGTACCTCAGAGGCACCATTTTGTTTGGTATTTGGTACAGATGGACTGAGGGAGTGAAGCTTCAAGGCTTCACTAATGTATATTGGGCAGCGATTCCATCTGACATGAAGAACACATTAGGAGGGATCTTCAGTATTGGGTCAGTAGAAGTTTCTTGGTATAACATAAAATAGAGATCAGATGCACTCAGTTCAATAGAAGCAGAGTACATGGTTGCTAGTCAAGCATCAAGTGTGGCTATCTAGATGAGGAATATTCTTGTTGGTTTGTTTGGTCAGTAGATGGATCCAATAATGATTTACTATGACAATAAAAGTTGTATCAAACCCTATGAGAATCTAATTTTTCATCATCGCTCCAAGCATATTGGTATTGGGTATCATCATCTTTGAGATTGTGTGCAAAGGAGAATTATGTTGTTGGAGTACATTCCCACAGAGGGACAAGATGCTGATATTTTGAAAAAGGCCTTGTCAAGATGAAAATTTGAGTTTCATAGAGGCAAGATCAGGGTAGCAGATAATCCATTTCTTGTTGAGAGGGAGTGTTAAAAAATAGCATCAAGAAATCCTAATTTAATTTTTCCTTGAATTAAATTAGGAATTAAATCTAAATTCCATTCTCATAGAAACTTGTAATAATTAACTAAGTTAATTTGAATTAGTTGAATCAGTAAATTTGAGTTGGAAGTCTATCTAGATTTATGTAGAGTGATTCCTAAATTTTAAGGGTCCAGGTTGAGTTCTTTTGAGTTGTAATTACTTTTCTCAGTATAACTAAGTTATAGTCAGTTAAACTAGTTCAAGTAGTTGGAGGAACTAGTAGGAGGTCTAGTAGTGGGGACAAACATCAGTGCAACTTCATTGCTCCACTAGTTAGCTGAATATTCACTCATAAATAACTCATGCATGTTAGTTCAGACGAAGACCTACTTGATATTAGAGTTAAAGGAAAGTATAATATGAGTTGTATAATTTTCTGAGTTGTACAGGTGGTGCATGTAATCAATTGAGGGCCTATGATGGATTGTGCAGTTATGAGTGGGAATTTTCCCAATTAAATATGGGCTAATTCTCTCAGGAATTGTGTAAGGAATTAAAGGCTTGACAGGAAACAGATTTTGCTAAGTATTGGCTTGAGCTGGTTTGTGAAGCAGAGCTATAGATTGTACTTGTGTAGAGATTGTTTGGGTTGAACAAGAATTTTATTTTCTTCTCAGATCTTCTAGTTAATGCAATATAGATAGTCGGGGTTTTGAGCAATTGATTTACCTAGAAAAATATTGTGTTATGTTCGATTAATATTCTCCCCCTTCTTCTTGGTGTTTTCATCGATCAATTTTGGTTTCTACTGATGAGTAGAGTAGATTCAAGTCTTTTTTTAGCATATTACATAAGCAGTTTGAATCTACAAGTAAAAGTATACAATATTTCATGACTAGAAATAAATGTCATGAGTGAAAGTTGTGTAAAGAGGATTGTGGGAGATAAAGGAATTCAATTTTAAAAGAAAATTTTAGCGTGAGAGAAAGATATGACCTAAACCTCGAAACTAGCGAGACATTGTTACAGGGTTAAGGAGGTGAAGTTGAAAGAAGAGATCCTATGGTGTTATCCTAGTAGAGAGGAGTAGAGCTTGGGGGAAACTACTGAGAAACAAAGTTCATGGTTGGGAGGAACATGGTAGCCTTTAATCTATTTTTAGGAAACTTTAGATAATTATATGAATGTCTGGAAAAGTCTATGTTCAATAATCTACTTTTATTGTTAAGGGTTATGAATGAATGAATATGATTGTATTATGTCTTTTAGTTCTTTTGATTACATTGAAGATAATGAATGAACGAACCCTACTAATGTTTTGTGAATAAAACAAGTATAGTTGTATATGTATCTATGTGTCCTATGTAGGAAAACTGGTGGATAGAGGCACAAAATAAGCTTTCCATTGTTGGATAAATTGGTGAAGGAAGCCTCTAATAAAGAAAAACTAACCCTAGTACTCCCTATATAAGTGAATATGAAAAGAGGAACACGGGGGTTACCTAAAATAGGGATTTACCTAAATAGAAATAAAATATGGAAAATTACAAATAATATGTTTAAAGAGTAACCTTCTTTATCATACAAAACTTAGTTCATTGTAGACTTTATTAGAAGAGGACTATTGGAAATAAATATGTAAATTTTATGCCCAGGTTAGTAGGCCACAGGTAAAAACACTAGAAAGATAATAATAATGATAGGTCTTAAAGAAGAACCATAGTAAACTCCTATGATAGGAGTCCACCAAGCCTCTGGCCTAAGTTTGTGTTTTTCTTTTAAAGGAAAAAAAAAAAGATAATCAATAATCATATTATTGATGTGCATATGTATACATAATTAAGTAGAAATTAAAATATACAAAGTCTATAGGGATGCCATGGCATGCATGTGAAAAAAAAACCAGTTTTTCATTTACTTTACCAGGTATAGTAAAATAAAATAAATTATATAAATTTCCCTTCTTGATACAAAAATAAAGATAAAATCGTTAGGCCACAAGTCAACTAAAACCTTATCCCATAGTACAGAATTCTCATATAAGAAAAGGGGGGTAAACAACCTTAATTAAAAATAAATATTCATGGCTCTATTTTGTTGTTTGCCCTTCATCCACAATTTTTAATAAAACCATTAAACGATTACACAAGAACATAACATGATTAGAAAAACCCTAGCTAGATAAAGGGATTTTCTTGATGCCCTGACTACAAAATTTTCCATGAGGTCGACAACAAGTTGAAATCGATGTCGACATCAAAAAACTATAAAGGGTTATTAGTAAATAAGTACTTGAAGGGTCGAAGTAGTAATAACAAACTTTTTCATGAAACTAACCCCAAAATAATGTCGCGGAACAAACACTAGTTCGGTCGTAGACTAACCTGTGGATACAAGAAGGAAATCCTTAGTTCGGCTGTAAAATTACTTAAAAACTCTTACAAGAACATTATGGAAAATTTTATGGTAGTCATAGTCGAAGAGGACAAATTGAAACCCCCACTTGTTCACTCTGTTACAGAGGGAGAAGCATTAATAACGTGAATATATATATATATATATATATATATATATATATATATATATATAATGCCAACCCCTGATTACCACTTACCATATACCATAGCAATCCACCATATAACCGAAAGTCAATACAAAATATATACATATCTAGGTATACATAATGCATGACCTTGCACTACTTCTAAGTTTGCATGTAATATATATTGCATACTATGTTTATATGATGGACCGTTGTGGTATATGGTAAGTGGTGATAAGGGGTTGGCGTATTTTATATATATATGTGAATGACTTTCATCCTTAGATTGGGAGGAGATTTATGTTGGACCAATAACATGGTAAATATTTAGTATTAAAATTGAAAAACAAGTCATTTGTGCATTAAGAGATAATTGAGTGAAGTTGGATAGAAAGATAAAAAAGAACAGAGGGATCGTTGCAATTTTACTTGAGGGTAGGATAAACAAACAAAATGTAAGATGAAAATCAATGAGGTATTTTACCTCTTCGTCTAAAATTGAAAGACCATCTTATTGATATGGCTACAAAGATATGTTGTAATAAAACAAAATATTTTTTAATGCATGACAACTCTTAGTTTTTTTTTGTTATAGTAAAAGTAAAGGGTGTTACACATTGCCCTCTTGAGATTGAAGAAATGGTTAAAGAAAAGCAACCTATAAATTAAAATAGTTTATAGGTTTGCCAGTAATGGCGATGGATCATGGCTATTCAACTTATAAAATTCCCTTTATGAACTCGTTTAAATGGTGAAATAGGAAAATAAATGAAAATAAACCTTTAGAGAATATACATGAAGAGATCTAGCGGCTCAAGTATTGTTTCTCGGGAAAATATTATGTGAGCTTATTTCAATGCAGGGAGTGGAAGATGGGTATTTGTTTTTTGATAGATATATTTAGGCTTATTTCAACGCATGAGGAGGCACATGGGTATTGATTTTGGGGTAGAAATTTTCAGGCTTGTTTCAATGCACAAAGAATTATAACACATAGATGTCTCTTTGTAAATTCACCTAATGAGTTGGGAGAAGGTAAATATAATGCACAACAGTGAGCGAGGAAAAATGGAAACAACAATGATAATGGAATTATAAAATACTACTTATGACTAATAGGCATGACATTGAATAACTTCATACATGAATTTAATTTTATTTAAGTGTTTAATTTCGAATTAGCATGTGGATGTTTAAAAATAAAAATGAATTATTATTTAAAAAAATATAATATATGTTTTAAATTTGTTTTAATTAAAAACATTATAAAACATCAATAATATCATTTTTAATGTGTTCATTTGTCCATGAGTTATATTATAATCCACAATGAAAGAGATGTGGTAAAAATGTTTTACATTTCAAATATGTAGATGTCCATAGGAAATAGCATAGTTTTACACAACTTTAAAGAGAGATAAAATAATTAAAAATAAAAAATATTTTATATTTTCACTTTTTGAATGTGAGGAATATATATATATATATATATATATATATATATATATATATATATATATATAATTTTTATTGTTTCATTACATAATTTAAATAAACTAATTAATTACATCATAATAAAAATCATAAGGAGATCCACAATCCATTTAATTATTAATATAAAATTTATATCTAGCATTTTAAAAATATTATTAATAATAATAAATTAAATGTATGCCATAAGTAAAGTATTTCAACATCTATGCCAAGTAAAATAATTCAATGTCAACTATACATATATTTCATGTATGATCAGAAAAAGAACGATGTATGTATTATATAAAGTAATTGAAAAACTCGATTCTTATGGTTAAAAGATTTCAAATAGCCTTATTATTCTACATTTTGGACTTTTTAAAGGTATATTCTTTCATTATTATTTTCTAAATTTAACAAAGAGGTGTTGGAATTGCAAGTTTAACTTTAATAGTCTACATAATTGAATACTCTAAAAGGATTTTCAAGGAGTTGAATCCATTTATATATTGAAAAATGTAATTTAAACAATGAAAAACTACACATGGTATATATAAAACCAATACAAATTTATCTTAACCACAGATCTATTGGGTGCCAATAGGGTTCAAATCTTTCTAGGTACAAACTTGTTTTCACTTTTTCGACTCGAGAAGAGGTTTGCACCGCAAGGGGTTTGATTCCTCTAGAAACTTACTATATTCATGGTTAAGAAGGATTTATATTGGTTAAATATAAAAATGATATTTTGAAAATTATTTTATTGATTTTTAAAATTTTCCTATAAATATTAATATATTTTAAAAAATAAATCTATTTTTTAATAATATATTAATAAAAATAATATAATATTAAATGTTTTAGCTTAGTTACCCTAATGGGGATGATGGAACATAGGACAATGGGGCAACTGATGAGGGTATCTCACCTTACGCATTAGCTATCATATAATGCAAGACCCTTGCTAGCAGGTGGTGAGCATCTAGCTTCAACAGAAGTCGCACAACTTCATCAATAAGAATCAATGAATGGCTTTAAAAATAATCACATCATTACTATACTAGGCGCGAGGTTGTGGCTGAAGGGTTGGCATTTAGTATCGAGAGGTCTTTAGATGGAGGAATGTAATATTGGTTTATATATGCATCATTTTGTGTAGATGAGTCAAGGGGCCAATGGTTATATTTATGCTCAAGGTCAGTGAGGGATTCATGGAAGGATAATGGGCTTGAGACTTTGATAACTTAGATGTCTCTACCCAGATTACAAATAAAAAAATGCCAAGTGATGGGATACAAGTGTCAAGTCAATCAAACATATTGAGGCTCCATATTTGTAAGGTTCGCTCCCAAAGAACCTATGGGTAAATTACACTAGGCTTAAAAATTATAGCTCTGTCTTTATTTGTGCCCTGGCTATTTCCATTTTTTATAATACTTGAAATGTTGAGTGGGTCAAATTGGTGGTTTGGTTCAAATAATTCAACTTTAGTTTTCCCTTTCTATTTTCTTTGGTAAAATGAAGGGGTCCAATTTTCCTCAACGGGATGTTAAATTGGTTTAAAGGGTGGTTATTTGTCAAATGTGGCAAGAAGCTTTGTCATACCAAAGAGAGCTATCCTAAGAGTAATTATGGGTCTGTGAGTTCTTTTAGTGGTTTTTTTCGTTAATTTTAGTGCCCCACGTTCCTAAATTTGTTGGTCCCTTATCCTAGGTGAAAGGGTGGGTGGGTTTTCTTCTCCTCTTAGGTTGAGTTGGCTAGTATTGGGTCTGTTACATCATTTACCATCTTTGTTTGGTTATCTGTCAGGCCCTTCATCCCTGAACTTGTTGGTTCCTTTTCCTGTGTAAAGCGATAGGTGGGTTTTCTCTCTTCCAAGGGCATGTTGGCATGTATTGAATGTGCCAGGGATGTAAAAATTTCACTATTGCAGCAACTGCAAATAATTCTTCTAATTGAATATAATTATGTGCAGTTTATTTAATATTACAAAAAACAACAAATAAAATCACAACTGCAATTTTCCCCAAAAATAAAATGCACTGTGGAAAGGAAACTATAACTAAGAAAATATAGCATGCACAAAATAAAATTGACACCATTATTTTTGGACAAATGTCCCCGGAAAAATCGAATTTGGGAAAATCGATTCAACAAATGAGGGTTTTATTATTATTATTCAACAAAAAAAATATAAATACAATAAACTGGATTCCAATCTGGATATCCTCCAATAAGATAATCTGACCAAAAATATTTGGAGATAAATTATCTCCCTTTGTAAACAACTTGGCCTCTTTCCAACTGCTCTTCCTCCTAGCAATTTGCACTACTAGACTAGAAATGTGTATTACCTAGCTTGAGAAATTTGTACGGCTTGCTAGCTAGCTCTATGTTATTCACCTTGTCTCCCTTTTCCATTGGAAGAAATTGCTTGGCCTTCTAGAGCTCTATTTTACCTCCGATGACACTGCAAACACTATTCCAGCAACTTCATTGGGTTTCCAGAAACTCGCACTAGCTATTCAGCCTACTTGCAAAAATATTTTGGTCTTCGTATTCTACTTCTCTGATGTTGGGAGTATGTGCTAGAATAATCTATTACCACTCCCTACTCTTCTTTGCGGCTAGATAGCTCTATTTGTCGGCTCCAACTCTTCTTCCCTACTCAATCTTTGAAGCTAGATAGCTCAATTTTCCAAGGAACTCACTCTCCTGGTGTGTTTATCTCCATTCCCATCATCCTTCTCTTATAGCCCATCATTAGTGAACTAATGGCCATGGTTAGATCTCCATTAATGAATAAGATCATCTCAAACTAGATCTGTGTGATTTTCGAGAGCATTCTCACATGTCCTTAATTAATTCTTATTAATTAACCAATTTTCCTATGTTAGACTTTGAAAAATTTAAATGATGGCTAATTAATTTAATTAAGGTCTTTCACAAGCTTATCATATGAAATATTTTCTTGATTTTGAATACCTTGTGTTCTTATCCTCTCTAACACAAGTCAATGCTAGAACACCTATCCGATCCTACAAAAACTAACACTCCCTCTTAGCAAGGAAGGTATTCTCTCCCATAACCTCTTCCCTCACACTGCTAATGTCTGGAATTTGTGACAACCCGCCACTGCCCACCAAGCCACTATGCATACTCTGATTCATCTGCCAACTTTGTAGCTAAACCACTCTACATCTGTGTTGTTGTTGACACTGCATTATGCCACTCTACCCTGCTTCCAACTTTTCTTTATGTTGCAACTGATCTCACACTATTGTTGTTACTACTGCAAATACTGCAACTGAGAACAAAACTTTGAATCAACTATGTCCTTGTATTGGCTCTGCATTTGTCTCCTTAGTCTCTTACTTCTATTAGTAGATGCACTATCTACTAAGTCTCCGTCTGTGCCCCTTAATAACTGACTTCAACTAGTTATGCAAGTGTCCCTCAAGATCTAACTACACCATATTAGACTGATCAATCCGCTACTAAAATGGGTTCTCCACTATACCCATTTTTTCTCTGAAATAAATGAACTTAGCTATCCCTAGAGATTTTGTGAATATACCTACAACCCACTTGTAACAACCTCCTCCCACATTTACCCAAGCTAACTAGTCCACTGGGGTAAACATGTGACGAAGAGTTACTATAATACTATTGAACTTCCCAAGCACAGTTAAGGAAGTGGAATCGACAAACCAAAACCAAACTAACCTTCCTCAGAAGCTTCGGAACCCCCACAGGCTAACCAACCACTACAGGTTCCAAACCATTAAGTTAACCTACTTTTTGATTGAAATAAACCCCCGGCCACACCCATGACAATCCCTCCATGTAGTTGAAACCCTCTAATCACATGCACAACATGGGAATCCATGCGGCTGTGGACTTTTTCAGGCAGTTTTGTGCCAACGACCCCAAATTTTGAGCCACTTTTTCAAGACCAGGGGTCAGGCCTCTACCCATAACATCATTAAACTCTCGTAAATGATATATAACATGATGACAAGGCCTCTAATGCAAAAATTGAATAAGTACATGGCCCGACAAAGCCTAGCCATGATAGAAATTTTGTCAAACACATTGTGAACATGTAATCTACATGATATAAATGCATATCTGAACATAAGGGTCTGCTACTTATCCAAAAATAACCAGGAAGGTATGATGGCCTCTCATAATAGCTATAATATCATCTATTAAGTCATGTATTCATTAACATTTCATTTATTAAACAAAACATAATGAGAGCCATAACTCACGTCTGTCATAGATACATGCTTATAACCAACATATAACCAACATATAAGTAATGATTGAACAACCATTATAATCACATAGTAACAAACACATTTACACATAATATACAAGAGGAAAAGAAATCTTATCAGCATATGAAAAATGAAACCCAAGGACTTCCATGTACCACCCGACCATAGACTGTGCTGAACCAAATCTCTCTTTTAGCCAATCACCCCCATGCCATAATCTAAGAATGAATGTGGGACTCACAACAAAACCAACCAGGTCTTCCTCAAGCTTTACTAAAATCCACTAAGGGACACCTAGGCCCAAGACCTCATTTATACAACTAGGCTTTACTGCAATCCCACAAAGGGATTCCTAGGCCCAAACAAGGAACATACAATACCAGGCATTACCACAATCCCACCACATATCAGTCCTTGGATCACTAGGCCTATACAAACATGGATGACTTTGGATCTCTCCACCTAAACAATGAATAATTTGTCTATCTCTACCCTCTAGGCTTTACCATATATTCCTCCATTCATCGGTCAAGGATTCATAGGCCCAACGAGGGTTACACAATTAGGCTTTATTGCAATCCCACCTTAACCAGTCTAGGGATTCCTATGCCTTTTTTTCTCCTCCCGAGACCACCGTACTCAGTTTCGAAACCATACAAGAACCCATCTTAAACAAGTAAGAGAACCCCGTCACACCATGGCTATCTAGAACTGGAAAGTCAAGACTGAAAACCACTGCCACACCTGGAAAAACCTATGCCAATAACAACAAGAGAACCAAATACACACATGCATGTACCATGCATGCCAAAACTAGCAAGGAAATCATACATGCAACTCGATACTTGCAAGTAATCTTGTTGTAGCCGCTTGATCCAACTCTTCCTTGCTTGATCTTTACTTCCCTTTTCCTTCTTTATCCTTCCTTTTCTTTTCCTTTCTCCAATGCTAGAGTGCTCCAAGAATGCTCTAAGTGTGCAAGAGTATGAGAGAGAGAATAGAGAAAGAGAGATCCAAGCTAAAACTGACAATAGGTTGTGAACTAATCCCAAGAAGCAATTTTTATCAATTATGCCTCTAATTTCATTAATTTTCCATTATTTTTCTTCATTTTCCTCCTCACATGCAATATGTGATCTTTCACCTTCCTTTTCTCCTAATTTACTTTATTTTCATAAATGAAATGCCAATTAATGTGTCTTTCCTTTTAATGCCTTTGACAATTTCCTTTAGCGATAATAAACCAAATGAACACCCACACTAGGATGTTTTTCCCAACATTGATCTTGAAATATGCTTCCCATGACCTTGGTATTATTTTTCCTCTCTTAACTTAATTACATGAATTTTTAACCTGGGGTTTTTACACTTCTCTTATGTGGGAACCTGATGTAGTTAGAATGCTCCTTAAACACACAATATCTAAAGAAGTGATATCTGATATTTATGTAATTCAACCTATCATGAAACACTGGATTCTTAGATAACCTGATCCAACTCTAATTATCAGAGTAGATACTGGCCACCTCCAACTTTTGACTAGACGAGGTTACTAATAGCTTCTGAATCCATATAGCTTCACACATGGTTGTGCTACTTTCCATATACTCTGTTTCTGCATAGCTCAATGCTATTGACTTCTACTTCTTGCTACACCATGAAACAAAGCCTAATCCAACATTGAAGCAACACTCTAATGTGATTTTGCTGTCCACTAAACTTCCTGTCCAATCTTCATCTATGAATCCACATATTATGTTACCATTAACTTGAGTATACCATAATCCACACTTGACTGTAGCCCCCTGAATATCAAATATGTCTCTGGCCATACTAGAGTATTCTGGAAAATTTACTAAAGACATCCTAAGTATAATTTTGTATTATTTTTTTCCTCTTCCACCCAGTTTTCATCTACTACTGTAAAACCTACTGTAAAAATCATTGTTCCAATATTTACTCACTAGAACTACTTCCCGGAAACATCACTACTTGCAACTCACTACAATTAAGGCTCTTCGAATTTTTTTTTTCCTATAAGTTGAAAATCAAATCCTCCCTCTGCTAATTTGCACGCCTGCTTCAAAAATCCAAAATTTTTTCCCAGAGACTCCCTCTGAAGCTGCAAAATTTATCCCTCGTTATTGAGTCATTGATCTATCATCAAACTTGCTTTGATCCCATGTGAAATTTTCACTATTTCATCAACTGGAAATTATTCTTCTAACCGAATATAATTATATGTAGTTTCTTTGCTATTACAGCAAACAAAGAATAAGATCACAATTGCAATTTTCATCAAAACTAAAATGCATTGTGGAAATAGAATTGGAACTAAGAAAATAGAGTGCACACACAATAAAATTAACACCATTATTGTTGGACAAATGTCTCGAGAAAAACCCAATGTGGAAAAATCGGTGCAATAGATGAGGGTTAAATTATTATTATTATTCAGTAAAAAAATTGGCATACAATAAACTAGATGCCAATTTGGCTATCCTCCAACAAGATAATCTGGCCAAAAATATTTGGAGATAAATTATCTCCCTCTGTAAAGAACTCTACCTCTCTCCAATTACTCTTCCTCCCAACGATTCACACTACTAGAATGAAAATGCATACGACCTGGATGGAGAAATTCATACAACATGCTAGTTGGCTCTAAGTGAGTCATTTTGCCTTCCTCTGCCACTGGAAGAAATTTTCTTAGCCTTCTGGAGCTTGATCTTGTATAAATTAATGTGTATATTATACACTGCTCATGAAATTTACTAAATCACAAGATTAGAAGCTACTCTACTGATATGTGGAAGCCAATTCACGGTCGAGAACACATAACATCAAAATGCAAGAAGAAACATCATACATGCACAAAGATTTATCTAGGGTAAAGCAACTACTCAAAACCTGTTACTATATGTATTGAATTAATGAATGAATAGAGATGAAATACAATGCTTTCTCAAGCCTGAGCACAACTTTCAACTATATAGCCTATCTCTCTACCTGACTGACTGAACCTAGCCAATACTTAGCCAATTTTTAAGGCCTCCAAGCTCCTATATCATTGCTTTGTTTCTTGAGGAATTAGCCCCTATTTGTTAGGGAAATTTTGTCAATTGGATTGCACACTTCCTATAAGCCCATCCTATGCCTACATGCACCACCTGTACACATGGGACTAGTCTACAACTAATAGTACACTACCTTGGAATCTCCATCTCAACTGGGTAAATCAAATTCTCTGCATGCATGAGATAATTTAGGCCAATTGATTTGTTAACTGGATGACCAGTGAGTGTGATTGAAGTTACACTGCACAACTTGACCTTCCACTACTTTCTCCAAAATTTGGAACTATTTTAACTAACCATAACTCAATTTAATTGAATTGAATTGCTACAACTGAAATTAACTCAACCTAGGATCCAAAATTTAGGAACCCACTGCACACAACTGAAATTCATGCCCCTAACGTAAATTAGCTAAGATAGACTCCTATTTTATAGGAATCAACTCATGTAAAGTGAACTTAAACTCATTAACTTGAATTCAGTGTTCTTAACGGAGTGATAAGAGCCATGTCACCTCAGTTAACTCCTCTAAGTTGTTCATTGATATGGAATTTCCAATTTCCTCAATTTTAATTAAGGAAAAATAAAAGTTGAGACTTGCTTGCTGCATTTCCAACATATCTAACATTTGAAAACTTATGGTAACTCTATTGGGTTTTTTGCAACTCACACTGGCTATTCGACCTCCCTACAGAAATATTTTGGCCTCCTTATTATGTTGCTCTGCTATTGGGAATATTTGCTGGAATAATTTGTTGTTGCTCCCTCAATCCCACTCCAGCTTTCTTTTTAACTTTAACTCTTCTTCCTTACTCAATCTCTCCAGCTGGATAGCTCGATCTACCAAGGAACTCGCTCTCTTGGCGTGTCTATGTTCATCCCCATCATCCTGTTCTTATAATCTCTCGTTGGTGAACCAAAAACCATGATTAGATATCCATCAATGGCTAAGATTGTCTCAAACTCAATGCATGTGATTTTCTAGAGCATTCTCACCTTTCCTTAATTAATTCCTATTAATTAACTAGTTTTCCTAAGTTATACTTAGGATAAATTTAAATGATGCCTAGTCAATTTAATTAAGGTGTTTCACAAGCTTATCTCGTGAAACATTTTCTGGGTTTTGAAGATATCATGTACTTATCCTCTTTTACACAAGTAGAGACTAGAACATTTGTATAATGCTATAAAAAACTAACAAGGGATAGTCAACCAACTCAACTATGTTATGCAGTGTCTTGGGAACCTCGTAGCATCTGGTCCATGCGTAGAGGGAAATAGGAGTGGAAACGAGTGGGATAATAACATTTTATTTTTTGGCTCACAAAGTCATCAGGGTGTATTCAAATCAAGTTTGTGCAGGAAGTAATGACCACAAAGGTGAAGTAGAACATGGATCCACACAATAGAGGGGCACAAAATATGGATGCTCACCATGGCAGAGCATGCCAAGGGTTGGATATGTGTACAGATAAAAGATGTTCTCAACAATACCAATGACAAGGCAAGGATAAGGAGAAATAGAGAATCCTTTGTCCACTCATCTCTCCCTGTGGTGGAAAACACCCCCTATATGTATATATTATGAACACTCTTTAGCATATGCATATATCGCCTAACCAACTTAATTGGGCTTGCCAAGATGGTCATAATGATATCCTAGACTTCATGAACCACCTCCAACACACTTTGTGGGAGAAGCATAATCAACTAGTTAGTCTATGGCACAGACAACGAAAAATCCAAGAGAAGATGGATAGGTTGGAATCTCAATTGGCACACATGGAGGGTCACATACATTATGAATTTAAATCTCATCCATCCCATGGCTCATCTCCAGATAATCATGTCCTCTTAAACTCTAATGACACCTGATAAATTTTGGTTGTTCTTTTGTTTTTCTAGTATTTTGGCAATGATTATCATTTATTGCATGTCTATCACAGTCTCTTTTACAGGTCATTATGTATTTTGGAATGTACCTATTGGCCAAAAAATCTAGTAAAAGTGAGGCCAACATGCTTTTAAATTATAGTTCAAAATGATGTAATCTAGTGTAGTAATATATTTTTTTTTAACTTACTAAGTTATATTTAAGAATAATTTAAATAAACTTATAAGAACATCTTTTTTATTTATTTATATTTGTCCTAAGAAAAACATCTTCACACAAGAAGTGCTTTTACATATTATGAGTTACTATTTTGGCTTTTTAATATGTAAAAATGTAAGAATTTAAATGTAGGTTTTAACCCCGTACAGAAATTACCTGCATACAAATTCTAAAACATAGAAAAATAAACAATGCGAGAGCGTAACACATGAAACACATATACACAGAGATTTTCCCACTGGATCCCAAAACTAGGACTACCAGCTTGATTTTTCATTTTTTTTGTTCCTTTCAATGTTACAATACATATTTATACATGCCAAAGCATCCAATACCATGGACCAAAAGCCATCACATCCAATACCATGGACCGAAAAACCATCGCGTCCAATACCATGGACCGAAAACCATCACGTCCAAAAAACATGTGCGAAAATCATGCACAAAACCATAGGTGGGTCTGCCCAACCTAACATAGGGTCCAAAACCAAAATTTTTCGGGGCACTGCCCCGGACCCCATAAAGTGGGGTTACGGGTGCCCTTCAAACCCCTTGTTAACTATGTGGAAAGAATATAACACAACCCAACATTCTCCCACTTGTTTTTTTCTTTCCACATGGGGCCACAAGAGACCTTAGTCATTTTCCCAACCTTGAAATGCCCATTGTCTCTCTACACCAAGAGAACTTCTCAGAGCTCACAGATTTGTTCAATGCATCTGCAGTATTATTCAAAGTGTCCACCTTTACCAGCAACACCTTTTTGTATTCTATCATATCCCTCACAAAGTGATACTGAACATCAATGTGCTTTGTCTTTGAATGATATGTAGGGTTCTTTGCCAAGAAAATTGCACTTTGGCTGTCACAGTCTATCCTTATAGCTTCCTGTACTAACCCCATACTTGAACACAATCTTTGCAACCAAACTGATTCCTAGCTTGCATGAGTCGCTGCCATGTATTCTGCCTCTGTAGTTGATAGTGCCACTATAGATTGTTTCTTACTCATCCAACTGACTGCACCTTCGAATAGGTTAAACACATACCCACTTGTAGATCTTCTCTGATCCAGATCTCCAGCCCAGTCTACATCAACAAAACCATGAATATCCAACACTCTATCTAATCCTGGCCTTCCTTGGTAGACCAGACCATAATCATTAGTGCCACGCAAATACCTGAAAACCTGCTTCACTGTTGTCCAATGCTCCTTTCCTAGTTTTGACATAAACCTGCTCAATACTCCCACTGCATGTGCAATGTCTGGTCTAGTACAGACCATTGCATACATTAGGCTACTGACTGCACTTGCATATGGAACACGGGACATGTCCTCTTCCTCTTCTTGTGTCTTGGGACATTGTTCAACAGATAACCTCACACCTACAGGAATATGAACCTTCACCAGTTTACTATCCTGCATATTAAACCTCTGCAGTATTGTCTCCACATACTTCCTCTGATTTAACCAGAGCTTCCTCTTTGCCAGATCTCTTTTAATTTCCATGCCCAAAATGTAGTTTGCAGCACCAAGATCTTCCATGTTGAATTTGGAGGACAATTGGGTCTTCAAATCCTGGATAATTTCTTTGTCATTTCCAACCAGCAACATATCATCCACATACAAGACCAGATAAATAACATGGTCACCAATTAATTTAAAATACACACAGTGATCTACTTTTCTTCTGGTGAAGCCAAGTCCCTGTCTAAATGTATCAAATTTCTGACACCACATCCTTGGTGACTGTTTTAACCCATACAGAGATTTCTTTAACTTGCATACCAGTTCTTACTTACCCTTCGCTGCAAAGCCTTTAGGTTGCTTCATGTAGATTTCCTCTTCTAGATACCCATGAACAAATGTTGTCTTCACATCCATCTATTCTACCTAAAAATCAAAAGCAACAACAACAGATAAAAGTAATCTAATAGAAGTTACCTTGGCAACAGGAGAAAAAATATCACCAAAATCAATTCCCGACACCTGGGAATAAACGTTTCCTACCAACAGAGCTTTGTATTTCTCCACTTTTCCTTCTGCATTTGTCTTCTTTTTGAACACCCATTTGCTACCAATGGGTTTCCTTCCAGCCGGCAACTCCACCAGATCCCAGGCCTCATTTTTGTGCAAAGATGCCATTTCATCAACCATGGCCTCTTTCCAGAGTTTTCCATCCTCTGAATCTACTGCTTCCTTCACAGTCCTGGGATCATCGTCAGTAATAGATAAAGCAAAATTTGAACAGAAAGCAGATGGACTATACCTTTCAGGCTGTGTTATGAAACCAGCTCAAGAAAAGATAGAAAAGATAGATCAACGCCTTAGAATTCAGCCTCTTTGAGGGGGCAACCTCCTTTACATTACATAAATGAACAATTCTTGGATGATTCAAATGACAAAGCCTCCTTTCTATATATAGGACTCTAAGGAGTCACAATATAACCCAGCCGACCTAACAATAATAATCTAAAGGCACAAAAATAACAATAGAGGGATTCTATGGGGCACAGTAATAACAATATGGGGATAATAGGGGCACAACAATATTAATAAGGGGTACAACTATAATAGTAATGGGGTAATCACTAGTATTATAGGGACCCAACATGCCCCTCTCCTTCAAAATAGTGTTCTCCTCAACAGTTGAGAAGTTCTGGATGCTTCTGTATAAAATTCTCATCCTCCCATGTGGAATCTTCAGCGGATAAGTTCTTCCACTTGATAAGATACTCCGAAATTGATCGATTTCGTAGCTGTCGAGTTCTTATTTCTGTGACTTCTTCCGGTTCCAATATAATTTTTCCTTCCTCATAAAGTTCTGGAAATATTGTTTGACCTGGGAGCTTGTCGCCTATAACCTTCTTTAAACATGAAACATGGAAAACTGGGTGCAATCGAGAAGCTGCAGGAAGCTCCAATTTGTATGCCATAGTACCAATCTTTTGCAACGCCTTGTATGGACCATAATACTTTGGTGATAATTTATTATCCTTCTTAGATTGCTTGAGGGACATTTTCTTATATGGTTGTAGCCGTAGGAATACACAATCACCTACATCAAAACTTCTTTCGCTACGATGTTGATATGCCTATTGTTTCATTCTATTCTATGCCAACACGAGGTTATCCTTTAAGAGTTGGAGGACTTGTTGTTGATGTTCGATGTGATGTTCCACTGCTTGAACCTTAGAATTTTCTCTTAAATATGATGTGATGGATGGTGGCTAATACCCATAAAGTGCCATAAATGGGGTCATTTTTGTTGATGTATGGAAGGAAGTGTTATACCACCATTCAGCCAGAGGAAACCATTTGACCCATTGTGTTTGTTTATCAGATACACAGCAACGAAGATATCCTTCCAAACATTTGTTTACTATCTCAGTTTGCCCATCAGATTGAGGATGATAAGATGAGCTATGAGCTAACTGAGTACCAAGACAAGAAAATAATTATGTCCAAAAATTTCGATTGAAAATGGGATCTATGTCACTTACAATAATATTTTGGTTTCCATGTAGCTTTTGAGTTGTTTCCATAAATGCAGTAGAAACTGTACTGGCTTTAAATGGATGTGATAATGCACAAAAGTGTACATACTTGGTAAGTCTGTCAGCTACCACCATGATGACACTCTTTCCCTCAGACTTGGGTAAACCTATGATAAAATCCATTGAAACCTCCTCCCAACGTTGGCTTGGAATGGATAAAGGTTGTAATAGACCCAGTGTCTTAATTGTTTCAACTTTATTTTGTTGGCAAACCAAACATTCCGCCACAAACTTTTGAATATCTGATTTAAGTCCATCCCAAAAAAATTCCTTCTTAACCCTGTGGTAAGTTTTTAAAAATCATGAGTGCCCTCCTAAGGGAGTGTTGAGAATGCAACAAGATGATGGAGCTTAGTGGAAAGAAGTCACCTTCACTAAGTGGGCCCGCAGGCTATTTTTGGCGCAAAGTCTATTTTTAGACTATGTCTATTTTTAGACATATGGATCATGTTCTATGAGTTGCAGTATTTAATTTTTGGATGATTGGTAATGTTGGTAAAAATAGATGGACTTCTATTTTTAGACATATGGGCAGGTTTCTATTTTTAGACTGCCTGGCTAAAAATAGAACAGTCGAATATTATTGTCTCATAATAATATTTGGACTATAAACTTTATCTTATCCTCTTGGAGCACTTCAATTTGAGCTACAGATGTAGCACATGCAGCTATCAGAAGGAAATACACTTTCTTTATGGGTCAGTTGAGCTATTGCATGCAGGACTTCAGTTAGAACTCTAGCAGTTGAGTTTGGTGGAGTTGGATGTGGAGTTGATGGAGTTGTGTTCAGTTTGACTTGGTTAAACTAGTTGTACTTAGTCTAACTGCAAATAGACTAGTGATGAGTTGTGTGAATTAATTATTAATTAATTCACTAATTATTAACTCATAAAGAAACTAAAGAATACATCAATTAACTCAGTTGCATGTTAGTGCATGTACAGTTTAGTGGAGACAGGTGTTAGAGGTTGAGATTGCTATCCGTTGTGACTATAGTTGTGCATGAGATCTTGCAGAATCAATGGGATTGAGTTATGCCAATGAGGACTATGCAGTGTGGGCCAATACCAAGGAATTATAGCCTATGCTCACGTGATTTTCACTTAGCATTGTGCAGTGGAGGCAGGCAAAGCAGCGGAGGAGATTTGAACCTGTGACTTGTTCGAATCTGAGCTAGTCTTGTGTGTAACAGGTGGAGATAGTACTGAGTATTTGCGAGGAGTATTGTACTATGTATTGTTACATGTTCTCAATCATTATAATATACATATAGTGTGGGGTTTTCAGCTGTATGCTTTCCCCGGTTACATACTGTGTTAATGTGTGCATGCAGTTGATGTTTCATTCTTTTTAATGCTACTAAATTGATGATCAATGTAGAGGAGGTTATGTATTATGCATGTATTCCGCAATAGTGTGTAATCAGGATAATCTCTGTGAATAAGTGTTTATTATTCAAATTTCTACATGGTATCAGAGCTGTTGATCATCAGATCTATTATTTAGAAAGTGTTTACATCTTATTTCTTTAGGCAGAGTCTGTAATCGGGCCAGGTAGCCTATGGATTCATCCTTCCTTTGGAAGGTGAGATATCCGGTAAAAGCCCATACAGTCAATCTCTGTAAAAGAAATACCTTGTTCTCAAGAATTTTAGATCAGAGGCGGTTGAGTTTGGAGCTCGTGGAATTCGAATTTGCAGCAGTGTTTTCTTGGTATCAACGTGGCAATGTCTTTCAACGGATTGTGATTGGAGTATGCTCTTGAGGGAAGCTCGAACTATATTGCATGGAAGGACAGGATGGAGTCGGTGTTGGATGATAATTGGCTGAAGGAGTTCATAGAGGCTGATGTCCCAAAGCCTACTGATACTGCACAAGTTGATGCTTGGCAAAAGAAGACAACAAAGTGTCGAAGGATTCTGTTGGAGGGCGTGAAGGATCACATTGTGTCCAGCCTGCATGGAAAGGCTTCTCCATACTTGATGTGGAAAGCGTTGACAGATCTATTCCAAAGCAAGCGCGATCAGAGGAAGCTGGCGCTCAAGGATAAACTTAGAAACATCAAATGTGAGAAGGGAGACTGTATGCCCAAGTATCTCACGAAGTTCACCCAGTGCAGGGATGAGCTGGGAAGTGTGGGGGTGACTATCGATGATGAGGACTTGGTGAGCTTGGCTCTCCTTGGTCTTCCGAAGAGTTGGCATTCCTATCAGGACTCTATCAATGGTCGGGAGAAATTTCCAGGATGAGAGAGACTTTGGTCAGATCTTGTGCAGGAGGAGATCAGGCAAAATACCAGGGACGGATCTTCATCAAAGGGACCTGATGAAGAAAATTGCGCTTTGGCTGCCAAAGAAAAGAAGGGGAAGAACAAGAAAGATTCTCATTCCGGTGTGAAAAGCAAGAAGCAGGACATGTCCAAGGTGAAGTGCTTTCACTGTCACCAGCACGGACACTATGCCACTAATTGTCCGCAGAAGAAGAAGAACAAGCAAGCTACTGGATCTGTAGCAGGAGAGGCTCTAGCCTCGCAGTTTGAGTTTGATTTTTCATTGATCGCATGCTTGGTTTCAAGTGTGATGGGATCGGTGTGGTTCTTGGATAGTGGTGCGTCTTTTCACATGACAGGAGATCGAGATTTGTTTTCTGATCTGGAGGAGAAAGATCTTGGAGTGAACATCAAGATGGGCGATGATGGTAGATACAGTGTGACCGGTATCGGTATCACTTCCTTTGAGAGGGAGTCTGGTAAACCCTTCGTATTGAAGGAACTGATGCATGTTCCAGGATTAAAGAAGAATCTTATCTTTGTGGCGATGTTAGAAGACAAGGGATATGATGTTGTTTTCAGCGAGGGAAAGGCTTTCTTGCGCAGCAAGACAACTGGAGAAATTAGGAAGATAGGGGTTCGAGTGAGGAACCTTTATCAGTTGCATGTAGATGGCTGTGCAGCAATGGCATGCAAGGCAGAAGGATTGGTGAGTCGGGATGATGGCGAGATATGGCATAGGAGATTGGATCACCTTCACCATGGAGCCTTGAAGATACTGCAGCATATCACTACAGGGCTTCCTAAAGGCACACTTGCGCAGTCAGATCAGTGCAAGGGGTGTACTTTGGGAAAGTTTGTGAAAGCCACCTTTCACGAGAAGGATAGTCATGCCACGATGATCCTTGAGAGAAGTCACACAGACGTGTGTGGACCTTTCTCAATAGCTTCGACAGCAAAACACAAGTATTATGTGATCTTTATTGATGATTTCTCTCGTAAATTCTGGATCTTCTTCATGCAGAAGAAGAGCGAGACATACTCAAAGTTATGTGAGTTCAAAGCACTGGTCGAGAAGGAGTCGGGGAAGAAGGTGAAGGCTCTTAGGAGCGACAATGGTGGTGAATACATCTCTGGCGAGTTCAAGGATTTCTGCAATGCAGAAGGGATTTGAAGAGAGCTCATAGCTCCCCATAACCCATAGCAGAACGGGGTTGCTGAGCAGAAGAACAGAATGATCATGGGTGCTGCACAGGTGATGTTGCATGATCAGGGCCTACCCCTTCACTTGTGGGCGGAAACATGCAATACTGTAGTATATGTGTAGAACCGTTGTCCTCACAGGATACTTGGCATGAGTACACCCGAGGAGGCTTATTCTGGTAAGAAGCCTGATCTTTCTCATTTGAGGATTTTTGGTGCTAACGTTTACATGCATGTGACGAAGGATGCCAGGAAGAAGTTGGAGCTGACCGCAGAGGTTGGGATATTTGTGGGGTACACTGATATGCCCCACAACTATTGTGTGTATTTTCCAGACAGTGGCAAAACTGTTGTGCGACGGGATATAAAATTTTAGGAGGAGAAATCCATGAATTGTTCGCTTGAGAGGGAGCCACACTTGCATGTAGATGAGGAGCTATTAGTTCCTAAAGATGAGATTCAGGATGTGGGTCAGCCACAAGACGAGGTTCATGGAGCGGAAGAGACCACTCATGCAGCGCCAACCATCAGAGGGTGAAAGTGCTTGACAGAAGCTGAGCGACTAGCTCAAGATGCAGAGAAAGTTGTAGGACCACCTACAGCCCAACGCAGGTAGAGACAATCACTTGATTGGTACACTAGATACATGGCTCTTATGAGCAAATGTGTTATGACTGAGCCATCCTCTTTCTAGGAAGCTGTGGAGTATCCCGCATGGGTAGACGCCATGGTGGAAGAGTATGATTCGATTGTCAGAAACAGTGCATGGGAGATTGTCCCTAGACTGGAAGGGAAATCAATGGTGGGTTCGAGATGGATCTACAAAGTTAAGTAGGCAGCTGACGGGAGTGTGGAGAAGTATAAGGCAAGATTTTTTTCCCGAGGCTTTTCACAGATAGAGGGGATCGATTATGAGGAGACCTTTGCACCTGTCGCAAGGTATTCTTCCATACGGACGATTCTTGCTCTCTCAGCGCAGATGGGATGGCACATTCATCAGATGGATGTGAAGACTGCATTCCTCAACGGAGTCATTGAGGAGGAGGTGTACATAGAGCAGCCCGAAGGTTTCGAGATCTTCAGCAGCGAGTCACATGTGTGCAGGCTCAAGAGAGTGTTGTATGGGTTGAAACAAGCACCACGTGCTTGGTACACACAGATAGACAGTTATTTCACCGGACTTGGATTCTCCAAGAGTGAGGTGGATCCTAACCTATACCAGATTGTGGTGGAGGGTAAGTTGCTTATCATTGTACTTTATGTAGATGATTTGATTCTAACGGGTGATGAGCTATTGATACTTTCATGCAAGGATGATCTTGCTAAGGAGTTTTAGATGAAAGACTTGGGCCTCATTCATTATTTCCTGGGATTGGAAATATGGCAGCGCAGTGATGGACTATTTGTTTCTCAGGGTAAGTATGCTCGAGAGATACCGGAGAAATTCAACATGCATGGCTGCAAGCCTATTGATACTCCTCTTCCTGGAGGTTGGAGGAAGGAGGATGCCACTTCAGTAGAAGAAGTGGATGCCACTGTTTATCGACAGTTGGTGGGGTCGCTTATGTATCTGGTCAATACATGACCCAATATATGCTATGATGTTAACCAACTTTCACAAGCTATGGTTAAGCCAACCAAGCTCTTCTGGAAGGTAAGCAAGCATGTATTGCGTTATTTGAGAGGCACATCGGGATATGGTTTGTGGTACAGACAGGAGGATGAGGTGAAGCTATGTGGCTTCACGGATGCAGATTGGGTAGGGAGCCCAACGGATAGAAAGAGCACATCTAGAGGGGTCTTCAGTATCGGGTCAATAGTAGTTTCTTGGTACAACAGGAAGTAGAGATCTGTGGCATTCAGTTCAGCAGAGGCCGAGTATATGGCAGCAAGTTTGGCTGCATGCGAGGCTATATGGATGAGGAAGATTCTGGTCGGGTTGTTCGGTTCTTATTTGGAGCCTACTGTGATTTACTGTGATAACCAGAGTTGCATTAACCTCTCGGATAATCCTGTATTTCATGATAGATCTAAGCACATTGACATCAGGTACCATCATATCAGAGATTGTGTGCAGTGGAGAATCATGTTACTTTCATATATTCCAATGGAGGATTAGGATGCTGATATCTTGACAAAGGCCCTCACTAGGAGAAAATTCGAATACCATTGAGGCAGGATAGGGGTTGCTGATAATCCATATCTTGTTGAGAGGGAGTGTTGAGAATGCAACAAGATGATGGAGCTTAGTGGAAAGAAGTCGCCTTCACTAAGTGGGCCCGCAGGCTATTTTTGGCGCAAAGTCTATTTTTAGACTATGTTTATTTATAGACATATGGATCATGGTCTATGAGTTGCAGTATGTTATTTGTGGATGATTGGTCATGTTGGTAAAAATAGATGGACTTCTATTTTTAGACATATGGGCAGGTTTCTATTTTTAGACTGCCAGGCTAAAAATAGAACAGTCGAATATTATTGTCTCATAATAATATTTGGACTATAAACTTTATCTTATCCTCTTGGAGCACTTCAGTTTGAGCTACATATGTGGCACATGTAGCTGTCAGAAGGAAATACACTTTCTTTGTGGGTCAGTTGAGCTATTGCATGTCGGACTTTAGTTAGAACTCAAGCAGTTGATTTTGGTGGAGTTGGATGTGGAGTTGATGGAGTTGTGTTCAATTTGACTTGGTTAAACTAGTTGTACCTAGTCTAACTGCAAATAGACTAGTGATGAGTTGTGTGAATTAATTATTAATTAATTCACTAATTATTAACTCAAAAAGCAACTAAAGAATACATCAGTTAACTCAGTTGCATGTCAGTGCATGTACAGTTCAGTGGAGATAGGTGTTAGAGGTTGAGATTGCTATCAGTTGTGACTATAGTTGTGCATGAGATCTTTCACAATCAATGGGATTGAGTTATGCCAATGAGGACTACGCAGTGTGGGCTAATACCAAGGAATGATAGCTTGTGCTCACGTGATTTTCACTTAGCATTGTGCAGTGGAGGCAGGCAAAGCAGCAGAGGAGATTTGAACCTGTGACTTGTTCGTATCTGAGCTAGTTTTGTGTGTAACAGGTGGAGATAGTACTGAGTACTTGTGAGGAGTATTGTACTATGTATTGTTACATGTTATCAATCATTATAATATACAGATAGTGTGGGGTTTTCAGTTGTATGCTTTCCCCGGGTTACATAATGTGTTAATGTGTGCATGTGATTGATGTTTCATTGTTTTTAATGCTGCTAAATTGATGATCAACGTAGAGGAGGTTATGTATTATGCATGTATTCCGCAATAGTGTATAATCAGGATAATCTCTGTGAATAAGTGTTTATTATTCAAATTTATACAGGGAGAGGTGTGAAATTCCATAATAATCTTTTGTTTTAGCTGGGAATTCTTACAGAGGTATAAGCGATCTTTGTACCATAACAAATCATTTTGCCAGCTAAATGTATCAGACATATTGGAATCTTGTTGTAACTTTCAAATAATTGCCCACATTTCTTCGTCATTCTTCCATTCCTCCCTTGCTTCATTTATCCAGTCTGGTTGGATAATAGACATGGCGCACAACAATGCTTCCACATCCTCATCCTTTCTTGAGAGTACATCTGCCACCACATTTTGCTTCCCTTTTTTGTAGATGATTTCAAAGTCATAACCCAACATCTTTGTGACCCACTTCTGTTGCTCTTCAGAGGATAACCTTTGTTCTAAAAAGTATTTAAGGCTCTCATGATCCGTTTTTACCTTGAAGTGTCTTCCCATTAGGTAGGGTCGCCATTTCTTAAGTGCATGGAGTATTGCCAACATTTCCTTCTCATAAATAGCTTTGTGTAAAAACTTTCCCTTGATTGGACGACTTTCAAAAGCAATGGGTCTTTCATCTTGCATTAAAACAACACCAATTCCATTTCCTAAAGCATCACATTCCGCAATAAAGGTTTTTTTGAAGTTCGGTGTAGCTAAGACTGGTGCTTGGCACATTGCCTCTTTAAGATGTTCAAATGCCTTTGTTGCTTCTGGAGTCCATGTAAATGCATCTTTCTTCAATAATTTCGTTAGAGGTGCTGCTATTCTCCCATAATTCTTAACAAACTTGCAATAATACCCTGTCAACCCGAGAATTCCTCGCAGATGCTTTATGGATATGGGAATTTTCCATTCCTTAATGGCTTTAATTTTGCTAGGGTCTACCTTAACTCCTTCATGAGATACAATATGACCCAGATATTCCACCTCTTGTACTCCAAAGAAACATTTGGATATTTTTGCATATAATTGTTTCTCCTCCAATAGTTGTAGCACCCTGTCAACATGTTCAACATGATCCTTCCAAGACTTGTTGTAGATTAGTATATCATCAAAAAATACTAACACAAATTTTCTAAGGAATGGTTTGAAAATTGAATTCATCAAACCTTGAAATGTTGAAGGTGCATTGGTAAGGCCAAAAGGCATGAACAAAAATTCATAATGACCCTCATGAGTTCTAAATGTTGTTTTCAGGAATGTCTTCAGTCTTCATTCTGATTTGATGATATCCTGAACGAAGATCCAAGTTGGTGAAGTAAATTGATCCATGCAATTCATCGAGTAATTCATCAATGACAGGAATGGGAAACTTATCTTTAATAGTGAGCTTGTTGAGCTCCCTATAATCTAGACACGTGCTATGATCCATCCTTCTTGTGCACCAATACGACTGGATCAGAGAAAGAACTTTGACTCGGTTGAATTATACCAGCCTCTAGCATTTCTGCAACTATACATTCAATTTCACTCTTTTGGGCATAGGGATATCTGTACGGCCTGATGTTTGGAGGAACACTTCCTGGAATCAGATGAATAGCATGATCATGATCATGAATAGGTGGGAGACATTTGGGAGTGTCAAATACCTTGGAATGATTGTCCAAGACTTTTTGGAGATCTGGAGAAATAGATGATTCCAATGTGGAAACGTCTAACGAACATAATTGTGCAATTACACCTCTTTGTTCCTTTTTTAGAAGCTTTGTCATACTATTAGAGCTGATTATCTTTCCCGGTTTCCCTGCAATACCCCTTAATTCAACTTCCTTTCCTTCCACAGAAAATTTCATGAAAAGTTCTTGAAAATTAAAAGCTATTGTACACAAGGATTGTAGCCATTGGACTCCTAGTACAACATCAGCACCTCCCATTGGAATGGAAAGCATTGAGCTAGTCAATACATATTCTCCCATGGATAGCTTGATATTATGGCACTTTCCCGAGAAATTATTGTTCCTCCATTTGCAACCATCACTTGACACTCTGGTGTTGGATATAAAAATCAATTCAATTCTTTTGCTACCTTACAATGAATAAAATTGTGGGTACTTCCTGAATCAATCAACACTATTACCTTTTTCTTCTTGATTTGTCCTTCTATCTTGATGCTTTGAGAAGTGGTAATTCCTGCCAATGCATTAAAAGATATGGTCGGATTCATTTCTTCTTTATCTAGGCTTTGTTCCTGGAGTATATCCTCTTCTTTTGACCTTTCTTGCTCCTTTTCTTCTTCCTCTTCACAATCTATGTAGAATAATTTCTTCTCAGCACACTTATGACCTTTAGTGTATTTTCTTTCACAATTGTAACAAAGCCCTTTTTGTATTTTTTCTTCCAATTGTTGTGGTTTCAACCTTATAGGTTGTGGAAGACTAGGGGCAACAATACTTCCATCTTTATAGTTGTGAGTGGTATGCTTCTTGGTTGCCATAATTTTTCTTTCCATTTTTCTTGCTAACCTGAATGCCTTCTCTAATGAATCAGGTTCCCAAAGGTGAACATCATGTTGGATATTATCCTTTAAAGTCCCTATGAACACATCAGTCCTATGCTCCTCTGGAATATTTTTTACGCTTATGTTCAAATTTTGGAACTCCTCAATGTGCTCCATTATTGAACCCCTTTGTTTGAGACTTATCAATTGGCTAAAAAAGGTGTTGCTTTTTGTATCCTCATAATGTGCTGTCAATTCTTCCGTAAAAATTGCCCAAGTGATAATTTGTTTACGAGAGCAAAGCCATTGATACCATACAAACTGATTTGGTTCCAAATATAAAGTTTCAATACGTACCTTTTGTGTGTTTTGCACTTTATTGAGATCAAAAAATTGCTCCATCTATAATATCCATGTTGCGGGATCCTTGCCATCAAACTTCGTCATATTGATTTTTGGAATATGGTGGGTCTTCGATCTAGCATTAGGGTCTATGGAATCATGATTAACATTTCTTTTGTTCTCATCATGAGTTTCCTTTACTACCCTTTCACCATTAGTGACCATTTCTTGTAGCAACTTATTCATATTTATCTTCAATTCTTCCATGTCTGTCTTCAAATCTGTCTTCCAATCATCCATCTTAGCTTCCATGCCATTCATCTTAGCTTCCACACCCTTTATCTTAGATTCCATGCCATTTATCTTAGCTTCTGTTAGCTTTTGTGAGACTGACATTTGTTGCATTTGGTCTTGTAATTTTGATATATCATGTAGCATTTCTTCCTCTTTTTCATGAGTCATGCTACTGATTTCAGGTTGCTTACTAGGTGTTTGCATTTTCTTTCCTCTGGGCATCAGTTACCGATAACAATTCTCTACTATGCCCTTTGAATTCCTTCAAAATAATTTTTCAAACCAAGCTTAAGTAAAAATTTAAAAAAATATACACACCTTTTTTCACTTTGTAGGAGCTCGATATTTCCTCTGATGTATCTTTGTAATTTCGGATCATCTAGTTCTGAATTTTTAGTAGCCCTCTGTGTCCTCTTTCCAATGCCACCAGTCTGATCCCAATTGGATTCTCCAAGGAAGAGTTATGTCAAATCTCCCACAGTGACCTGATTATAGACTAGTTCATTAGAGCGAACTTGTACGACGTGCCATGTGTCCCTGTTTCAACCTTTGGCTCTGAAAAATATATACAAGAAACTACAGTCCATCCTCTTTCTGTAGCTTGTTGTGAAATTTCAATCCGATTCTCAGAGAGAAGGTTATGATGATTTTCCTCAGGTCACCTGTTTGGAATGTAATTCAGGAGTCTGCAAAAAGACCAACTTCCTCAGATCATATCTCCGCAAATGTATCGTGAAATGCTCTGAAATTCAGACCCAAGATTCAACGCGATGTCTTCTCAAATGGGTTTTTTTTTTAGCTTCTGAAACTTCGTAGAAACAAAGTTCTAGTGAAAATTCCACGATGACCTGTTTGGAGCAGCGAAACCATAGAATCCAAAGCTCTGATACCAAATGTTATGAAACCAGCTCAAGAAAAAGATAGAAAAGATAGATCAACGCCTTAGAATTCACCCTCTTCGAGGGGGCAACCCCCTTTACATTACATAAATGAACAATTCTTGGATGATTCAAATGACAAAAACTCCTTTCTATATATAGGAGTTTAAGGAGTCACAATATAACCCAGCCAACCTAACAATAATAATATAAAGCCACAAAAATAACAATAGAGGGATTCTATGGGGCACAGTAATAACAATATGGGGATAATAGGGGCACAACAATATTAATAAGGGGTACAACTATAATAGTAATGGGGTAATCACTAGTATTATAGGGACCCAACAGGCTGCCTTCTTTCTCAAACTAATCTTCTCACAGCTGGAGTTTGTGGCTCTTCATCTTCTGATTTCTCCTCTGCTGTAGAGTATGATTCTTCCTCCTTTAGCTCAAACTCTATCTTCTCGGGTTCTTTTCATTGGACTTCAAGTTTAATAACATCTTTCACCTCTCTGAACACCACATCTCGACTGTACACAACCTTTCGTGTGACTAGGTTCCAAAGTTTATAATCCTTTAAACCATCCTTATACCCAATAAAGATGCACTTTTCAGATTTACTATCCAACTTGGTTCGTTTCTCCTTTGGAACATGTACATATGCAACACATCCAAATACCCTCAGATGTGAAAGAGAGGGTTTCTTACTAGTCCATACCTCTTGTGGAGTCTTATCCTCCAACGCTGATGAAGGTGACCTGTTGACCAGGTAACATGAAGTATGCACTGCCTTTGCCCATAATTCCTGTCCTAACCTAGCACCACTGAGCATGCTTCTTTCCCTTTCCATCAATGCCTTATTCATTCTTTTTGCAACAACATTTTGCTAAGGTGTATATGGAGTAGCCTTCTACCGTGCTATACAACACTTCTTACAAAATTCTTCAAATTCATTACTGCAAAACTCTCCATCGTTATCTGTCCTCAGCACCTTTATCTTATTCTTTGACTGGCTTTCCACGAGAGCCTTAAATTCTTTAAACCTATCAAAGACTTCAGATTTCTTCTTAAGGAAATATATCCATGTATTCTTTGAGAATTCATCTATAAATGATAAATAGTACAAAGAATTACCCAGTGATGGAACCTTCACAGGTCCAAACACATCACTGTGCACAAGTTCTAATATCTGTTTCGCCCTCTTACTACCAGAGGGGAAACTCACCCGATTGTGCTTCCCATATACACAATTTTCACAGAAATCAAAATCCAGAGAGCTATTACTCATACCTTCTACCATACCTTTACCATGAAGTATCTGAAGGCCCTTTTCTCCAATATGTCCAAGCCTTTGAGGCCATAGCATGGTCTTCTCTCCAGAGACCACTAGATTTTTTGCTCCACTTTCAGGAAACATAGAACTATTGCACCCATCAATAACAGTGCTACCTTGCAGCGTGTACAAAGTTCCAATCCAAACTCCCTTCATCAATACCAGTGCTCCCTGAACCATCTTGCAAGTATCCTTCTTGAACTCTGTTTTTACACCTGCGTCATCTAGCTTGCTAACAGAAATCAGATTTCTCGCTAATGCAGGAATATTTAGAACACCTGGAAGCATTCTAACCCTTCCACCTTGCAACTTCAACTTTATTTTTCTGCGACCAACGAGTCTAGCCTTCCTGCCATCCCCCAAGAAGACATCACCACCATCATATTTATCATACTCACAGAACCACTCTCTATGGGGAGTGAAGTGAAAGGATGCACTTGAGTCAATCAACCATGCCTCATGATCTACATGTGTACTTGAAGAAGCCAAGTACACATCCCCACCTTCATCTGAGGTGGTTTTCGCCTCTGCAGAAGGAGCCTCATCAGATCCCTTTCCTTTCTCAGGAGCTTTAGATTTACAGTCCCTTTTGTAGTGCCCTCCACATTTCCAGCACACCACCTTTATAGGTTTTCCTGGAGATTTAGATCTCCCTTTAGATTTAGATCTCCCACTCGATGACTTATTTTTGTTTATGTTCTGGGTCCACCCTTGTACAGACAAGGCATCACCATTTTGGCTCTCCATATTTTTCTGTCTCATCTCTTCCGTTAGCAAGGATAAGACTATTTCATCAAAATGAAAGGCAGTTGCATTGCTACCTATTGCAGTAACTAGACTATCCCACGAATCTAGTAGAGAACATAACAAACTGATGCACTTATCTTCATCTGAAATTTTAATATCAACAGATGCTAATTGACTTACCACAGTATTAAATGCATTCAGATGCTCTATCACCGAGTCTCCATCTTTCATCCTCAGGTTATACAACGTTTTCTGCAGGAACAGTTTATTCACCAGAGACTTAGATTGGTACAAAGTCCCTAACTTGTCCCACAAAGCCTTCGTCATAGCTTCCCCTGATACATTCAACAATACTGAATCTAAGACACATAATCGTATTGTGATCTTTGCTTTCCTATCCAAATTCTTCCATTCTTCATCAAATACTCCCGTTGGTTTAGTACCCAGATCTACCGTAATCCACTGGTCTTTATCCACCAACAGATCCTCCATCTTCAGTTTCCACAACACAAAACTCTGACCATTAAATTTCTCGATCTCTATCTTTCCATTGCTCGCCATCTTCTTTCACCATTAGAATCGATCTCACAGATCTCCCACTGAACAGGGTCTACCACAGGCTCGAGCGAAACCCCTCAGCAACAAAGGTGTCTCCTTGAAGCCAAAACAGCTCTGAAACCAAATGTAGGTTTTAACCCCGTACAAAAATTACCTACATACGAATTCTAAAACACAGAAAAATAAACAATGCGAGAGCATAACACATGAAACACATATACACAGAGATTTTCCCACTGGATCCCAAAATCGGGACTACCAGCTTGATTTTTCATTTTTTTTGTTCCTTTCAATGTTACAATACATATTTATACATGCTGAAGCATCCAATACCATGGACCGTAAACCATCGCATCCAATACCATGGACCGAAAAACCATTGCGTCCAATACCATGGACCATAAACCATCACATCCAAAAAAACATGTGCGAAAATCATGCACAAAACCATAGGTGGGTCCGCCCAACCTAACCTAGGGTCCAAAACCAAAATTTTCCCGGGCACTGCCCCGGACCCCATAAAGTGGGGTTACGGGTGCCCTTCAAACCCCTTGTTAACTACGTGGAAAGAATATAACACAACCCAACATTAAATACAAAATCATAAATTTTTTTAAATTTTATGTATATCATTCAATTAAAAGTGGCGAGGAAAAAATAAAATATTTTAACTTTTCATATATTTTCTGATAAAAAATATAAACTCTTTTTAATTTAATAAACTTAACTAGTTTCCCCATTTGGGGTGATAGACATGGGAATTGGCATGGAACTTTGGGAATTTGGAATTTTTTGCAAGTTTTCTTTATGTAACATCAAAGAGGGAGGCCGCAACGAGGTGGGGGGCGGAGGGGTTAGGGTGACTAGCCTCAAGTGTCTCCACCTGTGGCTGAAGTAGATTTGAATCAGCCACTTTCTGGCTCCGCTAGGTGAGTGGATTTTCCAACCCCATTTTACTCCTTGGAAGCTCAAATTCACATTTTTCAAGTGACGGTTTATCAATAGGCTCAAAATCACCACAATGATCGGAATGAATTCATTAGTTTCCTCAATAATATCCATCATAATTAGTGGCATATCCTTGACCACCAAGATTCCCTCCATAGATTCTAGAACTGGCTCCAGGAAAGGATGGATAGCTTCGAGTGATGCATGTCACACATGGAATCACACATTCATGGTGTTTTCTACCAACCCAATGAGGGTAGTAATTATGCTTAAGATCCTAATAATGTTCATGGGTAATGAGGTGAGTAGGCTATCTTTTGATTTTTGCATAGTTTTGGGGTTGTTGGGCCATTGATATGAGGACCCATGGTTTTGTGGTTTTGCTATCAAAGTTATTTTTCTTGTACTTCATGGACAAAAAATCCAGTAGGAGTGAGGCCCTAGTTTCTCTGCAGATGACCTCTCCATGATATAACCTATTCAAGATTTAATAGAAAGGTTTTAGTTACAAATTTTTTTAACAAGTTATAAAAATTATTATTATTATAAATATTATAAAATTTAATATCAATGTATATATAACTAGCCTAGATCCATATTAACTTAAGATCTACCAATTTATGAGAGGGTTAAAATCTCTTTTCACTTTAAAATATGTTTGCATCTCTAGAGATTTGATCACTCTCTACACTTAGTAGATCTATTAAGATGGATCTAGGTTGGTTTAATTATTAATTTTATGCTTTTTAAATTAATTTTAGTTTTACTTTTATGTAAATTGATTGTGTCAATTTTTTTATTGATAATTATTTTCTTTTATTTTAATTTTATGTCATTTGACCAAATCAAAACGTTAAATAAGACATTATATTACAACAACTCTACTATATTGGGCTGGAGATTCAAAGTGTTTTTTTATACTGACAGGAACTATCCATCCCAATATGGAAAATATGTTGTAATGAGTTGGTCAAATAATTTTTGTTTGTAAGCTTAACAGTACCTTTCATTCATTCATCTATAAGCAAGAATGTTACAAATATATAAGTCATTCAGTGGCCTCAACTTGCCCAGTGGGAAACTAGGTTCGTCGGCCACCGAACCACATTATAAGCCATCCAAAACATAATTAGTTTGAGTGTTTGTAACCAAGCCTTATAAGGCTAATAGTCTGGAAACCAACTAGTAAGCATAATGCTGAAAACATAAATGCTACTTAACATATACACCCAAAATTAAACCAAAATTAATAGGCATAGCTTCAACCAACTATTCATCTCACGAATCCACTGGAATAGGATCTTTAGCACTTGAAACTAGAAATTCATATTGCGGTAGACATGGAATATGTTGCTTGACGCTACCAAGTCGAGCGTTATGATTCTGCAACTAAAGTTGAATGAGCTAGAGCTCTTTCTAAATGTATCGGAAGCCCCAGGTTGGACTTACTTTGCGCTATTGTGTTGATGGTCGCAACCATTGCTTTGCCCACTATGAATTTCATTAACTAGTAGAGATAGACAGACTGTCTATATAGGGTGAGACAACCGTGGGTATACCCAGGGTCCATGATTAGATCCCCCAATCTTCGAATGGCGTTTCAAACTTAGCTTTCAAATTCATCTCTACTTCCCAAGTCGCTATCATTTGTTTCACCTGAGCCTAGTTCTCTTCAAAGTATGCCTAAACCATGGCTTGAAGAATCTCAGAGTTCAATTTCCGACCCCTCTAGCATGGAGTCCAACCAAAAGATGAACCGAATTATTTACCTTTGTCGTCTTGGTACCTACAGCCTCATCTACCATATCCCGGGGCCCCACCGCGAGGCTAAGACTTCACCATATTTTCAAAAGTCAGGCCCCCATTCTTCAATCCTCTCGCACCTTCTCATGCTCGTAAACCAACCCAAAAAACAAAGGCTTGAAGTGGAGGTGACGTAAGCGGACTTGGAATAGGATTTATATATGGAACCACCTGAAAGATGAGCATTAACTTAATGTGTGACCAAAAAAACAAATGAAATTCCAGATGACACTGCGTCCCTTCATAATTCCACAACCCAAGCTAGCAACCATAAACAAACAGTAACAATCCGGGAGTGTGAGGTACCACCCAAATGAAAATGACATCTCCCATGCACCCATGACCCCAGAGTCCATAGATTCAGCCCTTATCATTAACCAGAACCCTTAGTCTCTACAGGGCTTTACCAAACAGTTTAGACTTAAAATGGGGAAACCTATTATCAACATGCAGAGGAAACAAATCACTAACGGTGAAAATATGGGCTTTGTGGCTGCTATCCTCAGGCACTTGAATGAATACAGCTAGTGTTTGTACATTCCTCTTTTGGTGATTGGTGTTCCTTGCTAGTCTCTTGCCTGGATTCTTGGCACTTGGGGATCTCCTCGGCTGACACAATATTGAAGAATCAACAACTGTCGGCTAACCCAAATCTCGTGAGGATCTCCCATTGTTATCTGTTGGCTGAGATGGAGGACAATTTGGTGGACTACTCGGAAGACCCATATGCATCTATGCCCATATGGACGATCACTCCACCTCACCTGCCTGCCTTGACATCATTGGAAATTTTACAGCTCCTGGTTTCCTTGGTGGGTGGTGGGAAATCCTAGGTTTTTCTCAGCATACGTTACTTCTTACCCTATATCATTGGATCAGAGCCCTCATCTAACGGCCGATCCGTCATTATCCTCGTTGTCATGTTCTCACTCTCCCAATACCTCTTTCTTTCTGCCGCTTTCTGACTATTCCCCTCCTTCTCTGGCATCCCTTCAGTTTCTCGCTTCTTGTCTGGACCTGACCCTTTCCTCTATCTCGTCGGGTCATCTGAGTAACCCTTCCATTGAGGCTTCTCTACCTTCTTCCCATCCTAACCTGGGTCATCATAGTGTACTTACATCGACCTCGAATGATCCATCTTTTCCACTTTATCCTCCTCATAATCATCAGGCGTCTCTCCCCCTTTCATCTAGTTGTTTCAAGGGCTCTTCTTTACCTCCTCCTGACTTGGGTAAGGAGACTAGGGTTTGCGAAGACCAAGGCACATCCTCTGATGTCCCTAGCAATCCTCTTATAGGTAAAGTGACTCAGACTGTGAATAAGTCCAAGTGTATCAAGGTGAGGAACAAAGGGATCTCACTAACCCTCGGTGACAGACTACAGATGGGAGATGTACTTGACACTGCTCATAGAGTCCTGGTTGGTCGAGTCCTAGGTCGATATTATAATTCGTATCATCTCAGGTAGTGGATCATTGAAATTTGGGGTTAATTTCTTAAAGAACTACCCTCGATGGTCACCTTATCTCGCGGATGGCTCACTCTTCGATTTTAACATCCAGAATATGTTACATGGGTCCTGTCAAAGTTTTGGCATATTAAATATGCCCCGATTTTTCTGAAGTGATGGAGTCCATTATTCGACCCGAATCGTGAACAATTGGCGGCTAGCCCCCATCTAGGTTTTCTTGCCTAACCTTCCACTTCATCTCTGGTCTGAAGATATCTTCAAGCACATTGGGAATGTGCTCGGGACATTTCTGGACTATGAAAAATCTTACATTGTATCTGGTAACATGGCTATGGCGTGTATCCTGGTACATCTTGACACCTGTGAAGGCCTGGAGGAACACCTGACTATTCAGTGGAGAAACACCACACATCTATAAATTCTTGATTATGAAGGAGTACATTTTAGTTGTCTTCATCGTCTTAAGGTTGGACACCTATATACATATGTCCTCTTATTTCTACCATATTTGTATCTGAGCCTTTGTCTGACTTTAATGGAGCAGAAGTGTCATTTGGATCATAGGACAAGCAATACCCAAAATCTATTGGTCAACCTCCAATATGAAAAGCTTAACCACATGGATCATCCTCCTCCCCTATTTCTCCTCCCTCTGTTACTGATTCACATTTTTTTGGATCTTTATCTCAATGCATATCATCTGCATTCGTACAATATCCTCTTATTTGTCCCTCTGTATCCCTCCCTCCCACCTACTTTGATACCCTCCTAGCTATCCCTGACATTCTACTTTCTACTCCCTCATCTAAGGCATCAAATGTCTCTCAACTGAACCATCCATATCACCTTTTCTCCCTAGTCAAGTCATCATCTGATGTTTTTTGTGGCCTTGGTATTGTTCCCCTTCCAAAATTGTCCAAATCTACAAGGGGCAGACGTTCTCATATGTCTAAGGCTATTCATCAAGCTAGACTAGATGTCAATGAGGGTAGACAACTATCCATTAACAGGGTCCTTAGAGCAATGAACACCCTTTCCTTGGTTTCTCCATGAAGTGGCTCTCTTTCAATTGCCACAAGCTAGCTACTCCTGCAAAAAAACTAGCCTTTTGGAGACTTATTGAAATTCCCTTAGACTTATTGACCAGATTATCCTTGCCCTTGAATCCATTCTATCTAGATGGAAATTCCATGCATTAGATGTCCATGGTCAATCTAGTGGTATTGCATTTGGTTTCAATCCTAGGGTAGTCAAGCTTCTCAACATTTGGGGAGGTGATGGATTAATTGGGGCTGACATCTTTTCTTCTCCTCTTGGGGGGTATTTGATATTGATTAACATTTATGGACCCTGTCAAAATTGGGCTAAAGTTTAGGACAATTTTCTCAATTTATCTTTTATGCAAGCCGACAACATCATCATGGGAAAAGACCTCAACTTCTCCTTTGGACATGCCGAAAATTGGGGTAAAATGCATAGGTTGACCCACTATCTGATTCCATTGGTCTTCTCTTGGAAGAGCACCACCTCATTGATATCCCCATGGCTCGGCCCCAACCCACCTAGCGGAACAGAAGAATTGGGGACGCTATGCTCGCCAGAAGACTGGATCATTTCCTCATTAAATAAGCACTTATTGGAAGCCTGTATTTGTACAAAAAATGGGTGAGATGGGGAGGATTATCAGACCACTCTCCCATCTACCTTGAGATTGCAGGAGTAGCTCGCAAGCCAAAATCCCCATTTAAGTTTAATGCAACTTGGCTCAAGGATGAGGAGTACACCAAAATGGTCTCTGATTACTGGAAATCTCACCCTCCTGCTCCCAGTCAGTCTCATACTAAATGCTTTTCTACAAAACTTCAATGTCTTAAGCAGAAAACAATAGAATGGGCTAGAGTCAAAAGGATGAGGGACGACCTCAACCTCAAAAATATTGAAGATGAGATTTCTAATTTAGAAGATGTGAATGGAAGAGGTTTTTACTTTGTTGAAGCTAAAGATGACCTCACTCGCCTTGAAGCTAAGAGGAACATAATAATTATGGACAGAGAATAAACATGGAGACTTAGGAGTCGAGCCATATGGCTACAATCTGGGGGTGACAACACAAAGTTTTATCATCATTTTGTAAATGGTTGCTATGCTAACAAAACTATATGGAATCTAGATAATGATACTGGACAACCGGTTCAATCCTTCAGTCAATTGGCCTCTCTCAGCACATCACATTTTTGTCAACTATTCAAAGCACCTCAGGAAGCTACTATAGCAGAGATTATCAAAGTAACTAGATTTTCCCTAGATTTGTTGATCGAAAGCTGTTATCAAGTGTTGCATTACTGGATATACATATTTGACTAAAAAATCATTTTGAGTGGTTCAATTCTAAACTTGAACTATAGCTTGAGTGATGCAACACTGAAATGGAAAACAGAGGATCTCAGCAGAATGGTTGGTGTCACTACCATCCAAGAGTGGTCGTGGATAGTGGAGGAAGCATGAGGTGGGGTAGGTTGACATGGGTGTAAGGATAAAAGGTTGGGATGAGAAGCACCACAGTCAGTAGGTTTTTCCTTTTTATTTTAAACAAATCTTTAAAATTTAATTTAATTTAAGTATTGAAATATTTATGGATGGGGAATTGATTTCAAATATTTTAATTTGTTAATTATAACAAATTGTACAATTTTTTTTTGATGTTTTATTATATATAATTTTATGGTAAAATCAATATTATTAATTTTAATACAGGAATTATAAAATAAATTGAAGTTGAGACGATAACAGATTATTCATAGAATCCTTGAATTGATGTCAGAAAATCACATAGAGAGAACTGAAATGGCGAATAAATGCTCATCTAGCAGTTGGGCATCGACCATTCTTTCCTCACATACAGGCAAAGTTAATCTGGACAAAAAATATGCAACTACATTTTCTTTTCCAAGCTTATCAATAATAGTTAGATCAAACTATTGTAACAAAAGTAACCATCTAATAATTTGGGCATTCACATCACATTTGTTCATCAAATATTCAATCGAAGCATGGTCTATATGTTCAAAGGTCTGGTAACCAGTAATGTAATGTCTAAATTTATTCAAGGAATGGACAATAGCTAGGAGCTCAGTTTTAGTCACTATGTAGTTCAACTCAGCCTTGGACAGATTTTGGCTGATGTAGTAAATGGCATAAGGTAGCTTGTCATCTATCTAGCCCATAGCTACTCTTATAGATTTGTGAGAGGCATTAGGATGTATGTGAAAAGGAAGAGCCCAGTTTGGGCCTCAGAGTACAGGTGCAGTAGTCAACTTGTCCTTTAGGGTTTCTAGGGCCTCTTAGCAGCTTTCTGACCATTAAAATTTGGAGTCCTTGGCCAATAGTCCAAACAAGGGAAAGGCTACCTTGCTGGAGTCTTTTATGAATTTCTTATAGTATCCAGCTAAGCCTAAGAAACTTCTGACATCCCTCTGCTTCTGAGGAGTATGCACCATTTTTATGATAGTTATCTTATTTGGGTCTACTTCAAGTCATTCCTGGGATATTGAGTGACCTAGAATAGTCCCTGTAGTCATTAAGAACTCAGACTTCTCAGGACTAAGGGATAAGTTCATTTCAATGCATTTCTTTAATACCTTTCCCAAGCTAGAGAGAGCCTCCAGGAAATCACACCCATAGGGGGTGAAATTATCCATATAAATTTCCATAGAATCATGGAATAGCTCTGCAAAGATGATTAGAATTTCCCTCTAGAAAGTGGTAGGGGCATTGCATAAATAGAAAGGAAGGACCCCATTAGAAAAGGTACCCTAGGTACAGGTGAAGGTGGTTTTATCTTGGTCCTCTAGAATGATATGGATTAGATTGTAACCACTGAATCCCTCGAGGAAATGTAAGAAATTTTTTCCTACTAGACCATCTAATACTTGGTTAATGAAAGGTAGAGGGAAATGGTCCTTTCTTGTGGCTACATTTAGCTCTCGGTAATTCACACAAATCCTCCACTTTCCATTTTTATTTGGAAACAGAACCAGAGGAGACACCACTCACTATCTTAGATGGTGTAAAAGAAACCTGCATCCAACATCTTCTGCAGTTCTTCTTCGACTATATCCTTAAGGGTTGGGTTCATTCTCCTCTAAGGTTGGTGGTCTAGCTTGTAGCCTTCCTTGACGTAAATGTGGTGAGTACACACAAAAGGTCTCACTCCCTTCATTTTCTTGTAAGTCCAGGAAAAGGGATTAAAATTATTTCCTAGCATGTCACGTAACTCCTCTTCCTGAGGTACAAAGAGAGGGGTTGATTTTCAATGTTCTTTTTGGGACAAATTCTATCATCTTAACATGACTAGGGCTTGAATAAGCTAAGCATAGATCAATCCAAGGGTTATCTTTGGCTTCCTTCACTAACTCCTTAAGAGACATGGTATTGGGGGGTTGATTCTGAAGTATTTTCTCAATCAGGTCATCTTCCTCAGGTGTCCCCCCTCCTATAATAGGATCTATGGTACAGATTGGGGAAGAGTAGACTTCATATTATTCCTCCTCTTCTAACCATAAAGGTAAGTCATGCTCCAGATATGGTTGAGCAGGAGGATACAAGACCAATTTCTTGGGCAGATGCCCATTTTTAATGGTCATATTCCCAACCCTACAACTTATTTAAGCATCGACAGTGGATAGCCATGGCCTGCTAAGGATGAAATGATAACCATTGAACTTTGTCTTAGGTTGGAGAACTTAGAATTTAGCAGGGTATTCCCACGAATCAATGAAGACCATCACATCCTCAAAAAATCCCTAAGGAGCTATTGTGACCCGTTCGCAAGCTGCAAGATTGTTGTGGTCTTTTTTAATGATCCCTGGAGATTCAGTTTAAGCATAGTCTCCTTAGTCATCACATTGATGGCAGCCCCAAGATCAATCAAGGTATGGGGGAAATGACTACATTGATTTGTACATCTACCACAGGACTTGCAGGATCTAGATACTTTGGGAAAATCACCCGCACTAGCATTAAGTGAGATAGTTGTCCAATGATTTTAATGGTAGGGGTGTCTTTATTTCACCTTCCCAAATGTTTTAAACACTTCTCCTTGATTAACTTGTTTTAGATGGGGACATCTTTGATAGCTTGGAGACGCAGGATTTTAACACACAAATTTTCAGCTCACCCAGAAGTTCAGACTCTTTTGGGGTGTGCTGGACAGGATGGGTTATTCTCTCAAGAAAAGGAGGTGAATTTGCTTGAGGTACACTTTCCTCCTTTTCCTCTTCACGTTCCTCAGGTGGAGATGGAGGTTGATTATCCAGAAGAACTCTTCCAGACCCGAGGTTAATTTCTTGAATTTACATAGCATAGGTAGGGTAGGATAATTCTCCACTGTAGACCTATTGTGACTATCTGTTGTTCGGGTTCAGATTTGGTTGGGAATGCATCTGAGGTTGTTTAGGTGGAGCATGGTGTAGGAGATATGGTTGAGATGGAGGTGGAGGTAGTAAAGTTGGAGCTTCTTTGTATGGGGGCCTCCACCCTTGGGATGGTCCATTCCACTGAATTTGTGATGGAGCATATGGCTAAAATAGTTGGTTGGTAGGTTGGGAATGGTATTGAGGTTAAAAAAACTAGGGAGAAGGTGTGGACCATGAAGGATGAGTAGGAGGGCACCAAGGGGGAATGGATGTATTCTGATCAGGGTTGTAATATGAATAGGATTCCCCTTCCATTCCATGCTGGTACGATCGAGGTCCTTGAGGCCTCCTTTGGTTGCTGTAGCAGAGTTGTCAAGTCACCCCTTTAGTTCCCTGATACATAGCTTTTAATCCAGGCAGAGAAAGGCATTAGTCTTTGGATTGGTTTTCCTCACAAACTGAGAAGATTTCTATAAGTTTTAATAGACATTCATTCCTAGGGTGCCTCCTGGTGCATCTAGGGAAGAAGATAACTAAGGTTCTCTCTACTTCCTCCTTCTTCCTCTTGATATTCATGGTGTCCATTTGCAGAGCAAGGGTATGCATCATTTCACTCTTAAAGTTTCCAACATGTTCCCAATTTCACTTTTTATGGATGTGTTGGAGGAGGACGAACTGGACAAAGCTTGAATAACCCTACACTTCTCTCTACTGCCCTAGAATGATTAGGGTTTCTAGGAGATCTTCTCTGATCCCCTAAGAAGGAATAGCTTAAGCGATTCAGGATCAAGGGTGCAGCTGGCCCTTTTGTAGCTGAGTTGGAATCTTTCCTCATAATATTCTAAAGATTCATCATGTCCCAAGGTCATTATAAAAATTTCCTCTTTGGTATCTTTGGACCTGTAGTAGTCCCTATACTTATTGTTGAAGGCTTGTTGCATCTGAGCCCAGGTGGTGATACTGTCCCCAAGTAAACCCATGAACTAGCGCAAGGTTGCATCTTTGAGAGTGGATGGGAATAATTTCAACTTCTGATCATAACAGGCGTAATCATAAGTTATGCATATGAAAAAAAAATCAAACAAAAAAGTATTCGAGTCTTCTGAGGTTAGGCCATGTAAGTGAGGAAGAGCATAGGGGCTTATGATTTTCATCCAAGCATCCCCATTAGTTTTTATGATGGGAAAAACAACCTCAACTCTATTCTCAGCTCCTTCTCTGTCTCCAATCCCATTTCTATTTTCAACCATGGTGTAAGTTGGTGGAATGTCTCTTCTTCTTCCCCAATAGGCTCTTTAAAACTCTCTAGTTGTTTGACTAATGGATCCTCTAGCTCACAACCATCGAAGAAGAGGGAAGGTTGGATGTTTGATGTGGTGGGGGTATTTGGAAAAAATTTCCATAAGTTGTCTCTACTCCTACGAGGCCTCAAAGGAGTTTGTTTTCTTCCTTTAGGGTTTTTTAAGAACTTCTTGCAGAATGGAAAGAAAGAAAAACCAAATTGCAACTACTTGTTGAATGGAACTAATTGCATAATTAGAAAGAAAACAAAACCAGATTGCAACTATCTACTGAATAGAACTATTTTCAGAATGAGAAATAAACAAGGAAATAAAGAAAGAAAGTAGAAATCACATCTACTCAGACACCTACCTGATAACAGTGCCAAAAAGTGATGAGCGCTAGTATTGCAGCAAGAATGTTGCAACTCCTGGGACTACCAACTTTACTTCATCAACCTGAGGTTTGTACAAACTTGGAGGTGAAAATTTTGTATTAAAAAATAGATGTAATGGTATACTCTTGTCACTTTTCAACTGGGGTGATAGACCACTAGGGTTTCTCAAACTAGTCTTCTATTGACTAGAAGAAGTCTGACTACCAAATGGAGAAGGGAAAATTATCCTTAATGAAAGAAAAGGAATGCTACCTACTTTAAGGAATGAAATACTAAATTGGAATATGCTTGTAAAGTGACATGAAATCCTTTAGCTACTCATTGACACCTTTTTCTTGCAAAAGAAACCTAGCTTAACCTTATTTATAACATGTGATGATCTAAACTAACTGAGCATGGAATATGATCTAGGGAGTATTATAATTACTGCATGCATGTGCTAATTTAGAAATTGTAGAAAAATATCTTTTTTTATGTTTTCATTTTATGAATGCAAATGCTAATATTTACTTGTTCTTTAGCAAGGGAGACAGGTATGGAGGAAGAGGTCTAGACTGGTCTTCAGGGTATGGAATCCAAGTGGAGGCCTAATCCAATCTTAAATGGCAATTTTCTAAATTCGGGCTCAAAACAGGCTGCTACAGGGTTTCCTGTAGTACTACTACAGGATGTCCTCATTCTACTATAGGATTCCTTATTTTACTACAGGAAACAAGTCGAAAGCTTATGAGATGGTAGGGAAGGTGAAAAGAAGTGTGGGAAAGGTATATGATGGGGGAATAAGGCATGCAGGAGGTAAACAGTATCCAGGGCTCAATCAAGTGCTTCACAATGGTTGGCTTTGCTCAATGGAAATGGGACTTTTGCTTACAGTTGTGACCATCAAAAACCCCCCTTTTATTAGTGTGAGCAATAACATTAATAAATTGGGGACCCTTCCAAGAAATCAAAACTTCGCACTTAATATTGCGTTTTTGTTTAAGAATAAAGCAAAATATCAAAGTGAAACTTGCTAAAACGTGTAAATTTACCTTTTTCATAGTCCAAACGCTATATGACCACAAGACCTTAGGAAAAATCTTTATAAGCAGAAGCTTTCAAATATTAAGTAAACCTTCCATAAAACCCACTTTTTAACCATAGTATCGCATCACAAAAAGGTCATGGTGGGAATTTATTACACAAATAACTCCTCGAGAATGCGATCTGTGAGAATGCGAGATCTTAAGTCCTACAACCTTATCGCATCGCAAATTCTAAAATTCGCAACGCCACTTTACGTAGCACACTTCAATATCGCGAAATGCGATAACTTCTCACAAATCGCATATTGTAGTCGCCCGACGTAGTAATGGAATAAAGATAACAGGTTTTGCAATATTCCGATCTGCGATATTGTGAAGCAAATCACAAAATCTCTTTATCGCAGATCTAAGGGCTCAGAGTTCTATGACAAGTACTTTCTGTCGTTCGATGCAAAGTTATGAGCATTAAATTTTAGCTTAATGGTCCATTAGTGGTTATTTATTAAAAACGATTCGGATCAGGGTAAAAGGACCATCTCACGTAAGGTGATATCTTTGATATGATTTAAAGAATTAAAGCTTTCCCGTAACCTTATTTTTCTATTGATATTTTCTGTATTCATTATCATCCTTATCATATCCTTGCTCTCTACTTGGAATTTTCAGGAAGAGTATGCAAAGCATAATACACGATGATATGGGAAAGAAAGGCAAAGCACCTGCATCTAAGAAAACAGAAATGACTCCATTATTCATAGACACCACTTGTACTAAGGAAGTAGGGATATCTACCTGGGAAGCCATGTACCAACTGTTAGAAGAGGAAAACCCGAGAATTATGAAGGTTACAGTTATAGCAGATGGACGTGGCTCCTCCGAAGCATCCTTAACTGAGCTTGCATGCTTGTTTCTACATCATATTGCGACGAGGCCAAAGATACTCCCCTACACTAATATGGTTAAATGGGTCATAGATCATGTAGTTATATATGATAGAGAGTTCAAGACGGTCAGTCAACTAGCCATGGGATCTTTTACCCCAAGCAATTTGAGACACATGTATCACTTGCCAGAGCTTAGGCTTCCTACAACAAGAAATTTGTAGAAAAAATTGCCAAGGACAACGAAGATTTGGCGGAATGCACAAAACGCTGGTCTGCCAAGGAGGAATCACTGAAGAGGGACAAAAATGGTATGTATGCCACTCGCTCTCTTTGCTCTCCTTATTTTTTTGTCACCGCAATGTCGTGTAGATTGTTTGGAAGACCAGACATCAATAAGTTTTCATCAGAGTGGTTACCTCTATTGGATGCGGCCACCAATGCCACCAGAATGGATTGGGCCCAAATTTTATCAGATAATTTAGCCTCTACTATTTTGTGATATCGAACTAAAAGATGTTTTGCTCAAAGGGTTTACCCTCCATTATTTTTAAGCTCCTACGTCATGGATGCCATTTGATTTCTCTCTGATTTTCCTATCATGGGATGGAAGTGGACAGTGGGAAACCTTCTTCCTATTCAAGTTTATCACAAAGAACTATGGGAATCCAATTTCATCTCACATTTCTACAATATTTGTCATGGAGTGATGCTCCCTATCCATAGAATGCTCTACAACAACGATGCCCCAAGATTCTTCCCAGAAGCTGAAGTTGACATTCTCCTTGTGGAAAGGTGGTTCAAGGAGGAGTTATTCACATACATTAGGGTATTTGGTAGCATCGCTTCACGTCACGTACTTCCTTTGTATGTCCCTGACAAACTAATGGCCATAGAAATAGCTTACCAAGCTTGTGGTGTTAGGGGAATGAGCAAAGTGCTCAAAGATTCTAAAAAGGCCATTTGGCCTCAATTCCCTATAGTCTGCGGGGCTTTTGCATTATTTGACTTAGGTGATGCTTTTAAATAGGTTGATAATATGTTATGTTTACAGCTACCAAAGTTCACAGGGAGGCAGTACGATTCCTTTGGTGTTGTAAATAATTTTACCACAATGGTCAAAATAAAAGTGTTTACCAATGAAGAAGATCTCTTTGGTGATGTCTTTCTGCAGAAGCACACTTTCAGAGAGGTTCTACACATGGAACAAATTCAGTTTGATCAAGAAAAACTTCAAAATTTTAACAATTACAGAGAACAAAGGTTAACAAAGGTCCCGTTGGACCAATTGTGGATTGAACCAGTAAGGGAGCCCACTCCCAGTTTTAGCATAGTGGAAGCTCAGAAGAAGAGAAGTCTAAATCAAATTTTGAAAAAGAATTGGTTGAAAAATCCAGTGAGCAGTCCAAGAGTGAACACAACAGAAGTGAGGGGTCAATTAAATACACAGCTCAATCTAAATGAAATCCTGATCAATAGGTTTTGTCTCCAAAACAAGATGAGACTCCCGCTCCCCTTGCAAAGCCAACCAAGCCACTTGTAGTGGATCTAGAAAAGGAATGGGAGAATTTTAATGAGCTAATCAACACTGAGGAATAGAGTGCAGAGCCATTGGCAAATGCAAGAGAGACAACCATGGAAATGATAGTAGAAGGGGTTATTAATACTCAAGAGACAAAGCACATTCCTGTTGCTCCATCATCCGAAATTGTACTGAAAATAGAGGATATTCCTCCTCTGGATGTATTTTATAGCCTGCAACATAAGGCTGTTCTTAGGAGGCAATGGAAGAAAAGAAAAATAGATGTCGTGCTCTCTCCAGAGGCTGAACCTCTAGATGTTCTTTAAAAATACCCAACTATAGACCCATTGGAAAACCTAACCAGGCTCTCTTAGATCGCAAGGGAATATGCTTCTGCAACAATTGATAAAGCAACCGAAGTTCAAAAGCTATTAAAAGAAAAGGAGGATAAGATCCTTTTTTTGGAACAACAACTACAGTAGGCCAACATCAGTCAAGAAGGAAAGATACAATTGGCAAAACTCCAACAGAACTTCCAGCAAATGCAATTGGATTATCAAAGCAGTCTATCCAATAAAGAAGAATTGTTACAGACCATGATAGGACTTCATAAAGATGATCCTAATATTGAAGAATTTATCACGGAAGCACTCACTCTTAATGCCCAACTCTTGCAACAGGAAGAAACACTCTGCCAAAAGATCTCGCAATGGAATTCCCATTACGAAAAGAGAGATAACATTACAAATCAAGTTGTAGATTTATGACTTGATTATGATACAATTTTTAAGAAGGTTTCTCACTTTTTGAGCTGGCAGATATCAGAGGAAGGAAAAAGAGTGACATTGCCCAGAATCGATGAATCCCATAAAGAAATGTTATTTGCAAAATGGGGTTCCCAACTTAAAGAAGCAGAGCAGGCGATGGAGAAAGTAGCGATAGTGGCAAACAACGTCATCGAGTGCATCAATGAAAATCTGCAGAAGGCAAATTTGATATCAGAGACCACTCCAAGATTCCTCCCAAAGGCACAACAACTTCAAACAGAGTGGAAACAAACAACAGAGGAAAAGGCAGAGTCAATTAAACAGGTAAATAAGTTAAACTGGGACACATACTAGTAGTACCTCGTAAAGCCACATAGCCAATGGATGACCCTAAAATGCCTCATAACCTTCGCCGAGAATATAGTACCAACTCTTGCCAATTCTGTATTTGCAAGACAATTAAAAGCTGAAGTCGGCCAACCGACGCTCTTGAAGCCGATGCTGGATATTTGAAACTTAAAAGAATAGATGCATGATTTATCATAGATACAGTTTAGTTTTATTTTTGGTTCATTCTTTCTTAAAATGAGGAAGGAATTTTAAACCTTCTCATCTATTTTTGTAATATTTATTTTTAGATTTCATTAGAGTATTATTTAAACCCCTCTCATGCATTTAGAGAGGGGTCCAGAATTTTATCAAAAACAATTCTTCAGAAAGTGCAGTTTTCCCCCCATTGAGGAGGTTTTGATAAAATGAATGGAACAAGATTTCTTTTTATATGAGTTTGATGTATGCTACTGAAATGCACTTTTGTACTCTTAGTGGATGTTGAGTTATTTGAAGATAAATCTATATCGCTGAAGCCCATGAGTAGAACCTATTACCAATGGTATTTTTATCTCCTAATACTTTTAACTTATGTGCCAAGTGATAAATTATTTTTTGTTATTGATATATGAAAGTCTGAATGTTCAGTTGTCATTATTGTACTTATGTATGGTGATAACTATTCTTTTTATGCTGAGTATATGAATAACTCTTATGCGATATTTTTCTCATAATTGTTTCAGCTAACTTTTTATATGAAACAATAATTTTTAATGGATTCCTTTCTCGTAGTGATTGAATGATTTTTATTATCAATTTCTGTTATAAATTATTGTAGATCGCATAAGTAAAATATTACATCCGGGATAGTTTAAAGTTAGATGTTTTCTTTCATTAGAATGAATTGCACATGTTAGTTAAAAGGTAAATTTCGATTTAGAATAAGCATTCACCCCATAAACCTTAAAAAGAAAAACATCATCCCGTTAGTGCACCATCATAAACAGATTGGGACACTGGTCCCATCATCCCCAGTCGGAGCCACTATTCCAAATGGAGAAGGAGCTACTTTCAAGGTGCGGACCGAGTGGTTATACCCCTTGTTGTAGACCCAATTTTCGGGCCTTCAACATATTTGGTGCTATAAGGAGGTCCGATTGTGAATGGAAAGTAAATCCACATCTTCATTCCATTCTAAGAGTAAAACTCCCTCACCAACACATTCAACTCCTCGCTCGCATTATGAATCTTCCATCGCTGAACTAGAAGTTGAAAAGAAAAATACAGAGTACATTACTGAAATAAAAAACAAGCTAGATCATTCCTCTTCAGATTCCCTTGAGTTAAAAAATTCGATTCATAAGTTACTGGGAATTTCTTTATCTAAAGAGGAATCTGAGTTTTCCCAAGGTAGTGTCACTTCTCATCTGACCCTGACTCAATGACTGACTAGAGCACAAAGTGAAAATTTAGGAATCCCACCTGTTGAGTTTCCTTTACTGAGTCGTAAGAAAGCTAGAAAGACACCGGTAGAATCTCAAAGTGAGGTTTTATCATCATCTTCATCTACCATCCCATCCATATCATCGCAAGTTCATTCATCCACCCCACAACTTCAGATCATGGTTCACACAGGTACAGGAGCGACATCCTCCTCTAACCAACCACATTCATTTACTGCAACATCTTCCACTACTGATATCCCAACAATGGCAGGAAATCCTCCACCAAGACCGTGGGCCAATCTAGGAGCTTTTAGGATGCATGTGCCCTTATCGCAATTACCAGCTCATCCTGAAAAATGGCTCCCAAAGTTCAACCTTGACAATGGCCTATCAGCTGAAGAGCATATAAATAATTTCATGTTGTCCATCAATCTAAATGGAGTAACAGAGGAGGACGCAGTTGTATGATTGTTCCCTTATACTTTGAAAGGAGCAACAGGATCATGGTATTTCTCATTACCATCAGGATCCATTAATAACTGGGATACATTCCAAGATCAGTTTTTGACTAAATTTGGAGATGACTGATCTACAGTCACTTTAATCAATGACCTCTCCAATTTGAAAGTTGAACCAAAGGAAACAATCAAGTATTTCAATTCTCGCTTCAACGAATTGTTAAATAAAATACCAGTAGCATCGAAGTGTAGAAACGAAGTCCAAAATGAATGGTACATTTCCGCTTTGCCTTCAAATTAAGCCATCTTTGTAGATAGGACTGCCAAGCCAACTGGTGGGCCCCAGTATTGTAGCAATAATGCTACAACTCCTGGAACTCCCTTCTTTAATTTTATCAACCCGGTAGTTCGTAACAAACTTGGAAGCGACGGTGCTGTATGCACAAGTACTAGCTCTTGCCGCAGTTGTCACTTGGTCAGCTGGCACAAGTCCGCTAGGAGCTTAAGCCAACTTCTATGAGCTCTTAGAAGAAGCTTTTTAATTGATGGATGAAAGCTAACTCGAAGGAAGCTAATCTAATTGCGAAAATAAACCGAAAGACAAAAAAAAGAAACGCAAACCCTAGCAAACCGTAATTCTACCAGCTAGTCCTACTGACGCAAAGGAGAGCATGCAAACTACTGAAAGAGATTCCATTACTTCTAGGAAGGTAAAATGCATGTGTCTAAGTTATCACTATCTGAAGAAAACATCTTTTTGTATTTTTGATTAAGTTGTTGGAATTATCATGCATGTGCTTTTAACTAGCTTTTCACTGTGCAGAGGTGGATCAAGGAGGAGAAATTCTTGGGAAAGGTTGGGAAGGTTCAGAGAGGGTCTAAGGGGTCCCTAACATCCTTTCAGAGAGTTTCACAAAGTCTGGATGCCATGAAACCGTGTTTATGAACTTCTACAGGAAGTCTACAGGGGTTTCTATAAGAAGTTCAGAAGTTCTACAGGATGTTCTGTAATTCTTCTACAGGATGTTTCGAAATGGGATTTTGGAGCATGGATGGAGGGAAAAAGATGGAGGAATGAGTATGGAGGTGAAATAGGGGTGTGAAGAGGTTTAGGGCTTGTTGGATGAGGCTAAGGAGCGATTGGATTTGTTCAAGGATGGAGGAAGCGATGATGCACAAGAAGATGAGAATCATGACAAAGTAAGCGAATGAGGCAAACGTAAGGTAAGGGTTATAAGTGAAGGGTGAAGCAGGTAGGTTGGATGGAGTATGGGCAGGTAAGGAAGGATAACAGGTACTCTGCAAGTGGTTTTTCAAACTGAACAAACCAAGACATTCAAGAAAACCAAGATCTAGTTATGCTACCCTAATATGATCTAGCTAACAGTAACAAGAATGGACAACAGCTTTATTTGCAAGGACACCATGTACAACACATGAGCAAGAACATTCTAAAAGATATGACTGCATGAATAACTTCTACCAATCTATTCTAAACATAAAAAGCTACTTTAACCATCAAACGAAATCTAAATAACAAAGCAAGATCTAAATCTAAATAGCAGATTTTATTTTAAGAACGCAGCAAAGACACATAAAGGTAACCAAAGGAGGTACTGGGCGCTTGAGATGGGCCCAACCCCAAGAGCTATAGCCTCCCAAGAGAGATTTAGAGCTGGTGCAAAGCTGGATTCATCTTTATTGATCAAGAAATGAAGAGTTACATCAAAACTGTCCACAAGGAGAACTTGAAAATGAGCTGACAACAAAACTAATCTATTGCCTAAAAATCGAATTACAAAATGACTACAACAAGACTATGAAATGACTAACTACCAGCTACAAAATGACTAACCACTAGCTAACCAAATTGACTAACTGAAATGAGGCCCTCAGCCCTCTTATTTATACAAATTGAGGACCCAACAGTCCTCCTAAACTTTAGGGACTCGGCTGCCCAAAACTTGTAGTTAACAACAGTCCTTTTTGACTTGCTTGGCTGCCCTTGTGCTAATTGATTCGGTGGCCCTTGAACTCCGAGCTGATGGTGGAGAATTCGAGGTAAGGGTCCATAAATGAAGGGGACACCTTCCTACAAATCCTCTCCCTTGTTCTCCCACGAATTTGGCTGCCAAGTGCTCATTAAGACCTTCAATTTTGTCTCCAAATTGACCAAAAAGGCTACACAAAGCACCCATTAGACTTGTTGGCATAATGACTAACCAAATTCACTCTATTAGCATAAATATAATCAAAAACATGCAATAAACTAATGAGAATGGTGGATTAAGTCAAATTAGGAGGTTGAATGAGCCCAAATAATTATCCATTTTTGGGGTTCATCATCACCCCCCTACTGAAAGTGTTGCTCATCCTCTGAGCAACCAATCTCTCTCCTCATCTTTGCTGGCCTTTTTTCCAAACTTCCTGTAGAAAGTCCTATAGCTGAGTTCTGGCTTCCTGTAGAAACAGATAGCACCACTATATCCTGCTTGGCTGTGGGTGATTTTCCTTTCAGCTTGGCTGTGGCTATCCTAGACTCAAGCCTGTAACATCCCATCCCGGGGTAAAGCACAAACCATTTCGGGAGAGAGCACACAGGCACGATCAAATACTACTCAAGGATCTGTTAAGCGGGGAACGATAAAACCTCATCTGCTGCAATTTCAGACCATCAACAGCCCATACTGTAACTCCTCGGCCCTATTTGCAATACTGTCAGCTTCAGTGTTTTCTTCGCTATAGATATGTGAGGAACTGCTGTCATTAGCCATCCTTATTGCATCCGAAAGCAGTAGGTTCTGATTATTGTATATCCTCCCCTCATCCATTCCATCAACGGCTTTGAGTCCTCAAAGAATCGCATATCGTCCACCTGCCTCTCCTTTGCGACTGCCAAAAGAACAAAGATGGCCCTAACCTCTTCCCAATTTACTTGCTGGCCTGACCAAGGCCACATACTGCCAATAGAATAAAGACAGCCCTAACCTCTTTCCAGTTATTCGTGCCAATTAGATGATGAACGAAGTTCAAACCCTTGCTTAAAACTTGAGCAATGGCAACAGTCCCTATTGTTGCTTCCACCTCAGAAATGACTCTTCACCAATTTTCGAGCCAACCCTTATAAGCATTCTCATTGTAGCTCCTATTTTCCCTTACCCTGGCACCAAAACTTGATGCTTGGGGCTGAATAGCATGACCACAAACAACCGTATTAACTTTCAATCAGTAAGGCAGCTCTTTGATAATGTCCCCTTAGAATATGATAGACCAAGCCATCTGCCACCAAAGACAGGTACCAATCTTCATAACTTTTCAACTGATAGCTACACCTTGTTTGAGTCCATCTGTTCATTTTTCACTGCAGCACACAGGACCTTGCAAACATTTTCAACTGAGAAAAGATCTTACATGCTCAGATAAAAAAGTGAAAAATGACTCCTCCATACTTCATCTTGCAATCTTGAACATTTCCTAATGCCAATCACAACGCATGCCAACGATAGGTACCAACATTGCAAGTTTGGACTGAAGTCTACAACTTACTTTAGTCCATTTGTAATTTTCAGGCACCACTGATCTCAAATTTTGCAAATGACCTTGATACCTTGTAGCAAGCTTTAAAATGCCATCACTTAAAGGATGTTCCATGAGCACTTGTTCATTTTTTCACTTTTTTTTTTTGCACAGGTACTTGTAAAAAAAATGTCAAAGCACACAGAGAATGCAACATGCACGGATTGAAGCAGTTGAGAATTGGTGGTCTTTTTGGGATAACAAGAGACACCTTTAGAAGCTGAATTACCTTTTAGATGGTGGTTTACAATGGAAGAGATTGTTACTAAAACCAATTCTTATCCTAAAGCTTGCAAATATTCAATTCCATATGATGATGACAGTAGACTGGATGATGGAAGGCTTGTTTATGACTGCACCACAGAAAGTAGCCAAAAAAAAAAAGATCAGAGTTGCAGAGTCTCAGGGTTGTATGTTTTGCATTGGTTGTTGTCAAGAACGTGGAAAAATTAATCAGCGGATGGTGAGAGTCAGCCGAGCATTTTTAATTGCGGCGTGATTTGTGGTGAGGTGGCAAAGACATGCGTTGGCCCATGCAAATTGTTGGTCTCCACTGCAGTGTTTAACTATTTGTTCTCTACTTGTAATCTCATCCATCAAGCACGCTGAAGTTTAACTGTCCATCACTACCCGTTTTCAATTTCCTTCCTGAGATGGCCGAGCACGCGTGTCGATTGCACCCACCGAGCGCTGTTTGAACTGGACGAGGGTGGCCAGTTAGCTAGCCACCGATTTTTTTAATCCCGACAATCTCATTCGTTCATGCAATGCTTAGATTAGATTCATGCAAACAGAGGAACAAGTTTAGTCACGTACCTGCAAGTCGTGCGTGGTTGCTTTGCTGCATGCATGTGTTGATCTTCATTTGCTGCAAGCATGCTTGGATGCTTTGGTTGCATGAGGGCATGGCTGATGATTTTTGGTTGTTTTTTCTTGTGCAGGTGTCCTCTGGCCAGATCTAAGCTCCAGGCAATTGTTTCCACATTCAAATCTGCACGTTCAAGCTGCTGCTACTGCATTGTCACAGAACCATAGCTTGTTTTCGCCATTGCTCCCAAACGATAGATCGGATCATTCTGAAAATTGCTGAGCATGTTCCTATCATCATGATGCACCTCCCATAGCAAAATCGTGATCAATGGATGCACGGATTTCGAGAAAAATTGAAAATGGTTGAATATTTTAGAGATCAATTTCTCGGAAATCGTGCATCGGAACCGGCTGAAACTGCTTGGGTAGGTTACCATCACTCATATTCATATCCCCATGAAACAGGTTTTGAAACAGATGCACGGATATGGAGAAAATGAAAAAATGGATAATGGTTATGGAGGATGATTTCTTGGAAACCATGCACCGGAATTGGCTGAAACTGCTCAAGCATGTTGCCATCACCCTTGTACAATTCCCCATAAACTGGTTTTTCAAATGGATGCATGGTTTTCATGTTATGGCAAAAACAAATTTTGTTCTATGTATTTTTTCTTTAAGGCATTTTGCAAGTTTTTGCATGGAAGGAAAAACTGAGCTTGGGCTGTGATGCAGGTATGGAGATGATGGAGGAGGAGTTGGAAGATTGCATGAGGACTTCTGAACCCTTGAGGAAGCTACCATGTTCGCCAAACCACTTTTTGAAATCCATGTCTAGTTTCCCACAATTTCTACAGGAAGTTCCTGTAGAAGCACAATGAGGTGGAAAAAATGATGGAGAAAGGCAAGGGATGGACACACAAGTGCTTGTAGGCCTAATCAACAGATTCCCACCATCAGATTCCATTTTAAACTTGAATTTGGTTCGTCCAAAGGTTCTACAGGATGTTTCCTGTAGAAATACAGAGCTTCCTGTAGAAGGCACAAGAAAAATTCCTTTAACCTTGATTTGAGTGCTCCTCCTGTCATGAAACGTTCTTCTTGCAACCTGCAATTAGCCAATGGAAATTAGTTTTCTTTTTCTTTTTCTTTTTCTTTTTCTTTTTTTTTTGAAAAACAACTAGGGCGCCTCATGGAGGTTTTCACCCTAATTGCCTGCCCTGGGCGCCTCCAAGGAAGGTTTTCACCCAGGGATCTTATTCCTTTTTATTTTCTCTTCTTTCCAACCCATTGACCGCCTCATGGAGGTTTTCAATCAATGAGCCAATCTAAGGCTCCTCCGAGGAGGTTTTCACCTTAGATTTTTCCTCTTATTTCCATTTTTTTCATTTCTTTACCCTTTTTTTTTTCTACCCTACCCTACTTGAAAAACAAAATCATTTTCAAGTGTAAGAATACTTCCAATGGAGCCATGTGCACATCGAGATTAGAGAAAAAATGATGTGAAGGCTTGAAATGCATGCTTGGACAACTATCTGGACTTTAGAGACCAAATGATCTGACTTTGAAGGGGTCAAACATAGCTGAGGAAGAGAGTACCGCTGCAACTTAGTGATCGTCTGAAACCATATCTCAATATAGATTTGATATCCATGGTCCTTTTGCTGATTTGGGTCATGTTTCATGTCACCTTCTACCATGACTTTCTCATCTTCCTCTTTTTGCTGATCTTTCTCTTGAATACATGGAAGGTTTGATGGTAACCATGCGGGAGCTCTTTCGATCTCTGATTCTGATCTCTTCTCTTCATCAAGTGCAGCCCATGGTTCTTTGATCTCCTCTTTGGAATCTTCTTTTTCCTTTGGTCCTTCAATGTTGTCAATATAATCTCTGTTTTTCAACACTCTTCCTGAGCTTTGATGAACATCATTGAGCTCAAAAGGAGTCATTTGCACATGTTGTGCCTCAACTTTACAATTGGGTTGAGCTACTCCATTGTATGGCTTTGGAAATGGTACGGGTAGTTGAGTGGAGGTGTGAAATTGAGATGGAGATGGATGGCATTGTGGTTGGGTAGGTATTTGGGGTTGCCTTGGTGGAGGAGGAGGCGATGGTTGTGGATGAGCAGGTGGTGGAGGAAAATGAGCGGGATGAGAGTTGTACTGGGGCCTCCACTCCTGATAAGGTGCATTCCACTGAGGCTATGGCTGAGCATAAGAGTGAAATGGATGAGCAGCTGGTTGGGCATAATATGGATCTATGAAGGAACAAGGAGGAGGTGTGAACTAGGAAGGATGAGCAGGGGGACCCCAAGAAGGCATGAAAGTGGCTTGATAGGGGTCATAATAGGTCTGGGATGTACCTTGCAGTTCCTGCTGGTAAGATTTAGGTCAAGGCGGCTTCCTTTGGTTCATATAACAGAGTGATTCAGTGGCTCCTTTGGCTCTCTGGTATGCAGCTTTGAGTCCAGGCAAGGAAGGGCACTGATTCGTAGGATGGTATTCTTCACAGACGAAACACACTTCTAGAGAGTGCATTGGACATTCGTTCCTAGGATGCTTTCTAGTGCACCTAGGACAAAAAGTGGCCAAAGCCCTCTTGGCTTCTTCTTGCTTCTTTTGGATCTGCAAGGTATCCAGTTGCATGGCAAGAAACTGCCTCATATCACTCTTGAAATATTCGATCTGATTTGCAAATTCATTTTTGGATAAGGTACTGCTCCCAACGTTGCTTTTACGCGATCTACGGAAAAGCAAAACATATTTTTTGGTCAAAGGTATAGTAGTACTTACATTATCGATCCTCATATATCGCTTCAATCATCAAAGTAGTATGATTGATAGAAAAAATTTCTATTTGATTAAACTCTTTCCTATCCATAACTTTATGGAACTTGGAAATGAAACACCGGAAGAATATTTAAAGCCTTTCACTCAAAATTGGTTGAGATTTCCGCATCTTTTACTATCTTTCCAATTGAAAAGATATTACAATCGGGATTTTGATCCCATTAGTTTAAATATTCCTGCTTGTAGCCATTTGCTCCAGAGGAATGTTTTCTTCTTCTTCTTCCCTTGAGGTTCTTCAAATATGTCTTGCTGTCCACCTAAGGGTTCTTTAATCACAACCATCGAAGAAGAGACAAGGTTGACTGTGTGAAACAGTGGGGGTGTTGTGCAATCATTTTTCTAACTTATCTCTACTCCTACAAGGCATGAAATGAAATCTTTTTGGTTGATTTTTTCTTTTTCTTTTTTCTACTTCTACCTGCAAAACTGAAATAGATTGAACTGAAACTAACTATCTTGCTAAAACGAAAATGTGGAATTGAAATGAAAGCAGGAAAGGACTAATCTATTTTGCTCAAATGAAATTGTAGGAATGAAATGCTAGTCTACGCTTGCGAAATTGAAATGCTAATCTATGCTTGCAGAAATGAAATTGCGGAATTGAAATTCTAATCTATGAAAGCGGGAAATGCTAATCTACTTTTGCATAAACGAAATTGCGTAATGGAAATGAAATAAACTATTTAGCAGAAGGTTGTAGTAGAAAATAGAAGAAAAGCAGCGATCACCAATACTCTGACGCTTCCCCGGCAGCGACGCCAAAAAGATGGTGGGCCCCAGTATTGTAGCAATAATGCTACAACTCCTGGAACTCCCTTCTTTAATTTTATCAACCCGGTAGTTCGTAACAAACTTGGAAGCGACGGTGCTGTATGCACAAGTACTAGCTCTTGCCGCAGCTGTCACTTGGTCAGCTGGCACAAGTCTGCTAGGAGCTTAAGCCAACTTCTATGAGCTCTTAGAAGAAGCTTTTTAATTCATGGATGAAAGCTAACTCGAAGGAAGCTAATCTAATTGCGAAAAGAAACCGAAAGACAAAAAAAAGAAACGCAAACCCTAGCAAACCCTAATTCTACCAGCTAGTCCTACTGACGCAAAGGAGAGCATGCAAACTACTGAAAGAGATGCCATTACTTCTAGGAAGGTAAAATGCATGTGTCTAAGTTATCACTATCTGAAGAAAACATCTTTTTGTATTTTTGATTAAGTTGTTGGAATTATCATGCATGTGCTTTTAACTAGCTTTTCACTGTGCAGAGGTGGATCAAGGAGGCGAAATGCTTGGGAAAGGTTGGGAAGGTTCAGAGAGGGTCTAAGGGGTCCCTAACATCCTTTTAGAGAGTTTCACAAAGTCTGGATGCCATGTAACCGTGTTTATGAACTTCTACAGGAAGTCTGCAGGGGTTTCTACAGGAAGTTCAGAAGTTCTACAGGATGTTCTGTAATTCTTCTACAGGATGTTTCGAAATGGGATTTTGGAGCATGGATGGAGGGAAAAATATAGAGGAATGAGTATGGAGGTGAAATAGGGGTGTGAAGAGGTTTAGGGCTTGTTGGATGAGGCTAAGGAGTGATTGGATTTGTTCAAGGATGGAGGAAGTGATGATGCACAAGAAGATGAGAATCATGACAAAGTAAGCGAATGAGGCAAACGTAAGGTAAGGGTTATAAGTGAAGGGTGAAGCAGGTAGGTTGGATGGAGTATGGGCAGGTAAGGAAGGATAACAGGTACTCTGCAAGTGGTTTTTCAAACTGAACAAACAAAGACATGCAAGAAAACCAAGATCTAGTTATGCTACCCTAATATGATCTAGCTAACAGTAACAAGAATGGACAGTAGCTTTATTTGCAAGGAAACCATGTACAACACGTGAGAAAGAACATTCTAAAAGATCTGACTGCATGACTAACTTCTACCAATCTATTCTAAACATAAAAAGCTACTTTAACCATCAAAAGAAATCTAAATAACAAAGCAAGATCTAAATCTAAATAGCAGATTTTATTTTAAGAACGCAACAAAGACACATAAAGGTAACCAAAGGAGGTACTGGGCACTTGAGATGGGCCCAACCCCAAGAGCTACAGCCTCCCAAGAGAGATTTAGAGCTGGTGCAAAGTTGGATTCATCTTTATTGATCAAGAAATGAAGAGTTACATCAAAACTGTCCACAAGGAGAACTTGAAAATGAGCTGACAGCAAAACTAATCTATTGCCTAAAAATCGAATTACAAAATGACTACAACAAGACTATGAAATGACTAACTACCAGCTACAAAATGACTAGCCACTAGCTAACCAAATTGACTAACTGAAATGAGGCCCTCAGCCCTCTTATTTATACAAATTGAGGACCCAACAGTCCTCCTAAACTTTAGGGACTCGGCTGCCCAAAACTTGTAGTTAACAACAGTCCTACTTGACTTGCTTGGCTGCCCTTGTGCTAATTGATTCGGTGGCCCTTGAACTCCGAGCTGATGGTGGAGAATTCGAGGTAAGGGTCCATAAATGAAGGGGACACCTTCCTACAAATCCTCTCCCTTGTTCTCCCACGAATTTGGCTGCCAAGTGCTCATTAAGACCTTCAATTTTGTCTCCAAATTGACCAAAAAGGCTACACAAAGCACCCATTAGACTTGTTGGCATAATGACTAACCAAATTCACTCTATTAGCATAAATATAATCAAAAACATGCAATAAACTAATGAGAATGGTGGATTAAGTCAAATTAGGAGGTTGAATGAGCCCAAATAATTATCCATTTTTGGGGCTCATCACCAACATTGGTTGAAAATATGAAAGAAGCGATAGCTGTGGAAAAACATCTCCTAGCCGTAGAAAAGAAAAACGTTGTAGATGAAAGAAAGTCTAAAAAAGTCACTTTTAGAGATGACCCTAAGAAAAAACAATCAAAATACCCATTCGACTTGGAAGGGTTACAAAAAGTTTTAAAAACCATGTCTAACGAAATGGTTGATATTAAGAAACAAGTGGAAGAAACCTCTTCCAAGAAACCTTTTAAACCTTTCAGGAGGAATCCTTCAACCGATCTGAAACCTCCCAACGCTATAACAAACGTAGAATCGGAAGGGGAAGAAGAGGAAGTTTCGAATGAGGAACATACTGATGATGATGAAGTTGTAGAACTACAAGGAATGTGGGACTTCATTCTTCTAGATGAAGAAGATCAAGATGCATTACCAGTTACTACCAGAAGTAGAAATCAACTTGATCCTCCACAATCCAGTTCTAAACAGAAAAACCCAAGCCCAGCTTCTAAAGATAAAATCACAGGTAAGAAATCCTCACCAAAGGCTACTCAGACAAACCCAGTCCAATCTGATTCAACAACTCCATCTAAAACACTTATCATTTCCGATGAAATGGAGTATAACATTGTTGAAGACATGAAGAAGACTAGGGCTAACATTACTTTTCATGAGCTGAGCAAATTAAAGCAGCAACAAAAACTTCCCTTGAAAGAGCTGCATGCAGTACCTATTACGCATCTACCTGCCACTGTAATCTCACAAGCTACTCATGAAATGGGAAGACCTCCGACTGGTATGTCAAATAAAGTCAATCCAAATGACATTGCTTTAATTGGAGCAAGGTCAAAATCCCATACTCCTCCATTCCTCCTTACCTTTTAAGTTTTGAATAAAAATTTGCATAACAGTTTGGTAGACTCTGGTGCTTGATCTAATATTTTTCCTAAAACAGTTTGTGCAAAGTTAAATGTCCAACCTCAAAAGTCTGCAGCACGCATAGTACAGCTAGACTGGTCTCAAGTCGAGGTTATTGGTGAAATTAATCAGGCGACCATAAGGCTTTCATCAAATCCAAAGGTATGTCAAGTCATTGATATACTTGTTGCAGATATCCCTGAATTTTATGGATTAATTCTTAGTAGGGATTGGTCAGAGAAGCTTCACAGTTACTTTGCAACCGACTGGTCTCATATGTGGCTCCCTTACAATGGTAAACCAAATCAGATAAAGGTTGAGCGAGAAAGACACCAAAAGTATATAGTAACGGAGTTAGAAGGAGAAAATGAACCTATAGCGTACAACAATAATATAATTGGAAACTATTCTATTGATTCGTTCTTAGGGAATTTCAATGCTCATACTTCACCTTTTTTAGAAAATTCAGTTTTATCTCAGATAGAAATTTTTTCTCAAACAAATACTTCTAGATGCATTGACTTTGTAGATAGGCCTGTAAATAAATCTTTGTTTTGGAAATTATTTTTCAATGGCTCTAAGTCTAATGACGGAGCATAAGCAAGTTGTATATTAATTAGTCAAAAAGGAGAGAAAACCATGCCAACCTGTAGACTCGAGTTTGATTGCACAAACAATACTACGGAATATGAAGCTCTAGTTCAAGGGTTATACAAGGCAATCGAGCTTGATATCTAATATCGACAAGTCTTTGGGGATTCTGAGATTGTTATTAAGCAGGTAAGAAATGATATACATTGTCTATCAGGACACTTGAAGCATTATCAATCGTTAGTACAAGACTTGATTTCACACTTTATAGCATTCAACATTTCATCTATTCCCAGACTCCAAAATGCTAGTTTTGATCTCCTTGCTAATGTATCTTCCAAACTCATTCCCTCAAAAGAATATAGTCTAGAAAGATTCTTAATTGAATTAATCTTTAGACCCTCCATCCCGGATAATGTCACAAACTGGAGAGTTTTTAACGATTGTCCTGATATTGTAAGTTTTTTGACTTCAGAAGGCTCTTACAATAATCAGATAATTGATGAAGACCAACATGACACGCAGCTAGAACAAGGAAGCACCAATAATGCTATACCCAAATATGTAGTCAAGTTGGAAGACCTTTATGATTTAAAGGAAAAATTCAAAAGGTCCACCAATTCAAAACTTCAGAGTTCAAAATTAGTGAATCTAGGAACTGACATAAAATTGCAGAATATCAACTTAGGTCTTGATCTAGCTCCCGAGGAAAAATCAGCTTTCATTCGACCGTTGAAACAATATAAAAATGTCTTTGCTTGGAATTACGATGACCTCAAAACCTACGACACTTCAATCATACAACATACAATTCCAATGATCACTGACGTAAAGCCAGTCCAACAGAAGTTGAGGAAAATCCATCCTAATTTGGAAAACTAGATTAAGTTTGAGTTGAACAAATTATTGAAAGCCAATATTATTTTTCTTGTTCAACATTCTAAGTGGTTTTTCAACCTTGTACAAGTCAGAAAGAAAAATGGACATATCCGGATTTGTATTGACTTTTGAAATCTCAATAAAGCCTGCCAAAAGGATAATTTTCCACTACCCCCTATGGAACAGATATTACAAGCAGTTGTAGGGTCTGAACTGATGTCCTTTTTTAGATGGCTTCTCGGGGTATAACCAAATTTTATTCCACCTAGATGATCAATTGAAGATGACATTTAGAACGAAATGGGGCACGTATGCATATCAAAAAATGCCATTTGGGCTGATTAATGCCGGTGCCACGTTTCAAAGGGCCATGGACATTGTGTTTAAAGGATTAGTGAATAAGTCAGTGGTGATTTACTTAGATGACATAACAGTGTATTCTAAAAAACGTAGTAGTCACCTCAGAGATTTAAAGCAGATCTTCCAACGATGTCAAAAGTATGGGATCTCACTTAATCCAAAAAAGTCCTTTTTTGCATTAAGTGAAGGAAAGCTTCTCGAATTCATAGTGTCTAAATCTGGAATCCATATTGATCCAGATAGGATTAAGGAGATTTCTGAGATATCCTTACCCCATAACAAAAAAGCAATGCAATCCTTCCTTGGTCAGATCAATTTCATTAAAAGATTTGTCCCCGACTTCTCAAGAATTGTGTCACCTCTCCAAGCAATGATTAAGAAAAAATCTCTCTTCAAATGGGGTCAGGCAGAACATGAAGCGCTCAACCTGATAAAGCAAGAGATTATAAATGCGCCATCTCTAGCGACTCCAAACTTTTATGATCCTTTCATTTTGTATACGTTTGCCTCTGAGGAATCATATGTTGCAATACTCACACAAGCCAATCAAGATAAAGCCGAAGCTCCAATTGCTTTTTTCAGCTCAAACTTGTAACGAGATGAATTAAATCATTCCGATGTTGAGAAACAGGCTTATGTTTTATTCAAAGAAATTAAACACTTTAGACCCTTTCTTCTCAAAACTCATACAAAAATAATAGTACCATTTCCAACGGTAAGAAATCTTTTGGTACAGAAAGACGTGGGTGAAAAGAGAGAAAATTGGGTCACAACCCTGCAAGAATATGACGCTGAAATCAAGCCAACAAATATTGTAAAAGGTCAAGGTTTTTGCAGGATGTTGGCTGGAGCATCGCACATATCAGAAATACAGTCCCCAGACAGTGAGGTACAAATGTATGAGGTAAGCCTAAACGATAATGAATCAAGATATGCTGATATCATGTTTTACTTAAAGAATGGATATGCTCCTTCACATTTGAATCATACAAAGAAAAGAGCCCTGAGATTAAAAGCCAAGCAATATCAAATTGTAAATGATGTACTCTTTAGGATGAATTATGATTATGTTCTTCTTAGATGCCTTGAGAAATCTGAAGCTGAAAAAGTATTGCAGGAACTTCATGATGGACTAGCAGGTGGACATTACGCAGGAGATGTGACAGCACACAAAATATTACGCGGAGGATACTACTGGCCAACATTATTTAAGGATGCACATAGCTATGTAAGAAGATGTCAACTTTGTCAAACGGCTGCTGGAAGACAGAGGAAACCATCACCACCATTACAGCCAGTCAACATGGATCAACCATTTGAACAATGGGGATTAGATATAATAGGTGAGATCGTTCCTCACTCTTCTAAATATCATAAGTACATCCTTACAACTACTGATTACTTTACCAAATGGGTAGAAGTAGTCCCGCTCAAGTAAGCCAACTCTGAAAGTATCATCGAATTCATAGATCAATTTATAATTAACACGTTTGCCTTACCTTCAGCTTTGATGTTTGATAATGCATCATATTTTTCTGATAATGCTATGACTGAATTTGCACTCAAAAGAGGTTTTAAACTTAAGTATTCTACCAATTATTATCCGCAAGGAAATGGGTTAGCTGAATCAACAAATGAAAACCTTATCAGAATAATTAAACGGGCTATTGATCAAAATCATAGAAATTGGCATAGGTCTTTGATGTATGCTCTTTGGGCAGATCGAATAATTAGGAAAACCTCTATTGGCACCTCTCCTTTTAATTTTGTTTATGGGAAAGAAGTGGTCCTCCCAACACATCTAGCAATTCCTTCTTTAGCCTTAGTTCAATTCATCGAAAAAACTCCTTCCTCATCCTTGCAATTAAGACAATTGCAGATTCTTAAGCTAGAAGAGGAACTAGAAAAGGCCAGAATTACCCATGCGCAGCATCAACAATTAGTAAAGGCTTCTTTTGATTCAAACTTGGTATCTAGAAAAGATTTTTAGCTTGGAGACTTAGTATTGAAATGGGATAAAGCCCATGAAGAGAAAGGAAAGCATACTAAATTCCAATGGATGTGGCTTCAACCATTCTAAATCGTTGAAATCATAGGTCCATTGACTTTCATGTTACAAGACCTAGCAGGGAAAAGAGAGTCTTTACCTGTAAATGAACAGATCCTTAAAAAATAATTTCCATAGAAGATGACCTCTTCTATTTTTGTAAATTATTATTTTTATTTTGTTTTTTCTTTTTGATAATAAAATAGGTTGAAAATGTTTACCTTTGGTTTCCACGAAAAGAGTAGTGTCTTGAGTCAATTTTGTTTTTCGCTTGTATAAGTGGAAATGGTTAGGAAAATTAATCTTTATTTTTGAAAAATATGGTCAAGTGATATATTCCTGAAATTTTATACTTGTTCTTTTGTTTCAACTTTACAAGTTTTGATTAAAAAAAAACCTTAAGTAGAAGTTTGCTTCATATCAAGTCATGAAAAGTATCAATAACAAGACAAAGATTCTCTACAAAAAAGCTAATTTTAAACTCTACAATTGTCTTCCAGAAGAACTCTTAAGGAACCAATGACTTCCTCCCCACTTTAGGAAAATGCAAGGTTCAAAGAGTAATCCAGTTATGCACTTTAAACTTAAAGAATAAGAGGTCTCATCATGAGTCAGCTTATCATGATCATAAAGATTATAACTAACCGACATTGCCAAAACTGCATACTAAAACAGGGTAATGGCTTGAGATTATTTCAATCAAAAGACAAGGGGTCTCATCACAAGCCAGCTTGTTCAGTTAAATTATAAGTCAAGTGAATGGCACTATCAATTTTGGCCACCAAACCAAGAAATTTTTCTTTAATAATTAAAAGAAAAGAAAAAGCAATAAGTGTATATGGGAATTTATCTTTGAAAATTGCATGCCTCTTAAGTAGGATATTGGATCATTGCTGGGTAACAAGTAACCCTGTCGAGGCTATGGATGCCTGCTGGCAGCAGAGGCTCTACCTACGACAAATGAGTACACCTAAACTGATCTACAGAGATATCTTTGTTTTTATCTTTACAAACCACGTAATGACTGATGTAAGTATAATGACTGACTTTGGGAAGAAGATAATAAAAATTAGGATAGTTGGAACAAGATATGGTTGTTAGCAAATAGCATTGTTTACCTTATATTTCTACAATAAAATTTGATTTTCCAAAACCATTTCTATTTTAGAAGCTTTAGAAAATTCAAAAAACTATTAGAGATAACTGGTTCTTTCGAGTGAATCGCCAATTGTTGTGACCATCAACAACCCCCCTTTTATTAGTGTTAGCAATAACATTAATAAATGGGGACCCATCCAAAAAATCAAAACTTAGCACTTAATATTGCCTTTTTGTTTAAGAATAAAACAAGATATCAAAGTGAAACTTGCTAAAATGTGTAAATTTACCTTTTTCATACTCCAAACGCTATATGACCACAAGAACTAAGGAAGAATCTTTATAAGTGGAAGCTCTCAAATATTAAGTAAACCTTCCACAAAACCTACTTTTAAACGATAGTATCACATCGCAAAAAGGTCATGGCAGGCATCTATTACATAAAGAACTCCTCGAAAACGCGATATGTGAGAATGTGAGATCTTAAGTCCTACAACCTTATCACATCACAAATTATAAAATTCACAATGCCACTTTACGTAGCACACTTCAATATCGCGAAATGTGATAACTTCTTTCAAATCGCATATCACAGTCGCCCGACGTAGTAATGGAATAAAGATAACAGGTTTTGCGATATTACGATCTGCGATATTGCGAAGCAAATCGCAAAATCACTTTATCGCAGATCTAAAGGCTCAGAGTTCTATGACAATACTTTCCGTCATTTGATGCAAAGTTATGAGCATTAAATTTTAGCTTAACGGTCTATTAGTGGTTATTTATTAAAAATGATTCGGATCAGGGTAAAAAGACCATTTCACACCAGGTGATATCTTTGATATGATTTAAAGAATTAAAGCTTTCCCGTCACCTTATTTTTCTATTGATATTTCCTGTATTCATTATCATCCTTATCATATCCTTGCTCTCTGGTTGCAATTTTCAGGAAGAGTACGCAGAGCATAATACACGACGATATGGGAAAGAAAGGCAAAGCACCTGCATCTAAGAAAACAGAAATGACTCCATTATTCACAGACACCACTTGTACTAAGGAAGCAGGGATATCTACCTGGGAAGCCATGTATTGATTGTTAGAAGAGGAAAACCCAAGAATTATGAAGGTTACAGTTACAACAGATGGACGTGGCTCCTCTGAAGCGTCCCTAACTGAGCTTGCATGCTCATTTCTACATCATATTGCGACGAGGCCAAAGATACTCCCCTACACTGATATGGTTAAATGGGTCATAGATCATGCAGATATATCTAATAGAGAGTTCAAGATGGCCAGTCAACTAGTCATGGGGTCATTTACCCCAAGCAATTTGAGACACATGTATCACTTGCCAGAACCTCAGGCTTCCTACAACAAGAAATTTGTAGAAAAATTTGCTAAGGAAAACGAAGATTTGGTGGAATGCACAAAAAGTTGGTTTGCCAAGGAGGAACCACTAAAGAAGGATAAAAATGGTATGAACACCACTAGCTCTCTTTGCTCTCCTTATTGTTTTGTCACCACAATGTTGTGTAGATTCTTTGGAAGACCAAATATCAATAAGTTTTCATCAGAGTGGTTACCTCTATTGGATGCGGCCACCAATGCCACCATAATGGATTGGGCCCAAATTTTATCAGATAATTTAGCCTATGCTATTTTAGGATATCAAACTAAAAGAAGTTTTGCTTAGAGGGTTTAGCCTCCATTTTTTTAAGTGCCTATGTCATGGACACCATTTGTTTTGTCTCTGGTTTTCCTATCATGGGATGGAAGTGGACAGTACAGAACCCTCTTCCTATTCAGGTTTATCATAAAGAACTGTGGGAATCCAATTTCATCTGACATTTCTACAAGATTTGTCATGGAGTGATGCTCCCTATCCATAGAATGCTCTACAGCAAAGACGCCCCAAGATTCTCCCCAGAAGCTGAAGTTGACATTCTCCCTGTGAGAAGGTGGTTCAGGGAGGAGTTATTCACATACATCAGGGTATTCGGTAGCATCGCTTCACCTCACATACTTCCTTTGTATGTCCCCGAAAAAATAATGGCCATAGAAATAGCTTACCAGACCTGTGGTGTTGGGGGAATGAGCAAAGTGCTCAAAGATTCTAAAAAGGCCATTTGGCCTCAATTCCCCATAGTTTGCGGGGCTTTTGCATTATTTGACTTAGGTGATGCTTTTAAAGAGGTTGATAATACGCTATGTTTACAACTACCAAATTTCCTGGGGAGGCAGTACAATCCCTTTGGTGTTGTAAAGAATTTTACCACAATGGTCAAAATAAAAGTGTTTACCAATGAAGAAGATCTCTTTGATGATGTCTTTCTATAGAAGCGCACTTTCAGAGAGGTTCTACATATGGCACAAATTTAGTTTGATCAAGAAAAACTTCAAAAGTTTAACAATTACAGAGAACAGAGGTTAACAAATGTCCCATTGGACCAATTGCACATTAAACCAATAAGGGAGCCCACTCCCAGTATTAGCATAAGTGGAAGTTCAGAAGAAGAGAAGTATAAATCAAATTTTGAAAACGAATTGGCTGAAAAATATGGTGAGTAGTCCAAGAGTGAACACAACAGAAGTGAGGGGTCAATTAAAGACACGGCTCAATCTAAAGAAAAGCCTGATCAACAAGTTTTGTCCCCAAAACAAGTTGTGACTCCCGCTCCCCTTGCAAAGCCAACCAAGCCACTTGTAGTGGATCTAGAAAAGGAATGGGGGAACTTTAATGAGCTAATCAACATTGAGGAATAGAGTGTAGAGCCACTTTCAAACCCAAGAGAGACAACCATGGAAATGATAGTAGAAGGGGCTATTAATACTCAAGAGACAAAGCACATTCCTGTTGCTCCATTATCCGAAATTGTACTGAAAATAGAGGAGATTCCTCCTCTAGATGTATTTTATAGCCCGCAACATAAGGTTGTTGTTAGGAGGCAAAGGAAGAAAATAAAAATAGATGTCGTGCTCTCTCTAGAGGCTGAACCTCTGGATGTTCTTTGGAAAGACCCAACTACAAACCCATCAGAAAACCTAACCAAGCTCTCTCAAATCGTAGGGGCATATGCTTCTGCAACAATTGATAAAGCAACTGAAGTTCAAATGCTATTAAAAGAAAAGGAGGATAAGGTCATGCTTTTGGAACAACAACTACAGCAAGCCAGCATCAGTCAAGAAGCAGAGATACAATTGGCAAAACTCCAGCAGAACTTCCAGCAAATGCAATTGGATTATCAAAGCAGTCTAGCCAATAAAGAAGAATAGTGACAGACCATGATAGGAATGCATAAGGATGATCCAACTCTTGCAACAGGAAGAAACATTCTGCCAAAAGATCTCGCAATGGATTTCTCATTGAGAAAAGAGCAATAACATTACAAATCAAGTCGTAGATTTACGACTTGATTATGATACAGTTTTTAAGAAGGTTTCTGAATTTTTGAGCTGGCAGAGATCAGAGGAAGGAAAAAGAGCGGAATTGCCTAGAATCAATGAATCTCATAAAGAAATGTTATTTGCAAAATGGGATTCCCAGCTTAAAGAAGCAGAGCAGGCGATGGAGGAAGCAGTGACAGTAGCAAACAACATCATCGAGTGCATCAATGAAAATCTGTAGAAGGCGAATTTGATATCAGATACCACTCCGGGATTCCTCACAAAGGCATAGCAACTTCAAACAGAGTGGAAACAAACAACAGAGGAAAAGGCAAAGTCAATTAAACAGGTAAATAGGTTAAACTAGGACACATACTGGCAGTACCTGGTAAAGCCACATAGCTAATGGATGACCCTAAAATGCTGTTGGCATTATGATTCAAGTGTTGTCCTTGATGGCAACTCACTCAGAGGATGGTACAAGTGCTCAGAGGTTGGTACAAGTGATGGCATCTTAATCAGAAGACAGATCTCAGTACAGCATGCCAAGGAAGCTCATACACGCCGTTTCGTTAAGCCCAAGTCGCGTGTACACGCTAGTTCGATTCATAAAAAGCGCGTGTATGTGGAAAGGTTCCTTTGGTCCATGGTGGTTAGTCCTTGGAAGTTGTGCCTATGATTTCGGACCATTGTGTCTCGACGGGCGTGTCGATCCCTAGTTTTGAAGTTGATGGTATTGTGTTACTATGGTTTTGGCTCTTGGTATTGAGCTAGGCCTAAGACTATATAAGGAGAAGAAGATCATTAGGCAAAATCATCTTTCGACAAGGGCTTGAATATCTAAGAGTGAAAGAGATCTGATTTGCAGGTGCTGGGTTGCTTGATCTAAGCCAAGGAGAGATCACATTGGTTGATGGAAGACTAGATCTAAGGATAGATCGGGATCTAATGGTTTGAAATGCACTATCATGATATGGTTGATCATGCTTATTTCTAGATCTGCATATTGTCGCAATGCTATGTTCTGGATCTAACTAATGTCTGGTACAGCTGCAAATTGAGAAAGTTTATTTTTAGATCTGTACGCAGGTTGGCTTCGGTAAAAGAGCGTGTATACGCGGGTTTGGCTCCTTGAAGTAGCGTATATCTTTTGAAGCTTGTTTTTGGGTTTACAGTGGGGTCTGATAGTTATTGCAGAGTTCTGTAGTCTGCTCTGTGTTCTGATAACTGGTGATTGACAGGGTTCAGTGGTTCAGTGATTCAGAGTTTGGTTGTTTTATGCTTCAATGATCTGTTGTGGAAATTGAATGAATTGTGGTCTTCAGATTGTAATGTTGTGCTTCAGGAATATTCAAGTCTGAAAATGTATGAAAGGTGATACCTGAAGAAAAGAAGATTGTAGGTCAGCACCTACGTACTAGTATCTTGGCTAGTACAAGAACAGGGGGGTTGGAGCTCCCTTCCAAGGAAGTTTGGAGAACGAGAGAAGGTTGTAGCCTTCTGCAGGTTGTAGCCTGCGTACTGGTATAAGGCTGCACCAGTACAAAAGATTGTAAACTGAAGTTTCTTAAAGAAAGATAGAGATAACTTGCAGCAGGTGGTTTTCACCCACATTGGGTTTCCACCTTATATCTTGGTGTTCATGTGTGTGACTTTTGATCCGTTCTGTTATACTGCATCTACTTACTGTTAATGTGCTGAATAATGTCCTGATGAACTTAACTGAAGAATAAGCTAACTAAGTTATGAGTTTTCTGCTTATACGCTGTTTTATTTAGTCACAGTAGCGTGTACACGCTGTTTTACTTAACTGAAGTAGCGTATATGTTTCTGTGCATTGAAAAGGTTTGATTGATCTGATAATACTGATTCACCCCCCCTCTCAGTATTATTTCCAACAATTGGTATCAGAGCAGGTCCTTCAGGGAAGCTTGATCGCTTGAAGGTAGATCATTCATCATGAGCAACTACGAGAAAGAAGCATCAATCAGGCCACCGGTTTTTGATGGAACAAATTTCAATTATTGGAAGGTAAGAGTTACTGCATATCTTCAATCTCTTGGTACAGAAGTTTGGAACATTGTAGAAACAGGCTATGCTTTTCCTTCAGTTACTCCTACAGATCCAGCTGAGAAAAAGACATATGAAACAAATGCAAAAGCAGTCAGTACTCTATTAGGAAGTATATCCCAAACAGAATTCATGAAGGTCATGCACTTCAAATCAGCAAAAGAGATATGGGACAAAATGATCACTAGCTATGAAGGAGATGAACAGGTAAAGGAAGCTAAACTTCAAACTCTCAGGATTCAATATGAGACTCTCAAGATGTATAATGATGAAAGTGTGGCAAATTATTTTCTTCGGGTAGACGAGATTGTTAATTGTATGAAAAATTTGGGTGAAGAAATAAAAGAGACTATAGTAGTTTCAAAGATTCTAAGATCATTATCCCCCAAGTTTGAATCTAAAGTATCTGCAATAGAAGAAAAGGAAAATCTCAAAGTTCTCACTATGTCTCAGTTACATGGAATTCTAACTGCTTATGAAATGAGAAAGGGAGGTCCATCAGACAGAAGGGAAGCTGCTTTTAAGGCATCAGGAAAAGAAGATTACTATGAGGCAAGCCATGTTCCAGAAGAAGAGGAAGAAGAATCAAATTTTGTTAGAAATATTCAAAGGGGTGCTGGAAGGTTCAGAGGTAAGCTACCTTTCAAATGCTTTGCTTGTGGAAGAGTAGGTCATTATGCTGCAAAATGTCCTAATAAAGATAAAGGAAAAGAACCTGCTAGATGGAATAAGAAACAAAGTGCAAATAAGAAAAGCTACTACACCCATGAAGATAGTGATGGCTTATCAAACAGTGATGAAGATGAACAAGGTAATAAATATAAGCTATTAATGGCATTTGAAGATGATGATTATGAGGATGCTGTAGATGTGGATAATCTCTATAATGAAATTACTAGACTCAAGAGATGCATAGAAGAAAAGAGTGTGATCATTGATACTTTGCAATTTCAAATTGATGAAAAGGAAAAACATCTTGAAAAACTAGAAGGTGAAATCGTTGGTCTCAGAAAAGAAATTGAGAAAACAAAAGCTATTAATCTTAAGTTTGTCAAAGGATCTGAAACTTTGGATGAGATTATCAATGTGCAGCGGTCTCCTCTAAACAAGACAGGTTTGGGCTATAATGGAGAAACCTCTAAAGCATCCACCTCAAAGAATTATCTTGATGCAGCAAGAAGAAATGAGCAGAAGAACAATGAAGATAATCAGGTAAAGCAGGGACGAATTACAAACAGAAACTATCAGGGACAATCCTTCTTAAGGGTGAACAAAAGCTACAACCAACCACAGGTAAAATCTTCTCAGTTTGGCACAAGAATAGATGAAAATAGAAATTACAATCAGTTGGCTGGTAGATTCAATAACCGCAGAAGCTTCTTCAATGGACAATGCTTTTCTTGCCATAACTTTGGTCACAAAGCAGCTCAATGTGTTGCATATAAAACAATCATGACTAGGGAAGCTCAAAAACAAAGAAGTATGACAGGGATTACAAAGAGGACCTATAACAACTTTTCGGTTCTTGAAAATGAAGTTGAATGTTCTATTTGCAATAATTTTGGTCATAAAGAATCTGAATGCAGGAGCAGGTTTCAGGAGAAAAAGGAACAAGCCACGAGCACCAAAAAATGGAGAATAAAAGAACCTCAGACAGAAAGATGTGGGATAGCGTTTTATGCAGAAGGACAAGAAAATCTATGGTACATTGACAGTGGATGTTCGAAACATATGACAGGTGATAAAGAAAAACTTGAATCTTATTCTACTTTAGAAAAGGGAAAGAAAGTTTCTTTTGGAAATGATACTCCTGCAACTATAAAAGGAAAAGGTATTGCTCCTTTGAAAGAAAAGGTCAAGGCTGGAAATGTTTTGTATGTTGATGGATTGAAGCATAATCTTCTAAGTGTCAGTCAGATGTGTGATCAAAAAACCGAGGTTATTTTCAGATCGAATGGATGTCTTGTTCGTGATCTTGATACAGGTAAAACAGTTCTCAAAGGCAAAAGAACTCCAAATAATCTGTACATATTTGAAGAAGGACAACAACAATGCTATCTTAGCAAGGATGAAGAGCACTGGCTATGGCATCGAAGGTTGGGACATCTAAGCTTCTCACAAATAAGAAAAGCATGCAAATATCAGGCAGTTCGCGATCTTCCAGATATCAAAATTCCAGACAACACTATATGCAAATCTTGTCAGTTTGGAAAGCAAACCAGAACTAACTTTCCAGAAAAGGAAGGATCAGCTAGCTTGCCTCTTGAGCTAGTCCATACAGATGTATGTGGTCCATTTAGGAAAAGGACACCTCGAGGAGAAGAATATCTGATATTATTCATTGATGATTTCTCAAGGTTTGTTTGGTTAGGGCTTATGAAGCACAAAGATGAAGCATTCGAAAAATTCAAATCCTTCAAAGCATTGGCTGAAAATGAATCAGGACACAAAATTAAGTGCCTCAGATCTGACAGAGGTGGGGAGTTCACATCAAATGAATTTTTCGATTTCTGCGATGAACATGGGATAAGAAGAGAATTCTCTACAGCTAGAACTCCTCAGCAAAATGGGGTTGTGGAAAGAATGAACAGAACTATCCAACAAATGGCTCGTGCTATGCTCGATGAATCAGGTACTCCTGCAACCTTCTGGGGTGAAGCTGCACATGCTGCTGTTATCATTCTTAACAAAACAAATGTCCGAGTAAACAGCACTCAAACACCTCATGAGCTTTGGAGTGGTAAAACTCCTTCCGTAAAGCATTTCAAAATCTTTGGGAGCAAATGTTATATTAAGAATACTGATGAGCAACTTGGCAAACTTGAACCTAGAGCAGATGAGGGCATTCTTCTTGGTTATTCTCCACATAGCAAAGCATACAAGTGCTACAATAAAAGACTTGGCAGAATTGTTGACAGTATTGATATAGTGGTTGATGAGAAGGGATATATTCCTAGGCAAGTTCATCATGAAGACATTGAAGAAGATGAAGGTTACTCTCAAAGGCGAAATGATGAAGAAGAAGAATCTCAAGAAGAACCAGAGGAGCAGACAAGAATAGAAGAGAAGACTCCATCCAGATATGTCCAAAAGAATCATCCAGAAACTCAGATTGTGGGGCAGAAAGAAGCAGGAGTACAAACAAGAAGGACACTTGCAGAAGCTTCAAGCTACTTGGCTCTACTCTCCTCCATTGAACCACAAAATGTGAAAGAAGCATGCAAAGATGAATGTTGGGTCAAAGCAATGGATGAAGAACTTGAGCAAATCGAAAGGAACAACACTTGGGAATTAGTTCCTAGACCAAAAGATAAGAATGTAATAGGAACAAAATGGGTCTTCAAGAATAAGTTAAATGAAAATGGAGAAGTAATTAGAAACAAGGCCAGACTTGTTTGTAAAGGGTATGCACAGCAAGAAGGAATAGATTTTGAAGAGACCTTTGCTCCTGTGGCAAGACTAGAGGCCATCCGAATGTTCCTTGCTCTCTCAAGCTTTCAAAACTTCAAGGTATTTCAAATGGACGTGAAATCAGCCTTCCTAAATGGAGACTTAGAAGAAGAAGTATATATTGAGCAGCCAGATGGGTTCATTCTTGGAAATGATCCAAACCTTGTATGCAGATTGAAAAAGGCACTCTATGGGCTCAAACAAGCTCCAAGGGCTTGGTACTATCGCTTGGACAAATATCTTCACCAACAAGGCTTTTCAAAAGGATCAGCAGATAGCAATCTCTATATAAAAGTTGAAAATAACAAATTGCTAATCCTTGTTGTTTATGTAGATGATATTATTTTTGGCAGCAATGAAGAGACCATGAGTCAAAACTTTGCCTTGGTTATGCAGAAAGAATTCGAAATGTCACTTCTTGGAGAATTGACATATTTTCTTGGATTGCAAATCCAACAAAATGAAGGAGGTATCTTCTTGTCTCAAACCAAATACCTCAAGCAGATCTTGAAGAAGTATGGCATGGAAGAGTCAAAACCAGTATGTACACCCATGGTTACAGGATGCAGCCTCAGTGCAAATGATGAATCAGCAGCAGTTCACCAACCCACTTATAGATCCATGATTGGGAGTTTGCTTTATTTGACAGGTACTCGACCAGATATTACACATGCAGTAGGAATGGTTGGAAGATTTCAAGCCAACCCAAAGGAAACTCATCTTCAGGCAGTCAAAAGAATCTTCAAATATCTTCAAGGGACCCAAAACTATGGCTTATGGTATCCTAGAAATACTGATCTCACTCTTCATGCTTACACAGATGCAGATTGGGCTGGAAGTGTGGATGATAGGAAAAGCACAAGTGGAGGTGCTTTCTTCATGGGTTCTAGATTAGTATCTTGGTTCAGCAAGAAACAAAGTTCGATTGCCTTATCTACAGCTGAAGCAGAATATGTGGCTGCAGCATCTTGTTGCACACAACTTCTTTGGATGATGCAGACCTTGCAGGACTTTCAAATCACTTGCACTCCACCTGTCTCTATCTTATGTGATAATACAAGTGCAATCAGCATTTCAAAGAATCCTGTCATGCACTCAAAGACCAAGCACATACCAATCAAGTACCATTTTCTTCGGGAACAAGTGCTTGAGCAGAAGGTCAAGTTGGAGTATGTTCCTTCTAAGGAGCAAGTTGCTGATATTCTCACAAAACCACTGCCCAGGGAAACTTTTGAATATCTCAGACAAAAGCTGGGAGTAGTTGATGCTTCATCCTGTTGTTGAAGATTGTTTGTTCTACAGAAAAGTTGGTATACGCAGGTTACGGAAGGGATATGAGCATATACACGCGGATTTATGGTGGGAAAGTCGCGTGTATGCTGGACGCTTGTTGCAGAAAGAATATCCGCGTACATACGCTGTTTTATACAGGATAAAACGCGTATATGAAGTTCTGAACAGCAAGGGAAAACTCTGAAGTTCTGAAAAGCAATAGGAATGTCAGAATTCTTCAGGCACAGTTTCAGGGAGTGCAACAGGCACAGGTTCAGGGGGAGCAGCTCAAAAGTCTCATAAAGCATTGTTGGCATTCAGATGTTTTGGTTGTTGGTTTCAGGAGAAGGAGCTCAGAAAGAAATTCTGGTTGCTGATCTAACAAGATGTTTATCAGATGTTGCTGGTGTCTTTCCTAAGTCTTGGTCTAGATCTGTTGTCTCTATGTCATGTATCTCTCTTGTCATATCTCTTTTATGGTGTCAAGGTCATGTAACGGCCTATGTTGGTTTCCCCACTATGCCTGGGATGAATGCTGTAATATAATTGGTTGTTTCTGATATGTCCCCTCTTGGTAGGGAGTATGGATGTATGTATTGAGTCTTTTGGTGATAGGAAGGTCCCTTATGGTGTATAAATCTTGGCTCTTGTTGAAGAACATCTTTTTCAGATCTGGCCTACTGTCAGGGGGAGCACGAGTCAGCACAGCCAAGCAGAGGTATCAGCATGTCCTCAGGGGGAGCACAGCCCTTTGCTCTTGATGTCAAAGGGGGAGAGTGACTTGGTGTGGTGGTTGCCATCAAGTCCAAAGGGGGAGATTGTTGGCATTATGATTCAAGTGTTGTCCTTGATGGCAACTCACTCAGAGGATGGTACAAGTGCTCAGAGGTTGGTACAAGTGATGGCATCTTAATCAGAAGACAGATCTCAGTACAGCATGCCAAGGAAGCTCATACACGCCGTTTCGTTAAGCCCAAGTCGCGTGTACACGCTAGTTCGATTCATAAAAAGCGCGTGTATGTGGAAAGGTTCCTTTGGTCCATGGTGGTTAGTCCTTGGAAGTTGTGCCTATGATTTCGGACCATTGTGTCTCGACGGGCGTGTCGATCCCTAGTTTTGAAGTTGATGGTATTGTGTTACTATGGTTTTGGCTCTTGGTATTGAGCTAGGCCTAAGACTATATAAGGAGAAGAAGATCATTAGGCAAAATCATCTTTCGACAAGGGCTTGAATATCTAAGAGTGAAAGAGATCTGATTTGCAGGTGCTGGGTTGCTTGATCTAAGCCAAGGAGAGATCACATTGGTTGATGGAAGACTAGATCTAAGGATAGATCGGGATCTAATGGTTTGAAATGCACTATCATGATATGGTTGATCATGCTTATTTCTAGATCTGCATATTGTCGCAATGCTATGTTCTGGATCTAACTAATGTCTGGTACAGCTGCAAATTGAGAAAGTTTATTTTTAGATCTGTACGCAGGTTGGCTTCGGTAAAAGAGCGTGTATACGCGGGTTTGGCTCCTTGAAGTAGCGTATATCTTTTGAAGCTTGTTTTTGGGTTTACAGTGGGGTCTGACAGTTATTGCAGAGTTCTGTAGTCTGCTCTGTGTTCTGATAACTGGTGATTGACAGGGTTCAGTGGTTCAGTGATTCAGAGTTTGGTTGTTTTATGCTTCAATGATCTGTTGTGGAAATTGAATGAATTGTGGTCTTCAGATTGTAATGTTGTGCTTCAGGAATATTCAAGTCTGAAAATGTATGAAAGGTGATACCTGAAGAAAAGAAGATTGTAGGTCAGCACCTACGTACTAGTATCTTGGCTAGTACAAGAACAGGGGGGTTGGAGCTCCCTTCCAAGGAAGTTTGGAGAACGAGAGAAGGTTGTAGCCTTCTGCAGGTTGTAGCCTGCGTACTGGTATAAGGCTGCACCAGTACAAAAGATTGTAAACTGAAGTTTCTTAAAGAAAGATAGAGATAACTTGCAGCAGGTGGTTTTCACCCACATTGGGTTTCCACCTTATATCTTGGTGTTCATGTGTGTGACTTTTGATCCGTTCTGTTATACTGCATCTACTTACTGTTAATGTGCTGAATAATGTCCTGATGAACTTAACTGAAGAATAAGCTAACTAAGTTATGAGTTTTCTGCTTATACGCTGTTTTATTTAGTCACAGTAGCGTGTACACGCTGTTTTACTTAACTGAAGTAGCATATATGTTTCTGTGCATTGAAAAGGTTTGATTGATCTGATAATACTGATTCACCCCCCCTCTCAGTATTATTTCCAACAAATGCCTCATAACCTTCGCCGAGAATACAGTACCAACTCTTGCCAATTTCGTATTTGCAGGACAATTAAAAGCTGAAGTCGACCAACCGATGCTCTTGAAGCTGATGCTGGATATTTGCAACTTAAAAGAACAGATGCATGATTTATCATAGATACAGTTTAGTTTTATTTTTAGTTCATTTTTGCTTAAAATGAGGAAGGTGGTTTAAACCTCCTCATCTATTTTTGTAATATTTATTTTTAGATTTCATTAGAGTAGTATTTAAACCCCTCTCATGCATTTAGAGAGGGGTCCAGAATTTTATCAAAAACAATTCTTTAGAACGTGCAGTTTTCCCCCCACTGAGGAGGTTTTGATAAAATGAATGGAACGAGATTTATTTTTATATGAGTTTGATGTCTGCTACTGAAATTCACTTTTGTACTCTTAGTGGATGTTGAGTTATTTGAAGATAAATCTATATCGCTAAAGCCCATGACTAGAACCTATTACCAATGGAATTTTTATCTCTTAATAATTTTTACTTATGTGGCAAGTGATAAATTATTTTCGGTTATTGAAATATGAAAGTCTGAATGTTCACTTGTCATTATTGCACTTCTGTATGGTGATAACTATTCTTTTTATGCTGAGTATACGAATAACTCTTATGCGATATGTTTCTCATAATTGTTTCGGCTAACTTTTTATACGAAACAATCATTTTTAATGGATTCTTTTCTCGTAGTGATTGAATGATTTTTATTATCAATTGCTGTTAGAAATTATTGTAGATCGCATAAGTAAAACGTTACTCTCGAGATAATTTAAAGCTATATGTTTTCTTTCATTAGAATAAATTGCACATGTTAGTTGACAGGTAGATTAGATTTAGAATAAGCATTCACCCCATAAACCTTAAAAATAAAAACATCATCCCGTTAGTGCACCATCATAAACAGATTGGGAAACTGGTCCCATCATCCCTAGTCGGAGCCACTATTCCAAACAGAAAAGGAGTTGCTTTCAAGGTACGGACTGGGTGGTTATCCCCCTTGTTTTAGACCCGATTTTCGGGCCTTCAACACTTACAAAACAAGAATTCGGATTTAGGTTTTAGTGGACTTTGGAAACATGGGTGGATAAGGCTTGAATGAGGAAAATGAGATGAAGTCTCCTTGCAATTTAGAAGCTCTTGAAAAAACATACATTCTTGTCTGCATTTAAGCACAAATGCATCTTTACAGGGGAAAGATTTATTAAATGGAAGAAAACAGAGTTATTACCATCTAGTGGCTAAGTTCATGAATGGAAGTGCTTTGAAACCCTAGATTATGAAGTAAAGTAAGAAATTTGTTTTTGGGTTGTATGAAGGGAACCCTCAAGTCATGATCCCATAAGGAAGATGAGGTGAATTGCTGGTTATTTTTAGGTTTTAGTGACTGTTATTGCAATGGGCAAAGTCTCCCCTCCTCCAGCGAACTCAAAACTAGTGTTGATGAAACTGTTCACTACAAGTGCAATTATCCCTGCAACTCTTATGCTCATTTTGTGTATGGCCAACCTTGTTGTCATTCCCACTGCGTTGACAAATATATCAAGCTTCGTGTCAAGAATGTTCATTGGACCTTTTTGCAAAGCCACTTGCTATTCCCCTCCTACATTATGACCATTGTGCGTGAGGAGAGTAATACCCCTTGATTGTTCTCAGATCTCACCCCATAAAAGATATTTATTCACAAATAAAAATTAATGATTAGATAAATTTATAAATATATAATTTAGAACATAAATAATTGGATTGAAAATAATAAATTATCTTTTAATTTAATATAACAAATATAAGATAACAAATTTATTTTAATTATTAAAAATAAATATTTTTAAATATATAAGAATTTAAAGTAGACATTAATAATATAAAAACTTATAAATGTTAATTCTCCCATGTTAGTTTCAATTCATTTGAAATTTAAATTTATAAAGCATCAAAAATGAATAAAAGGAAATTAAGATACTATTATTGATATATTTAAAATATTGAGAATTAAGATACATTCATGATTGATCTTTTCCACTTTAAATTGTAAAATATATTTTAATTTTTTCATGTAATTATTGAATATTTATAAATATATAATATGTTTTTAATATTACTGACAGGTTATCTTTTTCATTTTGATTCGATTGTAATATGTGATCATATTCTTAGAACGAATTTAATTTTTGTTATTTAAAAGTTTTTTTAGGAACAAAATATTTATATATTCTAAAATTTTTAATTTTTAATTTTATTTTATTGAGCTGAGAGGCTCATCCTACAACCCACTATGATGTGTAACATTGTTAGTCCCTACAACTTATTATGATGTGTAACATTTTCTGTCCGTCATCAATGTTGAAATTTGGCTCATTTTGGTTAAAATAAAAAAAAAAAATCTAAAAATCTAAAAAAAATAATTATACAAAACATTTAAATAATATCCACTCATAAAAAAAAATTTACACCTGAAAAAATTAGATGCTTCTGGACTCATATTAGATGTGTATTTAAAATAAATCTGGACTCATATTAGATGTGTATTTAAAATAAATCTACGTTAGTATATAAAAAAAATTAATCATTAGCGTGCTGGCATGTTGTACTCGAGATGAAATTGATAAACATGCTACATTAATGTTTTATTTAGAACAAGTTCTAATTTTACATGAGTGAAAGATATGTATAACAATAAACGTTGGTTGTTCTTTGATTGCTCTTTAATCGAACATGTAAAAATAAATAAACTTGACATGTAAAAATAAATATGACATCTGTGGTAAAGAGCCGGGCAGAATCCGCGAATGTTGTCGCTGTCAAATGGTGTAAGATGGTCAGAGAAAAGACAGAACGAAGTTGTTAAAGCAATCACATCGTGCAAAGGAAATTGAGTGTATTGATGGGAGATAATTGCGCATAGGGGTAGGAAATTGCAAGGCATTTACAGACAAATTGGCATATTCATTTCAGATGAGTGGGCATCGAGTTTTCATTTAATAAAGAGAGTCGTAGTATTGACAAACTTGGAGCCGCCGTGAATATTGACTTGACTTCATTTGGCAGTAAAAATGATAAATTTCGTGGAAGAGAGAAAAAATCGAAACCACCATCCCTTCTAGGAAATCTAATAAACTTTTTTCACTAAGAATGTGAACTACCTTTACTTTTTGTACACGGCTATTCTGAATTTTAATGTGAACCTATAAGGGTTCACTTAACTTTCTTCTTCGAACCGTGTGAGATGTCCATATTGCCTTGACTTTGGTGGTGGCCCATATGAGCTAACTCTGCAGCTACTAAGTAGTTGGCTATGTCAGAAAACCACAAAGAGAACTGAAATGGTGAATAAATTCTCATATGGCAGTTGATCATCGACCATTCTTTCTTTACCACCAGAAAAAGTTAATTTGGACAAAAAAAACTGTAACTACATTTTTTTTGTTGGGCTTATCAATAATAGTTAGATCAAATTGTTGTAACAAAAGTAACCATCTAATAATTCGGGCACTCACATCAGGTTTGTTCATCAAATATTTAATGGCAGCATGGATGGTATGTACAAAGGTTAGGTAACCATTAATGTAATGTCTAAATTTGTTCAAGGAATGGACAACTCAGTAGCTCAACTGTGTAGCTCAACTCAGCCTTGGACAATTTTTTTGTTGATGTGGGAAATGGCATAAGGTAGCTTGTCATCTATCTAGCCCAAAGTTGCTCCTATAGCTTTGTGAGAGGCATCAATATGTATGTGAAAAGGAAGAGCCCAGTTTGGGCCTTAGAGTATAGATGCAGTGGTCAACTTGTGCTTTAGGGTTTCTAGGGCCTCTTAGCAACTTTATGACCATATACATTCAGAGTCCTTGGACAATAGTCCAAACAAAGGTGAGGCTACCTTGCTGAAGTATTTTATGAAACTCCCATAGTATCCAGCTAAACCTAAGAAAATTTTGACATCCCTCTACTTCTGAGGAGTAGGGACCCTGTTTACGATAGCTATCTTATTTGGGTCTACTTGTCGTCCTTCCTGGGATATTAAGTGACCTAGAAAAGTCTCAGCAGTCATTAAGAACTCACACTTCTCGGGACTAAGGGATAAGTTCATTTCCATGAATTCGTTTAATATATTTCCCAAGTTAGAGAGAGCCTTCAAGAAATCACACCCATAGGGGGTGAAATCATCCATATAAATTTCCACATAATCATGGACTAGCTCTGCAAAGATGCTTAGGATTACCATATGGAAAGTGGCAGGGACATTACATAATCCAAAAGGAAGGACTCTATAGGCAAAGGCACCCTAGGGACAAGTGAAGGTGGTTTTATCCTGGTCCTCTAGGCCGATCTGAATTTGATTGTAACCATTGAATCCATCCAGGAAAGAGAAGAACTTATTTCCTGCCAAACCATCTAATACTTGGTTAATGAGAGGTAGAGGGAAATGGTCTTTTTTGTGGCTTTGTTTAGCTCACGGTAATCCACATAGATCCTCCACTTTCGATTTTCCTTTAGAAGTAGAACCACAGGAGACACTCACTCACTATTTGATATCGGGTAAATGAACCCTGCATCCAACAACTTCTGCAGTTCTTCTTTAACTAAATCCTTAAGGGTCGGGTTCATTCTCCTTTGATGTTGGCAGACTAGCTTGCAATCTTCCTTGATGTAAACATGGCGAGTACACACCGAAGGGTGCACTCCCTTCATTTCCTTGTAACTCTAGGAAAAGGCATCCAAATTCTTTCTTAGCATGTCACATAACTCTTCCAGAGGTAGAAAGAGAGAGGGATTGATTTTCAATGTTCTTTCTGGGCCGAATTCTATCATCTTGACTTGAGTAGGGCTTGAGTCAGCTAAGCATAGATCATTCCAAGTGTTATCTTCGACTTCCTTCACTAACGCCTCAAAAGACATGGTGTTGGGGGGTTGATTCTGGAGGATTTTCTCAATCAGGTCATGTTCATCAGGTTGCCCCCTTCCTATAGTAGCGTCTAGGGTACATATTGGGGAAGTGTAGACTTCACCTTCTTCCTACTCTTCTAACCATAAAGGTAACTCATGCTCGAGAGATGATTGAGCAGGAGGGTACTAGACCAATTGCTTGGACATATGCCCATTTTTAATGGTCATATTTCCAACCCTTCAACTTATGTAAACATCGACAGTGGCTAACCATGGCCTCCCAAGGATGAGAGGATAACCTTTGAAATTGGTCTTAGGTTGGAGAACTAAGAAGTCAACAGGGTATTCCCAGGAATCAATGGAGATCATCACATCCCCAACAACTCTCTCAGGTGCTACTGTGGACCTGTCTGCAAGCCGCAACGCTGCTGTGGTCTTTCTTAATGATCCCTAGATATTCAGTTTAAGCATAGTCTCCTTAGTCATCACATTGATGGCAACCCCAAGATCAATCAAGGTATGGGGGAAAATGGTGCCATCGATGTGTACATCTAGCACATGACTTCCAAGATCTAGATATTTTGGGAAAATCACCTACCTCAAAATTAAGTCGGACAATTGTCCAATGACATTAATGGTAGGGTTGTCTTTCTTTCACCTTCCTGAATGTTTGAAACACTTCTCCTTAATTAAATTGTTGTAGATGGGGACATCTTTGATAGCTTGGAGAAGCGAGATTTTAACACACATATTTTTCACCTCACCCAAAAGTTCAGTCTCTTATGGGGTGTGTTGGACAGGATGGGTTAATCTCTTAGGAAAAGGAGGTGGATTTGCTTGAGGGACACTTCCCTCCTTTTCCTCTTCACACTCCTCAGGTGGAGATGGAGGTTAATTATCCGGAAGCACTTTTCCATACCTAAGGTTAATTCATTGAATTTACACAACATAGGTAGGGTAGGATGTTTCTCCATTGTAGACCTATTGTGCCTGTCTGTTGTTCGGGTTCAAATTTGGTTGGGAAGGAACCTGTGGTTTTTTAGGTGGAGAAGGGTGTAAGAGTTGTGTTTGAGATGGAGGTGGAGGTAGTAAAGCTAGAGCTTGGTTGTATGGGGGCTTCCACCCTTGGGATGGTGTATTCCACTGAGGTTGTGGAGGAGCATATGGCTGAAATGGTTGGTTAGCAGGTTGGGAATGGTATTGAGGTGCAAAAGACCAGGGAGAAGGTGTAGACTTCCTGTGCTTGATCTTATGTTGGCTTAACATATTCTCAATCATGTGCGAGGTGAATTGAGTGCCTTGATCAGTGACTAGATCTCTAGGTATCCAAACTTGTAAAACGCATTCTCCCTCAAGAACTCATCCACTTTCTCTTTTGTGGCTACCTTGACAGCGTTGGTTTCAACCCACTTTGTTAAGTAGTCAGTGCACACAATGATGTACTTTTTCTATCTTGATGGAGGATCAATGGGCCCAATGAAATCCATGCCCCACTTGTCAAATGGCTCAAAAGTCACTTGAGGTTGCAAAGGAATTTCATCCCTTGGAGCAGGTTTCCCCATTCTTTGGCAACGATCACACTAGCTAGATTACCTTCTTGCATCCTGGTGGAGAGTGGGTCAGTAATACCCAACTTGTAGTACCTTGAAGGTTGTCATTTTGGCTGCAAACTGACCTCCACAAGGCCCATCATGACAGGCTAGAAGGATGTCAAAAATGTCCTCCTCCTTGACACATCTTCTCAAAATTTTATCTAGGCCCAACTTGAAGAGATTGCCCCCAATCCAAGTGAATGGGGCACTTTTCCTTATAATTCTTCTCTTTTCCTTGGAGGATAGATTTGGAGGGAACTGTGCAGCTACCAAGTAGTTGGCTATGTCAGAAAACCACGGAGAGAGAACTGAAATGGTGAATAAATTCTCATCTAGCAGCTGGTCATCGACCATTCCTTCCTCACCTGTAGGCAAAGTCAATTTGGACAAAAAATCTGCAACTACATTTTCTCTTCCAAGCTTATCAATAATAGTTAGATCAAACTATTGTAACAAAAGTAACCATCTAATAATTTGGGCATTCACATCAGGTTTGTTCATCAAATATTTAATGGAAGCATGGTCGATATGTACAAAGGTCTGGTAACCAGTAATGTAATGTCTAAATTTATTCAAGGAATGGACAATAGCTAGGAGCTCCTTTTCAGTCACTATGTAGTTCAACTCAACTTTGGACAGATTTTTGCTGATGAAGTAAATGGCATAAGGTATCTTGTCATCTATCTAGCCCAGAGCTGCTCCTATAGCTTTGTGAGAGGCATCAGCATGTATGTGAAAAGGAAGAGCCCAATTTTGACCTCGAAGTATAGGTGCAGTAGTCAACTTGTCCTTTAGGGTTTCTAGGGCCTCTTAGCAGCTTTCTGACCATTAAAATTCGGAGTCCTTGACCAATAGTCTAAACAAGGGAAAGGCTACCTTGATGAAGTCTTTTATGAATCTCCTATAGTATCCAACTAAGCCTAAGAAAGTTCTGACATCCCTCTACTTCTGAGGACTATGGACCCTCTTTATGGTAGCTATCTTATTTGTGTCTACTTGCAGTCCTTCCTGGGATATTGAGTGACCTAGAACAGTCCCTACAGTCATTAAGAACTCAGATTTCTCGGGACTAAGGGAGAATTTCATTTCAATGCATTTGTTTAATACCTTTCCCAAGTTAGAGAGAGCCTCCAAGAAATCACACCCATAGGGGGTGAAATTATCCATATAAATTTCCACAGAATCATGGACTAGCTCTGTAAAGATGATTAGAATTTCCCTCTAGAATGTGGCAGGGGAATTGCATAAACAAAAAGGAAGGACCCTATAAGAAAAGGTACCCCAAGGATAGGTGAAGGTGGTTTTATCCTGGTCCTCTGGGATGATCTGGATTTGATTGTAACCACTAAATCCATCCAAGAAAGAGAAGAACTTCTTTCTTGCCAAACCATCTAATACAGATCTTCCACTTTCCATTTTTATTTGGAACCAGAACCAGAGGAGAAACCCACTCACTATTTGAGATGGTGTAAAAGAACCCTGCATTCAACAACTTATACAGTTCTTCTTTGACTATATCCTTAAGCGCTAGGTTCATTCTCCTTTGACGTTGGTGGTCTGGCTTGAAGCCTTCCTTGATGTAAATGTGGTGAGTGCACACTGAAGGGATCACTCCTTTCATTTCCTTGTAAGTCTAGGCAAAGGGATTCAAATTATTTTTTAGCATGTCACGTAACTCCTCTTCTTGAGGTACAGAGAGAGAGGGGTTGATTTTCAATGTTCTTTTTGGGACAAATTCTATCATCTTGACATGACTAGGGCTTGATTAAGCTAAGCATAGATCAATCCAAGGGTTATCTTTGGCTTCCTTCACTAACTCCTTAAGAGACATGGTATTGGGGGGTTGATTCTGGAGGATTTTCTTCATCGGGTCATCTTCATTAGGTGTCCCCCCTCCTATAGTAGCATCTATGGTATAGATTGGAGAAGAGTAGACTTCATCTTATTCCTCCTCTTCTAACCATAAAGGTAAGTCATTCTCCGCAGATGGTTGAGTAGGAGGGTACAAAACCAATTTCTTGCGCAGATGCCCATTTTTAATGGTCATATTCCCAACCTTGCAACTTATGTAAGAATCGACAGTGGATACCCATGGCCTCCCAAGGCCGAAAGGATAACAATTGAACTTTGTCTTAGGTTGGACAACTTATATTTCAACAGGGTATTCCTAGGAATCAATGGAGACCATCACATCCTCAAAAAATCCCTCAGGAGCTATTACGAACCTATTCGCAAGTTGCAAGACTATTGTGGTCTTTCTTAATGATCCCTGGAGATTCAGTTTAAGCAGAGTCTCCTTAGTCATCACATTGATGGCAGCCCGAAGATCAATCAAGGTATGCAGGACAATTATTACATTTGTACATCTACCATAGGACTTCCGCAATCTATATACTTTGGGAAAATCACCCGTCCTAGCATTAAGTAAGACGGTTGTCCAATGACATTAATGGTAGGGGTGTCTTTATTTAATCTTCTCGGATGTTTGAAACACTTATCCTTGATTAACTTGTTGTAGATGGGGACATATTTGATAGCTTGGAGAAGCAGGATTTTAACACACAAATTTTCAGCTCACCCAGAAGTTCAGTCTCTTCTGGGGTGTGCTGGATAGGATGGGTTAATCTCTCAGGAAAAGGAGGTGGATTTGCTTGAGGGACACTTTCCTCCTTTTCCTCTTCATGCTCCTCAGGTGGAGATGGAGGTTGATTATCCAGAAGCACTCTTCCAAACCTGAGGTTAATTTCTTGAATTTCCATAGCATAGGCAGGGTAGGATGTTTCTCCACTGTAGACCTGTTGTGCCTGTCTGTTGTTCGGGTTCAGATTTGGTTGGGAAGGCATCTGAGGTTGTTTAGGTGGAGCAGGGTGTAGGATTTATGGTTGAGATGGAGGTGGAGGTAGTAAAGTTGGAGCTTGGTTGTAAGGGGGCCTCCACCCTTGGGATGGTGTATTCCACTGAATTTGTGGAGGAGCATATGGCTAAAATTGTTGGTTGGCAGGTTGGGAATGGTATTGAGGTTCAAAAGACTAGAGCCAAGGTGTGGACTAGGAAAGATGAGTAGGAGGGCACCAAGGGGGAATGGATGGATGTATTCTGATTAGGGTTGTAATATGAATAGGATTCCCTTGCATGCCTTGCTAGTATGGTCGAGGTCCTTGAGGTCTCCTTTGATTGCTATAACAGAGTTGTCAAGCCACCCCTTTAGTTCCCTGATACATAGCTTTTAATCCAGGCAGAGAAGGGAACTTGTCTGTGGATTTGTTTTCCTCGCAGACTGTGAAGATTTCTATAAGGTTTAATGGACATTCGTTCCTAGGGTGCCTCCTGGTGCATCTAGGGAAGAAGATAACTAAGGTTCTCTTTGCTTCCTCCTGCTTCCTCTTGATCTTCATGGTGTCTATTTGCAGAGCAAGCGTATGCATCATTTCATTCTTAAATCTTCCAACATGTTCCTAATTTCACTTTTTATGGATGTGTTGGAGGAGGACGAACAGGCCAAAGCTTGACTAGCCCTACCCTTCCTTCTAGCTTGCCTAGAATGATTCCTGAAAATTGTCTTGATATCATCATATGCTAACTGATAGATGTTCCCTCCTGACAACAGGTTTAGGGTTTCTAGGAGATCTTCCCTGATCCCCCAAGAAGGACTAGCTTAAGCGATTCAGGATCAAGGGTGCACCTGGCCCTTTTGTAGCTGAGTTGGAATATTTCCTCATAATATTCTAAAGATTCATCATGTCCCAAGGTCATTCTAAAAATTTCCTCTTTGGTATCTTTGGACCTGTAGTAGTCCCTATACTTATTATTGAAGGTTTGTTGCATCTGAGCCCAGGTGGTGATACTGTCCCCAGGTAAACCCATGAACCAGCGTAAGGCTGCATCTTTGAGAGTGGATGGGAATAATTTCAACTTTTGATCATCACATGCATAATCATAAGTTCTGCATATGACAGAAAGCTCAAACAAAAAAGTATCCAAGTATTTTGAGGTTAGGCCATGGAAGTGAGGAAGAGAAGAGGGGCTTGTGTTTTTCATCCTATCATCCCCATTAGTTTCTCTGATGGGAAAAGCACCCTCGAATATGTTCTTAGCTCCTTCTCTATCTCCAATCCCATTTCTATTTTTAACCATGGTGTAAGTTGGTGGAATGGTCTCTTCTTCTTCCCCGATAGGCTCTTCAAAAATATCTGGTTGTTCTCTAATGGATCCTCTAGCTCATAGCCCTCGAAGAAGAGGGAAGGTTGGATGTTTGATGTGGTGGGGATATTTGGCAAAAATTTCCCTAAGTTGTCTCTACTCCTACGAGGCATGAAAGGAGTTTGTTTTTTTTTTCTTTAGGTTTTTTTTAGAACTTCTTGCAGAATGGAAAGAAAGAAAAACCAAATTGAAACTACTTGTTGAATGGAACTAATTGCAGAATTGGAAAGAAAGCAAAACCAGATTGCAACTAGCTATTGAATGTAACTATTTGCAAAATGAGAAAGAAATAAGGTAAGAAAGAAAGAAAGAAAGTAGAAATCACATCTAATCAAACATCTCCTCGACAATGGTGCCAAAAAGTGATGAGCACCAGTATTGCAGCAAGAATGTTGCAACTCCTGGGCTACCAACTTTACTTCATTAACCTGAGGTTCGTACAAACTTGGAGGTGACAGTGTTGTATACATAAATAGATGTAATGGTATACTCTTGTCACTTTTCAATTGGGGCGATAGACCACTAGGGTTTCTCAAACCAGTCTTCTATTGACTAGAAGAAGTCTGATTACCAAATGGAGAAGGGAAAATTATCCTTAATGAAATAAAAGGAATGCTGCCTACTTTAAGGAATGAAATACTGAATTGGAAGATGCTTGTAAAGTGACATGAAATCCTTTAGCTACTCATTGACACCTTTTCTTGCAAAAGGAACCTAGGTTAACCTTATTTATAACATGTGATGATCTAAACTAGCTGAGCATGGAATCTGATCTAGGGAGTATTATAATTGCTCCATGCATGTGCTAATTTAGAACTTGTAGAAAAATCTCTTTTTTGATGTTTTCTTGTTATGAATGCAAATGCTAATCTTTACTTGTTTGTTGGTGGGGGGAAAGGGATGGAGGAAGAGGTCTAGATTGGTCTTCAGGGTATGGAAGCCAAGTGGAGGCCTAATCCAATCTTAAATGACAATTTTGCTAAATTCAGGCTCAAAATAGGCTGCTACAGGGTTTCCTGTAGTACTACTACAGGATGTCCTAGTTCTACTACAGGATGCCTTGTTTTACTACAGGAAACAAGCCAAAAGCTTAGGAGATGGTAGGGAAGGTGAAATGAAGTGTGGGAAAGGTATATGATGGGGGAATAAGGCATGGAGGAGGTGAACACTATCCAGGGCTCAATCAAATGCTTCAAGATGGTTGGATTTGCTCAATGGAAATGGAAATTTTTCTTACAAAACAAGAATTTGGATTTAGGGTTTAGTGGACTTTGGAAACATGGGTGGATAAGGCTTGGATGAGGCAAATGAGATGAAGTCTCCTGGAAATTTATAAGCTCTTGCAAAAACATACACTCTTGTCTGCAATTATGCACAAATTTATCTATACAGGGGAAAGATTTATTAAATGGAAGAAAGCATAATTTTTTTCCAGTGGAAAAATCTATAACCTTTTATTTAAAAAATGAAAAGTTACAATTGCAGATGCATGATGCATTTCCATAAGCTGCCCAATGGGCTCAAGTGCCTTGGCACCCGACACAAAGTTACATGACTAACGTGCAAAAATGATGAGAAAAGAAGAGAGAGAGAGAGAGAGGGCAAGTAGTGAAGGCAAGAAAAACTGAAATACATTTCACGTTTTTCTTCCTTTTTTCTTTTCGACCTTGCGCCACTCTCCTTGGGTGGGCTCGATTGAGGCTATGACTAACTGTGTTTCATCTTTCTGCGAGCTTGATTCCTTGTCTGAATCTGATGTGTTTGATTGGTTGTACCGCTTTATCCCTCTCATGTTCAGGTCTTCATTAATCTTCTCTGCTTGATTTGGGTGAAGCTGTGAAGCCTTGTTGTCTGATGTGGTTTCCTTCTGATTCCCTGTTTCATGATCATCCTCTTCAGCTTCTGATTCTTCATCTTCTGATATCGGAGGGCCTTTCTTTTCAGAATCTCTCTTCTTTACGACATCATCTATATTCTACCATCCTTTGGGCTTCCTTTGTTGTGTCTTGCTCTTGTTGAGACTTTTACATGCACTGTATAGATGACCTGTTTGTTGACATCCCCTGCATCTGAAAGCTGTATTCTCATAGTCCAAATATTGTTTCGACTGTGAATTGTTGAAGTTCAGAATTATACTTTCAGGTAATCCTTGGCTGAGATCTACCTCGACACATATTCTAGCAAAAGTAAAGATTCCCTTTATATGTCTCTCTGCATCAATCTTTAACATTTTCCCGAGGGTATTCCCAATAACTGTTAAGGCCTTGCAATGCCAGAAATGTAACGGGAGGTTATGCAACCTAACCCATACTGGCATCCTTGATACCACCATAGTGTTGGCATCAAAATCCAGGAACCATGGAGTAACAAAAAGTCCAGCACTGCCCCAGAACCATGGCCCTTGATTGAGAATTTTTTCCTTTTCTTCTTCTAAGTGAAAAATTACTATGAAGAAACCCTTAGAGCATAGGTGGATTTGGCAGTTTTTTGTCCAAACCGTGTGGATCCATTGGTATAATGCATCAGTTCTAGGCCAAAAGCCGTTGAATCTACAGATAACAGCTTTTTGTTGTAGATATGAGAATATGTAATTTACCTCTGGTAAGTCCAAGGAGTTAGAGGGGCTCTCCGGCGTTTGACCCACGATATACTGCCCTGGGGGTTCATTAGCTACTGTAGATTCTTTCCCCTTTAGAGGTTCTTTCCCTTTAGCTGCATCGCGATAGGTACCTGTAGGTTTTGAGGAAGCTCCCTTGGATCCACCTCACAATCTTAGATTGAGTATGATGGTTGAGTCCTTTGCAACCCTGTAGTGCTAGAGTGTGTGTTGATCCTGTAAGCAGAGCCCTGAAAATAATAGATTTTGTAATGCAACTGGAATTCCCAGTTTGTCCTGGATCTCTTTTTTTAACTCCAATACACTCATCCATTTCCAAATCTGCACACAAACGTGTCTGCCTTCTGTTGATCTGATAAAAATTTGCTTCAGATCCGCTTAGTCTACCTTGTCCAAGTCCAGTTTTACAGATTTGATTTCTGGATCTGGCGGATTTCCACCTATCTTCTGCCTGGATCTAGGTAGATCGGATAGATCCACCCCGGATCTGCAGTATTTGGCCCGATCTGTTGTGAGAGGTGGTAGATCTGCTACATGCAGGCCCCCTTCTTTGATTGCAGTTAACAGATTAGTATAAAAAACTACAAGTCTCTTCTCGTCGTTCACATGGCGGGTCCTCCTTCCACTCATGTCGCGCCAATCCATCATGGATCTACAAGATTTGGCCCAATCTATTGTGAGAGGGGGCAGATCTGCTACATGCAGGCCCCCTTCTTTGATTGCAGTTACCGGATCTTTGTGAAAACCTTCAGGTCTCTTCTCGACATTCACGTGGCAGTGCCTCCTTCCACTCATGTCACCGTAAGCATCATCATTGTTGGTCATCTTCTGTCCGGCTTTGGTGGCGTCGCCCCTCTGAATAGGGCCGAAACCCCTTTTGCCCCCTCTCAAGCGAAGAAGGAGATGGGCCTGTGGGTACCGGCTGTCGCCGCCAGCAACCAGAGGGGCGTCATCGTCGATCTAGCGGATGTCCGAAACGATCCACAGAAGCTGTGAGGGGATTTTAATCCAATCGAAAAACCTGTTCTTCAGATCCAAAGCCGCAAGGTGAGATGCAGAACCCTGCAGGCGATTTGTTCTACCATCCAAACCCTTAACAAGAATTGGATGCATGACGATAGGAGATCTCAAGATCGAACCCTCGGGAGCCATCGTTTTTTCCTTCCAAAGCATACTTATTACCATCTAGTGGCTAAGTTCATTAATGGAAGTGCTTTGCAACCAATGAAAAACTTAAGAGATCAAAAATGACCACTGTAACTCATCCTAAGAAACTCAAAGACAATGACCTACTCATCAAGAAACCCTAGATTATGTAGTAAAGTAAGAAATTTGTGTTTGGGTTGTATGAAGGGAACCCTCAAGTCATGATCCCATAAGGAAGATGAGGTGAAAGCCACTATCACCAACTTTTCTAGAGTGTCTTTTGGCACTATGATACCATTGATCTAACTAGCCACAAATGGAAAAAAACTAATTAATCATCCAAATACTTGCAAATTAACAAAACCAAAATCATTTCAGCAACTAACTATGAATGTAATCTAAGAATACATGTACAAAAAGAGGAACCTCTACTGCTAGGGTTGGGCCCTAACCCAAGAGCTTCAACTCTCTGAGTCAAATCAATGCTGGATCAAGGGAATGCTTCTAATTTTCATTAAAATATCAAAAATACATAAGAGTCATGAGTCATAATGGCTTAGCTCGAAAATGTCTCTTGGCTACAATAAAAAAAGTTGAATCCTAATGAGGATCTAGGCCTTCTTATTTGTACAACTGAAGTTACCAACAACTTCCTTAAATTTTGGGAGGCTTGGCTTCCAAACTCGAGATCAACTGGTCTTCAACTATCACTCACTTGGCTGCCAATGATCTTAACGGCTCGGCTACTTGTAACTCTGAGTTGATGAGATCTGATAGAGGAATCTTCGAGTGAGTGAGGAGTTAAGGAGGGATATCCAATCTCCTCAAATCCCTCTTGCTTGTCTACTTTGAGTTACTGCACTTTAATTAGCCAAAATTTGCTCCAAAACATACAATCAATGCACATTAGACCACAAGACATGACATCTCACCTTTACCCTTCTGATTAAGCAAAATATAACAAAACATGTAAAGAATTGTGAGAAAAGTTGATTTTAGTAAGGTGGAGAGTGGAATTAAGGTCCATATAATTTACCCATTGATGAGCCTCATCAGGGACCATCTCCCAAGGTGGACCCACTCTCAATCCCCCCCATCTTGAATAGACAAAATATCAATTTCCCCACCATCCCTTCCCTCTGATGGCCTAGTGAGGAAGATGGGAAGCTCTCCAAGCTTCTAAGAGAAGAATTTTTACAGTGAACACCTACCTTAATCACCCAAAGACCACATAAAAGAGAAATAGCAATTACCTGCACGACCAACTACGAAGGTTGCACACCCCAACATACTACTCTAGCCCTGCTTTACCACCTCCAACCTAGCCTTGAAGGGAAAATGACTGCCCGAGAACCTTCCAACTCCTCTTGTCTCCACAAATACTTCACTCCAAGGTCCCAAATGATGGGCACTCTGTGAATTCTTGGTGCTTTTTAAGTTTTAGTGACCGTTATTGCAATGGGCAAAGTCTCCCCTCCTCCAGCGAACTCGGAACTAGTGTTGATGAGATTGTTCACTACAAATGCAATTATCCCTGCAACTCTTATGCTCATTTCATGTCCACCCAACCTTGTTGTCTTTCTCACTGCCTTGACAAATATATCAAGCTTTGTGTCAAGAATGTTCGCTGGGCCTCTTTCCAAAACCACTTGCTATTTCCCTCCTACATTATGACCATTGTGCGTGAGGAGAGTAATACCCCTTAATTGTTCTCGGATCTCACCCCATAAAAGATATTTATTCACAAATTATTAATATAAAAAAAATAATGATTATTTAAATTTATAAATATATAATATAAAACGTAAATAATTGGATTGAAGAGTAATAAATTATCTTTTAATTTAATATAACAAATTTATTTTAATTATTAAAAATAAATATTTTTAAATATATATAAAAATTTAAAATGGATATTTTAATAATATAAAAAATTATAAATGTTAATGCTCCCCTACCTTAGTTTCAATTCATTTGAAATTTAAATTTATAAAGCATAAAAAATGAATAAAAGGAAATTAAGATACCATTATTGATATATTTAAAAGATTGAGAATTAAGATATATTCATGACTGATTTTTTCCACTTTAAATCGTAAAATATATTTTATTTTTTCATGTAATTATTGAATATTTATAAATATATGATATGTTTTTAATATTATTAAGAGGTTATTTTTTTCATTTTGATTTGTAGTATGTCATCATTTTCTTATAATGAATTTAATTTTGGTTATTTAAAAGTTTTTTAGGAACAAAATATTTATATATTTTAAATTTTTAAATTTTAATTTTATTTTATTGAGCTGAGAGGCTTATCCTACAACCAATGTCATATGGTTTGGGTTCGAGTTAGGGTTCGACAATGATTAGATTCGGTTTGAGTTCGAATTTTTTAATGAGGTTCCAATGAAGTTCGCCATTAGGTTCATATATATATATATATATATATATATATATATAATGAATTATAGGATAAAATAGTAAGAAATCAACATTAGTAAACATCAAAAAATTTATCATGGACATGGAAACTTCAAGGATAAATTACAAGCTCAAGTTGTGACATGAGGTTATGAGTTTTGATCTATGAATTTGGTCAATGGCGATGAGGTTCGATCAGGTTCGCCAAACCTCAAAATTTTTTTAAGGTTCGCCAAAATTCGAACCTCAAGGTTAATGTTCGACAAACCTTGTGACATAGCTTGCAACCCATTATGACATGTAACATTGTCTGTCCCTACAACTCATTATGATGTGTAACATTGTACATCCGTCATCAATGTTAAAATTTGGCTCACCTTGGTTGAAATAAAAAAAAAAATCTAAAAATCTAAAAAAAAATAACTATACAAAACATTTAAATAATATCCACTCATAAAAAAAATTAGACTCGAAAAAAATAGATCCCTCTCCACTCATATTAAATGTGTATTTAAAATAAATCTAAGTTAATATATAAAAAAAAATAATCATAATATATATATTAGCGTTCTGGCATGTTGGAGATGAAATTGATAAACATGCAACATTAATGTTTTATTTAGAACAAGTTCTAATTTTACATAAGTGAAAGATATGTATAACAATAAACGTTCGTTGTTCTTTGTTTGCCCTTTAATCGAAGTGATAGGTATAACATAAAATAAACTTGACATGTAAAAATAAATATGACATCCGTCGTAAAGAGTCGGGTAGAATCCGCGGAAATTGTCGCTGCCAAATCCATCATACTTCAAATGGTGTAAGATGGTTAGAGAAAACAGCGGTCAGAGAAATATGCCACCAAAACGAAAGACAACGAAATTGTTAATGCAATCACATAGTGCAAAGGAAATTGAGTGTATGGATTGGAGATAATTGCGGATAGGGGTAGGAAATTGCAAGGCATTTACAGACAAATTGGCATATTCATTTCAGATGAGTGGGCATCGAGTTTTTCTTTAATAAAGAGAGTCGTAGTATTGACAAACTTGGAGCCGCCGTGAATATTGACTTGACTTCATTTGGCAGTAAAAAAGATAGAAGAAAAAATCGTAACCACCACCCCTTCTAGGAAATCTAATAAAATTTTTTCACTAAGAATGTGAACTACCTTTACTTTTTGTACATGGCTATTTTAAATTTTAATGTGAACCTATAAGGGTTCACTTAACTTTCTTCTTCGAAGCGTGTGAGATGTCCATATTGCCTTACTTTGGTGGTGGCCAATATGAGCTAACTGTGAAGCTACTAAGTAGTTGGCTATCCCAGAAAACCATAGAGAGAATTGAAATGGTGAATAAATTCTCATATGACTTCCAGGGAAAGTTAATTTGGACAAAAAAAACTGCAACTATATTTTTTCTGCCAGGCTTATCAATAATAGTTAGATCAAATTGTTGTAACAAAAGTAACCATCTAATAATTCGGGCACTCATATCAGGTTTGTTCATCAAATATTTAATGGCAACATGGATGGTATGTACAAAGGTTGGGTAACCATTAATGTAATGTTTGAATTTGTTCAAGGAATGGACAACAACTAGGAGCTCATTTTCAGTCAATATGTAGCTCAACTCAGCCTTGGACAATTTTTTGCTCATGTGGGAAATGGCATAAGATAGCTTGTCATCTATCTGGCCCAGAGCTACTCCTATAGCTTTTTGCGAGGCATCAACATGTATGTGAAAAGGAAGAGCCCAGTTTGGGCCTCAAAGTATATGTGCAGTAGTCAACTTGTCCTTTAGGTTTTCTAGGGCCTCTTGGCAACTTTATGGCCATAAACATTTAGAGTCCTTGGAAAATAGTCCAAACAAGGGTGAGGCTACTTTGCTGAAGTATTTTATGAATCTCCTATAGTACCCAACTAAGCCTAAGAAAATTTTGACATCCCTCTGTTTCTGAGGCGTAGTTACCCTGTTTATGATAGCTATCTTATTTCGGTCTACTTGCAGTCATTCCTGGGATATTAAGTGACCTAGAAAACTCCCAACAGTCATTAAGAACTCACACTTCTTGGGACTAATGGATAATTTCATTTCCATGAATTTGTTTAATACATTTCCCAAGTTAGAGAGAGCCTTCAAGAAATCATGCCCATGGGGGGTGAAATCATCCGTATAAATTTCCACATAATCATGGAATAGCTCTGCAAAGATGCTTAGGACTACCCTATGGAAAGTGGCAGGGGAATTACATAAACCAAAAGGAAGGACCCTATAGGCAAAGGTACCCTAGGGACAAGTGAAGGTGGTTTTATCCTGGTCCTCTGGGCTGATGTGAATTTGATTGTAACCATTGAATCCATCCAGGAAAGAGAAGAACTTATTTCTTGCTAGACCATCTAATACTTGGTTAATGAGAGGTAGAGGGAAATGATCCTTTTTTGTGGCTTTTTTTAGCTCTCGGTAATCCATATAGATCCTTCACTTTCGATCTTTAGAAGCAAAACCAGAGGAGACACCTACTCACTATCTAATATGGGGTAAATGAACCCTGCATCCAACAACTTCTGAGTTCTTCTTTAATTAAATCTTTGAGGGTTGGGTTCATTCTCCTTTGATGTTGGCAGACTAGCTTGCAATCTTCCTTGATGTAAATGTGGTGAGTACACACCGAAGGGTGCATTCCCTTAATTTCCTTGTAACTCTAGGAAAAGGCATCCAAATTCTTTCTTAGCATGTCACATAAATCTTCCTGAGGTACAAAGAGAGAGGGATTGATTTTCAATGTTCTTTCTAGGTTGAATTCTATCATCTTGACTTGAGTAGGGCTTGAGTAAGCTAAGAATAGATCATTCCAAGCGTTATCTTCGGCTTCCTTCACTAACGCCTCAAGAGACATGGTGCTGGGGGGTTGATTCTGTAGGATTTTCTCAATCAAGTCATGTTCATCAGGTTGCCCCCCTCTTATAGTAGCGTCTAGGGTAAATATTAGGGAAGTGTAGAATTCACCTTCTTCCTACTCTTTTAACCATAAAGGTAAGTCATGCTCCAGAGATGATTGAGCAAGAGGGTACTAGACCAATTGCTTGGACATATGCCCATTTTTAATGGTATATTTCTAACCCTTCAACTTATGTAAACATCGACAATGGCTAACAGTGGCCTCCAAAGGATGGGAGGATAAGCATTGAAATTGGCCTTAGGTTGGAGAACTAAGAAGTTAGCAGGGTATTCCTAGGAATCAATGGAGACCATCACATCCCCAACAACTCTCTCAGGAGCTACTGTGGACCTGTCTGCAAGCCACAACGCAGTTGTGGTCTTTCTTAATGATCCCTAGATATTTAGTTTAAGCATAGTCTCCTTAGTCATCACATTGATGGCAGCCCCAAGATCGATTAAGGTATGGGGGAAAATGGTGCCATCGATGTGTACATCTACCACATGACTTCCAAGATCTAGATACTTTGGGCAAATCACCCACCTCAACATTAAGTCGAACAGTTGTCTAATGACATTAATGGTAGGCCTATCTTTCTTTCACCTTCCCAGATGTTTGAAACACTTCTCCTTAATTAAATTATTGTAGATGGGGACATATTTGATAGTTTGGAGAAGCGAAGTTTTAACACACATATTTTTCACCTCACCCAAAAGCTCAGTCTCTTGTGGGGTGTGCTGGACAGGATGGGTTAATATCTTAGGAAAAGGAGGTGGATTTGCTTGAGGGACACTTTCCTCCTTTTCCTCTTCACGCTCCTTAGGTGGAGATGGAGGTTAATTATCTGGAACCACTTTTCCATACCTAAGGTTAATTCATTGAATTTACACAACATAGGCAGGGTAAAATGTTTCTCCATTGTAGACTTATTGTGCCTGTCTGTTGTTTGGGTTCAAATTTGGTTGGGCAGGAATCTGAGGTTCTTTAGGTGGAGAGGGGTGTAAGAGTTGTGTTTGAGATGGAGGTGGAGGCAGTAAAGCTGGAGCTTGGTTGTATGGGGGCCTCCACCCTTGGGATGGTGCATTCCACTGAGGTTGTGGAGGAGCATATGGCTGAAATGGCTGGTTGGCAGGTTGGGAATGGTATTGAGGTGCAAGAGACCACGGAGAAGGTGTGGACCTCAAGAACTCATCCACTTTCTCTTTTGTGGCTACCTTGACAGCTTTGGTTTCAACCCACTTTGTTAAGTAGTCATTGCACACAATGATGTAAATTTTCTATTTTGATGGAGGATCAATGGGCCTAATGAAATCCATGCCTCACTTGTCAAATGGCTCAAAAGTCATGGGAGGTTGCAAAGGAATGTCATCCCTGGGAGTAGGTTTCCCCATTCTTTGGCAATGATCACACTAGCTAGTATACCTTCTTGCATCCTGTTGTAGAGTGGGCCAATAATACCCAGCTTGTAGTACCTTGAAGGTTGTCCTTTTGGCTACAAAGTGACCTCCACAAGGCCCATCATGACAGGCCAGAAGGATGTCAAAAATGTCCTCCTCCTTGACACATCTTCTTAGAATTTTATCTAGGCCCAACTTGAAGAGATTGCCCCCAATTCAATTTAATGGGCCGATTTTCCTTATAATTCTGCTCTTTCCCTTAGAGGATAGATTTGAAGGGAACTGTGCAGCTACCAAGTAGTTGGCTATGTCAGAAAACCATGGAGAGAGAACTGAAATGGCGAATAAATGTTCATCTGGTAGTTGGGCATCGATCATTCCTTCCTCACCTGCAGGCAAAATCAATCTAGACAAAAAATCTGCAACTACATTTTCTCTTCCAAGCTTATCAATAATAGTTAGATCAAACTATTGTAACAAAAGTAACCATCTAATAATTTGGGAATTCACATCAGGTTTGTTCATCAAATATTTAATGGAAGCATGGTCGATGTGTACAAAGGTCTGGTAACCAGTAATGTAATGTCTAAACTTATTCAAGGAATGGACAATAGCTAGGAGCTCCTTTTCAGTCACTATGTAGCTCAACTCAAACTTGGACAGATTTTGGCTGATGTAGTAAATGGCATAATGTATCTTGCCATCTATCTGGCCCATAGCTACTCCTATAGCTTTGTGAGAGGCATCAACATGTACGTGAAAAGGAAGAGCCCTATTTTGGCCTCAGAGTATAGATGTAGTAGTCAACTTGTCCTTTAGGGTATCTAGGGCCTCTTAGCAGCTTTCTGACCATTAAAATTCGGATTCCTTGGCCAATAGTCCAAAAAAGGGAAAGGCTACCTTGTTGAAGTCTTTTATGAATCTCCTATAGTATCCAGCTAAGCCTAAGAAACTTATGACATCCCTTTCCTTCTAAGGAGTATGGACCGTCTTTATGATACCTATCTTATTTGTGTCTACTTGCAGTCCTTCCTGGGATATTGGGTGACCTAGAAAAGTCATTGCAATCATTAAGAACTTAGACTTCTCGGTACTAAGGGATACGTTCATTTCAATGCATTTGTTTAATACCTTTCCCAAGTTAGAGAGAGCCTCCAGGAAATCACACTCATAGGGGGTGAAATTATCGATATAAATTTCCATAGAATCATGGAAGAGCTCTGCAAAGATGACTAGAATTGCCCTCTAGAATGTGGCAGGGGCATTGCATAAACAAAAGGGAAGGACCCTATAAGAACAGGTATCCCATGGACAGGTGAAGGTGGTTTTATCCTGGTCCTCTGGAATGATCTGGATTTGATTGTAACCACTGAATCCATCCAGGAATGAGAAGAAATTCTTTCCTGCCAAACCATCTAATACTTGGTTAATGCAAGGTAGAGGGAAATGGTCCTATTTTGTGGCTTTGTTTAGCCCTCGGTAATCCACACAGATCTTCCAATTTCCATTTTTATTTGGAACCAGAACCAAAGGAGACACCCACTCAATATTGAGATGGTGTAAAAGAACCCTGCATCCAACAACTTCTGCAGTTATTCTTTGACTATATCCTTAAGGGCTAGGTTCATTTTCCTCTGAGGTTGGTGGTCTGGCTTGAAGCCTTCCTTGATGTAAATGTGGTGAGTACACACTGAAGGGTTCACTCCTTTCATTTCCTTGTAAGTCCAGGAAAAGGGATTCAAATTATTTCTTAGCATGTCACGTAACTCCTCTTCCTGAGGTACAGAGAGAGAGGGGTTGATTTTCAATGTTCTTTTTGGGACAAATTCTATCATCTTGACATGACTATGGCTTGATTATGCTAAGCATAGATCAATCCAAGGGTTATCTTTGGCTTCCTTCACTAACTCCTTAACAGACATGGTATTGGGGGGTTGACTCTGGAGGATTTTCTCAATCAAGTCATCTTCATTAGGTGTCCCCCCTCCTTTAGTAGCATATATGGTATAGATTGGAGAAGAGTAGACTTCATCTTATTCTGCCTCTTCTAACCATAAAGGTAAGTCATGCTCCACAGATGGTTGAGCAGGAGGGTACAAGACCAATTTCTTGGGTAGATGCCCATTTTTAATGGTCATATTCCCAACCTGTTACACTAAAAAATGTCACCTTGACTACTTACAGTTAGTATGGCTCAAATCAACAATCATGCTACCCTCTTAGGCAAGTCTTATGCCTCTGTTATCCATCTCAAACTCAAAGAAGAGAGAAAGTCTTGTAAAAACTATGTTTATCTCTGGGGTCGCAGGTTCTCTCTAGCCTTACCTGCGGGGACGCTGACCATGTTCACAAAAGCTGCGTCCATGGACGCTCTGTATGTTAAAGGACAGGTGCGTCCTTCTGTAAAAGGCAAAATGCGCAAGTTTTATCTTGAAAAAGTTACTTGTGGTTACTTCTAGAACATTCTAGAGGTCGGTTTGATGAAATGGATGCGCCTCCAGTTGGTTCATGTATCTCTATTAAGAGGGAACTTATCCCATCAATAAGGGAGCTATCCCACCCAAAGAGGGGGATGATCCCATTGATAGTGGACCTGAATAACCTCTTTACAGCACTATAAATAAAGACATTGAGCCAGAAGGAGAGGAGGTTGGAGCTATACATTTTCTTTGGGTAAATGCTGCAGGATTTAGGTCTTCCATTAGAACCTTTGTGAGGAGAGATTGTCTTTACATGATTCTACTTGGAAGAGGGTGAGCTTTGTCAAAGTAGAGGAAAACACTTGATGGACCCTGGGAGGAACTTGCACAACACCAAGGCCAGGTTGTAAGAGTTTCTTTGTTTCGTTATTAATACAAACTGGTTTATTTTTCTCAATAGCTTGTGTTAATGAGTTATTTCATGTGTTCCTTGGTCTGCATGTTGAATGTATGTTTTATTATATGAAATACAAGTGCTTGATAATTGTTTGATTGTTTGTGGTTGCAGGAATTGACTTGAAGGAGGAGCTCATCCGGATCGGCAAGGACGGACTACAACAACAGCGTTTTGGAATAAGGTAAGCCTAAACACTTGTAGTTTTCATGTTGTAAAAGGTATATTTAGAGAAAGATTACTCCATTTTGTCTTGTTTGTCGCTAGAGAGTTTAGACTCCTAGGGAGGTCAGTTGTGTCAGCCCAAATGACTTTTTCCGCCACGACAAATTGGCGACTCCACTGGGGAATCCATTAATGAGAGAGTCTTTTCCTTTATATGAACTTTGCTTTGAGAAAATCATTTTTATTTTCTGGTTTTTGACTGTGAGAATTAGTATTTGGGTGGCTTAGCTTTAGATTTAGTTAGATTTGGTTTTTCTTCCTTTTTCCAGAAGGACGCACCCTCTGTATACTGCACAGTGCGTCTTTGGACGCGTTGTTGCCGTTTGCACAGAGCGGGCCCGCACCTGTGACAACGGGTGGCCTGCGTCTTCCTGTAAAAGTTAAGAAAATTCCATTTTTGCTTTAAATTGCTTTTAGATTTTACTTAGTGTTTTCTGCCCAGATCCTTTAGTATCCTGTCAAAAATTCTCACCTGAACTTGTTTTGTGAGCTTTGAGTGTTTTAGTGGATTTCAACGAAGTTTAGACCTAGGGTTTGATTTTTGCATAGGTTCCGTAGTGACTTTGATAGTAGAAAGTTGTCCAGCCTTAGATCTCTCTGGTTAGTCAACCTTCTTAGAAGTCGGGCCTGTCGTAAAGTCTCCTTGTTTGAGCAACTTGCCATTTAAGTTGTTTTGGGTCAAATTTCGAATTGCTTGTTTATAAAGTATTGATTTCCATTTTACAAAAAGAACAAAAAGATTAGAGTTTTGTTTTGGCTAGTTTTTGGTTCTGCAATAAGCTAGTCCTTGATTTGATTGTGATCAAGTAAAACACCTTAGAATAATCATTGTTAGTTTTGGCCTCATTAAAATTGCTTAGAATAAATCTGCCTTTAGTTTGTTTATGAGTGGATTTTCATAGATTTTAATAGTTGGTTAAGATTGATTTTTGGTTATATTAGTTTTATTTGCTTTATTAAAAGAAAAATAAAAAAACATCTTCTTTAAAAGTCTTGTTTCAAGTAGCTTTTTGTTTTTTCAAAGAAGAAAAGAGTTTTTTCATGCATGTAAAGAGAAGTTATGTTTTTATGCTTGGAAAAGAAAATCGAATTGTTTCTTTGATTGTCTTCAATTAAGAAGTTGCTTTTATAAAGATTGCATTCTCTCAACTTTTTAGTTAAAACAATTCATCGAAAAAGCAAAAGTAGCGGATAAATCATCCTAGGTGCATTTTGTAGTGGTTTCGAGTCGATTCAACACACCACTAGTTTCACTTCCATCACCTTTTGACTTAAGAAACAACCTTAAAAGTAACGCTTAAATTAAAATTGAACTAGTAACTTTTATTTTCTAGGGCTCTGAAGCACCAACATAGCTTAGGCTAGGGTCTTGGAGTAGGTGAGTACTTAACTCTCCAAGACTACAAAACCAAACAAATAGTCTATCTTGAGTAGAACAAATCCAATTGTTTCAGTTACATTCTGGGAAAGCTCCTCTTAAAGGAGAAGCACGAGCTCGTGTCCGAACCAGTGAGGGGATCATTCCTCCCTCGTTGGGAATGACGCCAGACAGTACGTATTACAAATGGTAAACCTCGGATTAACCATTGTCGAGGAGCCAGGGGTCACTTATCGGTAAACCTTGGATTACTGTCAAGGAGCCGGTAAGGGGATTGAGCTTGTTACTCTGCCCTTGCGTGCTGTCGGAGTCTAGACTGTTCCCCCAGGTGTAATTGTTGTGATTGGTAACCTTAGTGGCCATAATATCTAGGATTCTGCCCAAGGTGACGGTGGAGGTGTTATAGACATTTTTGTGCCTCGTGTCAAGGAGCATGGAATGTCGATAATTACAGGGATCCTCAGTCCCTAAACATGTTTTTCTTACCCCTAAAAGAACAAGGTCATCAATCAACAGCACTTCCAATCAGTTCTCCACCTGAAAACACTTCAAAACAGGCTTATTTTGGATCATGTCAGCTGCTTAACTGAGCTTCTGCGCTGGAATGCAACTGTCCCACTCTGTACCTACGCTGGAAGTCAAGAACAATGAAGGCTACCTGCGCTGGGCGAGATTGGCCAAGTGGCACAGTCATCCTGCAAGGTGTCGACTGCCCAGGAAGCTTCCAAACTGACACTTGGGTCATGAGATTCGCCCTGTGATGAGTAAGAGGTACTTGATCACCATGTGTAAGCAAGGATCTCCAAGTGGACACAGGAACTGAAGATTAACTGAAGAGGGAGAGGACACAAGGCAGCTTCATGTCAGTCTCAAGCTGACTCATCCTTTCTTCTTCTACCCTATATATAGAGCTCTTCTATGAGGTCTAGGGAGGCTGGAATTTTGTATAAGCAAGGAGGTGCTGTTGGTATACCGCCAGGATTATTGGGTGATTGTTTTACTAGAGGTGAAGAGGAGAGTTCTTGCTGCCGAGGAGGTGCTGCTGGATTGGAGCCAACATCATTGGTTGTAACTTCCTCTGGAACCCTGTTACTTTCTATCAATAAAGTTTGCATGTTCTCCTATATACTTGTTTTACATAGATGCTTTGTGTTTACATGTATATTTGATGCAACCTAATCCATGCTTCAGTTATGAGTACATGTATCTTGTAGTTTGCTCTCTTGTTTTGTGCAGGTTCTGTGTGTAGCTGGATCAGCTAGGAGAGCAAAGAGCTGGGAACGGGATACAAAGAGAGAAGGACAAGGATCGACTAAGCGCAAGACACCAGGTTGGTTGACCTTATTTCCATTCTCTCTGTACTTTCATAAAGTGGAACATGAAAACTTTACCATTCAGTTGTTGCTAAAGACTGTCACCTTTAGAGTAGGGTTAGTGTCATCCGCATCGGATACTTTTCCCCACAACAAACTGGCGACTCCGCTGGGGAGCCTAGTATCTTGTTGTTGTTTGTAGTATTTTGCTATTCATTTCTTGAAGAAAAGAGTACCAAATCGAAAAGCTTTTGACTATATCAAAAGCAAAGTAGAGGGCCTGTTACTCTTGCTCCTTTGCTGAGCAAATTCAAGATTTAAAGAGCTAATCTACAGATGAATCTTTACTCTTTGTGATAGATCTTTATCCTCTTGATCATCCCTTAGCCTGTACATGACCTATAGCTTTTTATTTCAGCAAAAACAGTGCATTTTTGAGCTTTTTATGACCCGGAATTCTTAGCAGACGTAACTCTCGTAAGTCAGTGCAGGCTGTCCACAGGCAGTCTGCATTACAGCGCAGGTAGTCCCTTCGGGAACTGCGCTGAGAGTGAAACTGGTGAACTAGCACCTGCGCTGGTCCAGTCAGCCTTAGTCTAGCTCAGCTCTTCCTCAGTGTCTTGGCCCTGTTTTCACTGTTTTGCTTGCTGATTGCTTGCTGGTCATTGTATTTGCTGTAGACCACTTCTCCTTGACATTATTCCGCCTCAGTTGTGTGATGAAACTGTGAATGTTCTTTCAGTATTTCTTGTTTCAGTTCCAGTTTCCCATTGTGAAAAGCGAACCAATAGCTGTGACCTCTTAGATCCTGAACTGTAAAAGTGTCTTAGTGATCTTATGAGTTAGTGTTATTACTGTTCATGGCTGTTTGAGTTTGTTTTCTTTTCACTTTATGGTTTGAATCTATACATTTCCTGTATTTTAAACAAGTCTATCATAAGGTGTCGTTTTGATTGTGGACAAGCTTGTTTATTTTTACTTGAAAAGTTGATTCAAAAATCATACAACAGTTTCCTTTTGTTAGCATCAACATTAAGGATAACGAAAAGAAATACATGCATTGTGCATTTTGCATTTGACTGTATGCTTGATGATTTAGGAAAATGTGCATTTTAGTGTGTGTTCTTTGATCTGTGGAAAATGTTGTGTCTTTCTCTTTCCTCAAGTAGATTAAGGTTTTCAAAGTTGAAAGATTGAAAAGATTTTGCTTCTCATTCTTAGATTGCATATAGGAAGTTGTATATATACATCTCGTGGCGAACCTGAAAGGCAAACTGTTAAGAAAGATCAACATTAAAATAAACTCAATTTACATAACAACGCTTTGGAATTTAACGCAAACATCTAGAGGTCTAGGTAGAGACGTGTTCCGGCGTCGTTAAACATAGTGACTGTCGATCTCTACGAAGGTGGGTGATTCCTCCTGAGAGTCGGTGGCACTAACACGGACTTGAGCTCCCGCGTACCGTCGAGTATATTGGGAGACCCCTATAGGCTTTTATCCTTTATCCTTAGGAAACCGTGTCGGCCGCCCTACTGATCGCGATGCAGTGAACACAGCATTCACGAAGATCGACCACCCGTACCGTAAAACGTATTCTGTGGTTTCGCGAAAGGTTTGGCACACCCTCTGCCTAGATCTCCAGAGCAGTTTCTTTTGGCCTTTTTCAAACTCTATAACTGAAAAAGTCCAACCGAGCATTTGTCACTTCGGGCTCGTTAATACATCGAAGGCGACTAGAGTCATCTTTAGCTTTTTCTCGACTCTTAAAACATGAAAAAGCAAGTTTGTGTCTAAAAGCGTCGTAAATAAAATTTATCTTAAAGCGGAACATAATCACCTATTATTCCCACGTTGATCTTTCAGTTGAAAAGTATGGAGCCCACCAACCAAGGAAGTAACCTTGGCGGAAGTCCAAATCCCTTCTCCTCTTGGGGAGATGTTGGTGCGCCTCATATGGCTACATTGTCGCTTCCAGGATTGACAATTGGCCTCCCTGTTTGGCTCTTTTCAACTAATGTAGTCCAAATCGCCACTAATCCTGAGCAATCGAATCAACAGTCAGAACAATCTAGAACTACCCACCAGCCTTCCACTTCTTGTGACACTTCCTCTGATCCTTCATCTTCGCAAGGTAGAGCCGGCAAAAGTCAGCCTCCCAAGGAGAAGAAGGAGAAGAAGAAGAGAGGAAAGAAGCAGAAGGAGCCTCTGGCGAAGGCGACTGGGGGCAAGCAGAAGAAAACTGACAAAAACCCACACACTGCACCGACCGGGCCTAAATCGCCATGTGTCATTTGCAAAGGGATCCATTTCCATCGTGATTGTCCTTGTATTCCCCGGATACTGAAGGACTGGTCCCCAAGGTTGCACAATCCGGTAGCATCAACCTCTGGTTGTCAAGTTGATTGCATTCCGTCAACTAGCGAGAGTGAAGGACGAAGAAGGGGACCAAGATCACCCTGTCTATTGTGTGAAGGTAGTCATGCCATCCACAAATGTCCATTCTTAGATGAGGCCAAGAGAGTTTTGGAAGATCGCCCGGTGTCACCGATGCGACTTCCGCCTGGATATCAAAAACTCGCGCCTAATCCCTCGACAGTTGTAAATCCAGTTGACCCTCTCAAGTGGTCAGCTGAAGTGTCGGTCATTGACAATGAACCTACCGAATCCAGACCAGACGAAAGTCTAAAGGTCGAAACGGCAGTTGACCCGGTTCTTCCTTCAGAGGTTCTATCGTCTAATGACTTCGTCATTGAAGATCCATCTTCAAATGACACCGTCGTTGAAGAGTCATCTTCATGCGACACCCTTGCTGAAGAGAACAGAGATGACACCATCCAAGTTCTTTATATCAGAGCTGACTCTGATGAGCGTCAGGGCAATGCGCCCATTCCTTTTTCGCAGGAAGGAACAACATCAGGGTCATATCTGGCCGTATATTCGGTCCCACCACCAAGCAACCTGGTCGTATCCTTTGATTGGAATCAACTAGGCAGACCCCGGTTACCAGCCAGTATACCATTCAGAATCATTGTCCAGATCTATAGAATGATTATAGCTGGTACTATCATTGATGAAGGGGCGTCTGTGAGTATCCTTTCCTCTATTGCTTGGAAAGCACTGGGTTCCCCAGCGCTTTTACCTGAGTTGAGAAATCTTTCAGGTTTTGATAAAGGAACCAGTCGACCATTAGGGATCCTCCCCGATGTACCTGTTACATTAAAAGGGAAGACTGTTGAGATGAACTTGTTGGTAGTCCAAGGACCCTTGGATTATAACCTACTCCTTGGACGCGACTATATTTATTGCATGGGAGCGATAGTCTCCTCACTCTTTAGAGTAATGTGTTTTCCACACGAAGGAAGGATGGTCAAGCTCGTAGACCAACTTTCATTTCCGGGATCTCGCATAGCAAATAGTCAAATACCAATCCTAAATGGTCTGTTTACTCAAGATACGCCTCCACCCCCGGTCCTACTTCCCGATGAGTGCGAGTGATTCGGAAAGCAAGACTAGGACCCAGGGGGCATGCACCCTGGTCTGCTTCGGGCAGAAGAAACTCCGGGTATAAGGAAGAATTTCCGCAGAAGAATATGACTGGTCCGTACCCCGTCCGTAGGAAGTGGGGTTGTTCTGGAATAATAATCTTTTGTTAAAGTTATGTGTCTGGGAATCATTCACCTTTGTCTAAAAAAGTGGGCAATGCCCAAGTAGGAATTCCCTTATTGCAACAAGTAGTCCACATCTTTGAATTCAAGCCTCACCCATCGAAACATGTGTTTTGAAGGATAAGCAGGGGCAGTCAAGAAAGAAGAGGACCGTATTGTTGTGACAGAGGGTAACCATCTTTGACAACCCAATGATAGACACCGCCGAAGAAAGAGATCAATTTGCGGCAGCAAATAGAACCGTCTTCGGATAATAAGAAAGAGGCAAGCCTCCCTCAATAATACCAATGTTTTATCTTTGAGTAGTGTTCTTCTATTGTCACAAATAGCTGTTTGTTAAAAGTGGGCCGACAGGAAGTCTGAGTACTGCGTAAGACCCCTTAAAATAACGAGAAGACAAGTATCGTTAACATTAGATTGGCAAGATGACAAGTAACTGTGAACACCCAAAGAAAAACAAAGGTAGGGGAGAGGAGGGGCAGCCTCGAAATTCTATCCTATACCTGGGGGCATGCAACCTTTTGGAATGCAAGCAAGGGACGACTATTTATTTTTTTAAATTTTTAGGTCCTCCCTTTAAACCTGTAGGTCTAACCCGTTAAACTCGTAGGATTAGCCGTTTCCGAACTTGCATAAAGAAAGCCTGTGGGGCAAAAGTAAAATTTGCCAAAATTAGAGCATAGCTGGAGTAAGGCATAAGCTCTATAAAAATTGGTCCTTACGAGAGGCGTTCTTCATATGACTGGTATATCGAGCAGTTTTAGCATATAGTTCATGCTCGTTAAAAAATAAATGCAAATCCGAGTAGTTTTAGGCCTGAATCCATGCTCGTTAAAAAATAGAAAAGTGTGAGCAAAAGTTTTCCCCAGAGTTCAAGCTCATGGAAAAAATGAACCGGTAAATAACCTTTTGAGATCGTAAATTCATCAGCCATAAAAACCTTGATCGTGTTGTCATCCATCACCTCCATTGTTCATTTTGTCCGAGCATTCACTTCCATTTGTGTGTTTACCTCTTTTGAGAAACAGCTGCGAAGAGTGATTCCACCTAGCCATCCTCGTTACACTGCCGTGATTGGAAAAATCCAACCAGTACCTGGAATCTGTAGCTATCCCTGTTTATCACTCGTTCCTCAAAAGACGAGTCTTCTTTCAGCTCTTTTCACTGACTCGTAAAATATGAAAAGTTTGCCGAGTTTTGGCCTTCCAGCTCGTTAAAAGACCGGAACGCTATCCCTCCTCTAAATTTTAATCTTTTTGGACCTGAGGGATTATTGCACAAAAGGATCGAGCGCTTGTCTTGTTCGGCTCGTTAAAAGTACCGAACAGCCATCCCTTCTGTATTGTTTTATACTTTTTCGGACTTAAGGGATATGCTGACGAAAAAGGAATTATGGAGTTGGCTTTCTGTACCTTTTCAGACTCTCTAAAAATGAAAAGGACCGAGTTTTCTTTGTCGTTAGACTCGTTAAAATGATTAAATAGCGACAAACTTGTCTTTAGACGAGAACGAGTTTCCCTATCGCTAGGCTCGTTAAATCTTAGCGATGGGCTTGCCCGAAGGGCAGGTTATAGAACAAGCATATGTTATCCTCCTCAAGCTTGACAAAAATAAAGAGGTACTGGTCAGAAATGACTGGGGAAAAATTGGGAGAACATCAAAGTTTAAAGGTAGCAAGTCACTCTTGAACATGACACTTTTCCTCCGTACCACATCGGGTTGGGTTGTTTCATTCACCGGTCTCGTCACCATGGTCCTCGCCACACCATCCATTTGGGGTAATGCTACCGATCCATCGCATCAGTGTCGTTATATGTTCAAGAGGGGTCATTCTGAAAGTGTCAACCGTGTCCCATCCACTACCATACATTATCCTTCATCCATTTCATGATCGCCACCCTGAATCATATGTCACAGTTTGTTTCCACCTCCACTAAATCATTAGCTCCGTTCCGTGTCATTGATGTGGGATTCATTAAGGCCCTCCTTTGACGGATCGCTTCTTGTCGACATCAGCTCATTATCCAAGAAGTTGATCTAGGAACACCCCTATCAGTACTTTGAAGCTTGCATGCCTCAATGGCAAGTTTCTCACTTCCGGCGACAGGTATACATCAATGACCTTCGACCAGAAGATTTTGCGTGGCGTTCGACGCCAAGTCCTTTATTCACGCCACATGAATTGTACTGCAGTACCTTGAGGGTCATTGTCATTATTGGTGATTCCTCTCGCGCTTGTTAACGGTTTTCATTATTGACCGGTAATCAAGCGATGTCTTTCCATGTTCAACTTCAGCGCATTTCTCACATGGATCGACTTGTACTTAGAGTGAAGATCGAACGAGTTTGAAGACCCCAGATCTAGTTTCATCCATCCGGGCTGCGATATATATTCAGGAATATAAAGCACATTTGCCATGTACATCATTGCAGCAGATGATCATCCTATCAAAGGATGGTAATTTCAGCGGAAGATTATCAGTGTGTCATCAGACGATCGTCTGTTATATGTACCAAAATGTATTTATAAAAGCTGAGCATGGGAATGCCCGCCTCAGCTAGACCATGAAATTTGAATGAAAGATAATGTATTGTATTGTATTGTATTACAGGGCACTCTCCTCAGCACTGGAACGAACTTCGGACCCTCTAGCTAAAGCATTTCACCCGATGAACGGCCTCATACTTTAGGGGGCAACTGTTATAGACATTTTTGTGCCTCGCGTCAAGGAGCATGGAATGTCGATAATTACAGGGATCCTCAGTCCCTAAACATGTTGTTCTTACCCCTAAAAGAACAAGGTCATCAATCAACAGCACTTCCAATCAGTTCTCCACCTGAAAACACTTCAAAACAGGCTTATTTTGGATCATGTCAGCTGCTTAACTGAGCTTCTGCGCTGGAATGCAACTGTCCCACTCTGTACCTGCGCTGGAAGTCAAGAACAATGAAGGCTACCTGCGCTGGGCGAGATTGGCCAAGTGGCACAGTCATCCTGCAAGGTGTCAACTGCCCAGGAAGCTTCCAAACTGACACTTGGGTCATGAGATTCGCCCTGTGATGAGTAAGAGGTACTTGATCACCATGTGTAAGCAAGGATCTCCAAGTGGACACAGGAACTGAAGATTAACTGAAGAGGGAGAGGACACAAGGCAGCTTCATGTCAGTCTCAAGCTGACTCATCCTTTCTTCTTCTACCCTATATATAGAGCTCTTCTATGAGGTCTAGGGAGGCTGGAATTTTGTATAAGCAAGGAGGTGCTGTTGGTATACCGCCAGGATTATTGGGTGATTGTTTTACTAGAGGTGAAGAGGAGAGTTCTTGCTGCCGAGGAGGTGCTGCTGGATTGGAGCCAACATCATTGGTTGTAACTTCCTTTGGAACCCTGTTACTTTCTATCAATAAAGTTTGCATGTTCTCCTATATACTTGTTTTACATAGATGCTTTGTGTTTACATGTATATTTGATGCAACCTAATCCATGCTTCAGTTATGAGTACATGTATCTTGTAGTTTGCTCTCTTGTTTTGTGCAGGTTCTGTGTGTAGCTGGATCAGCTAGGAGAGCAAAGAGCTGGGAACGGGATACAAAGAGAGAAGGACAAGGATCGACTAAGCGCAAGACACCAGGTTGGTTGACCTTATTTCCATTCTCTATGTACTTTCATAAAGTGGAACATGAAAACTTTACCATTCAGTTGTTGCTAAAGACTGTCACCTTTAGAGTAGGGTTAGTGTCATCCGCATCGGATACTTTTCCCCACAACAGGAGGGAAGGTCCCACTGTACCTGGAGCAGACGTCGGCTATACTCACTTGGATTTTCTGGGGGGTTCGCTTCACTTCGAGACGGTTAAAGTGGAGGAACTTGGTCCAGTCTATTCATTAAGCAGGTTGTCGGCATAACTGTTCCACCCGCCATTTCTGTACTGAATCCTGCGAGGTTGGACCTAATCACCAACTAGCGCTTTTGGTCCGGAAGATACTGTTTGTGTGTGCTTTGACACTCTAGATTATTTAGGCGTGTGCTTCAAATTTGTTTGGTTCTTTAGAAGACTTAGGTGGTTTGATTTGAAATTTTTTACTTTGTTTTCGTGTGTTGTAGTTAAAAATCATTAATTGTGGCGGAATTACCGAGACGGTCCCGTCGCATTGCGGGCCAGTCTCCTGAAGTTGTTTCTGTGGCCGAATTGTTGAGAAGATCCCGTGAACTTAGGGGTTCACCTCCTCGAGACGACCCCAGTACTTTAGAAGGTTTAAAGGTCCTTGTAACTCCTTCTAGGGACAGTAGAGTAGGTTCACCTGAAGAAGGAGAGTCTTCCTTGGTAGTCCATCCAGATTACCAAAGTTTAGAAACAGGTTACAATCCCGAAGCTGTTACAGTTTCCGAGCTTACTGGTAGTTTTTCATCTGCCAGTGAAACAGGCGAAGAACCTGAAATTTCCGAACCTGTTACTCCAACTCCTAGTGTTCCTGGTTCACCAAGAATTAAAAGAATTATCACCGAAAATCTTCCTGTTGGATTAATTGCTATAGAAGAACTTGTTCCAGAGGAAGAAATAGGCATTTCTGATTCTGAAGATATAATCACCCTTGATTTAAGGGAGCGTGAATCCATCTTTTACAGTCCTCCTAGAAGTGAACCTTGGTACCTTGCTTTAACCAATTTTTTAGACAACTCAGTAGGTTTTTCTACACCTCGTACTCCTTTTCCACCTAGAGGCATTCATACTCCTGTAAATATGTCTGGTCAGTCATCTGTGTTTACGCAAAGTCCTGAATCATTTTTACATGATGGTCCTTCTGTTCCTGCTGGGTATCAATCACTTTCTGGTACCTTTTCAGGAGCATCTCCTCGACCCATTGATCATGGGTTATTAGTTGGAAACAATGGTAATGTACCATTGAGTATAGGTGATGTTTATATGATGTCAGGTTCAACTCCCGTTAACCAACCTCAAGGTGGCCAATTACCGCCTGGGGGGCAACCTTCGTTAATGCCTGGGGGGCAACCTCAAGGTACTTCATTCGTGTCTGGGGGGCAACCTCAAGGGTATCAACCCCAAGGGTATCAACCCCAGCCTCAATATGTACCCCAAAGTCAACCTCAGTATCAATATCAACCTCAAGGATGGCAACCTCAAGGATGGCAACCTCAAGGGTATCAACCCCAAGGGTATCAACCCCAAGGGTATCAACCCCAAGAGTATCAACCTCAAGGATACCAACCTCAAGGTCAAGGTCAACCCCAGTACTCGTATTTACCTCAAGGTTATCAACCTACGGGTCAATACCCTGGTCAAAGTTATCAACCACCTCAAGGGAAATCATATGGGACTGCACCTTACAGTTATCAACCCTATCCTCAATACGGCTATGGATCTCAGTATCCTCAACCTGTTACGAGTCAGTACCCTGGATTGTTAACATGGGATCCGTCACAGGGTCAACAGATGTTGCAGCCAAGTATACAGTCGTCACCTCAAGCAGGACAACCTGTAGTTCCTGGTCCACCCCAGCAACCGCAACCTGTCCAGTCAAGTGTTCAGACCCCTGTAACTTCGGTAGTTACTCAGCCGCCAATTGCACCTGGTACTCCACCTCACACGGCTGCAGCAACTACCGCTACATCTACCATGCTTACTTCTGGAGTATCGGCAGCTCCGGTTTCTACAGTCCCTGTAACCGCTCCTCAGACATCTGTACCGTTGTCTGGATCTATGGTCCAAACCACCGTCCAGATGCCTGTAGGCCCACCTGGTACAAGTACGGTTGTTACTACTCAACCTCAATTTGTTCAACCTCCGTACCAGGGACCGTATCAACCTGCGCAAGCTGCCCAACAACCGGCTTACCAGTATCAACCGTATCCTGGGTACACTTATCAACAACCTCAGCAACCCCAGTACGGTCCGGTTAATCCTGGTTTTCCAGGAGGATATAATATCCCAAATGCGACTCCTGTTCCTAGTTATCCTGGATATCCTCCTCCTGGGGCTGGTATTGTGACTCAGAATTTTAGAGATCCTAACCGGCAGTTACCGTTTATTGCAACTTTAGATTTACCCGACTTGACGCGCCTAACGAACGATCCAATTCAATATCTTCAGTTCTGGCCGCCAATGCCAAATAAGTTGCCCAGCGATATACCCAAGTTCGAAGGTAAGTCTGGAGAGGATCCATCCAATCATGTGATGACTTACCACCTCTGGTGTGCATCAAATTCCATCTCAGATGATTCCATCCGCTTACGTCTTTTCCAGCGTACACTCATTGGTCTCGCGGCCAAGTGGTACATTGAGTTGCCACGGGCCTCTTTTTACAACTTTAGCCAGTTAGCTACCTCGTTCTTAACTCATTTTCAGTTACCAGTCAGATACGATAATGGTACAGAATTATTAACTTCGCTAAAACAATCGACATCCACGTACATTTCTGATCACATCCATGAGTGGAGACGTCGAAGGAGATTAGTGAAAGTTTTTATCCCGGACCAAATCTTAGCTGAATGGTTTGTCAAATCATTATTACCAAGAATTACTGAAGATGTAGCTAAGGCCGGAGTAGTTACTGAGGAGCAAGTCATTGCTCAAGCACAGTACCTTGACTTAGTTTACACTCAGTCGGGTACGTTACACGAGAAAATTCCGGATCTTCCCAAGTCAAACCAAATCGCTGCTGCTCCTTCGGGATCTCATGCCGCTGATGGTATGATTGGTATCGTGACTACGAAGAGCAAGAAGAAGTCTTCCAAGGCTTCAACTACTCCAATTATCACTTTGCCTGATTCTCCGACAGGAGAGTCTTCTCCTGAACTCACCGCCGACATTCACGCCGTAGAGTCATCTACGGCCAAACCAAAAAACGGTGGAAAGAAGAAAGGAAAGAAGAAGGCCAAAGCAGACAAGGCTCCAAAGGAGAAAACAGAAAAGTCGGAAACCAATGACGAAAAGCGCAAACCTCGCTATCCTTGTCTCATTTGTGAAGAAGATCATTTTACGAGAGACTGCCCTCATCGGGCCGAGGTAGTGAAAATAGTCAAAGGTTCTCCCACTCCTGCTGTGTTAAAGAATCCATTTCCAGAGCAGGAAAATAAGATGATAGGTTCTTCTTCGAATGCCAGTGAAGAACCCATTTTGATGATGTCTCATGTCAGGATTGCGACTCGATCGCAAGATTATGGTAGTAAGGCTCCTGTTGATGGTAAAGAAGCAGAATCTTCTCACTCTAACCCATCAACCTCAGCTCCTGGTTCCGATCCACTACAGATCGAAAAACCTAACCCAGACTTAGTGATTAAGCCGCCCGCCAAGGGTGTACTTCGAAGGTCTGCTTTCAATCCACATGCGAGAGCAGCCCAGAATTACAACATTGTTGAAGACTTAGCTGTTTCACCTTCAGCAATGTCGGCACTCGAAGTGCTGCAATCATGTCCAGCGCAACGAAAATTGCTTTTGTCGGCTATTGGAGCTGTCGATGTTCAGGACCCGAACCTAATGATCTTTGATCTAGAAAATAGTACGCCACGTCTCTCCCATCAAATGGCTTTCCAAATCCCAGTGATAGTAAAAAACAGGCCTATTCATCGGACTGTGATTGATGAGGGAGCTTCTACGTGTATTATGTCGATTCAATGTTGGAGATCGCTTGGTTCTCCTTCGTTGAACCAATCCCCCACCATCCTTAAGGCCTTTGATGGCCGTGGGTTCCGTCCGTTTGGTATTCTACAAGAATTGCCTATAGGGGTCGAAGGTAAAACCGTTAGTCTGGATGTGGAAGTGGTTGATGCCCCTCTAGACTACAACCTTCTTTTGGGTCGAAGTTGGTCATATGCTATGACAGCGGTCGTTTCATCGGTCTTCAGAGTCATTAAGTTTCCACATAACGGTAAGATCGTGACTATTGATCAGCTGACATACTTTTCATCCGACCCATCCTCTTCAGAAACTATCCAACATGTTGGTAAAACGACAATCCCTTATAAGGACATTGGTGTAGGTTTAGTTAAGGATTCCGGTTTACTGGGAACTTTTCCTCTCCCTCCACTCAATGTAGACCCTTCGTTTGCAACGATTCATATGATCACGTCAGAAAACATTATTCATGATGATCCTTGGTATGTTCCCTCTGACTCTGAGCTAGATTCACTCGGTGATGTTATGCCGTTGAGTCCGTATGAAATTGCTTATGAAGCTCTTATGTCTTTTACCGATTTTCATTCAACCGAAACCGACCAAATGAATGTGGTCAGTGAAGAGTCACTTTTCACCTCACCTTTAGAATGGATAACGTTTCCCGAAGACGTGTCATCTGACGAACGACTTCGCGAAATCCTAAGTGTAGATGATCTACCATGGGAAGATCTCCATCACAGATCTTCGTTTTTACCTAAGGGCGATGCTTTTGAAAATGATTTTTCATCTATCTTTACCGCTGAATATGTCAAAGACGCTCAGGATCCAACGAAACATTCTGATTCAGAGTTGAATTTAGGGAATATTTCTCGTACTATTCCCATTGATATATCAGTGAAGCCCGGAATTGAGGAGAACATTCATATAGGTGCCGCATGTACTGAAGAAGAAATCCAAATTTACAAGGCCCTATTCCAAGAATTCCGCGACGTGTTTGCCTGGTCTTACGAGGAAATGCCAGGAATCGATCCTGCCATTGTTGTTCATGAAATCAAAACCTACCCGGATGCTAAACCCATTCGGCAACGGTTGCGTCAGATTCACCCTCGAAAAGCAGCTGCAATTAAAGCAGAAGTCGAAAAGCTGTTGAAAGCAGGTTTCATTTATCCGATCCCGTTAACGGATTGGGTATCGAATATTGTTCCCGTCAATAAAAAACAAGGAACAATAAGAATCTGTATCGACTATAGGGATATCAATCGAGCTTGTCCAAAAGACAACTATCCTACGCCTTATATCGATCAAATTATTGATGATTGTGCCCGAAGTGAGATGTTTTCCTTCATGGATGGTTTCTCAGGCTATAATCAAATCAATATTCTACCTGCCGATCAACCAAAAACGGCATTCATTTGTCCATGGGGGACATTTGCTTATTGCAAATTACCTTTTGGGCTTAAGAATGCCGGCGCTACTTTTCAACGGGCCATGTCTTATGCATTTCATGACATCAAGCACATTGTGCAACCCTATCTCGATGATTTGCCTGCTCATTCTTTACGTCGAGCTGATCACCTTGTCCATCTACGAGCAATCTTTATGAGGTGTAGGCATTATCGAATTCGGTTGAATCCCCACAAGTGTGTTTTCTGTATAGAAACAGGTCGATTGCTGGGATTTGTTGTTTCCAAAGCCGGCATTCGCGTCGATCCCTCGAAAGTCGAGGCTATCATCCAATTGCCTCCTCCTTCGAGTTTGCGCCAACTCCAAAGTTTGCAAGGGAAAGCGAACTTTTTACGCCGATTCATCCCAAACTACGCCGAGGTCACTAAAGGTTTTACACGGTTGTTGAAACAGAACGTACAATTCTTTTGGGACGAGATTGCCCAACAATCTTTTGATGCACTAAAACACGCGTTGACCCATGCACCGTTATTGCATCCTCCCAACTACAACCAGGACTACTTCTTATACCTCGCAGCTTCGCATTCCACCATTGGAATGGTGTTAGTTCAAGAAGATGAATTCAAGGCAGAGCATGTGATATATTATCTTAGCAGAACCTTAAATCCCACTGAGTTAAAATATTCACATGTGGAGAAATTGGCCCTGGCAGCCGTTCAAGCTGTCCAGCGTTTTCGTCACTACATTCTTCTCCGCAAAACTACGGTTATTTCGGATTGCAACCCTATGATTTATCTCTTGACAAAACAACTGCTAGGGGGCAAGTACTCTAAATGGATTGTCATCCTGCAAGAGTTCGACTTGGAGTTTGAGAAGTCCAAGTCTAAGAAATCTTTAGTCTTCGTGGAATTGATGTGTGATTTCCCGAGTGCTGACACAGAGACTGTGGCAGAGGAGTCCATTGCGGACGAATCTTTGTTTCTTATTAGCACTGTAGATCCGTGGTATGGGGATATAATCATCTATCTCCAAACCCAAACCTTTCGGCCTGAAGCTTCCAAGGAAGACCGTCGAAAAATTCGGTTTCAATCCCAGCAATACAGAATTATTGGAGATACACTTTATCGCCTGGGGGCAGACTTAGTTTTTCGACGTTGTTTAACTCACGATGAGGCTGAGAGAGTTTTGAATGATTGTCACTCTGGAGCATGTGGCGGTCATATGTCTGGGTATGCCACAGCTCAGAAGGTGTTGCGCGCTGGCTATTTCTGGCCGTCTATGTTTAAAGATTGTATCCTTGCCGTCAGAAAATGCCACAACTGTCAAGTGTTTGATCGAAAGATGCGCGCTCCACCTGCTCCTCTCCACCCTATAATTGCCGCTGGTCCATTCGCCAAATGGGGTATTGACTTTATTACTTGTAACCCTCACTCGGCCGGGGGGCATGCGTATATCATCCTCGCGGTTGATTATTTTACTAAGTGGGCCGAGGCGATGCCTACATTCGACGCAAGCGGCAAGACAGCTGCAGTTTTCGTATTCAATCATATCATAACTAGGTTTGGTGTCCCACAAGCAATCATTACTGACCATGGGAGCCATTTTCGAAACGTCATGATGACTGAGCTTACAAGCCAGCTTGGTTTGCGCCACGATAGCTCTACTCCTTATTATCCGCAAGCCAACAGTTTGGTTGAGTCAATCAACAAAGTTCTAGTCATCATGATTCGACGAATCATTGGTATCCATCGAACGAATTGGCATAACATGTTATTTTCGGCGCTATGGGCATATCGAACTTCAGTGAAAAATTCAACAGGTTTCACCCCTTTCCAGCTAGTTTATGGCTTAGAAGCTGTGTTACCTATTGAATGCGAAATCCCATCACTTCAAATGGCTGTCGAATTACTTCCAGCTACTTCCGAAGAGGAGAAACGGTTGTTATACTTGGCTAAATTAGATGAGACTCGACGTGACGCTACTTTAGTTATCGAGACTCACGCAAAACGAATGAAAGCTCAGTACGATAAAAATGTAACTCCTCGAAGTTTTTCGGAAGGAGACCTAGTACTATTATATGATCAAGCTAACGATAAGCTAGGTGCCGGAAAATTCGTTCCCATGTGGCATGGGCCCTACATTGTAAAGCGAAAGCTAGCAAAAGGGGCTTATGAGCTAGTTGATTTTGATGGGGACTCTTTGGGCAAACCCAGAAATGGACTTTACCTAAAGAGGTATTATGCTTAAAATGATGGGTATGGAGAAATTTTTAGATAGGTTAGATTTTCTTTCTAGCTAGCAAGTGTGTTAGTTTAGTCAGTGTGCTTAGTTTAGCGAGTTTGGTTTTCGTCATTATTCTGGCTTATCTTGGTTTTACTCTTGATATTGTAGATGTCGACGCCTCTCCAAACATACATTGGATTTGCTGATGGTGCTTGTCGTAGTACATGGAATATCTCTTCCGCAGCCTGGGTTATCTATTCACCCTCTGACGAGTTAGTTTCTATGCATGGGGTAAGCCTCGGTCAAACAACGAATAACATTGCAGAATACAGTGCAGTGGTTGAATTATTATCCGAATCTATTTCATTTGGAATTCGACGTTTGATAGTGAGGTTAGATTCTGAACTTGTTGTATTACAGCTTAATAGAGTTTATGCCATTAGAAATCCTGTGTTGTTAAGGTTGTTTTTGAGAGTGCGTCTCTTGGAACGTGAATTTGATTACATTGAATATCAACATATTCCAAGGTCCCTTAATACATTAGCAGATGCAATTGCTTCTCGAGTGTTGGACAGACATTTATAATAATCATGCAAGTAAATTTAAAAACATTTCATCATACATGTTAAACAAGATAAGCCGGTAATAGTGATATATATAGATAGAAGTGTGTCCAAAAAATATATACATCGTCTTCGATCATAGGTTGAGAACACCTTATGATCGGCAAAATGATAGTACAAAAAGTCAAAAATGTCACATGTGACTACAAAAAGTGACTAGTCAATCACTGGTGGTGCTCTCTGTACGACACCACTGCGCGGGCTACCTTACGCAAAAATCTCCTAAACGGTCCAGGGACCGTGACTACAAAACGCTGAAGCCTGATAGGAATGTCGTCCATAGTAGTCTCAGGTATGTCTGCCGTGAAACGATCTAGGTCATGCTCCAACTCAGCTAGTACGTCTGCAGCCGCGTCCTGTGGGGCCGGTACCGGTGCAGCTGGATGTCGTCTATCATAAGGCCGGAGATTGGCTGGACGCTGTGGACCAACATCTGCATTTTGAAAATTTTACTGTTAGTTTGAGACGATATATATGAAAAATAAAAAAAATACATAATTAGAAAACTTGTGAAAATAAAAGTACCTCTGTCGTCCCATTGTTCTCCCTGTGGAAGAACCATGTCCGGATCACCTCTGAAATCCATTCCGGCATACGGAAAGTCTTGTATCACAAAAATCTGGCCCTCTAACCAGTCAAAGTAACTGTCTGAGAATCGAACCACTGCCGCGCCCTCGTCAGGATGCTGGGCCATCACCGTAACCCATCGTATCAGCTTTGGCTCCCGAGGACCCAAGTCATCAACAGTGAGTTGCTGAGGGATCAACATTGGAACTCTCTCCAAGGCAAAGCTCACGACTATAGGCCCATATCCAAAAGTCTTTAGTCGTCCGTTCTTTGCCTTGGTCAGTTGGCTCTTCATATGAGCCGACACAGCTTCACACCAGTTGAAGATGGTGCCTTGGTAACAGTCAACTGCCATCCGCATTTGGGATCCGGAAGCAATGTGTAAAGCGGCCGCGCCGCAAATTCTGGTGACCGTGAACGCAATAACTTTGAGTTCAGGCAGAGTGATGTGTTTTATCTCTACGCCTTTTTTATGGTGAGTCCCAGGTCTGCACCATTCCTCGCGGAGATCATCAAGGGATTGGCCACCCGGCCTGGTCCCCGCAAGATTGAGTTGCTCACCTCTGTTTGGCAAGCCAGTAAGAAAGTATACATCCGAGGGCTCTATCTCGAGTTGGTGCCCTCCTATGTAAAAGCATTGATCTTGAACGTTCCATCGCTCAACCAGCCATTCCAAGAATCTTACCTGGCCCCTCATGCCCGGTATGGTCCAATATTTGTATAACCCGCATGTTCTTAAGGCATCTAGAGAAGGTTGGTGGTTTATTGCAGCTTCATCTTCCTCTACATGCTCTCTCTCTCTCCAGTCTAACATGATTAATGCCCTGCATATCAAAAAAGACAGTTAGAAATTGATTTGAAGTTTTTTGGTGGTTTTTTGAGGGAGTTGGGGTTTTCAAATGCGCACTTCCCGGAAGACGCACCCCAGCTTTGTAGCACAGGGCGTCCGGACGCAGCTGGCCTGAAGGCGGGCTGCGTCCCCCGACCATTTTCCCGTGTGAGAAAAAGTCGGGGGACGCAGGTCACCCGAAGGGCACCTACGTCCGCCGAGAGGCGCATTATGAAACCAAAACCCCCCCAAAAAATGAAACTAAGACCTAAAACTTAATTCTAAACGGATAGAAATGCAGAGTAGGATGTGTAAAATACCTCGATGAAGCGGCGTTCGATTCCGACGGTCAGATTTTCCGCAGCAACCACGGGGAGTTTCTTGTCAAAAGCTCCTTTTTCAACCTCCAAAGTCAAACGGACAAAGGGATTTCGAGGGAAATTGTAATTTTCACAAATAAAAATATCAGAGTCATCTTTTAAGCCCTTTTTCTGACTCCTAAAACATGAAAAGATCGCCGAGTGTTTCTTTTACACTCGTTAAAACGGAATTAAAAGACAGTCCCCTTTTAGCTCTTTTCTGACCGTAAAATCAGGAAAATATTGCCGGGTTTTTGTCGTTTCAAACTCGATAAGGAAATAAAACGACGTGTCTTTGATCGCTTTTTACTTTTCAGGTCGACGACACTATCATGAAAGTACTCCTTGGTCACAAGATCAAGCGGTTCCCCCAGGTATTATTTTATACTTTTTCGGGCTTGAGGGACACAAATTTACGAAAAAGTTCAACGTGGAGTTTCCTTAAGTTTTTCAGACTCTCTAAAAATGAAAAACACCGAGTTTCTCCTATACTGGGCTCGTTAAACTTTTACAGTAAAGGACCTGTTCAATTACAAACAGGAACGAACCACTCCTTCCTAGGGTTCGAATTTAAACTAGGTTGGACTCGTCCGAAGGATGAGCTTATAACCAAGCATATGTTATCCTCCTCAAGCTTGTTAAAAATAAAGAGGTACTTGCTAGAAATGGTGGGGGAAAAGAGAGAAGAATGAACCTATTTGTCACCTTTTGTCTCAAACGAAACTTTATTACCACTCTTGAACACGACACTTTTCATTCACCTGGGTTGGGAAATCTTTTACCTCACAGTTGACCAAATCACTTTGAAAGTCTTTAACCGGGTTCCGGGGATTAACTTTGAGTTATTCGTCACCAAACCATCTGTCGTGTCGTTATGTGTTCAAGAGGTCTGCAAGCAAAACTTTCATCTGCAAAATACTTATCATCCATTTGACCATCCCTCAGTCAGTCCTTACAGCAACATTTCTTCAACTTGAACAATGATTTCGTGTTGCAGGCTTGCCTGCAACGAGTCGCTTTCTATCGACATCGACACATTATCTAGAAAGATGACTTAGGAATCGACAGTACCTTGAAGTCTGCATGCATCAATGGCAGGTTTCTCGCCTTTGACGACAGTTTACATCATTGACTTTCGATCAAAGGATTCCGTGAAGTGTTCGACATCAAAACATCTATTCACATTTCACGGGTTGTGCTTGGTACTTTGAGAACCATTGACAGTACTGGTGGTCTCTCTCACGCTTGTTAACAGTTTACATCATCGACTGGTAATCAAGTGGTTTCTAACATGTTCGACATCAAATCATTTAATCACATGGTTAGAATCGTACCAATTCGGGAAGTAGAAGTGAAGACCCTGGATCCAGTTTCTACCATCCAGGCTGCGAGGAGTTTTGTATTCATTATCTATGCAGACTAATCATAAACAGATGGCTGCGTCCATACTGTGTCTACAAAAGTCTATAAAAATGATGTACTGCAAGATCATTCCTGTATCAGAATAGTTAGTCCATTAGTTAAAGTTTTGAATCTGAGTATGGGAATGCCTACCTCAGTGATGATATAATCTTATACATGTATTTTGTGTTGAAAATTGCAGGTTCCAACCGGGTCATCCACAAGTCAATTCTTGAAATGATAAAGCGCTTCACCCTTCCTAGAATTACAAAACCCTATTCTATTCCAGGCTTCGCACTTTAGGGGGCAATCTGTTACACTAAAAAATGTCACCTTGACTACTTACAGTTAGTATGGCTCAAATCAACAGTCATGCTACCCTCTTAGGCAAGTCTTATGCCTCTGTTATCCATCTCAAACTCAAAGAAGAGAGAAAGTCTTGTAAAAACTATGTTTATCTCTGGGGTCGCAGGTTCTCTCTAGCCTTACCTGCGGGGACGCTGACCATGTTCACAAAAGCTGCGTCCATGGACGCTCTGTATGTTAAAGGACAGGTGCGTCCTTCTGTAAAAGGCAAAATGCGCAAGTTTTATCTTGAAAAAGTTACTTGTGGTTACTTCTAGAACATTCTAGAGGTCGGTTTGATGAAATGGATGCGCCTCCAGTTGGTTCATGTATCTCTATTAAGAGGGAACTTATCCCATCAATAAGGGAGCTATCCCACCCAAAGAGGGGGATGATCCCATTGATAGTGGACCTGAATAACCTCTTTACAACACTATAAATAAAGACATTGAGCCAGAAGGAGAGGAGGTTGGAGCTATACATTTTCTTTGGGTAAATGCTGCAGGATTTAGGTCTTCCATTAGAACCTTTGTGAGGAGAGATTGTCTTTACATGATTCTACTTGGAAGAGGGTGAGCTTTGTCAAAGTAGAGGAAAACACTTGATGGACCCTGGGAGGAACTTGCACAACACCAAGGCCAGGTTGTAAGAGTTTCTTTGTTTCGTTATTAATACAAACTGGTTTATTTTTCTCAATAGCTTGTGTTAATGAGTTATTTCATGTGTTCCTTGGTCTGCATGTTGAATGTATGTTTTATTATATGAAATACAAGTGCTTGGTAATTGTTTGATTGTTTGTGGTTGCAGGAATTGACTTGAAGGAGGAGCTCATCCGGATCGGCAAGGACGGACTACAACAACAGCGTTTTGGAATAAGGTAAGCCTAAACACTTGTAGTTTTCATGTTGTAAAAGGTATATTTAGAGAAAGATTACTCCATTTTGTCTTGTTTGTCGCTAGAGAGTTTAGACTCCTAGGGAGGTCAGTTGTGTCAGCCCAAATGACTTTTTCCGCCTCGACACAACCCTGCAACATATGTAAGCATCAAAAGTGGATAGCCATGGACTCCCAAGGATGAAAGGATAAACATTGAACTTGGTCTTAGGTTGGAGAACTTAGAATTCAACAGGGTATTCCCAGGAATCAATGGAGACCATCACATCCTCAAAAAATCCCTCAGGAGCTATTTTGGACCTATTCGCAAGCTGCAAGACTGTTGTGGTCTTTCTTAATGATCCCTAGAGATTCAGTTTAATCATACTCTCCTTAGTCATCACATTGATGACAGCCCCAAGATAGATCAAGGTATGGGGTACAATTATTACATTTGTACATCTACCATAGGACTTCCACGATCTAGATACTTTGGGAAAATCACCCGCCCCAACATTAAGTGAGACGGTTGTCCAATACATTAATGGTAGGCGTGTCTTTATTTCACCTTCTCAAGCATTTGAAACACTTATCCTTGATTTATTTGTTTTAGATGGGGACATATTTGATAGCATGGAGAAGTAGGATTTTAACACACAAAATTTTCAGCTCACCCAGAAGTTCAGTCTCGTTTGGGGTGTGCGGGATAGGATGGGTTATTCTCTCAGGAAAAGGAGGTGAATTTGCTTGAGGGACACTTTCCTCCTTTTCCTCTTCATGTTCCTCAGGTGGAGATGGAGGTTGATTATATGGAAGAACTCTTCCAAACCTGAGGTTAAGTTCTTGAATTTCCATAGCATAGGTAGGGTAGGATCTTTCTCCACTATAGACTTGTTGTGCTTGTCTGTTGTTAGGGTTCAGATTTGGTTGGGAATGCATATGAGGTTGTTTAGGTGGAGCATGATGTAGGAGCTATGGTTGAGATGGAGATGGAGGTAGTAAAGTTGGAGCTTGGTTGTAAGGGGGCCTCCACCCTTGGTATGGTGCATTCCACTAAATTTGTGGAGGAGCATATGGCTAAAATGGTTGGTTCGCAGGTTGGGAATGGTATTGAGGTTCAAAAGACCAGATCGAAGGTGTGGACCACGAAAGATGAGCATGAGGGAACCAAGGGGGAATGGATGTATTCTGATTAGGGTTGTAATATGAATAGGATTCCCCTTGCATGCGTTGCTGGTATGGTCGAGGTCCTTGAGGTATCCTTTGGTTGTTCTAGCAGAGTTTTCAAGCCACCCCTTTAGTTCCCTGATACATAGCTTTTAATACAGGAAGAGAAGGGAACTTGTCTGTGTAGTGGTTTTCCTCGCAGACTGTGAAGATTTCTATAAGGTTTAATGGAAATTCATTCCTAGGTTGCCTCCTGGTGCATCTAGGGAAGAAGATAACTAAGGTTCTCCCTGATTCCTCGTGCTTCCTCTTGATCTTCATGGTGTCCATTTGCAGAGCAAGGGTATGCATCATTTCACTCTTAAATTCTTCCAACATGTTCCCAATTTCACTTTTTATGGATGTGTTGGAGGAGGATGAACTGGCCAAAGCTTGACTAGCCCTACCCTTCTTTCTAGCTGCCCTAGAATGATTCCTGAAAATTGTCTTGATATCATCATATGATAACTCATAGATGTGCCCTCCTGACAATAGGTTTAGGGTTTCTAGGAGAACGTCCCTGATCCCCTAAGAAGGACTAGCTTAAGCGATTCAGGATGAAGGGTGCACATGGACCTTTTGTAGCTGAGTTGGAATCTTTCCTCATAATATTCTAAAGATTCATCATGTCCCAAGGTCATTATAAAAATTTCCTCTTTGGTGTCTTTGGACCTGTCGTAGTCCCTATACTTATTATTGAAGGCTTGTTGCATCTGAGCCCAGGTGGTGATACTATCCCCAGGTAAACCCATGAACCAACCCAAGGATGCATCTTTGAGAGTGGATGGGAATAATTTCAACTTCTAATCATCACAGGCGTAATCATAAGTTTTGCATATGACATAAAACTCAAACAAAAAAGTATTCGAGTCTTCTGAGGTCAGGCCATGGAAGTGAGGAAGAGCGGAGGGGCTTATATTTTTCATCCTAGCATTCCCATTAGTTTCTCTGATGGGAAAAGCATCCTCAACTCTATTCTCAACTCCTTCTCTGTCTCCAATCCCATTTCTATTTTCAACCACGGTGTAGGTTGGTGTAATAGTCTCTTCTTCTTCTTCCCTGATAGGCTCTTCAAAAATCTCTGGTTGTTCGCCTAATGGATCCTCTAGCTCACAACCCTCGAAGAAGAGGGAAGGTTGGCTATTTAATGTGGTGGGGATATTTGGAAAAATTTTCGTTAAGTTGTCTCTACTCCTACGAGGCATGAAAGGAGTTTGTTTTTTTTCCTTTAGGGTTTTTCTTAGAACTTCTTGGAGAATGGAAAGAAAGAAAAACCAAATTGCAACTACATGTTGAATGGAACTAATTTCATAATTGGAAACAGAGAAAATCTAGATTGCAACTATCTAATGAATGGAACTATTTGCAGAATGAGAAATAAATAAGGAAATAAAGAAAGAAAGTAGAAATCACATCTACTCTGACATCTCCTTGATAACGGTGCCAAAAAGTGATGAGCGCTAGTATTGCGGTAAGAATTTTGCAAATCCTGGGGTTGCCAACTTTACTTCATCAACCTGAGATTCGTACAAACTTGAAGGTGAAGTGTTGTATACACAAATAGATGTAATGGTCTACTCTTGTCACATTTCAACTGGGGTGATAGACCACTAGGGTTTCTCAAACCCATCTTCTATTGACAAGAAGATTTTTGATTACCAAATGGAGAAGGCAAAATTATCCTTAATGAAAAAAAAGGAATGCTTCCTACTTTAAGGAATGAAATACTGAATTGGAAGATGCTTGTAAAGTGACATGAAATCCTTTAGCTACTCATTGACACCTTTTGCTTGCAAAATAAACCTAGCTTAACCTTATTTATAACATGTGATGACCTAAACTAGCTGAGCATGGAATTTGATCTAGGGAGTATTATAGTTGCTCCATGCATGTGCTAATTCAGAAATTGTAGAAAATCTCTTTTTTGATGTTTTCCTGTTATGAATGCAAATGCTCATCTTTACTTGTTCATTGGCAGGGGGGACAGGGATGGAGGAAGAGGTCTACACTGGTCTTCAGCGGATGGAAGCCAAGTGGAGGCCTAATCTAATATTAAATGACAATTTTGCTAAATTCGGGCTCAAAACAGGCTGCTACAAGGTTTCCTATAGTACTACTATAGGATGTCCTCGTTCTACTTCATGATGCCTTGTTTTGCTTCAGAAAACAAGCCGAAAGCTTAAGAGATGGTAGAGAAGGTGAAAAGAAGTGTGGGAAATGTATATCATGGGGGAATAAGGCATAGAGGAGGTGAATACTATCCAGGGATTAATCAAGTGCTTCACAATGGTTGGCTTTGCTCAATGGAAATGGAAATTTTGCTTACAAAACAAGAATTCGGATTTGGGTTTTAGTGGACTTTGGAAATATGGATGGATAAGGCTTGGATGAGGCAAATGAGATGAAGTCTCCTTGCAATTTAGAAGCTCTTGCGAAAACATACACTCTTGTCTGCATTTATGCACAAATTCATCTATATAGGGGAAAGATTTATTAAATGGAAGAAAGCAGAATTATTACCATCTAGTGGCTAAGTTCATGAGTGGAAGTGCTTTGAAACCAATGAAAAACTTAAGAGATCAAAAATGACAACTGTAACTCATCCTAATAAACTCAAAGACAATGACCTACTCATCAAGAAACCCTAGATTATGCACTAAAGTAAGAAATTTCTTTTTGGGTTGTATGAAGGGAACCCTCAAGTCATGATCCCATAAGGAAGATGAGGTTAAAGCCACTATCACCAATTTTTCTAGAGTGTCATCTGTCACTATGATACCATTGATCTAACTATCCACAAATGGAAGAAAACTAATTAATCATCCAAATACTTGCAAATTAACAAAACCAAAATCATTTCAACAGCTAACTATGAATGTAATCTAAGCATACATGTACAAAAAGAGGAACCTCTACTGCTAGGGTTGGGCCCTAACCCAAGAGCTTCAACCCTCTGAGTCAAATCAGTGCTGGATCAAGGGAATGCTTCTCATTTTCATTAAAATATAAAAAATACATAAGAGTCATCAGTCACAATGTCTTAGCTCGAAAATGCCTCTTGGCTACAATAAAAAAAGTCGAATCCTAATGAGGATCTAGGCCTTCTTATTTATACAACTAAAGTTACCAACAAATTCCTTAAATTTAGGGAGGCTTGGCTCCCAAACTCGAGATCAACTAGTCTTCAACTATCACTGGCTTGGTTGCCAATCATCTTAATGGCTCGGCTACGTGCAACTCCGAGCTGATGAGATCCGATAGAGGAATCTTCGAGTGAGTGAGGAGTTAAGGAGGGAGATCTAATCTCCTCAAATCCCTCTTGCTTGTCTACTTCGAGTTCATGCACTTTAATTAGCCAAAATTTGCTCCAAAACCTATAATTAATGCAAATTAGACCACAAGACATGACATCTCATCTTTACCCTTCTGATTAAGAAAAATGTAACAAAACATGTAAAGGATTGTGAGAAAAGTTGATTTAGTAAGGTGGAGAGTGGAATTAAGGTCCATATAATTTACCCATTGATGAGCCTCATCAGGGACTATCTCCAAAGGTGGACCTGCTCTTAATCCCCCCCATCTTGTATAGACAAAATATCAATTTCCCCACCATCCCTTCCCTCTGATGGCCTAGTGAGGAAGATGGGAGGCTCTCAAAGCTTCTAAGAGAAGAATTTTTATCGTGAACACCGACCTTAATCACCCAAGTACCACATAAAAGAGAAATATCAATTACCTGCATGACCAACTGCGAAGGTTGCGCACCCCAACATACTACTCTAGCCCTGCTTTGCCACCTCCAACCTAGCCTTGAAGGGATGATGACTGCCCGAGAACCTTCCAACTCCTCTCGTCTCCACAAATATTTCACTCCAAGGTCCCAAATGATGGGCAGTCTATGAATTCTTGGTGCTTTTTAGGTTAGTGACCGTTATTGCAATGGGCAAAGTCTCCCCTCCTCCAACGAACTTAGAACTAATGTTGATGAGATTGTTCACTACAAGTGAAATTATCCTTGCAACTCTTATGCTAATTTCATGTCTAGCCAACCTTGTCATTCTCACTGCCTTGACAAATATATCAAGCTTCGTGTCAAGAATGTTCGTCGGGCCTCATTCCAAAGCCACTTGCTATTCCCCTCCTACATTATCACCATTGTGCGTGAGTAGAGTAATACCCTTTGATCGTTCTCAAATCTCACCCTATAAAAGATATTTATTCACAAATTATTAACATAAAAAAATAATGATTATTTAAATCTATCCATATAATTTAGAACCTAAATAATTGGATTGGAAATAAGAAATTATCTTTTAATTTAATATAACAAATATAAGATAACACATTTATTTTAATTATTAAAAATAAATATTTTTAAATATATAAGAATCTAAAATGGATATTTAAATAATTTAAAAAATTATAAATGTTAATGCTCCCCTATTTTAGTTTCAATTCATTTGAAATTTAAATTTATAAAGCATAAAAAAATGAATAAAAGGAAATTAAGATACCATTATTGATATATTTAAAAGATGGAGAATTAAGATATATTCATGATTGATTTTTTTTACTTCATATTGTAAAATATATTTAACTTTTTTTTAATGTAATTATTGAATATTTATAAATATATAATATATTTTTAATATTATTGAAGACGTTATTCTCTTCATTTTGATTGGATTGTTTATGTGATCATATTTTTACAGTGAAATTAACTTTTGTTATTTAAAAGTTTTTTTTAGGAACAAAACATTTATATGTTCTAAATTTTTAAATTTTAAATTTTGTTCATCTAGGTCAAAATAAAAAAATAAAAATAAAAAATAAATTTAAAAATCTAAAAAAAAAAAAACTATACAAAACATTTAAATAATGTCCACTCATAAAAAAAAATCACATGTGAAGAAATTAAATCCTTCTCAACTCATATTAAATCCATATTTAAAATAAATCTATACTAATATATAAAACAAATAATAATATTATATAAATCAAATCCCTCTCAACTCATATTAAATCCCTACTTCAAATTAATCTATAATAATATATAAAACAAATAGTATATATAAAACAAATAATCATGATATATATGTTAGTATGCATAATCAGTGTTTGAAGTTCTGGCATGTTGTCCTCGAGATGAAATTGATAAATGAAGCTTCATGCAACATTAATGTTTTATTTAGAACAAGTTCTAATTTTAGATGAGTGAAATATATGTATAACAGTCAACGTTGGTTGTTCTTTGTTTGCCCTTTAATCGAAGTGATAGGTATAACATAAAATAAACTTGACATATAAAAAGAAATATGACATCTGTCGTAAAGAGTCGGGCAGAATCCGCTGAAATTGTCGATGCCTAATTCCATCCTACTTCAAACAGGGTAAGATGGTCAGAGAAAACAGCTGTCATAGAAATATGCCACCAAAACGAAAGACAGAAGGAAGTTGTTAAAGCAATCACATAGTGCAAAGGAAATTGAGTGTATTGACCGGAGATAATTGCGCATAGGGGTAGGAAATTGCAAGGCATTTACAGACAAATTGGCATATTGATTTCACATGAGTGGGCATCGAGTTTTTCTTGAATAAGGAGACTCGTAGTATTGACAAACTTGGAGCCGCCGTGAATATTGACTTGACTTCATTTGGCCGTAAAAATGATAGAATTTCATGGAAGAGAGAAAAAATCGTAACCTAGAAGGGTTCACTTAACTTTCTTCTTCGAAGCCTGTGAGATGTCCATATTGCCTTGACTTTGTTGGTGGCCAATATGAGCACGTCTCTGAAAGAGAAAGATATGGAAAAAGCAAAAGATGGCAAATGAGTTGCAATTACAGAGAAAGAGAAATGAAGCTGTTCACCTGATTGACTCACAACACCAGTCGTATTATAGAGTTTCCGTGCAATTTCCTTTCATCTCTAGTCCTCGCCAAATTGCCCCCATTCGACTTCATATGAGAACCACTATATATATACATATGAAGAGCGATCAAGGACACAGAATTCACGGGGTCTGGAAGACACTGAAGCCGGATCAGGAGAAATGGATCACAGTGCTCCTCTCATTCTCATATTATTGCTTCTGTGCATGTTCGCCTCTCTGCCTGCAGCGACTTCTGGTAATTACTCCACTTCGCAGCCATATTCCCATATCCATGCCAAGCAATACGCGTATGACCACATGCCCGGTGGAAATACTGGGCTTCAACGCCATTCCGATTCTGAACGCATGGCTGAGGAAGCTGAGTTCTATTTATCATCAATGGAGAAAAGGGACCTCCATGCTCTCCTGTCGTTCCGAAACGCCATCACATCGGATCCATTAGGAAGGCTCTCCAATTGGAGGGAAGACAACTCCGAGAACATTTGTTCGTGGTATGGAATTCGCTGCAGACCACACACCAAAAGGGTGGTCAGCATTAACCTTCATGGATTCAAAGAAAAATTGAAAGGTACCCTTTCGCAGTCTCTTAGCAATCTGTCTTTATTGCACACTTTCAATATTTCTGATAATAGTTTCGGTGGAAGAATTCCATCCGACTTCGGCCAGCTTAAAGCATTGCGACTACTTGATCTGAGACACAATCTGCTGTCGGGATTGATACCAGCGGAGTTGGGCCTGCTACACAAACTACAGTATCTAATTCTTGATGGCAACAAGTTTTCTGGCAGTATACCACATCAGTTGGGTAATTTGACACAGCTTACACACCTATCAATTCATAGCCATAATATTTCAGGTAGTATACCACATCAGTTGGGTAATTTGACACGGCTTACTCACCTATTAATTCATAGCCATTATATTTCAGGTTCTATTCCTTCTGAGATATTCAAGCTTCCCCTCACCGCTCTGTCTCTTTCTCTTAACCTCAAAGGGAGCATACCTAGAGAAATCGCCAATTTGACCAAGCTGACTCACCTAGACCTTCAATCAAATATGTTTACAGGTAGAATTCCCGCCACCCTTTCCAATTTAGTTCAGCTGAGGTATCTAAATCTTCAATCAAACATACTTACTAGTAGCATACCTATAACACTCACTAATTTAAGTGATTTGAATTACTTAAATTTTAGCAATAATAAATTTACTGGCAGCATACCTAAAACCATTTTCAAACTAAGGAAACTAGAATCTCTTGATTTTTCAAACAATAATTTGACAGGTATAATTCCAATAGCCATAGGAAAACTTCATTCATTAAAATATTTATTGTTGAATTCAAACCAATTGACTGGAAATATTCCATATAGTATAGGTAATCTAAAGTCTCTCATTAAACTAAACATATATAATAACAGGCTTTTTGGAAGTATTCCAAAAACTATTAATGGGTTGATTTCACTTCATACATTAGATATATCAAAAAACAATTTATGGGGACCACTTCCTAATAGTATTGACAATTGTACTTCTATGACAATTTTCTCTGCTCATTCTAATAATTTTGATGGTACATTGCCAATATCTCTGGCCAACTGTACACAACTTCAACTACTTGATTTAAGGAAAAATGGATTGACAGGGGAGCTTCCTTTGTACATTACATTTCTCCATGACTTAAGAGTTTTAAGCCTTGGTTACAATAATTTACATGGTTGTATTCCTCAAGAGATCACAAATCTCACCAAGTTGCATGTGCTAGAATTATCCAACAATAGGTTCAGTGGAAGAATACCAATGCATCTTGAAAGACTTTCTGGATTTGAAGATACATCAAATGATACTAAATTATCTGATGAAATGGAAATTGACATAAAAAGAAGAGAGTATACTCTATCATATCTCCCATCTACAATCACTATATTTGATTTGTCTTGCAATAATCTAACAGGAGAAATCCCTACAAGCATTGGTCGTATGAGTCACTTACGATTGTTGAATTTATCTTTCAACAAATTGGAAGGACACATACCTGCATCTCTCAGTGAGATATCTACTTTGGAGCAGTTGGACTTGGCAAAAAATCATTTGAGTGGACAGATCCCTGAAGACCTCTCCAAATTATATGAGTTGGCCATTTTTGATGTTTCATCAAATAATCTTTGTGGGAAAATTCCAACTGGAACACAATTTTCCACTTTCGATGTATTTTCATTTCAAAACATTAAATGTTTATGGGGTTGTCCTTTAGATTCATGCAAAGAAAATGAAGGACAACCAAAAGCACCTGATAGTGCTATTAAATATAGTAATGTAAGAGTAGGATGGCTAAGTTATGTTGATGAAAACATATCAATCACAACATTGAAGATTGGATTTGGGGGAGTGATTGCAATCTTTATGTCATGGGATAAAGCTAGACAATGGATAATGTCTTCAAACAGGATATGAACTTTTTTCTTGAAATATATGACTCTTCAGAGAATATTTCCAATATCCAAAAATTCTAATTTATTTTAGAGAAAAATAAATATGTGACCTATTAACTTTTATATATATATGTATATATATATTCTATAATAATTTGTTTACTTAATTATATATATGTATACCATTTAATCTTTGTACTTGTTATTATTTCTAATATTATATTAAAATATGATTTTTTTTTTTAATAAAAAATTAGTCATGTTTTGATTATCAAGTCCTTTTTATTTTATATAAATTATTTGTTAACCTTTTAAAATTTGAAATTCTTTTAATTAAATTACAAATTAACCATTAATTTTATTTCAATGGTTAATTTTATTTATAACAAAAAAATATAATTTAAAATTAATAAAACTTTATTTATATTTTAATTTATAATTAATTATATACATTAATACCAAATTATATTTATTATTATTTTTAATATTATAATTAATTGTATATATAAAAAAGTCCATATTTTAAATCAAATTAAATTAATTAATTCTTATTCATATTTTGATTAATGATGTACTCATACCAAGTTGTGTTTATCGTTCTTAATATATACTGAAACAGAACTCATTTTATACAAATTATCTTGTCATTTAAATTTATTGAAATATATTGACTAAGGGATGGGCAGATGAATAATTGAGATTCATTGGTTTTATTTATGTAAACCAAGTTCTTTGGAAAAGGAGATTGGTTGAGATTGGTTATTGTGTGGACTTAAAGTTTGCGTTCATGCAACTTGAAAATAAATTTACATTGGTATATTAATGTTAAAATTTAAATAAACAAATAAATTTATATTTGTACTTCTATGTTTATGTTAAAATTCAGATAAACAAAATAAAGTTGAACTTTGCAAAGTGACTCTGAAAGGGTTATACAATTTTGAGATTTGCAATCATGTATTATATTCCCGAGAAAGTAAATTATCTGCAAAGAAAAATCCGATCCAATAGTTTATATATGCAGAGTTGTGAGGTTTTCAGAGATGGTGGCTTCGTAGAGCCAACATGTAAACAAGCTCAGGTGTGAATCAAATTAAGACATAGAAGACCTACTCACCAGAAATACAATTATATTTTAATAAATCAAATTAATACATGACATTAAAAACCCTTCGGACAAAAAAAATTGGCTTGAAGTCAATTTAAGACATAATAACTCACAAAAGCAGATACTAGCTCACATGGAATAACAAAATACATATCTAAATTCCGTGTGGTTGCTGCATAGGTTGTTGCTTAGGTGTTAAACTTTGTGACTTGAAACATTCAATAGTTTTAGGAATGACTCTTGCAAATTGAACCAGAGTGCAGTTAGAAAATTAGTAAAGGCGAAAACACGGAGGATACAAAAGGAAATCTGAATATTCAACCCCATCCTTACTCATGGCACACTTGATGTATCAATCAAGTGTTGCATTACTAGATATATAGATTTGATTAAATATTTGATTAAATATTCATTTAGAGTGGTTCAATTCTAAACTTGAACTGTAGCTTGAGTGATGCAGCACTGAAATGGCAGATGGAGGATCTCAGCAGAATGGTTGGTGTCGCCACCGTCCAGGAGTGGTCGTGGATAGTGGAGGAAGCACGAGGTGGGGTAGGTTGACAGGGGTGTAAGGATAAAAGGATGGGATCAGAAGCACCAGGGTCAGTGGGTTTTTCCTTTTTATTTTAAACAAATCTTTAAACTGTAATTTAATTTAATTTAAGTGTTGAAATATTTATGGATGTGGAATTGATTTCAGATATTTTAATTTGTTAATTATAACAAATTGTGATGTTTTATTATGTATCATTTTATGGTAAAATCAATTATTAATTTTAATACAAGAATTATAAAATAAATTGAAGTTGAAATGATAACAGATTATTCATAGAATCGTGGGAAAATTTTGTTGGAGAAAAATGGAAGTGGAAGGTGAGGTAATTTAATATGCTCAAAACTCAATTATAAGGTGAAGTCTATGTTCTTTTCTTTTCTTTTCAGTTTTGAAATACAAATACAAAGAAAGCTAGAGTTATTATGGAAATGTGGTGGATATTGGGTCAACATGGCAGTTACAATATCTTCTTCTCCTATTATGGTTTAATATCTCACTCTTAATGTTTGATATTCAATACAATAAGAATGGTATCTCTTTCTTTTTCAATATTCTTCCTCCATTATGCTCTAATATCCCACTTTTCATGATTTAATACTCAATCCAATAAGAATGGAACACCTTCATTTTTAGCCTAGTGATTCACATTGCTTGATGACGTTATAGGGTGAGGGTTGGATATTTTGCATCTCTCATCCCCCAACCAATCTTAAGGTTTTGGATCTTCTAGAATCATCTTGAAAGTTCACATGTGACTAGCTCCATATGCGTGAGTAATGGAAGCTTGCATGGCATGCACTTGGTACCATGGTGGTCAACAAGATATCTCAGCCTACTAGAAATATAATTTTCAAATACAAGATGTGATTAAGGTGATTTTTGCACATGTTGGAAAGCTCTTTAAGTGTATAAGATTTTTTAGAGAATGGGAGATAAGCTTTGGAATTTTAACCCCAAAAATGGTTGTTTAAGGCCTCAAATGGGATTTGGAAGGTTTTTTATGCAAATTCTCCAAAGTAGGACATACACCTTAAATGGGCCTTAAAAGTCAACAATTCCAAATTTTCTACCAAGAAAGTACAAAAATAGATAATAAATTATACGATGATCCAATATAGGAAGGTTAGATTTTTTTGTCTTCCTCTTCCCTAAAGTACCTTTTGGCCTTTTCTAAACATTATCCTTTCAACACAACCTTCCAAATTTCATATGCCCCTATTTGGTTGTTATGGACTTCTTTTGTAAAATTATATCTTCTTCTAACACTATTTAAACTCTTACTATTGAGTCCTCTATGATATGTAAGATGTGCTCATTAGTTTTTTGATTCAACATGGAAGGTTCATGGAGTTTTATATTCTCCACATTCACTAATTAAATGTGCATTTATGGGAGAAAATTGAGTTTGTACACATTATCATCCACCTTCTCCAACACTTAAAAAGGCCCATACCACAAATTATTGATCTTCTTACCACAACTTTGTGGCTTTTCTTTATTAAGAGAATCAAATTTTGTCACCCACTTTGAATGTTTTATCAACCGTGTGGAAAATTTCAAGTATTTTACTTTTCTTGTGACTTCTTTGATGTACCATATACTTGAAAATGGATCTTCCCAATCTCATTAATGAATTTTTTAGCATTCAAATGCTTTTTATTTAATTTCTTTCCTCATTATTCCTTATTTTCTATATAAACATACAAGGGAAAATGTGAAAATACCCAAAACAAGTTTCAAAAAGGGAATTACTTGTAGAAGTATGGACTACTCTGTTATAAGAGTGTTGAATATAAGCCAAATTTGCATCTAGATCATTGGATGCTTCTAATTATAACCCCTCAAAAGACGAACCAATATACTATTCACTACTATCTACCCATATGTTTACGGATGAAAATTTATTGATATATTCAACTTGGTGTGCAATTTTCTCTTGAACTGTATTCCAAAGGCATTGAAAAAACTAGTATCTCTATATGAGATGACACTCCTTGGTATTCCAAAGTGATCTTAAACCTTTTCAAAGAACATTGTTTGTTACATATTATCCCTTGATAGTCTTTTAACAAGCCATAAATATTCATATTTTACTAAAATTATTAACTACCATAGATAGATAATCAAGTCCCTTTCTAGTTATTGGCTAAACACGTGATCAAGGTCATTGATAGGCCATCCCAATGTCTAGTCATGTGGGCTTCACTGGGGGAGAAATACCATACCACATACATTTATATTGGGGGATATATATTGTGCAAAAAATGGCATAGTATATTGATCGTATAATAGGGGGGTAAAGTAGTTTTATATTGGTAGGTATAACAAATGGAACTCAAATTTAATGAAAAAATAAAAAGAGATATAAAAAATGTTAATGAAAAAATGGATACCTACAATATCTAGTGAAAGTAAGGGTTTTTTAAATTGAGAAGATGTATCGGGTTCATATTGGTAGGGGATTAAATTATGTGATTTTTAGAGGTACTTTTCAATAAGTAGTCAAATTAAGGGTATTGTTTAGCATGCCATGAATGCATGTGATATGTGAGAGGTTCATTCAGTAAATCCCTTGTGTCTACTAGCCATTGGTAAGTGATGGTATAAAGCTTGTATTTTGTTACTAGTTTTGTTAGTACAGCAAGATATACACTCTCTAATAAATGGAGCTACATCTTCTTTCTTTCTAGGCCAATGCACACACCTTTATATATTAGCAATTCTATTTTCAACATCAATATGCCTTACAACTTTGGAGGTGTAAGTCTTTCTAAGAAACTACAATATTTACTTTTAAGAGCATAAAGCCCATCTAGTTTGTAGAGAAACCCATCCTAGAGATGGTAGACAACTCCTTAACATCACCTTCTTCTACATGAGCGTGGCCATGTGGCTATTGAACACCTCTTTAAAGTCCTAATATTTCGTGTAAGCCTCTTTGTATGTATCATGGGTGAAAGGATCCATATGCATAACAGTTCCCAAAGTTGTGATGTTGGACTTAGGTGGCCTCCAAAGCATGTTTTCCAAGTTATTAGTGCCACCCTTCTTATATTTTATGATTAAATGAAATTTTTGTAAAAACCCCATCCACATTTAGTGTTTGTAGTGGTTGGTAATCAATGTCGATGATGGTATCCTTTCCCATTAGATAGTTCTTCCACTTCTTGATATATTGAACCAAATCATATCTAAGTTCCTTTTCATATGTAGGGTAGTTTAGGATTCCACCATGAAACATTTCAAAATTATAGTGCATTAGATTATCTCCTTACATCATGACAACTCCTGTAGCATATCCACTTGCGTCCATATCCATTTTGAAAGGCTTCTCCACGTCCATGTTATTGGTGGTGCATGAGCGAAAGAGTAGAGGTAACTGTGGTGGAAATACAACTTTCATGGCGGTTGTCAATAATGAACTTTGGTGGCTAGCATCTTTTCCAAATTCCATAGAATGTGCCTAGAACTATGACATGTTAATGGGTTACTTGATCTTCTACTTGTAATGAGATATTATCTCAAGTAATCATGTTAGGGAGGCATTTGACCAATGTACTATTGACTTCATTATGTTGATGAATCTTACTATACATGAGTTAGGGGCTCGCTACATCATCTCCATAATAAATTATTTGGCTTGATGGCTAGAGGTTACACCAACAAGGGACTATATTACGAAGATGGTTGTGGTGTTTTTTTTAGAATATTGTCACCAAATTTGGCTATATATATACACTAACAAGTTATTTTATTGAGGCTCTCGTGGCTATATTTGTATGAGAATTCATGGACCATCCAGATGAGATGACTATTACCATCCATAAACCAAAGGAAACATGGAACCATTCAATAATATTTTGGAGCACAGATTACCAAACATTAATGCTACTAATAGGCTTAAATGTGATAGGAATATCATGATGGTTCTTTATGCATACCACATGATATATAATATGCCACCAAGCATGCACCATCCAAGTTAGTGGATGGCAAGGAAGTAATCGTAACTTTTGGATATCTAGTCCCTAGTTCGTGTCACTTGCCACTACCATTCTATGCTAAGGAAAACTAAAAGGAATGAAATACATATCTATGTATAACATTCTCAAGTGAATATTTTGGTTTTATTAAATCACACACGTAGGTAATGTAAACAAATATATAAAAAATACCATTTACTATAAATCATTTTAAAATTTGGTGAATATCATTGATCTAAGCATATTTTATGTTAAAAATAGGAAGACTTAAAAAATATCTTATAAGGATTTTTATTTAATTTGAGAAAAATATTGAAAAAGAGCCAATTGGCGAAAATTCACCACTAAAAATTACCATAATGATTATACATTTTGCTTCTAACTTTTAAACATTTACAACAAACAAATGCACACATAGATTTTATAAATAGAAAATTAAACAATAACAATCACACATAATAATCAGATATTTATCCTTGAAAACCTTAACTAGGAAATCCAACATATGTTTAGCGCCACATATCTCATTTTCATCATCCATTAAGGGAATTTTGATGTTTAAAGTGGGTCTCCTAAGGAAAATAATAAAATAACAATTATGGTTTTTTAAATGAAAATGGAACTACCTTTTTAATTACATTGTTGGATTATCTCCTTATAGTTTTACTCAAATGCCAAGTGTAGACACTCGTGGGATGTGCAATTAAATTCCACATTCATAGAATACCCAATTTGCATACTTCTGAGTAGACACATTGAAAAACAATAAAAAATACATGAAAAAAACATGTTCAACACAATTTTTTCATGTATTTTCATTCCTTTTCAATTCAGGTCTACTCAAAAGTATGTGGAGTGGGTACTCGTTGGATGTGAAATTTATTTCCACATTCAATAGGTGTCTACACTTGGAATTTGAGTAAACCTATAATGAGATAAACTAAAAATGAAATAAAAAAAGTATTTATTTTTTTCCCTCTAAAATATTTACCCTTAGAGATGACTTCATCATCTTAAATCTTATTGGTTTTTTTAAAGTTAATTTTTTTAGTACATTTTTTGTTTTTAGGCTCTTTTTTTCCCTAAAATTTCGTATATAAGATCCTATGGCATCCAAAACCCTAACCTATTGACTTGAATTAGATTACAACCTTAACTTACCAAAAATTAGAAAACCATGGGCTAAAATCCATGTACCAAAAACCATATAAAATAGACACAAAAAACCACCCATTTTTGGGGGCTTGACTATCCCCGAAAACCATAAGGTAAGGGGGCCTAACATCCCCCCTTATGAGACTCCTTTTATGCCCAATGCATAAAACCATGCATGGGACAAATCAAGCAAAGAATATGACAAATACCCAAAATTATCCAACTTTTTTTCTTTCCATATAGCGGCCCTTACAATTATATTATCAACCATCTCGCGAAAAGATGCCCATTTTTTCTCTACTCCAAGAAAACTTCTTAATACCATTGACTTTGTCAAAAAATTGACAATATACTTCAAAGTGTCAACCTCCACTAATATCACCTTCTTTTTTTCAACCATGTCTCTTACAAAGTGATATTGAACATCACACTACAATAAATCCATGTGATTAGTTTCCTCTTTAGCTCCCTTGTTCTTCGTCCACCGATTGTTTTAGTGTATTTTTCTCCACCTTTTTTAAACAATTGGCACTATTTATTGGGATGGTGCTAATTTTGGTGTTTTTTCCACTAATCATAGACATGAAGCACTAAATTTCATTCTAAATCACACCAACTAGCATGCCTATTTTAACCTCTTATTTAGCTCTTGATGGAACTTCATGTATAGCTTCCTCTATAACGCCCTATTTTGCTCCTGGTTATGGCATTGTTTTTAGTGTCCATTATAGCTTTCTTTTTATCTTTATCTATATTGTCCTATTTCGCTCCTCGTTGTGACATTGGATATGAATATTTTTGTTACACATGTTGAGGAAAATCTTTGTAATTAAGTTTGGGGAGGAGTGTACTGTATGTATGGTATGGTAAATTATTATTGTAGCCAAATTCAGTAATTATCATCTCGATGACACAAACACACTTATCCTAAATCAATAATTAACCATTTTCGCCATTATTATTGTTTTCATTTATGAAAATCAATGTGACTACATGTAAATAATTATTGGCAGTTGTCATTTATGATGAAAGGCCCAAATTCATTGAAAGGGTAACCTTAATTATTCCCTATCCATTCCCAAATTTCATTCGACTGATATTGCCTACCCAAATGCTTGTATGTACCAAGTGCTACCGTGTAACAGTCTTTGAGCAGTTCGAAGTAGTAACAATCATTGGAAAAACCATGGGAGGAGAGGAAGTTTGTCATGAACCGGACTCCTTTTATGTGTTACTACACAATCCATAAGCCCTACAAATATTTAGGAATTTAGGGTGGTTAGTGTACTTTCAGAAGCTATATGGTTGGAGTGAAAAAATAGCTATGGAATTCGCACAAGATCCCCAAGAAAAAAATTTAAAGGCTAGAGGATTTATAATTTTATTTGCAAATGGAATAATTTCCAGGGTGATAGGTTTACTAAAATAGGGGCTCGCTAGTTTTCTATAAAAATAACAGTTCCAACTACTAGGAAAACATTTTTATAGTGAGGAGAGGAAGTGAGAAACAAGAGGAGAGGTATTAATAGAAAATCCCTTCCTCACCCTTGGGATGATGTGACTTTCTATATTAAAAAGTTCAATACCTGTGAGAAAGGTTTTAGGAGAGTATTCAATTATCATTTTCAGTTATTAGAACTTGTTTGCAATGGATAGTCGATAGTTTTTTCCTTATTATTTGCTAAAATATTTACAACATATGGCAGATGCAGTGCATATGGAAAAACATCCAAAGACATGCTTAACCAACTATGCTCTCATAAAGTTAATCATAATTCATTCACTGCAACAATGGGGAAGCACATGGACTAGTTTATTAGCAAATTCACATGAACCAACCACTAAAACAAAGGAAAATGAAGAATAGGAGGTAAGTACTGAAACATCACCAGAAAATAGAGCATTTACTCCTGCCATACAAAGTAGAGAAACTACACTTCTTAGAAAAATAAGATTAGTTACACCTCCTAGACCTCGTCATAGAAATCGTAAGGGATGGAGTTGCATAAGAATGTTTGTTGGTACATCCATTGAAGGAAAAAGAGCATGCACTAAAGAACCTATGGATATATCTAGTGGAAATTCTGATGGATGCCCTATTGAGGGAGAAGGGACTGAGGCAGAGACTGCTGAAATAGGGGCACTTGGAATAGCATCATTTGAAGCAAGGGTTCTTGAAATAGAAATTCCTAGCGAATCTAAGGAAGTATCGAAAAATATACTCCTTTGAAAACCATGGTGAGAAAGAGGAAATTGAAGAAGCCAAAAAGTGAAGAATAGAAACTAAGTGTTAAAACAGAAGATAGAGCAGTTACACCTCCCATACAAAGTAGAGTAACTACACTTCCTAGACAAATAAGAATAGTTACACCTCCTAGACCTAGTCACAAAAACCCTAAGACATGGAGTCCCATAAGAATGTATGTTGGTACATTTGTTGAAGGAAAAACAACATGCACTAAAGAACCTACGGATATATTTAATGGAAAATATGAGGATAGTTATTATGGATTCACTATTGAGGAAGAAGGGTCTGAGATAAATATTGTTGAAACAGGGGCACCTGAAATAGTGTGAGTTGAAGTAGGGGTTCATGAAATTAAGGAATTATCTAAAAAATATACTTCTATACAAATTGTGGTGAAAAAGATGAAATTGAATACGCCATTGGGTGGAAATAATCCCAAGAAGAGAGTGTGGGTAATTGTTACACAATCAACTACCCTAATATCTAAGTAATGTACTAATACAACATAACCATAAGAGTCCAAGGGACAACATAATGAAGAGAAAGAAGAAGAATTTGAAAAGAATATACCTTGGCACCTGAAGTTCATGTTGTTCCACCTTAATCAAACGAACCTAAGGAACAAGAGAAAGAGGAAGAGCTAAAAGTTGAACAAGAAAATATAAGTTTACAATGTAAGTCTAAAAATAACTTCCTTATCTAACAAATTAATAAATTTAAGGAGGAAAATGAAAATTTATGGAAATAACTTACCATGATTAAATGACAACTTCAATCTAGAAAAAAAGTGGATTAGAAACCCTAGGAAAAGTGGCAGAATTAGTTTGAGTTAGATTATGTGATGGATGTAAAGAAGTGTTGGTGGAAGGAGATTGTGAAAGGCCAACCAATAATTTGGTTGGAATCCAAGCTGGAGAGCAAGATGAAGAATTCTAAATTGTTGTTCAACAAAAACTTACTGAAGATGTTGTTGTTCCATAAGAACCAATAGTTGAAGCAAAGCATGCTGGAGAAAAATAGTGTAATATTCCATAAGAACATGTTTATGATACCATTGTTACATAAGAACTAATAGCTAAAACAGATAAAATTGAAATAAAATTAGTGGTTGCTCCACAAGAACCTATTGACAATGTTGTTATCAAACAAGAAACAACAGGTGAGATAATGCAACCGTTGGACAAAGGGAATGAAGAGATGCTTTAGGAAACTACGGAAACTGTCATTGTAATAGTAACAAAAATAAATTAGTTAAAACCTAAGGAGCCATTGAATTCAACATTTTTTATTGAGGAATTGGAGAAGTGGAGGAAATTAGCAATCTCGCTGAAAGTTGAAGCTATTCCTCTTAAACAGCATAAGGATTTTGTTGATAATATGAAGAGGACATGGGATAAAAAATTGAACATTCAAGACTTAGTGAGGATTTAAAAAGAAAGGAAACATGTATTATTGCAAGTGGAAGAATAGTGAAAGGAAGTACAATTGTTATAGTAGGAAAATGAGTCTATGTATCAACTTGTTCACAAAATATTAAGTTTCAGACCTCCTTCTCCATTCTATCCCCTTTTTTGCAAGAAAAGTTCTTCCTCTTTTGAATGACAACCCTCAAGGAGAAATGACCATATGAGGTAGGGGAGGCTTAGTGTTTTCTGGAAACTCTCTAGAAGGGCACTTTTCGAGAACAACATCTACTGTGTGAACTATATCCACATCACTATGTTTATTTTGGCGAAATATCTCTTAACCTCACAACATACGTTTGAGATGTTCAGTTGAAAAACTTTGTGTATTTTGTGCAAAATCATGTTAGTTGGAAGGTTTCCCATGACAATGTAATGGCTAATGAAGAAAAGGTGAAATTACTTATTGGAGAGGAACCAGGGTCTGCTGAAAAAGTATTGATATTGTATAGTAGGATATGGCAGTATCCATATACAAGGGAGATGCTATTGGAGTTCAGAAATAAGATTTTGTAATGTTTTCTTCGAAGAATTGGAGGGATGAGATCACAGGGGATTCACTAAGTGAACCTCTGACATATCACGTGTGTTCATGACATATTAAACAATACCCTTAATTTGACTACATATTGGAAAATGCCTCTGAAAATCACATTATTTAACCCCCTACAAATATGAATCCAATACAACTTCCCAATTTAAAAAATCCCTACTTTCGCTAGATATTGTAGGTATCCATTTTTTCGTTAACATTTTTTATACCCCTTTATATTTTTTCATTAGCTTTAAGCTCCATTTTTTATATTTTACAATATAAAACCCTTTACCCCTATATATCCCCCAATATATTATGTCATTTTTTCCTCAATATATATCCCCCAATATGAACCCATGTGGTATGATATTGCTCTCCTAGTGAAGTCCCCGTGGATGAGATAGGGTGCATTAGATGTCATCAAACTTATAAGGGACAATTGCAGGAAGGAGTTAAGAGATGAGGACCCTTATTATTTTCTGAATTTTAAACAAGCACTCTCTAGGGTTTTTTAGTATGTGGAGTGCATTAGGATATGTTAGGTCCGTTGTCTTGGACTTAGGTTTAAATTTCCTCTTATTTGGATCCCTACATATCACTATCAACACCCATATCATGTTACTGATAAATGATGGGAAATAGAACTAGTACTTTCCTGAGGCTACAGAGTAGTAGATAATATTGCAGGGGCCTACAATTTTTCAAAATTTCACTCTTAGCACATCAACAACTCCTTATAAGAGTCCGCATTAGGACATGCAGATACTCAAGTTGGGGGGAGATGTTGGGAAATGAAATTGCAATCATTTTTCACTCATTTTCCTACCTTTTCTTTACCCTTTTTTATTTTCAAGACCATACTCTACCACTATAACAACCATTATAAACCTCGATATGTCTCTTTCTATATTTCATCCTTTGATCTAATTCTACTTGTAATTTGGCATGAGAACTACTATTTTAGGATATGTTTCTCGTAAAATCGACAAGTGGGTTGTTACAAGATTTGTGGTTTGTTGAGATGTTGTTTCAGGATTACACTTTCTAGTTTTTCCTCACCAAGGACATGACAAGGACTCATTTAACATTATTGTTACACATGAAGATCTATTTTGGTTGCACTAACCTCCTTCAATTAGTTATGAAGATAAATTTGGAAAGGATCTAGTTAAAATATATTTTTAATGTCAAAGGAGAAGTTTATGGACTACACAACCTAAACATTTATGTCTTTCTATTGATAATTATTGTAATTTGGAAAAGATGTTACAAATTTGTCCTAAACTTGGAAATTGCTATCAAATTGGTGATATGTATTCTCAAATTAGATCACATGAGAATCAAGATATTCTCATGATGATGTTTATCATTTTAATCTAAAATTATAAAGAGTTGTACTCTCTTGATGCATGAGATAGACATATAGAAACAGATAGATAGTGATAGAGGGGGAGAGCACTATCATTGTAAAATTGTGTGTTTCCTTAATGAAATCTCAATCATTTGTGGCACCATACCTTTCTGTCGACTATCTTGTGTGTTGTGTAGTGTACCAACCCCTACTATCTTGTGTGTTGTGTAGTGTTACAGTTTGATGGTGTGTTCATTTCATTTGAATGTGTGTTTCATCATTTATTGAGAGAATGGTTTCCAAGAGTGTTGTTCTTTTCTAAATAAGAGTGACAATATGATAGAGTTGTTTTATTTCTTATTGTATGTTTAATTATTGAGAGAGTGGACAAGGTTTGAGAGTGTAATAGCCAAAGTGTTGAATTGTTAAGAGTGTGATTACAACAATTGAGTTTGAAATTAATTAGCACTAGTCATCATTTTCCCTTGCATATATTTTGTGTATTAGCACCACAATAACGAAACCTTCCTGGATTCATAATTAATGTGAATATTTGGAGCTATTTCTCTGAATTAAAAGGACAATTATTCTTCCCAACAACAAGCTAAAGAAAAACCTATACACAACTTCCACAAAAATGCATGCCCAACCTTCATTACAAGGCCAAATTGAATGATTAAGATTATAGAGTAATTTTTAATCATAAATAGCAATAATTTTGTACATATGAATTTTTGTTGTGCAAGAATATGTCGAATTGGATCGATTTTGTAGGGTTAAAGTGAAGGTTTGTGTGCCTCAAATAAATGCACATTAGGACCTGTACTTAATTGACTATGTGATAATGCTCATTAACACAATCATTTTATGCAACATATCATAGTAATTTTCATAAAGGAAATATTATGCACTGAAATGAAAGTCTATTGGAATAGTAATTGATGCCAATGATCACCGTCGAAACAAATATGCACTCCCAGGATAAAATAATTGCAGTCTTGGTAATGAAATTTGAAATGGGACATGATTGGACAATTCCTAACCTTAGGATATAACCTTGCATCATGTGTGACAAATATCCTACATAACTAATTTTCCCACTTATACACAACTTTCACATAGTCAAAGTTGAAACAAAACTTTGAATGGTGTATGAAATATGAAGTATAAATATTTAATTTCAATGTAAATATATAACAATGTAAAAATGTGTAAAATAATTGGCCAATAAATGAATCTTGGGCATGCATTTTAATAAATCAAATTGGCAAATAAATGAACCTTGGGCATGCATTTTAGTGAAACAAAGCAATTTTGGCCTTGCTTCACACAAATGCTTGCCTGCCCTTCATTTTAAGTCCAAATTGAATGATTCAACTTGGATATTATTTATTTACTCATAGGTAACATTAATAAAATTAAATATTTTAAAATTTTCACATATATAGTTTTGTTGTTCAAGAATACTCTAAATTGCATTGATTTCATATGGTAAAAGGCAAGGTTTGTGTGCCTTAAATAAGTGCATACCAGGAATGTTTGGGAAAAAGAGGATGTACTAATAAAAATCAAATTTTATTTTTATTAGTTGAAAATTGTATTTTCTTGGTTAAGACCCTATAATTAAGGTTGGATGACCTTATTTTAGTAGTAATTAGGTTTAGATGTTTCCAAGGGATAGAAAAAGAGATAAAACCTAGGGTTTGCAAGGTAATTTTTTATGGTTTTTCCATATTGTACATATTTTTTAGGGTTTAAAGTTTAAGGTTAGGTCAGGTTACCCAGTTAGGGTTTGAAGATAAATAGATAAGGAGAATGGAGACATATATGAATAGTTCTTATTTTTTGTTTAGAAATAAAGTCTAAGTAGATCTAGGGTTTCAATACCACTCATTGATTATAAAGGAATTCCCAACACACATGAAAATGGTGACTATAAATATAGAGTTTAAGAGAAAGAAGAAACTTATTGGGATTCACTATCAACTAGGGCCTTTCTACTAGCATTCAATATTTAAGATTCACCCGGGTGCTAACATGCCATGATTATATCCCAAGAAAATACATAACATATGAATGTTAAACAAATAGTAAAAGGTGAAAACTTAAAACTAATCTAAAAAAACATGTAGTACCTCATAAACCAACAAATTTCATCATCATGAACATCAATTTAACAACAATGCTACTCTTCCTCAATAGTACTAGAATTCAAAACAAGAAAAAGCAAAAGGTAAAAGAGAGTGAACTCCATCCTCTTATCACTAATGTGTTACGATTTATAAATTAAAAGTCTCTTCATGTTTATACATAACCTAAGATACCTTTGAAATGTGTGGGGAACATGACTCCCCACATACCATGAAGTACATCCTCATTAATTTTGGGTAGACAATAAGTCATCCTCATTAAATTTTTGTTGTGCATGAATACTCCAAATTGGATTGATTTTATAGCATAAAAGGTAGGGAGTGTATGCCTTAAATAAATGCACACCAAGACCTCTGATTAACTTGTAGTGCAAAAATGATCATTCCATTCTGAAAAAAATAAAAATATCTACAACATATGATACTCATTATCCTAAAAAAAAATATTAGTCACTAAAATCCAGGTCTGCCAATTAGTAATTGATCATATTTTCAATGATCAAGTTGAAACAAGTGTGCACTCTCGGGCCAAATCAATTACACTCTTGTTAATGAAATTCGAAATGGGACATGATTGAACAATACCTAAAATTATGATATAACCTTGACTCATGTCTGACATATATCCTGCATAACTTTGTTTCCCACTTATACATAACTTTCACATAAGGCAAGTCAAAGAAAAACTTAGAATGTTTTATGAAATCTCAAGTATAAATATTTAAGCTCAAAGTAAAGATATAACAATGTAAAAATCTGTAAAATCATTAAATGAAAAATCTACAATTTGAGTCAATCAAATTGGCCAATAAATGAACTTTAGCATGCATTTTAGTGAAGCAAGACAATTTTGGCTTTCTTCACAAAAAGGCATGCCAAACCTTCATTCCAAGGTCAAATTGAATATTTTAACTTGGAGAGCATTTTTTTACTCATGGGTAATATTAACACAATTAAATATTTTTAATTTTTCACATATATGTTTGAGTTGTTCGAGCATACTCCAAATTGCGTGGATTTCAAAGGGTAAAAGTTAGGGCTTTTGTGCCTCAAATAAATTCACACCAAGAATGTTTGGGATAAGGTGGACTAATAAAAAACAAACTTGAATTTTAATAGTTGAAACTTGTAGTTTCTTGGTTAAAACCATATAAGTAACGTTGGATGATCTTATTTTAGTAGTAATTAGGTTTAAATGTTGCCAAGGGATATATAAAGAGATATCGCCTAGGGTTTGTAGGGTCTATTTTAAGGTTTTTCTATATTTACATATTTTTTAGGGTTTTAAGCTTAAGATTAGGTCAAGTGACCTAGCTTGGAAATTTACTATAAAAAAGTTTGGATGTCATTTTTATGAAAAAATGACATTCGCTATCATTTATAAATAACAAGTTGCATGATGGAAATTTGGTCAATTCTACCCATGAGAAATAAGTGATGGTCATCTTACATGCCATCAAAATCTTGCATCCCTATTTTCAAAAGTGTTTTTTTTGATAAAATGCATCTTATATCTAAATATTAAATTCGAATTTTTTATTTTGTGTCTGAGAAAAATAGGAGTAGAGGAGAAAAATTAAAGAACCTTATAAACAATTTTATTCACTTAAATGAATTTTACTTTCATTATAAAAGTTATTTATTGAAAAATAAAGCAATAAGTTAAAAAAAATCATTTTCATGTAAATTCCTCACAATTTATTCAGTTTGCATTCTTGAATTCAACATGCACTCCTCATGGTTTATTCAATGTGCATTCCTCACAATGTATTTACATTCTTGCATTCAACGTGCATTCAACATGCACTCCTCATGGTTTATTCAGTGTGCATTCCTCACGGTTTATTTGGTGTTTATTCTTGCCTTCAGTGTGCCTTCAACTAGTGTGCCTTGAACCCAAACAATGATGGCCTCAATTGAAACATGGGTGTCCTCTTCCACCAAAATAGTAGACACACGAGGTTCCCACGAGACTTTCACTGTCCAAAAATTAAAAGAGTGTGCCGATATATAGAGAGATACAAACAATTGTCCACTATGTATGCTAGATATCCTGAGAAGAGTAGAGGTTTATAATTTTATAATTGGATAGTTCGATTTCCAAAATGATGATATAGATGAGGCCATAGAAAATTATAATGATAAATCCATGGAATTAAAAATATGTGGGCAAAGGATTAACCTAGATCCTGATCTAGTTGCAAGAGCAACAAAAATTCCATGTAGAGGGGGAGTAATTTTTTATTGCAAGAAAACCCTTAAGCTAGAAAAATTGAAAATGACTAGAAAAATATGTGGGAAAAAAGGATGTAACGAGGAAGGGATTAAAAATGAAAGATGTTCCCCAAGGAATATTCAAATCCTTGATCCGCGTTGTCCTTAGAACAATTATGGATCATCACAAGCTTAATATTTCAAGTGACTTCCTGGATGCGCGTGATCAACAAGGACAGTGAAGTGGCAGTCGAGTGGGTTGGCATATGGCTAGCCCACATGGCCTTCCATAGATTGGCATAGTGGTTTAAAATCAGCATTCACAATAGCCATAAATGCACTTTAAGTGGGCGCCATCTCCGACCTGTTAACCGTCACCCAGTTCGGCTCTGTGCAAACATGAATCCTCGGGAGAATTTCACCTCTACATCTGTCCATCAACCTCTGCCACTGCAATGCCTCTGCAGCACCCAGCTCCTGCAAAACCACTGGGAGATGCTGCCACCTCCTATGCTGCATTGATTTTGGCCCTGGCATTCATTTCACCCAAAGCCTGGAATGCCATTTTGTCTTCCATTTGACCCTTGTTGTAAATCCCTCCGCTGAGCAGACTGCAAGCTCAATTGCATCTTTGCACCACACTGTGCCCAATTTCGGATGGAATTCTCATTCTCTTGTAGACAACATGACAAGAACACGACACCGTATGCGTAGCCGCAGGAGTGGAAGAAGAGGAAGCCTGAGTCACCCCCAACATTCTCCTATTTCGGACACCACTTCTTCCCTGTTCGAGCAGGCTCCCCGATGTTACCAAAATACCTGAAGTTGAAGAGGCCATCTCCATTCGATGCCCCCTGCCTCACCTCCCAGTAGCTTTCCTTCCATTTCTGCTTCATCTCCCAGAGGCTCTCCACCATATCCTTAGCTGCAACCCCAGAATTCCCAATTCACTTTCCTCTCTTCACTGAATAGGCCCATCATCACGACCACTATCTCCATCTTCTTTCACGAGGCAGAGTAGGTCATTGAGGGATAGGCCACAAAGGCTGGCGGTAGCACCAAAACAATTGTGACGCAGGGCACTATAGGTTGTGGTAGCAACAAATTAATTGAGGGATGAGACATTGCGGGTGGTGGATGCAACACAAAAGGATGCAGCCACACCAAAGCTGAACTAGACATGGCTTAGACGAGCATCCAAGAGGCAGGGAAGCGGAACACTAAGTAGGAGACGCGACATGCAGGGAAGGAGTAAATGGACTAGCACACATACGAGGTAATGGACCCTTATTGTTGTTTCATCGAGGAAGAACATCTGGAGCAGCAGGTAGGCAACACAGAGACCTCGCAACAGGCAGGTGGCAACATGGAGGAGTACAGGTGTTTCATCGTGGAGGAACACCCACCGTCTCTGCCTTGCTCCTAGTCCGCATTCGACTGCCGCGTGTCTGCCACACAATTTGCCACTTGTCTGCCATTCAGCACGCCACATATCTCTTCTCTCACGTTTTTGGAACTTTGCATTCTAGCTTTTGTTTCAGGGGTTTCCTGGGAAAAAATTAAGAGTTTTAGGCTCTTCAGCTGGTTTTTTCTTCATTATGAAAACTGATAACAAATTGTGCGCTTTGCTGGTTTCCCTTGCGTGGGCAGCAAGCTAATTTTTTGAAATTACTTTTGTTACGGACTAGTTTCCCTTCTTGGGCAGTCTAGATCTAGACTCTGTTGTTTTTTGCCATTACTCAGGCATGGATAGGTACAGGCTAAGGCCTCAGTGTATGATATTTTTTCAGTAATAGAATTAGCATAACTTAGAAAAAAAAAATAAAAATATTTCCAGTGACTGAACAAGGCTAGTTATTCATTGGGTTGATGATCCGAATCAGATCCATAAACAACTGTCAAAGAACCATGACTAAATTAGGTCAAAGAAATCTTTCAAAATTCCAAAACAATGGTCAAAAACACCTTGAACCAGTGGCAATGCCCGCCAACGTGGAACGATGACAACCTCGGTCAAAGCGCGCTGACCAAGGCCCATGGAGACTGCGCAGGAGGCCAAAACAGCCCCTGGGAGCCCCGGATCGGGAAAAGGAGCCGATTTTGATGTGCTTAGCACTAATCGCACATTGCTGGGCAAACAGGGCCGAAATGGAGGGGCCTTAAGCCCTTGGTCACATTTGGGAGCCAAAGGACTGGGGGCGGAAAAAGGAAAAAGGGCTAACGTATGAAGGCGAGACCCGTGCCCTAGAAACCGATGGATTTGATCGGGGTGCCCTTGAACGGTAAGAGGTTTTGGAGGAAGTGGAGTGATCACACTCAACGATCGACGCGTGGCAATAGAGGTGAGAGAAAAACCGCCGTGATCGCGCGTTATCGGTCGAGCAAGTCAACCGTGCTCGACGTGCGTATGATGTTGAATCTAGAGGAGCCCAGATCGGACGGTTGAGATTGCGCCTGATGGAAAGAAGCGGAATCGACAGAAATTAAGCTGTGTTCTAAAGGGATTTGGAATCTGTTTAACCACCACGGTGGAGAAAGAATGCATACACGAAGTAACAGAAGAAATGAATCGAAAAGCAGGATGGCGCTGTTCCAATGGGGACATGTGGCTACTTCCCGAGCATTCAAGCTGACGTCGAACAGGGAACTCCCAGCATGCAGGCGGAAGGAGAATCGATGCAGGCGAGAGAGGTACTGAACAAGCATGAGGATTGAATGGCTGAAGCCATGAACAGAGATAGTCAAATAAGGAGGAACAGAGAGGATTCCGAGAGACGAAGAGAGACAGTGAACAATGAACCTAGAGAGGAGAACTGAACACAGAAAGCAGTAAAGCCAAGCAGAGAAGACAGAGGGCTGAGCTGACCACAGGCAGCATCGAGCACCATAGAGCTTGAAGATTCAAGCCTTTCCATAGAGGAATCTGTCAGGATTGAGCATCACAATTGGCTCTTTCCACTGTAGACTGAGGGTCACAGAGCTGGTAGGAAGAACAAGAGTCTGTGTACTCTGAGTGGCTTGGGGAATCCAAGAACTACCCTACCAAGAAAAATCTGCTTCAGGAGAACTCATATTGAGTTCCTGTATTTGTAATTCTTTGCTTAAAGACACAATAAAACAAGGCCACCACTGAAGCTAGACTGGAGACGTAGCCCTGGAGAATAGGGTGAACTCCTTATTAAAATTGTTTGTGTCTTTGTGTTGCTTACTGTATTTCTCTGCTGTCTTTCCATTTAAATGTCTATGTATTGGCAATCTGATCGATCCGTTGCTTAAATAACATAGAACACACACCAGCACATGAGTCTGTAATACCTTTTGTTTTAATAAATCTTTAACTGATGGCACTCATAGAGTGATTATCAGATCAAGTGGTATCAGAGCTCTAGACTGTAAGGTTAGACAATCTTGTGTTGGTTTAGCTATGAATGCTCACTAGATCAAAGCTCAAATTATGAGAAGGAGAGTTGGTGGAAACTAATCCTGAAATTGGGAGAGTCTATTCTCGAAAGACAATGTCAAAGGAAGGTTCTATAGGGCTAGACCCTGAATTTATAGAAAGTTTCCTAGCTATAAAGTCTATGGTAGAAGAAATGTATAGGGACTTTAGAAAGCATAAGGATGAAGATTCATCATGCTCTAAACAAGATAAATAAGAAGATAAATGTCATTCCCATGACCACTACAAAGGAAAGGGGAAAGAAGAAAGCTTTCTCACACCTCCTAATAGCCCTGTGCCTGATAAGAAGGCATCTTTGATTAAACTAGATGTTAAATTTGATTTTCCTATATATGATGGAGAGCTAAATGCTGAAAGTTTGGACAATTAGATTAGACAAATTGATGTGTATTGCAGAGTACAGAACATAGACTCAAACAAGAGTAAGATTTAGTTGGCAAGCCTATGCCTAGGAGGCACTGCGTTGGTTTGGTGGGAAGGAAGAACCCAAGCTGATATGAAAAAACATGGTAAGACCATCTCTGTCTGGAGTGAATTTGTCACTGCAATCCAAAAGAAGTTCTATCCATTGGCCTACATGCAACAAGCCATGATGATTTGGCAAACTCTTCGCCAGTTGAAAGGGCAAAGTGTACAAGGGTATACTCAAGAGTTCAGAAAGAGAGCATTGATGTTGGGTATCTCATTAGACTTGCCAGAAACTCTTTTGAAGTACATTGGTGGTCTACACAGCTACATGAGGCATACCATCCTCATGTTTAATCCCACTAGTATAGATGAGGTATCTGTACAAGCTACTCATCTAGAAGCTAGAGGAAATAATGGAAATCGAGAAGTTGGGGGACCATCCCAACCCACTGTAAGCAAGAGCAAGGAGAAAAGAAAGCAGAAGTGGAAAGCAAGGAAGGCTGACACTGCACAAAAAGGCAAACCTTCATGCACTCACTATAAAAAGGAGGGGCATGATGATGAGAACTGTTGGATTCTGCATCCAAAGCTGAGACCTAAGAAGTCCGAGGGCAAGAAGAAGAAAGCTGCTACAACTATTCAGAAAGATTTGGGGTCAAACTCGGGAGATGAAACAATCATTGCAGCCACAGGTATAAAAGGTAAGAATTCTGAAGCATCTACTAGTAATTCTTCTCAATCCGTTATTGATGAAGAACATGAGAGAAAAATATATGATTTTTTCCATATTCGAGTTGTTTCCAAAAATCAAAAGTTTGATACTTTGTTTGATAGTGGCTCAAAAGTAAATATGATTTCTAAAGCAATTGTAAAGAAATTGGGATTAACAACTACACCTCATAAGAAACCATACCCATTAGGATGGTTGAATGATAAAGAACAACTACAAGTGACTAGACAGTGTAAACTCAAGTTTTCTTTTGGGTCAGCATTTGTAGATGAGGTTGAGTTAGATGTAATACCTTTAGATATATGTGGAATTGTTTTAGGAAGTCCTTACTTGTATGATAGAAAGTCTATTTTCTATAGAGCTGAGAACAAGTATCTACTTGTTAAAGATGGAATCGAATACTTTGTAAGGGCTCATAAGCTCAAGAATAATTATACACTCATAAACTCAGGACAGATGAAAAGAATGATAAATTCATGCAAACAGTTCTTACTAATGGTTGTAAAGGAAAAGAAATCTGATAAAACCAATGTATTTGGGGGCTGTAATGCTGATCGGCAAGCTGATATAGAAAAGATTGTTTCAGAGTATGATGTATTATTTCAAGAACCACAAGGTTTGCCACCCAAAAAGGGAACAGTACATGATATTATTTTGCAGCAAGATGTTCCTTTGCCTAACATTGGGATGTATAGGTTATTTGCTTTAGAGAATGCTGAAATCAAGAAGCAGGTGCAAGAGTTGCTCGAGAAAGGGTTCATCAGGCCTAGCACGTCACCATGTCGGTCACCAATTGTTTTGGTGAGAAATAAAGATGGCTCATGGAGAATGTGCATTGATTACCAAACACTAAATAAGATAACAATAAAAAATCGTTATCCTCTTCCTCGCATAGATGATCTTTTAGATCAATTGAAGGAATTTGTTTATTTCACCAAGCTAGATTTGCATAGTGGATACCATCAGGTCAGAGTTGCAGAACAATATGCATGGAAGACTACTTTCAAAACAAAGCAGGGATTGTATGAATGGCTGGTTATGCCTTTTGGCCTAACTAATGCCCCTGCTACTTTCATGAGATTAATGAATGATGTACTCAGACCTTTTCTTAATGATTTTGTTATTGTGTATTTGGATGACATTCTGATTTTTAGTAAAGCGTGGGAAGAACATTTAAAGCATGTTAAGCAGACATTAGATATTTTGAAAAGAGAAAAACTTTATTTTAAACTTTCCAAATGTGAATTTGGCAAAACCTCTCTAAATTATTTGGGTCATATAGTAGGGGGAGGTGAATTGAAAATAGATCCCTCTAAAGTGGCAGTCATTGTAAACTGGCCTAAACCCAAGTCTGCTACAGAAGTGAGAAGCTTCTTAGGAGCAGCACAATATTGAAGGAAGTTCATTTCAAATTTTTCCTCAATCGCAGCTCCCTTACATGCTTTGACAAGATTGAACAAGGTGTTTCAGTGGGGAGGCAAACAGCAGAAAGCCTTCGACACCTTGAAAGAAAAGCTTAGTACAAGACCTGTACTAGCACTGCCAGATCTACAAAGACCATTTGAGATCCAAACTAATGCCAGTGACTATGCCATGGGAGCAGTGTTGACACAGCACGGTAAACCCATATGTTATCATTATGAGACTTTTAATCCTACAATAGTTAACTATCCTACACATGATAAAGAATTGTATGCATTAGTTCAGCGTGTGAAAAAGTGGAAACATTACTTAATGGGCAAAGAAACAGTAATACATACTGATCATCACCCACTTCAATATCTACACTCCCAAACTAGGTTGCAACAATCAAGACATTACAGATGGATGGGTTTTCTACAACAGTTTCATTTAGTCATTAAATACAAAAAGGGAATACATAACAAGGTTGCAGACATGTTATCTAGACCCATTATAAATGCATCTACCATACTTAAGCATAATTATGTGCTGCATGAAAGCTACATAGAACAGTATGCTTAGGACACGAACTTTAAAGATGTATATGCAACTTTGAGTCAAGGCAAAAGAGTAGAAGAATTGGACTATCATGTGAAGGACCGACTCTTATATCATTGTGGGAAACTCTGCATTCCACAAACTAAGAGAGTAAAGATAATTAGGGAAGCACACACTTCTCTGATATCAGGTCACTTTGGGGTAATTAAGACAGTTGCACAACTGTAAAGGTTCTACTATTGGCCGAAAATGAGTGAGACAATTTCTAGATATGTAAAGGGATGTGCTATGTGTGCTAAAAGCAAGCCCAACAATAGAAAACTAGGCTTGTACACTCCATTACCAGTTCCTTCTCAGCCTTGGGAAAGCATTTCCATGGATTTTGTTGGAGGACTGCCTAAATCTAGGAAAGGTCATGATTATCTATATGTTGTTGTGGATAGGTTCAGAAAAATGTGTATTTTAATACCCTGTAGTAAATAGAATACAGCTGAACAAACTACAAAATTGTTCTTTGAACATGTATGGGTTCATTTTGTATTGTTTCTGATCGAGACACCCGATTTGTGGGGAAGTTTTGGTCCAGTCTGTGGGAACTAATGGACACCAAATTGAAGAAAAGCACAACTTTTCATCCACAAACAGATTGCCAGACAGAAGTAGTTAACAGGACGGTGATCTAGTTACTGAGAGGATATTGCAGCAAACATCCTAAGCTTTGGGATGAGCACTTGTGCTATGTGCAACATGCTTACAATAGAGCCAAACACTCTTCTACACAGAGATATCCTTTTGAGAACTGTTTTGGTTTCATACCAAGGTCTCCTTTGGATTTTGTCTTTGGTAAAGATACCATGGTTGATAGACACAGTGATGTGGACAAGGCAACTAGGTTCATTGAACAGATCTAGGAGACCCACCAGGAAGTACAGGAACAGCTGGAAAGGAGCCAGGCCAAGTATAAGGCTAGGCATGATAAGCATCGGATGGAGCATAGTTTTCAAGTTGGAGACCAAGTCTGGCTGTATATAAGCAAGGACAGGATGCAAGGTGAAGGTAAAAAGCTAAAACCTATCAAGCATGGACCCTTCAGGATACTTCAGAAGATTGGTGAAAATGCTTTTCGCCTTGAGCTACTAGCTTACATGCACATCTACTTAGTCATAAATGCAGACTGTTTGAGGTTGTTTGAACCTTCAATGTTTGAGGACATTGAAGAGCAGAGTCAATTACCTTCTATTGATGACCTGCTACCTGAATATCTTAATGAGTTACAGGAAGATACAGCGATGGACATGAAGGTAAGGACAACGTGCAGTGGAAAAGTGGAATACCTCGGGATTGGGCTTAAGTGTTCGAACCCGAGCATTGCGAAGTGGATTGAGATTGGACAAGTGAGACAACAGTTTCCTCACTTAGTCGATGCTTGAAGAAAACCAACTTTTGGTGGTCCAAAAGCTTTTCAGTAGGGAGGTCGTGATCTGAATCGGATCCATAAACGACTGTCAAAGAACCATGACTAAATCAGGTCGAACAAATCTTTGAAAATTCCAAAACAGTGATAAAAAATGCCTTGAACTAGTGGCAATGGCCGCCAGCATGGAACGACAAGGACCTCGGTCAAAGCGCACTGACCGAGGCCCATGGAGACTACGCAGGAGGCCAAAACAACCCTTGGGAGCCCCAGATCGGGAAAAGGAGGCGATTTTGATGCGCTTAGCGCTAATCACGCATCGCTGGGCAAACAGGGCCGAAATGGAGGGGCCTTAAGCCCTTGGTCACGTTGGGAGCTAGAGGACAGTGGGCGGAAATAGGAAAAGGGCTAACGTACGAAGGCAGGAACCGCGCCCTGGAAACCGGTGGATTTGATTAGGGTGCCCTTGAACGGTAAGAGGTTTTGGAGGAAGTGGAGCAATCACACTCAGCGATCGACGCATGGTAGCGGAGGTGAGAGAAAAATCACCGTGATCGCGCGTTATCGGTCGAGCAAGTCAACCGCGCTCGACGTGCGTATGACGGTGGATCTGGAGGAGCCCAGATTAGACAGCTGAGATTGCGCCCGATGGAAAGAAGCGGAATCGATAGGAAATTAAGATGCGTTCTAAAGGGATTTGGAATTTGTTTGACCGCCACGGTGGAGAAAGAACGCTTACACAAAGTAACAGAAGAAATGAATCGACGAGTAGGTTGGCACTGTTCCAATGGGGACATGTGGCTCCTTCCCGAGCGTTCATGCTGACGCTGAATAGCGAACTCCTAGCATGCAGGTGGAAGGAGAATCGACGCAGGCGGGAGAGGAACCGAACAGGCATGAGGATCGAATGGCTAAAGCCATGAATAGAGACAGTCGAATAAGGAGGAACAGAGAGGAGTCCGAGAGATGAAGAGAGACAGTGAATAGTGCACCCAGAGAAGAGGACTGAACATAGAGAGCAGTAAAGCCAAGTAGAGGAGACAGAGGGCTGAGCTGACCATAAGCAGCATCGAGCACCAGAGAGCTTGAAGATTCAAGCCTTCCCATAGAGGAATCTGTCCGGATTGAGCATCACAGTTGGCTCTTTCCATTGTAGACCGAGGGTCACAGAGCTGGTAGGAAGAACAAGAGTCTGTGTACTCTAAGTGGCTTGGGGAATCCAAGAACCACCCTACCAAGAAAAAATTGCTTCAGGAGAACTCATATTGAGTCCCTATATTTGTAATTCTCTGCTTAAAGACACAATAAAAGAAGGCCACCACTGAAGTTGGACCGGAGACGTAGCCCTGGAGAATAGGGTGAACTCCTTATTAAAAATGTTTGTGTCTTTGTGTTGCTTACTATATTTCTCTGTTGTCTTTCCATTTAAATGTCTGTGTATTGGTAATCTGATCGATCCATTGCTTAAATAACACAGAACACACACCAGCACATGAGTCTGTAATGCCTTTTGTTTTAATAAATATTTAACTGATGGCACTCATAGAGTTATTATCAGATTAGTTGAAGGCAGGCCCATGGACGTCCCTCATTTGTTGGCTAAAAAATTACATTATGCCCTGCAATAAAGTAAAATTAAGAAGGTTAAGTTTTGTTTCTTTGGAACACTGCAAAAAATTATTGATTTGTATCAACCTGATGTTCAAACAAGGCTTCTTAAAACTTACATTAAGAAATCAAAACCAAAGAAAACTATTGAAGAATAACCTAAATAGACTTTGGTTGAAGGTGTGGAAAATGTTGCTGATACAATTTTCTATGCTGAAGATACAACTAATAGTGTTCTAGCATACTTACATGTCTGTGTGGATGAAGATGAGTACCAATAAGGTATGGACCATTATATCGAAACATGTAATGATGATTTTTCTATAATAAAGAGAATTCCTTCTAAATAACTAGCACCTTGGTATATTTGCATTTTTATGGGTGATTCAACATCTACATCTCAAAGTGTAATATTCCTAATAGGAAAAATTTATAATGATATTAAGAAAAACACATGTGCAAACATAAAATTTGAGCAAACCATCAAACACATAGCAATTACACTAGGATTGCTCCAAAATCAACCATTTTATTACATATATAAGAGGAGTAAAATGCGAGAATGTTTACACCTGGGCTTTCCAAGGCAAGATAGACAATCCCAAGTGGGAGAATGTTGCCCAGGTACAAGGGGAAAGACTCCTCTAGAAGGAACTGCGCTGGCCCTGGAATTTTTGCACTTCTCATTGAGTGGAACCCTAATTTGAACCTCCAAAACTTCCCAGAAAATTCTGCCAAATTAATTTTGATCATCCCAACAAAAAACCCAGAAAGGGTTTAATCTAGTTCTGATGCTCCAAAATCACCCCCAAAATCCAAGCACTCCTCCACTACTAGGAAATTACAGTTTGTATAAAATTTTGTCTCTGCGACCCTCCAAAATATTGAGAAAAATTCCCACTATAACTTACTTGAACCCCCAATTCAATTCTTCCCCACAATCCTTCCCCTATCCTTCACCATAATTTTCTCCACCATGAAGTGTGAAACCTAGGTCAGCTATTGTTGGATCTTAATATAGGTTTATAAATTCAATCCCTCTTACATATTTTTGTCAATCCGGGGTTTGTCTAGTTATTTCAAGATTATCGTGCAAGGTCTATGCAGGCCATAGGTTCCCTACCCAGTATTGAGCAACTACAAAATAAAATGCCAAAAAGTTCTACAAATCGAGTAACAACAAAGTAAATGGCACCAAATATGAGTAACATCAATCAGGAGTAACGACAATTTGATGTAACAACAATATGAAATAACAAAAAGATAGTTACTCAATTCTAGCAATGTTGGTGAAGGCATAACAATTTTCATATTGTCTTTCAACCATATGTATATGAAGTTGTGCAAAATATGATACAAGTAACAACAAATTTCATTAACCATTTTCCCAAAAACTACAAATCAGATCTTGCTGAAATTTTGCAAGAAGATTTCTACTATAATAATACCTCTCCACTCCAAAAATTAGAGCTATATGATCCACATATCTCTATATCTAAGAATAATGGTTGTAGGTGATAGTGCATGATTTATAGAGTCTTACAAACTAGTTAAGCTTGAATTTTTTTGGGTTTGTCATTTTAATGATGCCTTCTTGTTGTTCCAAAATCACAAGAATCTAGTTGATAGTTTTAAAGGTATATGCAAATCAATGTATGCAATGCATAAAAGTGAAATTGTATGCCTTAAATAAGGAAGAAATTTGAAAACATCCATCGTGCATAACAACTCCTCCCCCAAACTGAACATGTTGCATGTCCTCATGCAATACACTAGAAAAAAATTGAGGTGCTTGCTGCAATCGTTGTTGAAATTATTTCTTGGTGTATAACAACATGGAATAAGGGAGGTTTTGAGAATAAATAAGAACATCAATGGATGATAAAGAATATTAATGCCATGGTCATGATAAATAAATTAATGAAAGTAACAATCCCCCAAACTGAAATCTTTTGTGTCTCTGAAGAATGGAAAGTGGTAAAGAAAGGGAAACAATGGTTGAAAAATATGAGTGAATAATGCTCAGTGGGTTTTTCATGAAATTCTCCTAAAATTTTAATAAATCAGAAACTTATGCTATTTTAACTCAAGTTTTACCTTCGTAAAAATGTGGAATGGCATGTATGGACTGATATTTGTTGAAGCTAATGTAGGTTGAGCTGATGTTGAAAGTGGTGTGAAAGGTGGAAGCCATGCAACTGAAAGAAAGTAATCATAAAATTTAGCAGGGTTTCCTCCCCCCAAACTGATTAGTTACCCTATCATCAAGATTTATATAACACATCTCATGAGTATCCTCAATTAGTAATTAATCACCTCAATTACCTCATTATATATAAAAATGACATAATTATGTTGTGAATGTCACTAGATAATAATGGAGAAAAAGGGAATATAAAAGAGGGTAAAATGATGACAAAAAGATGCATTCCGTAGAACCATAAGTTTTGGTTGTTATGAGCACAAAAATTGTGAGAATTAGTTATCTCAGCCTTTGTTTCTCAAGGTTTGACTAATTACCTAGGATTCAAAATCAGAATTAGGTCTCTTTATCCTACCCCAAAATAATAGTAGTGTTGTTAAGTTATGAATAAATGGAGATTGATTGGGCAAAGCAACTATATTTGGTTAAATATATGAAACTTGTAGAATAAAGGAATGATATATTAGATGATAAAAAATGTCAACTATCGAATATTCTGAAAGTTTCATCCCTAACATGTAAAGTGAATATCTATAACTCAATAATATATATAAACCATAACCATCCTCATCTAAGAACTGATTAAATATTACCCCATGAACCATGAGTTCTAGAAAACCTTATATATGCAACAATAGGCTTTATTGGAAATCATTTTCTAGAAAAAAAGATAACTAGGTATTTCGTAGTATTGAATTAACTTTTATACCATAGGCATGGCCACTGCTGTTAGCAAGAGTCCATAGCCTTGACAGGGATGCCTTTTTAACCCATTGAGATGCTAGTGTCCCATCTATTAGAAATAAGTACATAGCTAAAAAAGAATTTCAATTTACTTATATGCTTATTGAAGATCATTGTTCTAGATTGGTAACCAGTTAATAACAATTCCATTCATAGGAGCAAACAAAAGTGAACAAGTCGGCTCGTGATGAGACCTCTTGTCCTATGATCACTCTATTAGGACGTATGATTATGGTAGGTTGGCTCGTGATGAGACCTCTTATCCACCAGTTGACTATTTATGTTTAAAATTAAACTATGGTTATTGTTAATCAACAAAATATTACTTAATAGATGGGGTGGCAGGCCAACTCCTTAAGAGCTAGGGATGGTGTAAAACGTTTTGTAGTAACTATCTACAGCTTTGATAATTCTGCTTCTCAAAAACCAATAATCTTGAAATGTCTTTTGATAATATATTCTTCTTTGTTAATATTGGGGTTGAGGAACAATTCATTAGATAGTAACAGAAATATTTAAGTACAACTTTTTGGTCATCATCATAACTTTTACAAGATCAGGGACGAAAAATTAGGAAAGTTGAAAGTTGGCATGATGAAATCATATTTGCATAATTATTCCTTAAAAATAAGATTATGTTTATAAATAAACAAACATAAATTGACTATCCAATGATTATGTCAAAGAGGACCTTGTTTAAAAGTATTTCCCATTCACCAAAGAGAACTTTTTTTTTGGAAAGACCTACATTTGCTGAATAAAATGTGAAAATTGGCCAATAACAATAGTTGTGACTGAGGTGAAAACAACCGTCACTTAGGTAATAACAATTGTGATAGAGGTAACAACAATTGTGACAATGGGAACAACATGGAAAGGGAAGAATGGCATTGCGATTGGAGTAGTAGCAGGGAAAGGGAAAAAGGGTGTTGTGACTGGAGTAACAACGGGGAAAGCGAAAAAAGAAATTGTGACTAGAGTAGCAGTAGGGAAAGGGAAAAAGGGCATTGTGATTGGAGTAGCAACAAGAGAAGGAATATAATGGGCATTATGATTGGAGTAGCAACAGGCAAACGAAAAAAGTGTGCTGCAGCTGGAGTAAAAACGAGGAAAGGGAAAAAGGAAATAGTAACTATGACTTAGGGAACAAAAACTGTAACTAAGGTAGAAAAAATTATGATTCAAGATTTATTTATCCAATAGTACCATTGTTGCATGTTACAACCTCGAAACTACCCATACCATTTTAAGCTTGTAGACATGAAGTATCAAGTATGACTGTGGCAATCCTTCCCAAAAACTAACTCAATGGGCGATCCTAGCAAGGTGACATGGAGGAGGATTAGTCATCCAACAATCATAGTCACTTTACAAAATAATGAGGAATTAAGAGTGAATCATTCTTGACAAGACTTACCATAATAGTTTTTGATATTAGATCTGAGGAAACCATATACTTGATAAGACTAGGGAACAAAAGTATAGATGTGGAGCAACATCATGAAACTTAAGAACTTCCTTCTTTTATTTTGAGAACAAAAGATGTGACTTTGAAGTAAACAACACCTGAAACATAAAAACATAAGAGAAATTAGAAAAGAAACAACACTTTATTGAAAAAGTAGTAAATAAATAAATAACTTAAGTTACAATGGCTGTGATTTGGTTGCAACAGTGTTGTTTCCTAAGGGAACATCAATTTGTTTCCATGAACAACAATTTTTCAATGGTGAATGAATGGAAAAAAAATAAAAAATTGATCCTTTAAAAATTCTTTCAAGGAAATGACTTGGATATTCAAATGGAAATCAATTCCCCATTTCTCTTGTTATGAACCAGTTAAGTGATGAAAAGTCTTCATGTTGTTTTCTCTGTGTTGGTGAACAATAGCGGGAACAATTTTGTAACAAGCTCTTATGATCCTTTTTTTTTTAAGATCATGGCACCTAGAAAGAATCAAAATCATATAATATTAAATTATTAATATATTTTTGGATGAAATGCTTTTATTTCATTATCATGCCTTCAAGAATCACTCTCTCATAAATTGACCTCTTTATTCTCCTCAGACATGCAAAAAACGAGCATCTACCTGCAATAAAACATGAAATTATGGAAGAAGAGAGGTTTACAAGATATATTAATCCATGAAAAATAAAAAAAGTAACAAGTGGTTACTCTATAAAACAAATCCACATAAGGATAATAAAGAAAAAATTATTTGTCACTTGCAGGAGAGCAATGGTCGACATACTAACCAGTAGTGTTTTGATCATAACTGCTTTCTTTTTGCCCAATTTGAATGATTTGAAAGCCAAATGAAATCTAATTCAAGGAGATAACACCAATAGAAGCATGTTTTAAAAATTCCATGATAGGATATGTCAAATTTACTTAGAACAATCTACATAACAGAGCCATTTTCGATTTCCCAACTTAGATCGATAATTGATATTTTAATCATAACGTTTTCGTTTCATGGCAGATTGAACTGATTCAAATTTGAGATTAAATTAAATTCATATAAATATCTCAAATAGAAATGGCTTTTGAAGTCATGAATAATTGATGGGTCAAATGTGCTAAGGAACGACCGGAAAAACAAAGTTTTAAGGGTGTTGATTTACGATAGGTAGTCAATATTTTGGTCATAAATTTCTCATACATTATCAAAATTGTTTGATTAAAATTTATTTGTAAATTATATTAATAGAGGAATATGCCATAGAAACAGGTTTGGAAAATCTAGTCATTTAGGCCTCCAAAAATGGATTGTCCCAACTCTATTCCTTAGTTTCCTACTAGACACCCTGTCAATGTTTTGGTCATAACGTTTTTGTTTCAAATCCAAATTGAGTGATTCAAATTGGATTAGAAAGTAGAAATAAAGGGATACTTAATACAGAAATAGGTTTTGAAAATATGCCCATTTGGGCCCTCAAAACATGACTGTTCTGACTGTGTTTTTCAGTAATTTCATCAAGCCCACATGCCATAAGATATGATAATCAAGCAATTTTTCCAAAATGGTGATAAAAATGAATATGACTGTTTTTAGAAATGATATTTTCAATATAATACATCTACATACATAAATAAATTAAAATATTTATCACCAATCTTAACTTTTACAGTGTGTTGTAACAAAAAGAACTATTTTTACATATACATAAATTGATTATTTATCTCTTTATTTATTCTATTTTCTAGACAAAGCTACTCTACTTTGAAAAATAAAATATACTTACATATAAGCGTACTTCCAATAGAGCCATTTTAGAAATAAGGCCTCAAGTAAGGACATACCCAAATTCGAAAACTGCACATTAATAAATACTAGGGTATGAGAGACCAACTTCCCCATTAAGGATGGTGCCAAGAATTGGTGAACAATGGAGTGATGTTGCAAGAAAATGATAGAGTGAAACTAATCTTCAATATAGTCTTGATTTCCCATAGTTGTGATTTTTGGGGGTCTTCCTCTGCCCCTTGGTTTTGTTTCCCTATTCATATGATCTAAGAAACAAAGAATTAAGTCAAAACAACGAAGACAAATCTAATTCTCGAATCTTGGAAAAGGGTTGGTACAAACATTGCCTGATGAGGATGAAAGAGTGGGGTTTTACAGTAAAAAAAGGCATAAAATTAAAACAAACAAGGCAATATAATTTTCGGGTCCTTAAAAAGGTTTGCTACAAACCTCGCCTGACCAGGACAAGAGAATGGTTCCTATAATCAATCAAAAGACAGGAAATTAAAACAATCAAGTGATCTAATTTTGGGTCCTGGAAAAGGGTTTTTACAAAAATTTCCAAACCAGGATGAGAAAGTGGTTCCTATAATCAATCAAAAGGCATGAAATTAAAACAATCAAATTAATCTAATGATGGGGTCCTAGAAAAGGTTTGGTGCAAGATTCATGTGAACAGAATGAGAGAGTAGTTCCTATGATAAATTAGAAGGCATAAAATTAAAGCAATCAAAATTGTCTAATTATTGAGTCCTGGAAAAGGTTTGGTGCAACCCTCAACTGATCAGGACGAGAGAGTGTTCCTATGGTCAATACTAGTTGTACTTTTGCATCTTTGATAGCCTCTCTAGCAATGATGCCAAATGTTTGGGTCTTAATATAGGTTTATAAATTCAGCCCCTCTTACATTTATTTGTCAATCTAGGGCTTGTTTGGTTATTTCAAGGTTATCGTGTAAGGTCTATGCAGGCAATAGGTTCCCTACCCAGTATCAAGCAACTACAAAATATAAGGCCAAAGAGTTCTACAAATTGAGTAACAACAAAGTAAATGACACCAACTTTGTGTAACAACAATCATGAGTAACAACAATATGAAATAACATTGATCTAAAATAACAATAAGATAATAAAGAAACAATAAATGTAACAGCAATCGTAAATCATTAACAATATAATTAAAAATCATACCTATCCACACAAATCTTATCCAACAACACTTGATCGAAAGAGTGGGCCCAACTTTCCAATCAGGGTCGTGGCTAAGAATTACAGACTACATGGAATTACAATATGTTGATATTCTGATTAATTCATAAAAGTAATTACAAACTGAAGTTCTATTGTTACACACTATAGGAAAACCTTCAATAGCTGATCTGCTCTATATGTGTTATCCCCCCTTCCTCTTTAATTTGTATCTTTTAAATACAAATAATAAACCAAAATTTACAACACACTAATTACGAAATGATTTCACATGCAATTTAGATTGATTAACATATCTCAATAAGAAAGATGAGATCTGAGATATCTTTCCATCATGATTCAGTTGGAGCAAGTCGAATCTAGTATTGCAATTGGAGCAATTTGGAAAATGGTCACAACAGAAAATCTACGAAAATTTCCTTCAAGGAACCTTGCTTTTCTCTCAATCCAGACTAAATTTTGGAAAACGAATCATTAGAAATCTAAGTTGGTCCATTCTTCTCAAAACTCATGTCTCAGATTTTTGAGATTCTTCTTTGTTTGCTTGAAACATCCAACACAAAATTGTCACTTTTTATCCCAATGAATTTCTGAGTTGAAATATTTGATAATGAGCTAAAGATCAAGTTTGAAATATGGAAGAGATCTTGGAGGCTAAAATTGTGAGTGATGTTATAAGAAATCCATTAATAAACCATCATTGGAAAAATCATGAATACTAGTAATCAATTTATTAAAAATAAAGGAGAACAAATATTACTTATCCACGAGAGCATAAATAATTATGAAATGGAATTATATAATAAATAACATGATAAATAATGGTAGAAATTGATGAAATATGTGTCAATAAATGGTAATATTAATGACAAATTAGTGTCCCAATAACTACTACACATTCCTATGCAAGGGAATTTAAACCTGAGCAAAATATGCTCTCCCAACCTATAAATTCTTTGTAAACCGATTGCAATTTACCAACAAGGGCTCAATTCTTTTGTCCCCAGAATACTCTCCCATGAGACTACGTGTCTCTTTCTCTTGCATAAAACTTGAGGTAAAAAAAATCATGCCACTGGTTTCCTGCTTCGCCAAGCCCCCACAAAATTATGGCAAGACCTGCCTAGGGTGGCACTCATTGTCCACCAAAGGAAAGGTTTAATCTTCTCCTTGGAAAAATTGTGCTCAAAAACACTTATAACCCAAGTAAGAAATTTGAGCAACAAAGGTAAATGAGAAAATGTCAAAAGGTTCTAATGGTTGCTCCCTTCCTCTTACTTATACTAGCTACCTCCTTCCCCATGTGGGTCCCTCCAACCAAGCAATTCGCTTTTTTCCTTAGCCCATTCGATTTTATTTTCATGAGGTGTGTATTTCATGTGTGTGAGCCCCCAAATTCCACCAACAAAATATTTGGACAACCACTTTTTCCTAAGTTGGTGTCCAAAATTTGTACTAGCCTCCAAAATTGCAAAATTGGTAATTCCTCCTTGGGAAAAAATGATTGAGAAGGGGTATTACAATCCTCCCCTTCCAAATGTTTATTTTCCTCAAGCAACTACAAGGTTGGACATTTAAATATCTGTTCATTCTCCCAAGTGGCATCCTTCGCCAACAAATCCTTCCATCGAACCAAATATTCCTGGATGACCCTGCTCCTCAGCTTCCTTTCTCGTGTCTCCAAAAATGGCTTTGGGTGTCAACACCAAGTGTCCCTCATCATGCAAAGGAGGCAACTTAGTGGCTTCCATAACCTATTGTCCCAAGGTCATTTTAAGGCAAGAGACATGAAATACATTATGAATATGGTTCTCTAGGGAAAACTCCAACTCGTATGCTACCTCTCTAACTCTCTTGGTTACCCCGTAAGGCCCATAGAATTGGGGCTTGAGTTTCTCGACCTCCTTCTGCTTTAGTGATGACTATTGGTAGGAATGAAGATGCAAGTAGACCATATGCCCTACCTCAAACTACCTCTCCACTCTACGCCTATTGTCATACAAATTCTAGTTGTTTTGTGCCACCTATAAGTTTTCCTTGAGAGCCTTGGAAATTTCTTGGATATCTTGGACCTGGTCCTTTGCCCCAAGGGCCTTGTTGTCTCCAAAAATCATGTTAGAAAAAGAAAGTGCATCATACCCATAAAGAGCTTGGAAAGGGGACATACCAATCGACATATGGTAGGTGGTGTTGTAGCAAAACTCCTCGATGTGAAGCCACTTCACCCATGCTCTTTTTTTCCTCGTCACATAATTATGTAGTGTTAGGTCCCTATAATACTAATGATTCCCCCATTACTATTGTAGTTGTATCCCTTATTAATATTGTTGTGCTCCTATTGTACCCATATTGTTATTATTGTGCCCCATAGAATCCCTCTATTGTTAATTTTGTGCCTTTATATTATTATTGTTAGGTCGGCTTGGTTATATTGTGACTCCTTAGACTCCTATATATAGAAAGGAGGTTTGTCATTTGAATCATCCAAGAATTGTTCATTTATGTAATTTAAAGGAGGATGCCACCTCGAAGAGGCTGAATTCTAAGGCATTGATCTTTCTTTTCTATCTTTTTGTGAGTTGGTTTCACAACATTTGGTATCAGAGCTTTGGATTCGAGGGTTTCATTGCTCCAAATAGGTCATCGTCACATTTTCGCTATAACTCTTTTTAGGTGACGTTCAGAAGCAGAGAAACAAACCCATTTGAGAGGAAATCGCGTTGAACCTTGGCTCCAAATTTAAGATCTTTTTGTGCTATATTTGTGGAGATATGATCTGAGGAAGTTGGTCTTTTTGCAGACTCCTGAATTACATTCCAAATAGGTGACCTTGGGAAAATCGTCATAGATTTTGTTTTGAGCATCAGATAGCAATTTCGTAAGAAGTTACGGAAAGAGGACAAACTGTAGTTTCCTATGTATATTTTTTAGACCCGAAGGTCAAAACAGTGACATGTGGCACCTCATACAAGTTTGCTCATACAAGTTTGCTCTTTTGAAAAGGTATATAATCAGGTCATCTTGGGAGATTGTGCATAACTCTTTCTTGGAGAATCTAAATTCAATCAAACTAGTGGCATTGGAAAGAGGACATAGATGGATACTACAAGTTGCAATTTTAGAATTGAAAGATCCAAAATTACAGAGATACATCATATTCAATATCGAGTGCCTACAAAGTGAAATAAGATGTGTATTTTTTTTAATATTTGCATAAGCCTGGTTTGAAAAATTAGTTTGAAGGAATTCAAAGGGAATAGTGAAGAATTATTATCGGTAATTGATGCCCCGAAGAAAGAAAATGGAAACACCTAGTAAACAACCTGAAAGCTCTAGTAGGACTCATGAAGAAGAGGAAGAAATGCTACATTATATATCAAAAGTACAAGACCAAGTGCAACAAATGTCACTCTCACAAAAGCTAACAGAAGCTAACATAAATGACGTGGAATCTAAGATAAAGGGCGTGGAAGCTATGATGAATGGCGTGGAAGCTAAGATGAATGGCATGGACGCTAAGATGGATGGCATGGATGATAAGATGGAAGAATTGAAGATAAATTTGAATAAGTTTCTACAAGAAATGGTCACTAATGGTGAAAGGGTAGTAAAGGAAACTCATGATTAGAACAAAAGAAATGTTAATCATGATTTCATAGACTCTAATGTTGGATCAAAGACCCACCATATTCCAAAAATTGATATGAGTAAGTTTGATGGCAAGGATCCCGCAACATGGATACTACAGATGGAGCAATTTTTCGATCTCAATAATGTGTAAAACACAAAAAAGGTACGTATTGCAACTTTATATTTGGAACCAAATCAGTTTGTATGGTATCAATAGCTTTTCTGTCGTAAACAAATTATCACTTGGGCAATTTTTACGGAAGAAATGACAACACATTATGAGGATACCAAAAGCAACACCTTTTTTAGCCAATTGATAAGTATCAAACAAAAGGGTTCAATGATGGAGCACATTAAGGAGTTCCAAAAATTGAACATAAGGGTAAAAAATATTCTAGAGGAGCATAGTATTGATGTGTTCATAGGGACTTTAAAGGAGAATATCCAATATGATGTTCGTCTTTCGAAACCTGATTCATTAGAGAAGGCATTCAGGTTAGCAAGAAAAATGGAAAGCAAAATTATGGCAACCAAGAAGCCTACCACTCACAACTATAAAGATGGAAGTGTTGTTGCCCCTAGCCTTCCACAACCTATAAGGTTGACACCACAAAAATTGGAAGAAAAAAGAGAAAAAGGGCTTTGTTACAGTTGTGATAGGAAATACACTAAGTGTCATAAGTGTGCTTAGAATAAATTATTCTACATAGATTGTGAAGAGGAAGAAGAAAAGGAACAAGAAAGGTCAAAAGAAGAGGATATACTCCAGGAAAAAAGCCTAGATAAAGAAGAAATGAATTCGACCATATCTTGTAATGCATTGGCTGGAATTACCACTCCTCAAACCATCAAGATAGAAGGACATATCAAGAAGAAAAAGGTAATAGTGTTGATTGATTCAGGAAGTACCCACAATTTTATTCATTGTAAGATAGCAAAAGAATTGAATTGCTTCCTATATCCAGCACCAGAGTGTCAAGTGATGGTGGTAAGTGGAGGAATGATAAATTGATCTGGAAAGTGCCATAATATCAAGCTATCCATGGGAGAATATGTATTGAATAGCCCAATGCTTTCCATTCCAATGGGAGGTGCTGATGTTGTACTAGGAGTTCAATGGCTACAATCCTTGGGTACAATAGCTTTTAACTTTCAAGAAATTTTCATGAAATTTTATGTGGAAGGAAAGGAAATTGAATTAAGGGGCATTGCAGGGAAACCGGGAAAGATAATCAGCTCTAACGGTATGACAAAGCTTCTAAAAAAGGAACAACGAGGTGTAATTGCACAATTATGTTCGCTAGATGTTTCCACATCGAAATCATCTATTTCTCTAGATCTCCAAAAAGTCTTGGACAATCATTCCTAGTTATTTGAGACTCCCAAATGTCTCCCTCCTATTCGTGATCACGATCATGCTATTCATTTGATTCCAGGAAGTGTTCCTCCAAACATCAGGTTGTACAGATATCCCTATTCCCAAAAGAGTGAAATTGAACATATGGTTGCAGAAATGCTAGAGGTTGGTATAATTCAACCTAGCCAAAGTTATTTCTCTACTCCAGTAGTATTGGTGCATAAGAAGGATGGATCATGGCACATGTGTCCGGATTATAGGGAGCTCAATAAGCTCACTATTAAAGATAAGTTTCCCATTCCTGTCATTGACGAATTATTGGATGAATTGCATGGATCAATTTACTTCACCAAGTTGGATCTTCGTTCAGGGTATCATCAAATCAGAATGAAGACTGAAGACATTTCGAAAACAGCATTTAGAACTCATGAGGGTCACTATGAATTTTTGGTCATGCCTTTTGGCCTTACCAATGCACCTTCTACATTTCAAGGTTTAATGAATTCCATTTTCAAACCCTTCCTTAGAAAATTTGTGTTAGTATTTTTTGATGATATACTAATCTACAGCAAGTCTTGGAAGGATCACGTTGAACATGTTGATAGGGTGCTACAACTATTGGAGGAGAAACAATTATATGCAAAAAGATCTAAATGTTTCTTTGGAGTACAAGAGGTGGAATATCTTGGTCATATTGTATCTCATGAAGGAGTTAAGGTAGACCCTAGCAAAATTAAAGCCATTAAGGAATGGAAAATCCCCACATCCATAAATCATTTGTGAGGATTTCTTGGGTTGATAGGGTATTATCGCAATTTAGTTAAGAATTATGGGAAAATATCAGCACCTCTAACAACATTATTGAAGAAAGATGCATTTTCATGGACTCCAGAAGCAACAAAGGCATTCGAACATCCTAAAGAGGCAATGTGCCTAGCACCGGTCTTAGCTACACTAGACTTCACAAAAACCTTCATTGTGGAATGTGATGCTTCAGGAAATGGAATTAGTGCTATTTTAATGCAAGATGAAAGACCCATTGCTTTCAAAAGTCGTCCAATCAAGGGAAAGTATTTACACAAATCTATTTATGTTAAGGAAATGTTGGCAATACTACATGCACTTAAGAAATGGTGACCTTACCTAATGGGAAGACACTTCAAGGTAAAAACGGATCATGATAGCCTTAAATACTTTTTAGCACAAAGATTATCCTCTGAAGAACAACAAAATTGGGTCACAAATATGTTGGGTTATGACTTTGAAATCATCTACAAAAAGGGAAGAAAAATGTTGTGGCAGATGCACTCTCAAGAAAGGATGAGGATGTGGAAGCATTGTTGTGTGCCATTTATATTATCCAACCAAATTGGATAAACGAGGCAAGGGGGGGAATGGAAGAATGACAAAGAAGTGTGGGCACTTATTCGAAAGTTACAACAAGATTCCAATACATCTGATACATTTAGCTGGAAAAATGATTCGTTATGGTACAAAGATCGCTTATACCTCTGTAAGAATTCCCAACTCAAACAAAATATTCTTCTGGAATTGCATGCTTCTCCCTTAGGAGGGCACTCAGGATTTTTAAAAAATTACCATAGGGTTAAGAAGGAATTTTTTTGGGATAGCCTTGAATCAGATATTCAAAAATTTTGTGGCAGAATGTTTCGTTTTCCAACAAAATAAAGCTGAAACAATTAAGACACCAGATCTATTACAACCTTTATCCATTCCAAGCCAATGTTAGGAGGAGGTTTCAATGGATTTTATCACAGGTTTACCCAAGTTTGAGGGAAAGAGTGTCATCATGGTGGTAGTTGACAGACTTACCAAGTATGCACACTTTTTTGCATTATCACATCCATTTAAAGCAAGTACAGTTTCTACTACATTTATGGAAACAATTCAAAAGCTACATGGAACCCCAAAGATTATTGTAAGTGACAGAGATAACCCAAAGATTATTGTAAGTGACAGAGATCCCATTTTTACTGGAAATTTTTGGACAGAATTATTTTCTTTTCTCGGTACTCAGTTAGCTCATAGCTCATCTTATCATCCTCAATCTAATGGGAAAACTAAGATAGTAAACAAATGTTTGGAAGGATATCTTCATTGCTTTGTATCTGATAAACAGACACAATGGGTCAAATGGTTGCCTCTGGCTGAATGGTGGTATAACATTTCCTTCCATACTGCAACAAAAATGACCCCATTTATGGTACTTTATGGATATCAGCCACCATCCATCACATCATATTTAAGAGAAAATTATAAGGTTCAAGCAGTGGAACATCACATCGAGCATCAACAACAAGTTCTCCAACTCTTAAAGGATAACCTTGCATTGGCACAAAATATAATGAAACAACAAGTAGATCAACATCGTAGTGAAATAAGTTTTGATGTAGGTGACTGGGTATTCCTATGGCTACAACCATATAAACAAATGTCCCTCAAGCAAGCTAAGAAGGATAATAAATTATCACCAAAGTATTATGGTCCGTACAAGGTGTTGCAAAAGATTGGTACTATGGCATACAAATTGGATCTTCCTGCAGCTTCTCGAGTGCACCCACTTTTCCATGTTTCATGTTTAAAGAAGGTTATAGGCAACAAGCTCCCAATTCAAACAATATTGCCAAAACCTGACGAGGAAGGAAAAATTATATTGGAACTGGAAGCAGTCATAGAAACAAGAACTCGATAGCTACAAAATCAATCCATTTCAGAGTATCTCATCAAGTGGAAGAACTTATCCACTGAAGATTCCACATGGGAGGATGAGAATTTTATACAGAAGCATCCAAAACTAATTAAGCGTTGAGGACAACACTTTTTTGAAGGAGAGGGGCATGTTAGGTCCCTATAATACTAATGATGCCCCCATTACTATTGTAGTTGTATCTCTTATTAATATTGTTGTGCCCCTATTGTCCCCATATTGTTATTACTATGCCCCATAGAATCCCTCTACTGTTCTTTTTGTGCCTTTATATTATTATTGTTAGGTTGGCTTGGTTATATTGTGACTCCTTAGACTCCTATATATAGAAAGGAGGTTTTGTCATTTGAATCATCCAAAAATTGTTCATTTATGTAATGTAAAGGAGGTTGTCCCCTTGAAGAGGCTGAATTCTAAGGCATTGATCTATCTTTTCTATCTTTTTTTGAGCTGGTTTCATAACATGTAGGTATCCCTCTAGCCACTTGTTCACGATCTCAGTCTGCCCATTAGTCCAAGGTTGATAGCTAGTATCGGGGGTAAGCTCTATTTCCACCAGTCTAAAAAACTCCTGTGAGAAAACCCCATAAATATGCTATCTCAATCAATGACTATGGTCTTTGGAAGAACATGTAGCCAAACTATCTCTCTAAAGAACAACTCTACTACCTGGGAAGTAGAAGAACTCAAAGAGATAGAGAAGAAGTGAGAAAACTTGGTCATTTTGTCCATCACAACATATATATAATTCCATCCTTGTACCACTAGAAGCCCCATGATGAAGTCCATGGATACACTCTCCCATTTCCTCTTTAGGAAAGGGAGCAGATGAAGTAGCCTTGCTGGGTGTAATAGCTACCCATTGTTTTTATGACGTATTATGCACTCTTGTACATGTACCAATACATCCTCTTTGAGTCCACTCCATGAGAAATGCTCCCTAATGGCACAATATTTATTGAGGAACCTGATGTGTCCTATTAGAGGAGAATCATGTGTTGCCTACATATTCTTCTCCCTATGCTGAGATTTTGGCACCAAGTATATCATGTCCTTATAATATACCATGTCATTCCCATTTGTGCCATCCAATATCTCACAATCTTGCCTATCCTTGGAATACTCAACCAAGAGTTGAGCCTTCCAAACATTAGTGACGTCCATCAAAGATAGTGTCGCAGACCTCCGAGAGAAGGAATTTACTACTACATTCTGTTTTCCCTTGACGTACTCAAGATCAAAGTCATAGTCCTGGATTTTACTCACCCACTTATGTTGTCTCTCTTGCAATGTCTGTTGCTCTAGGAAAAATCGAATACTATTGTGGTCAATATTCACCTTGAACCGGTTTCCCACCAAATACTGCCTGAATTTGGCTAGTGCGTGGATCGTGGCCAACATGTTCTTTTCAGAAATAGAGTACATTCGCTCATGGGGTAGTATTTTTCTACTCTAAAATGTGATAGGATGGTCCCCTTGCATCAACAAAAACCCAACTCCTTCACTAAAAGCATCACACTCCAGCACAAATGACTGTGTGAAATATGACAAAGCCAAAATAGGACAACTAATCATGACCTTCTTGAGGTACTCAAAGGTGTCATGTGGCCACCTGCATCCACTTAAAGTCCCCCTTCTTAATAAAATTTGTTAGGGGTGCTACAAGCTATGACAATCCTCTCACGGACATCCTATTGTATGTGCAAATGTCCCGAAATCCTCTCAACTTAGTCACATTCCTCAGTGTCAGCCAATATAGAATGGCCCTAGTATAGTAGTTATCTTACCTTGTTATGAAAAGCACATTGACCTGTAACTGAACATATCCATACCATCTCTCAAGGGACTCCAATTCCCTTGAAGGACCTAGCTATAACTAGAAACTAGCTAATATACCTATCAAATAAATGTTCATGGATACAACATATATCCACACAATGTTAGAAAAAATCAAGGTTAAGAAGACTTCTTGTATGCAAAACAATCATTCATTTGGAATTAGGGTTTCCAAACATAGCCAAAGGAATTCTTACCCAATTCCTTTCTTTTACCATTTACCTTGTTGTAATTAAGTCTTATTATACGTTATCACATCATCGAACTATTAGTTATATAAACAAATCAATTGTTACCTTGTCATGCTAATACCAAGCATGTTTCCCTGCAACTATTCACATATGTCAATCATATGTTCCAAATATAAAGACATCATATCTATTAATTGAAATCAACCTTTGCCAAGACTAACAACCATGTCATAATCAACTAATAGTCAAAATCATAATACTACAAGTAGCACCTACTTACACTCAAGTACATATCAGTTGTCTTAGCGCATATTGTGTTAGTACAACCATTTTAAAAGAAGACCATTCATTCATGAAACCTTATAGACACATACTCATATCATGAAAGTAATCAAACATTCAGACAACAAATAAATGACATAATAGACATCATACACTCAAATACCAAATAAACGACATAATCAAACATTCAAATACCAAATAGATGACATAAGCAAAATTACACCTAAATGCATCTCAGAGGAGTCTATCTTGTCTACACAATAAATATAGGTTAGTACAACGCAATATCACAATTGTATCGACTCATACTTGTGTATCATAACCACAATCACCTGCATAGAATAATCCAGATTAGCACAATACATATAACATCAAGATCTTAGTTGCAGTGAGCATACTCATCATGCATACGACCACAATGCATATAACAATAGGTTACTATCCTTCATGACTAACTGATGCATGTACATATGATCATAGTGATTAACTAACATTTATCATACATGTAGCAGCAATAACCATATACTAACATACATGTACATAACCCTAATTGTTATAACAATAAATTAACTAACATACCTGCATGCCAACCATACAATACATGTATGATGGTCTGCTCTTACCTTGATGTTCAGTGTCGCAACCTCACTCTGGTGATCTACGTCTCATGCTCTATCTCAACCATCATATCAACATCATAACATACCAACAACATCATGATGACATGAAATGAATACAATGACATCACAGTGCATGTCTGATCTACTATACATATGTAACCATAAACATGACAATGCATGTATTCAACATATAGACACATAAATGCATCACAAATGCGAAAAATGACATGCACTCATGATGATCGCATCCAGCAACAACACCATCAACTTCCACATGGTGACAAAATTGTAATAATGAGCACTACCATGCATACATAACAAGCTCATATACAACCTTCATGCATGCATGAAAAACACATTCTATCCATCCAGTACAAGTGTTGAACAATGCTCTAATACCACTCTATAACACCCTCCTCCCACATTTACCCACGCTAACCGGTCCACCGACTTAAACATGTGACAAAGAGTTACTATAATATGATTCAAGTCCCTATGTGCAGATAAGGAAGTATAATAGACAAACCAACATCTTAGAGACCTCCCTCATGTCTTACAGGACCCCCAGGAGCTAATTGACTACTCTAGGTGCCTAACCTCTGAGTTAATCTATCCATTCAATGAATTAAAACCCAATTTTATCCCATGAAATGGGCATGCATATGACTGGGATGCCCCAGTCACACCCATAATGCCTGCAAGGGAGAGACTGTAGTGTTTTTCAGACAATCTATGCATTAGGGTAATTTTGAGGTCTAAAATGGGCCTCCCTAGAAAAATGTACAACTAAAATAATCTTTATAAGAACTAATAGGATTCAAGATGATGATGTCAACCATGGGGGATAATTCACCTTTTTTGGAGTAAGAAAGTAAAAAGATTAAAAGTAATAAAATAATAAAACTAATTTTTCAACTCGTATTTTCAACTTATCTCCCTAAAGTTTTACTCAACTTTTGAGCAGGAGTACTTGTTGGATGCAATATTTAATTCTTCGCCAAGGAGTATGTAGAAATTTTGAATAATATAACGCTTATTCACGGAGGTTATCCTGATTATACACTATTTGCGGAATGCATGCATAATACATAACCTCCTCTACCATTGATCATCAATTTGCAGAATTAAGAAACAATCGCATGCGCACATTGAAACATCAATCACACATATCAACACAGTATGTAATGGGGAAAGAATACAGCTGAAAACCCCAAACTATTTGTATATTATAATGATAGAGAACATGTAACAATACATAGTACAATACTCCTCACAAGTACTCAGTACTATCTCCACCTGCTGCACACAAACTAGCTCAGATCTGAACAAGTCACAGGTTCAAATCTCCTCCACTGTTTGTCTGCCTCTACTGCGCAATCCAAAACGAGAATAGATCTGATCCAAGCTCATTTTCCCTTGGCCTGTACTGCGCAATCCTCATTGGCAATCTCAATCAATCATTGTGCAAATATCATGCATAGCTATAGTCACAACTGATAGTAGTCTCACCCTTTCACCCACCTCTAACACTTGTCTCCACTGAACTGTCCATGCACTGAGTTAACTGATGTATTCTTTAGTTGATTTATGAGTTAATAATTAGTGAATTAATTAATAATTAATTCACATCACTCATCACTAGTGTATTTGGCAGTTAGACTAAATACAACTAGTTCAACTAAGTCAAACTGAACACAACTCCATTAACTCCTCAATCAACTCCACCAAACACAATCACTTGAGTTCTAACTGAAGTCCATCATGCAATAGCTCAACTAACCCATAGAAAAAGCATATTTCCTTCTGGAAGTTGCATGTGCCACATCCGTAGCTCGAACTGAAGTACTGCAAGAGGATAAGATAATGTTTATAGTCCAAATATTATTAAGAGCTAATAATATTCGACTGTTCTATTTTTAGACTGGCAGTCTAAAAATAGACTCCGCCCATATGTCTAAAAATAGAAGTCCATATATTTTTACCAACATGACCAATCATCCATTAATAGCATCCTGCAACTCATAGACCATGATCCATATGTCTAAAAATAGACATAGTCTAAAAATAGACTTTGCACCAAAAATAGCCTGTGGACCCACTTAGTGAAGGCGACTTCTTTTCACTAAGCTCCATCATCTTGTTGCATTTTCAACACTCCCTCTCAACAAGATATGGATTATCTACAACCCCTATCCTGTCTCTGTGGTATTTGAATTTGCTCCTGGTGAGCGCCTTCTTCAAGATATCAGCATCCTGATCCTCCGTGGGAATATATGAAAGTAACATGATTCTATGCTGCACAGAATCTTTGATATGATGGTACCTGATGTCGATTCTGTCCGTTGGGATCCTTGCCCAATCTGCATCCATGAAGCCACATAGCTTCACCTCATCCTCCTGTCTGTACCACAATCCATATCCCGATGTGCCTCTGAGATAACGCAATACATGCTTGCCTGCCTTCCAGAAGAGCTTGGTTGGCTTAACCATAGCTTGTGAAAGTTGGTTAACAGCATAGCATATATCGGGTCGTGTATTGACCAGATACATAAGCGACCCCACCAACTGTTGATAAACAGTGGCATCCACTACCTTCGCTGAAGTAGCATCCTCCTTCCTCCAACCTCTAGGAAGAGGAGTATCAATAGGCTTGTAGCCATGCATGTTGAACTTCTCCAGTATCTACCGAGCATACTTACCTTGAGAAACAAATAGTTCATCACTGCGCTGCTAAATTTCCAATCCCAGGAAATAATGAAGGAGGCCCAAGTCCTTCATCTCAAACTCTCTAGCGAGATCCTCCTTGCATGAAAGTATCAACAGCTCATCTCCTGTCAAAATCAAATCATCTACATAAAGTACAATGATCAGCAACTTACCCTCCACCACAATTTGGTATAGGTTAGGATCTGCCTCACTCTTGGAGAATCCAAGTCCGGTGAAATAACTGTCTATCTGTGTGTACCAAGCGTGTGGTGCTTGTTTCAACCCATACAACGCTCTCTTGAGCCTGCACACATGCGACTCACTGCTAAAGATCTCGAAACCTTCAAGCTGCTCTATGTACACCTCCTCCTCAATGACTCCGTTGAGGAACACAGTCTTCACATCCATCTGATGAATGTGCCACCCCATCTGCGCTGAGAGAGCAAGAATCATCCATATGGAAGAATACCTTGCGACAGGTGCAAAGGTCTCCTCATAATCGATCCCCTCTATCTGTGAGAAGCCTCGGGCAACAAATCTTGCCTTGTACTTCTCCACACTCCCGTCAGCTGCCTGCTTCACTTTATAGATCCATCTCAAACCCACCACTGATTTCCCCTCTGGTCTTGGGACAATCTCCCATGCACTGTTTCTGACAATCGAATCATACTCTTCCACCATGGCATCTACCCATGCGGGATCCTCCACAGCTTCCTCGAAAGAGGATGGCCCAGTCACAACACATTTGCTCACAAGAGCCATGTATCGAGTGTATTGATCAGGTGACTGTCTCTGTCTGCGCTGTGCTGTAGGTGGTCCTACAACCTTCTCCGCATCTTGAGCCAGTCGCTCAGCTTCTGTAGTGCGCTTTCGCCCTCTGATGGTTGGCGCTGCATGAGTGGTCTCTTCCACTCCATGAGCTTCATCTTCTGGCTGATCCACATCCTGAAGCTCATCCTTAGGAACTAATAGCTCCTCATCTACATGCAAGTGTGGCTCCCTCTCAAGCGAACACTTCATGGCTTTCTCCTCCTGAAATTTGATATCCCTTCGCACAACAGTCTTGCGACTGTATGGAAAATACACACGATAGTTGTGGGGCGTATAAGTGTACCCCACAAATATCCCAACCTCTGCGGTCGGCTCTAGCTTCTTCCTGGCATCCTTCTTCACATGCATGTAAACAGGAGAACCAAAAATCCTCAAATGGAAAATATCAGTCCTCTTACCAGAATAAGCCTCCTCGGGTGTACTCATTCCAAGTATCTTGTTAGGACAACGATTCTGCACATATACTGCAGTATTGCATGCCTCTGCCCACAAGTGAAGGGGTAGGCCCTGATTATGCAACATCGCCCGTGCAACACCCACGATCATTCTGTTCTTCTGCTTAGCAAACCCGTTCTGCTATGGGTTATGGGGAGCTATGAGCTCTCTTCGAATCCCTTCTGTGCTGCAGAAGTCCTTGAACTCACCAGAGATGAATTCACCACCATTGTCGCTCCTACGAGCCTTCACCTTCTTCCCTGATTCCTTCTCAACCAGTGCTTTGAACTCACAGAACTTTGAGTATGTCTCAATCTTCTTCTGCATGAAGAAGATCCAGCACTTTCGAGAGAAATCATCAACAAAGATCACATAGTACTTGTGCTTTGCTGTCGAAGCTACTGAGAAAGGTCCACACACGTCTGTGTGAATTCTCTCAAGGATCTTCGTGACACGACTATCCTTCTCGTGAAAGGTGGCTTTCACAAATTTTCCCAAAGTACACCCCTTGCACTGATCTAATTGCACAAGAGTGCCTTTAGGAAGCCCAATAGAAATCTGCTGCAGTATCTTCAAGGCTCCATGGTGAAGGTGGCCCAATCTCCGGTGCCATAGCTAACCATCATCCCGGCTCACCAATCCTTCTGCCTTGCATGCCATTGTTGTGCTGCCATCTACATGCAATTGATAAAGGTTCTTGACTCGAACCCCTATCTTCCGGGTTTCTCCAGTTGTCTTACTCCGTAGGAAAGCCTTTCCCTCGCTAAAGACAACATCATATCCCTTGTCTTCTAACATCACCACAGAGATAAGATTCTTCTTCAATCCTGGAACATGCATCACTTCCTTCAATACGAAGGCTTTACGAAACTCCCTCTCAAAGGAAATGGTACTGATACAGGTCGCACTATATCTACCATCATCGCCCATCTCGATGTGCACTCCAAGATCTTTCTCATCCAGATCAGAAAACAAATCTCGATCTCTTGTCATGTTAAAAGACGCACCATTGTCCAAAAACCATAACAATCCCATCACACTTGATACCAAGCATGCGATCAGCGAAAAATCTAGCTCAAACTGAGTGGCTAAGGCCTCTCTCGCTGCAGATCCAACAACTTGCTTATTTTTCTTCTTCTGCGGACAATTTGTGGCATAATGTCTGTGCTGGTGACAGTGAAAGCACTTCACCTGGGACATGTCCTACTTCTTGTCTTTCGCACCGGAATGAGAAGCTTTCTTGTTCTTCCCCTTCTTTGTTTTGGCAGCTAAAGCGCAATTTTCTTCATTAGATGCCTTTGATGAAGATCCATCCCTGGTATTCTCCCTGATCTCCTCTTGCACAAGATCAGACCAAAGTCTCTCCCATCCTGGCAATTTCTCCCGACCATTGACAGAGTCCTGATAGGAATTCCAACTCTTTGGAAGACCAAGGAGAGCCAAGCTCACCAAGTCCTCATCATCTACAATCACCCCCACACTTCCCAGCTCATCATGGCATTGGGTGAACTTCTTGAGATACTTGGGTATACTGTCTCCTTTCTCACACTTAATGTTTCTGAGTTTATCCTTGAGCGCCAACTTCCTCTGGTCGCTCTTGCTTTGGAATAAATCTGTCAATGCTTTCCACATTAAGTATGGAGAAGCCTTTCCATGCAGGCTGGATACAATGTGATCCTTCACGCCCTCCAACAGAATCCTTCGACACTTTGCTGTCTTCTTTTGCCAAGCCTCAACGTGAGCAGCATCAGTAAGCTTTGGGACCTTAGCCTCTATGAACTCCTTCAACCCATTGTCATCTAACACTGCCTCCATCCTATCTTTCCATGCAATATAATTTGAGCTGCCTTCAAGAGCATACTCCAATCGCAATCTGTTGAAAGACATTTCAACTTCGACACCAAGAAAACACTACTGAAAATTCGAATTCCACCAGCTCAAAACTCAACCGCTTCTGATCTAAAATTTGTGAGAACAAAGTATTTCTCGTACAGAGATTGACTGTATGGGAATTTGCCAGATATCTCACCTTCCAAAAGAAGGATGAATCTAGAGGCTACCTGGCCCGATTACAGACTCTGCCTAAAGAAATAAAGTGTAATCACTTTCTGAATAATAGATCTGATGATCAACTTCGCTCTGATACCATGTAGAACTTTTTCTACAAATCAGTTAGCTCTGATACCATGTAGAAATTTTGAATAATATAACGCTTATTCACAGGGATTATCCTGATTACACACTATTTGCGGAATGCATGCATAATACATAACCTCCTCTACCATTGATCATCAATTTGCAGAATTAAGAAACAATCACATGCGCACATTGAAACATCAATCACACATATAAACACAGTATGTAATGGGGAAAGAATACAGCTAAAAACCCCAAACTATCTGTATATTATAATGATAGAGAACATGTAACAATACATAGTACAATACTCTTCACAAGTACTCAGTACTATCTCCACCTGCTACACACAAACTAGCTCAGATCTGAACAAGTCACAGGTTCAAATCTCCTCCATTGTTTGCCTACCTCTACTGCGCAATCCAAAATGAGAATAGATCTGATCCAAGCTCGTTTTCCCTTGGCCTGTACTGCGCAATCCTCATTGGAAATCTCAATCAATCATTGTGCAAATCTCATGCACAGCTATAGTCACAACTGATAGTAGTCTCACCCTTTCACCCACCTCTAACACTTGTCTCCACTGAACTGTCCATGCACTGAGTTAACTGATGTATTCTTTAGTTGATTTATGAGTTAATAATTAGTGAATTAATTAATAATTAATTCACATCACTCATCACTAGTGTATTTGGCAGTTAGACTAAATACAACTAGTTCAACTAAGTCAAATTGAACACAACTCCATTAACTCCTCAATCAACTCCACCAAATTCAATCACTTGAGTTCTAACTGAAGTCCATCATGCAATAGCTCAACTAAGCCATAGGGAAAGCGTATTTCCTTCTGGCAGTTGCATGTGCCACATCTGTAGCTCGAACTGAAGTGCTGCAAGAGGATAAGATAATGTTTAGAGTCCAAATATTATTAAGAGCTAATAATATTCGACTGTTCTATTTTTAGACTGGTAGTCTAAAAATAGACTCCACCCATATGTCTAAAAATAGAAGTCCATCTATTTTTACCAACATGACCAATCATCCATAAATAGCATCCTGCAACTCGTAGACCATGATCCATATGTCTAAAAATAGACATAGTCTAAAAATAGACTTTGCACCAAAAATAGCCTGCGGACCCACTTAGTGAAGGCGACTTATTTTCACTAAGCTCCATCATCTTGTTTCATTTTCAATAGAGTACCCATGTTGCATACTTTTGATTGACCCTGCTACATGAAAAATGAGTGTTACCGCTCACACTTTGAGTAAACCCATAGGGAGATAAGTTGAAAAAATAGTTTTTTCTTTTTTCCATCTAGAAGTTGGTGATGTAATCTAATCTTATTTTATTATTTAAACTATTATTTTATAATTTCTTTAAGAGGCCCATTTTAGACCTCAAAATTCCCCTAATGCCAGAGACTGAGAGGTTTAAGCCACATTTTCAGGTCTATTCTCCAAACCATTGCCCGTAACTTGAAGAGACTTTCCAAGACAATAAATGACACCAAGATAAACCCTCTAACAAAAAGCTTGATCAAAGGCTGGACCTAACCAAGCCTAAACATGACAAACATTTTGTCAAACACATTGCACGTAGGTAATCTATAGGTCATAACAATAGCTCTAAGAATAGGGTTCTCATACTTATCTGAGAATCGTAAGGAAGCATTGATGCCTTATCACATTAGCTTAATTATAATTATTAGGTCATATATTCATTGTTCATTCATTTATCAACCAAAACATGATGAGACCATACATCATAACTGTCATAAAACATGCTCATAACCACCATATAACCAATAGAAATAACAAGGATACAATAGCCATAAATACCACATATGAACCAGTACATTTGCACATGAAATACCAAGAAGAATGAATTCTTATGAATGAATCCATAAGCCAACAAGATTTGGGACTTCCAAGAACCTCCCGACCATAGATTGGCTAACAAAATATCTCTTTCAGCCAATCACCCCCGTGCCATATTTCAAGCATGAACATGGGACTCATAACCAGAAATCAACCAGGGATTCCCGAGGCTAAACCACCTCATTCTCATCAATAGAAACTAGCTTTATCGTAATCCCCATTGGGTCACTAATCCATAAACAATAAACATACAACATCATGTTGTTATCATTATGACTAATGTGTTGTGCTTGATGGCAACCTACTTGATGAGTTGTCTTTTGATGGAAACCTTCTTGATAAAGATGTCAATATGATGGTAGCAGGATGAGTATTCAGGACAGTACAAATGTGAATGAAATATTGGAAAAAGGTAATTTTTTGAGAAATATGCGTGGGTTCTTTGAAGCAAAGCCACGTACACATGTGTGTATGAAGAAAAAAAGGCACATACAGTTTCTGCACAATGACATTCTAAATACCAAGGGTATTCATCATGGTATTGACCTATGGTATTGGGACCAACAACAATTATTTTATCCCGTCCAAGCATACCATTGGTATTAGTTTGGTTTTTGTTAGTGTGAAAATTCTTGGAAGGTGTACCAAAAGCACTTCACTTAAGTCATTAGTTCACAAGTGACCTTAACAACAAGTTGATGGCTGCTAGCAATTTAGACCTGCAATGAAAATAGAAAGCATGTAATAAAAGTATAGACGATACAAAATAGAAAGAAGCAATGCAAAATATCTAATGCAATAACCTAATTGGAAAGACTTTGAATAAATAAATCTTTTATTAGTAGCACTTGGTGAAGGAGATGTTTAGATGGGTCTGTTATGCTTCTATACCAATAGGTGTCATATTTCATGATTGACTGGTAAAATCCCAAATATGTTCATCCTTTCCTTGCTGTAAAGGTTCCATATTTTGAAAAAATCAAAAAATTAAAAATAAAAATAAAAAGAGGGTATGCCCCAAAAGAAAGATCAAAGGGCAAAAGGAATGAAATGGTCAAGAGAAAAAAGAAAAGAAATGAACCCCAAAAAAGAAGACCAGGAAAGTGTGCTAGTCTAAAATGCCATTACTATTCTATTTTTGCAAAGAATCTTATTATGTGCAATTGGTTGACTCTTGCCACAGTTGATGGATGGCCAAACAGCTTAATCTTGGCCAGTTCATGTTTAAATTTTTTGTTTTAGAGATAGAGAATAAAATTTGTCCAAACAGTTCAATCTTGGCAGATAGGTAGCTAGGTAGAGAAGCAAAAGAGCTCAATAGTTGAATCTGAGCCCTTGGAAGAAATAAGAGCAGACTTAGATAGGATGCTCATGAAAGGAAAAGAAAATTTGTAAGGGTTTGCTAGTCCAAGTGCACCCATGGAAGAAGAAGGAAAATGTCAGGTATAATAGACTGGGTAGGTAGTTTTGGTGTTGCAGAAGCATGCTTATGATTAATTTTTGTCTCTTAAGAGGTTCATCTCATTTGATATCATAAGTACAATGGCAATTATTTGGTTACAAGTCAAGTGATGCATGTCTAACTTCCCCTCACACTTCTTCCCAAAAACACTTACTAACCTCCCCCCAAGGATATTGAGAGCTGCTCAATATTCCTAAATCACCCCATTTCATAAGAGAGCCTAAGCAGTATAACCTTCTTGCTTTAGAAAAAGAATCCACATTTCTTGTGTAAAAATCCTCTTGTTCCCTCAGCCTAAGTTATCAAACTTTATAACTTAGCTTTTTTTAATTATTATAAACCCACATTAACTACTAAAACTATTATATAAATCCCTCACAAATTCCCCTTCCCTCGTATTAATATATCTTTATAATAAAACCCCCGATGTGTAATAGTCCCGCCCCCGGTCGGTTACAGCCATATTTTTGTTTAAACGGGGATTATAGGTTCATCAGGAACCATATAATAACCCTCCTCGCACGCAAATGTTCTAAGATTAATTGACATCAGGTTAATTAACTGTTAAATACCTCGAAAACCAATCAAACCCACCCCGATATATTTAAATCATTGTTTATGTATGTGGGTCCCCGCACCGTAACCCTTCGCCACCTCAGACCTCCGCCAACTGTTGGATCTGGGCCCGCTGATCGGACGGCTCACGATCATATCGCAAGGCCCTCCGTTGACGATCTTTACTACCTGGGGAACCAGCGGTATTCCCTCCGTACCTGGGACACGCAGCGCCCTTCCGGCATGCTCGCGGCCCCTCCACCTGAAACCACCTTAGCGCATAAGCGGTGCGGCCCGAGACCGCTTACCTCCCTCCCGCTGACCTCGCCCGCTGACGTCATCGCCACGTCACCTCCACGTCAGCGTCTGTACCCCGCATCATGACAAAACGTCACGTCCCGATGATGTCATCCGACCGAAAAGCACCAAAAAGCCCCGCGAAGCCAATTTTTGTTAAAAAAACCCGTAAAATTGTCATTTTCTTTCATTTTCATTCATTGTTTTCACGAGACTGTTGCATGCAAATTAATGTCCAAGCAACTGTGCAAGCTCCAGTCTGCCACCCGGCCAATCAAAGACCAGCATTCTGCTCGCAACTCGTCAATCGACCTGCCAATTGCACTCGTGCGCTTCCAAAAACACAGGTATTTACCCCGTCCCACCTCCCGAACCTGTGTTTTTGGTTTTCTTCTGCAAAATTGTACCTGTAAGAGCCAAATTCAAGCCAAAATAGTCCATAATTGCCATACCAGCCCATTTAGAACTGCTTTTTTGTCCTTTTTTCCACAAAAATTCAACCTCTAGTTCAAAAACACAGAGAATTGAATAATGGAAGTCCCTGTAGCCCTCAATGTCGCGCCTTTCAATGCACCTCATACAGACTAGCATCATTTACCCTTGGCTGACAGAGATTTCCAAATAAAAGACCCAATTGGTTTCCAAAATCATCTTCAAACTTTCTGCCTAATCAGAAACAGTCATTTGAAAAATTCTGATATCTATGGAATATGGGAATCCAATCTCCCCAAGTATTACCTTCCCTCAGTCAATATATTCTCAGATATTATTTTCCACTGCTGTGCCAATAATGACCCTGTCAGTAAAGAAGTTATGACTCCATCACAAACTATGCTCTTTTACATAACTGTTGAGTCTATCAATGAAATGTTGCACTTCCTTCCAGCTCAGCCTCTTGCTCCTCTTTCCATGGGATATTTGCTGGAGCAAGGCTCTCAACTGTCTAGTGCAGAAATAGCCTGGATTGCTAAGTTGTTCATGAGACCAGATTGCCAACCCCAAGGCCCACCTCCTTATTTATATGTCTCCTTCAATAAGACTGGAAAAATTATTCTTGACATGATATCAGTGATCTTGGGATTCAGGTCCAGTGAATTTGTGGATGTAATTGTCCTAGTTCTGTTATCCATGTTTACTCCAGGACAACCCCCTGCTATTAAGTATGACTATGCCTCTTTCATTGCTGACAAAATCCATGCTCAATTCATGAATCTGGAAAGAGAAGGAGTGTTTAAATACACAACTTTCATATACCACATGTTGTTGTATTACCACCCAGACATTTTTATATTTCCCATTAGAAAATTGGATTCCGAAGGAGAGAGGAGGTCTGTGATCTTTTGGACCTCGGTCTTCCACAGAATTATTGAATCCCCTTATACCTACTGGGAATTCATTGAACTGTTTATACATCCAGCCTCCACTCTATTGATAGGAGCTCCTCCTCCTAGGCTCTCTGGTGACATAAGGAAGATTTTACATCTCTCCAAGAACTACATAATAGGTGACTGGTATTTCTACCAGGATCACACTGAAATCAAGATATATGGCTGTGAGCTATGCCCTTATAAGCTGCCCAAATATGTGCCTATGAGACTGTTTGCTCTGGAATATTTCAGGCAACTTATTAATGCAGATTTGACTCACTTTTGTAATGTGAAGAAAAAAGCTCAGCTGAGGATAAGAAACCAATTAGGCCCCTTTATCATTAACAAAAGGGAAGGATGGGAAGATGCTGATAAAATATTAGGGGAAGACCTTAAATTGAAAAAAAGCTTCTGGTGGGTACCATATGACCCAAATGGCTTTATAAGTGAAAGAAAAGTAAAAAACCGGCTATCAACTTACACACATCATAGGATCCCGAAAGTAGAACAATATGCTAATCGGGATGAGTAGATAGAGGGTACATTAGTAGAAGAACTTACTCGGCAAGAAAAAATGGAACAAGCTATGAAAGATTTAGAAAAGACCCTTGACCCAGACACTTTTGGACAGGTATCTTTCAAGCTGTCGTAGCAAGCTAGAGTGGGTACATCTTCTACTGGGACTTCACAGCAACCTATACAAGGGGCCAGCACACCAGTTTCAGGTTCTTCAAAGGGCAAGGAAGTGGCAGGCATAGAACAACAAGAAATGACTGATCAGCAGGAGCAAATTCCTCCAGTACAGACCAAAGCACTAGAGATACCAGCACTACAGACTCCTCTAAATGAGGAAAAAGGCAAGAAAAGGGACAAAGAAGAGGCCACACCCATTAGTGGACCTGCAGAACAGCCAGGTGCAAAAAGGCAAAGACTGAATCCTCTATCTGAAGAGGAAATCATTGAAGAGACAATAGAAAGCCTAAGAGGTGAGAGGGCAACTAGCCCACAGACATCCCCAGTAATAGACACATCAACCAGCTCACATAGGCAGGAGCTGGAAAGGCAGCATAGTGTGGAAGTTTCATCCACAAGGCCACCAAGCAAGCAGACCTCTGATGTCAAAAGAACATTCACAGAGATAAAGGCTAGAAATGATCCATTGAGGCTACAAATTTATGACCAATATCTTAAGATGGCCCCCACAAAACAACAAAGATTAATGTCAGCATATGACATTAAAGAAGGGAAAATGATCATGAGCTATTTCAAGCCCAAGGTGCAGCAACCACAATCGGCAGCTGATTATATCAAGACAAATCTGGAAGTCTTGGCCAAAGACATTCATCCAATAGACCAGATTGAGCTGCACAAACAGACTGGAGAAATGGTGTATTCCACGCTAGCTGATAAAGCAATGTTGGCTCATAAATTGTAAAACTCATTGGAGAACACCTCTGCTCAGCTAGATTTAGAGAAAGCTTCTTCTCTGGAAAAGGACAACAGGATAAAATCTTTGGAGGATATTATCATTGAGCTGGGACATGATCCCAAAGATGCCAAAGGCATAAAAGCATTAATGAGGAAGAAGGAAGAGGACATTGCTGCCCTTAGAAAACAGCTCAAAATTCCTCCTTCTATGCATCCACAAACAACAGATGTTGTACAACAGAAGTCCGAAGAGGACATGATGGACCTGCTCATGAGGTTGAATGAAAGATTGAGTGAGACAGAGCAGGCATTGGAGAAAGCACTACAAGAAAAGCAGGGAGAGTCGACCTCCCAGCCACCTGAAGTAGCTCCAACAGTCACAACTGCCCCTCCCACAGTTATAACAGCAGTGCCTCCCACTGTCCCAGCATCAACAACAGAAGTCATCACAGGAGCAGCAACACCAGGCAGCAGCACTACTATGACCACAGAGCAATTAATTAAAGTCACGGAGGAGGTGAAACTCCAAGTATCTGAATTGAAGCAAGTAAAATAAAAACGGTCGAAGATTGAGCAAAGCTATGATAAATCTAAAATGAATGTAGCAGAGAAAACTAGGGAAGTCAAAGCATTGGAAAATAAGGTAAGATCCTTAGAAAAGGATCTCTCTCTGCATAAGCCTCTGGCAAAAATCAGAGGAATTTTGTGGACCAACATCATTCAATCACTTAGTGGTGTATGGAGGTCTATTCAGACCATTTATGAATAGATTGATTTGATAAAAGTAGCCCAAGTAGAAATTCAGAAAACAAGAGCCGTATTGGGGAAAATGCCTGAGCAAGCTAACAGGCTAATCCATTTTCTGAATACCAAGACCGGTGAAGAACTGGAAGCACTAGATATTAGAGACAAAACAGGTACCATTTTGGACATCAAGAGAGTTATAACCATGAGAACTCTGATGCAAAACTTGGACAGAAGATGCCAGGACATGCAGGTGGAAATTGATTCTTTCACAGACAAATTTACAGTCTTGAATCAAAAAGGTTTGCCATGTCCTGTGGGAGATAATGATCGTCTGATGAAGCACAAGGACTATATACACAAACGAAATACATTTTCTGTCAATCAAGTTAGTGCATCTTCAAGTACTTCAACATAAAAAGCACTTCCATCTGGCCAGTCCCTGTATGACAGCCTAGAAAATCTTTTTTACATAGAGCATGAGGTGAAGCATGTTATGAAACCAGCTCAAGAAAAAGATAGAAAAGATAGATCAACGCCTTAAAATTCAGCCTCTTCAAGGGGGCAACCTCCTTTACATTACATAAATGGACAATTCTTGGATGATTCAAATGACAAAACCTCCTTTCTATATATAGGAGTCTAAGGAGTCACAATATAACCCAGCCGACCTAACAATAATAATATAAGGCCACAAAAATAACAATAGAGGGATTTTATGGGGCACAGTAATAATAATATGGGGACAATAGGGGCACAACAATATTAATAAGGGGTACAACTACAATAGTAATGGGGTAATCACTAGTATTATAGGGACCCAACATGCCCCTCTCTTTTAAAAAAGTGTTGTCCTCAACGCTTGAGTAGTTCTGGATGCTTCTGCATAAAATTCTCATCCTCCCATGTGGAATCTTCAGTAGATAAGTTCTTCCACTTGATAAGATACTCTGAAATTGATCGATTTTGTAGCTGTCGAGTTCTTGTTTCTGTGACTGCTTCTGGTTCCAATATAAATTTTCCTTCCTCGTCAAGTTCTGGCAATATTGTTTGAACTGGGAGCTTGTCGCCTATAACCTTCTTTAAACATGAAACATGGAAAACTGGGTGCAATCGAGAAGCTGCAGGAAGCTCCAATTTGTATGCCATAGTACCAATCTTTTGCAACACCTTGTACGGACCATAATACTTTGGTGATAATTTATTATCCTTCTTAGCTTGCTTGAGGGACATTTGCTTATATGGTTGTAGCAGTAGGAATACCCAATCACCTACATCAAAACTTCTTTCGCTGTGATGTTGATCTGCCTGTTGTTTCATTCTATTTTGTGCCAACACGAGGTTATCCTTTAAGAGTTGGAGGACTTGTTGTTGATGTTCGATGTGATGTTCCACTGCTTGAACCTTAGAATTTTCTCTTAAATATGATGTGATGGATGGTGGCTGATACCCATAAAGTGCCATAAATGGGGTCATTTTTGTTGCTGTATGGAAGGAAGTGTTATACCACCATTCAGCCAGAGGCAACCATTTGACCCATTGTGTCTGTTTATCAGATACAAAGCAACGAAGATATCCTTCCAAACATTTGTTTACTATCTCAGTTTTCCCATCAGATTGAGGATGATAAGATGAGCTATGAGCTAACTGAGTACCAAGACAAGAAAATAATTCTGTCCAAAAATTTCCAGTGAAAATGGGATCTCTGTCACTTACAATAATCTTTGGGTTTCCATGTAGCTTTTGAATTGTTTCCATAAATGCAGTAGAAACTGTACTGGCTTTAAATGGATGTGATAATGCACAAAAGTGTGCATACTTGGTAAGTCTGTCAACTACCACCATGATGACACTCTTTCCCTCAGACTTGGGTAAACCTGTGATAAAATCCATTGAAACCTCCTCCCAACGTTGGCTTGGAATGGATAAAGGTTGTAATAGACCCGGTGTCTTAATTGTTTCAACTTTATTTTGTTGGCAAACCAAACATTCCGCCACAAACTTTTGAATATCTGATTTAAGGCCATCCCAAAAAAATTCCTTCTTAACCCTGTGGTAAGTTTTTAAAAATCCTGAGTGCCCTCCTAAGGGAGAAGTGTGCAATTCCATAAGAATATTTTGTTTTAGCTGGGAATTCTTACAGAGGTATAAGCGATCTTTGTACCATAACAAATCATTTTTCCAGCTAAATGTATCAGACGTACTGGAATCTTGTTGTAACTTTCGAATAAGTGCCCACACTTCTTCGTCATTCTTCCATTCCTCCCTTGCTTCGTTTATCCAATCTGGTTGGATAATAGAAATGGCGCACAACAATGCTTCCACATCCTCATCCTTTCTTGAGAGTGCATCTGCCACCACATTTTGCTTCCCTTTTTTGTAGATGATTTCAAAGTCATAACCCAACATCTTTGTGACCCACTTTTGTTGCTCTTCAGAGGATAATCTTTGTTCTAAAAAGTATTTAAGGCTATCATGATCTGTTTTTACCTTGAAGTGTCTTCCCATTAGGTAGGGTCGCCATTTCTTAAGTGCATGGAGTATTGCCAACATTTCCTTCTCATAAATAGCTTTGTGTAAAAACTTTCCCTTGATTGGACGACTTTCAAAAGCAATGGGTCTTTCATCTTGCATTAAAACAGCACCAATTCCATTTCCTGAAGCATCACATTCCACAATAAAGGTTTTTGTGAAGTCCGGTGTAGCTAAGATAGGTGCTTGGCACATTGCCTCTTTAAGATGTTCGAAGGCCTTTGTTGCTTCTGGAGTCCATGAAAATGCATCTTTCTTCAATAGTGTTGTTAGAGGTGCTGCTATTCTCCCATAATTCTTAACAAACTTGCGATAATACCCTGTCAACCCGAGAAATCCTCGCAGATGCTTTATGGATGTGGGGATTTTCCATTCCTTAATGGCTTTAATTTTGCTAGGGTCTACCTTAACTCCTTCATGAGATACAATATGACCCAGATATTCCACCTCTTGTACTCCAAAGAAACATTTGGATCTTTTTGCATATAATTGTTTCTCCTCCAATAGTTGTAGCACCCTGTCAACATGTTCAACATGATCCTTCCAAGACTTGTTGTAGATTAGTATATCATCAAAAAATACTAACACAAATTTTCTAAGGAATGGTTTGAAAATTGAATTCATCAAACCTTGAAATGTTGAAGGTGCATTGGTAAGGCCAAAAGGCATGACCAAAAATTCATAATGACCCTCATGAGTTCTAAATGTTTTTTTTGGAATGTCTTCAGTCTTCATTCTGATTTGATGATATCCTGAACGAAGATCCAACTTGGTGAAGTAAATTGATCCATGCAATTCATCCAGTAATTCATCAATGACAGGAATGGGAAACTTATCTTTAATAGTGAGCTTGTTGAGCTCCCTATAATCCGGACACATGCGCCATGATCCATCCTTCTTGTGCACCAATACTACTGGAGCAGAGAAAGAACTTTGACTCGGTTGAATTATACCAGCCTCTAGCATTTCTGCAACCATACGTTCAATTTCACTCTTTTGGGCATAGGGATATCTGTACGGCCTGATGTTTGGAGGAACACTTCCTGGAATCAGATGAATAGCATGATCATGATCACGAATAGGTGGGAGACCTTTGGGAGTCTCAAATACCTTGGAATGATTGTCCAAGACTTTTTGGAGATCTGGAGAAATAGATGATTCCAATGTGGAAACATCTAGCGAACATAATTGTGCAATTACACCTTTTGGTTCCTTTTTTAGAAGCTTTGTCATACCGTTAGAGATGATTACTTTTCGGTTTCCCTGCAATACCCCTTAATTCAAATTCCTTTCCTTCCACAGAAAATTTCATGAAAAGTTCTTGAAAATTAAAAGCTATTGTACCCAAGGATTGTAGCCATTGGACTCCTAGTACAACATCAGCACCTCCCATTGGAATGGAAAGCATTGGGCTAGTCAATACATATTCTCCCATGGATAGCTTGATATTATGGCACTTTCCAGAGCAATTTATTGTTCCTCCATTTGCAACCATCACTTGACACTCTGGTGCTGGATATAAGAAGCAATTCAATTCTTTTGCTACCTTACAATGAATAAAATTGTGGGTACTTCCTGAATCAATCAACACTATTACCTTTTTCTTCTTGATTTGTCCTTCTATCTTGATGGTTTGAGGAGTGGTAATTCCCGCCAATGCATTACAAGATATGGTCGGATTCATTTGTTCTTCATCTAGGCTTTGTTCCTGGAGTATATCCTCTTCTTTTGACCTTTCTTGCTCCTTTTCTTCTTCCTCTTCACAATCTATGTAGAATAATTTCTTCTCAGCACACTTATGACCTTTAGTGTATTTGCTATCACAACTGTAACAAAGCCCTTTTGCTCTTTTTTCTTCCAATTGTTGTGGTGTCAACCTTATAGGTTGTGGAAGACTAGGGGCAACAACACTTCCGTCTTTATAGTTGTGAGTGGTATGCTTCCTGGTTGCCATAATTTTGCTTTCCATTTTTCTTGCTAACCTGAATGCCTTCTCTAATGAATCAGGTTCCCAAAGGCGAACATCATGTTGGATATTATCCTTTAAAGACCCTATGAACACATCAATCCTATGCTCCTCTGGAATATTTTTTACCCTTATGTTCAATTTTTGGAACTCCTCAATGTGCTCCATTATTGAACCCTTTTGTTTGAGACTTATCAATTGGCTAAAAAAAGTGTTGCTTTTTGTATCCTCATAATGTGCTATCAATTCTTCCGTAAAAATTGCCCAAGTGATAAATTGTTTACGAGAGCAAAGCCATTGATACCATACAAACTGATTTGGTTCCAAATATAAAGTTGCAATACGTACCTTTTGTGTGTTTTGCACATTATTGAGATCGAAAAATTGCTCCATCTGTAATATCCATGTTGCGGGATCCTTGCCATCAAACTTCCTCATATCGATTTTTGGAATATGGTGCGTCTTCGATCCAACATTAGAGTCTATGAAATCATGATTAACATTTCCTTTGTGTGCATCATGAGTTTCCTTTCCTCCCCTTTCACCATTAGTAAGTTTTCTTGTAGAAAATTTGTCAAATCTGCCTTCAAATCTATCTTCAAATCATCAATCTTGGCTTCCACGCCCTTTATCTTAGATTCCACTCCGTTTATCTTAGCTTCTGTTAGCTTTTGTGAGAGTGAAATTTGTTGCACTTGGTCTTGTAATTTTGATATATCATGTAGCATTTCTTCCTCTTCTTCATGAGTCATGCTAGAGCTTTCAGATTGCTTACTAGGTGTTTGCATTTTTTTTCCTCGGGGCATCAGTTACCGATACTAATGCTCTACTATGCCCTTTGAATTCCTTCAAAATAATTTTTCAAACTAAGCTTAAGCAAAAATTTAAAAAATCTACACACCTTTTTTCACTTTGTAGGAGCTCGATATTGCCTCTGATGTATCTCTGTAATATTGGATCATCCAATTCTGAAATTGCGACCTGTGGTAGCCCTCTATGTCCTCTTTCCTATGCCACCAGTCTGACCCCAATTGGATTCTCCAATAAAGAGTTATGCCAAATCTCCCACAGTGACCTGATTATAGACTAATTCAGTAGAGCAAACTTGTATGACATTCCACGTGTCCCTGTTTTGACCTCTTGCTCTGAACAATATATACAAGAAACTACAGTCCGTCCTCTTTCTGTACCTTCTTACAAAATTTCAATTTGATGCTCAGAGAGAAAGTTATGCTAATTTTCCCCAGGTCACCTGTTTGGAATGTAATTCAGGAGTCTACAAAAGACCAACTTCCTCAGATCATATCTCCGCAAATATAGCGCGAAAAAATCTCAAATTTGGACCCGAGCTTCAGCGCGATGTCTTCTCAAATGGTTTTTTTTTTAGCTTCTGAAACATCACAGAAACAAAGTTATAGTGAAAATTCCACGATGACCTATTTGGAGTAGTGAAACCCTAGAATCCAAAGCTCCGAAACTAAATGTTATGAAACCAGCTCAAGAAAAAAGATAGAAAAGATAGATCAACGCCTTAAAATTCAGCCTCTTCGAGGTGGAACCTCTTTTATATTACATAAATGAACAATTCCTAGATGATTCAAATGACAAAACCTCCTTTCTATATATAGGAGTCTAAGGAGTCACAATATAACCCAGCTGACCTAACAATAATAATATAAGGCCACAAAAATAACAATAGAGGGATTCTATGGGGCACAATAATAACAATATGGGGATAATAGGGGCACACCAATATTAATAAGGGGTACAAATACAATAGTAATGAGGTAATCACTAGTATTATAGGGACCCAACAAAGCATCTGTTCTCCATCCCACCTAATTTCTTCAGGTACACAGAGACTGATGAGACTTTAAGGAAGCTGCAGAGACATAAAATACCAGGACCAGAGTTGTGGAAAAGCATGTTAGAAATCTTGTAAATTCATCTTTGGTTAAATGCAAAACTGTGCACCATCTGTCACGATGCGCAGAACAGAAATGAACCACGGTCATGCGGGTCAAAATGCATCACATCAGAGTTAAAGGAAGTCCAGCCAAAGCAGAAAGGTCAACACAGAGGATCAGTAGAAGACAGCTGGGAACCGACTTGCAACACCTACCTCCAGAACTTCTCATAAAGACGGATCAACCAACAAAACACGAATTTATTACATCTATTTATTGTCTCCCTGTTTTTGAGACTGTATGTCTCTATCTATGTAAAAGAAACATTAATTGTCAGCAGATATTATTTCTATTAGATATTTGTGCAATATCTTGGAATTTTTGTATAAATACCCCACCAGATGAGGTATTTGGGGTTGGTTGGTGGTGGATGTTCATAGTTTTGACTGTAATACTGAACAATTTTGGAATAAAAAGGCTGTTGGAACCATTTTGTGTTGCTCACTGGATGAAGATTTGATACTAAGGACCATGTTGCAGAATTCTTGAATCATTTCATGGATCAATAAGTCTCTTCTAACTTGCGTTTTACAGTTTCTATGTTTATTATATCATCTATGTTTCATGATCTAAATGATAGAGAAAAAAAATAACTCAGAACTTGCTTGTTTGCACTCTGCGTTCAATCTCTATTATTATTAATGTTTTATTCAGAATTAGCACAAGCAGTGAATTCTTAATTGCTCATGTTTCCCCTGGTTCTTTCAGCTTGAATATTAGCTAAGGAATTCTTAATTTCTCCCTGGCAGTAATCATCCATTTTCCCTCTATCAAAATGATCAAGGATTCTTAATTGCCCTTCACCCATTGGCTTCATTCCATCTGATTTCAGCCTCTAAATTGTTCCATATTTGAGTACCTTGCTCTGTGATAAATTCTCTGATAAAAATCTAACCTAGGAAATCATCCTTCTTTGACTCCATCATGCCCAATAGACTGAAATGCTTCAACTTTACCTCACTGTTCTATTGAGTCCCCATCCTTCCAACCAAACTCAAAACCAAAACCCTTGCACTTCATAACTAGCCTAATATACCTCAAAACAAAGCTAAATTAGAAAGAGAGAGCCCTCTTTGGATGCAGATTGGCTAGAATCTGTATCTAAAAGATTGGTCTTTGGTTACCTCGACCATATTCCCTTTCTTACAACTTTGGGGAACAACCTGAGTGATAACATCATTGGTGAATCCGCTGGGGAATTAAATAATTGTTTGTTACTGTTGTTTATTTTTTATAAACTACAGATGGAGCACGAAGTTGGCCAGCTAGCCTTTGAAACTGCTTTTTCTATGCAATTGCAGGAGTAAATAAAAGCTGCTTCAGTCTATCTCCAGTCTAGTTTTAGGCTTTGAACAACTGTCTCAAATACTTGATCAGTTCCCTGTTTCAATAGATCTTTAGGAAAATTCATAACTCCCATATTTAAAACTTCCTAGAAAGATACTATCAAAAGTTGTATCCTTCAAATATTTCAAGAAAAACCAAAAATATATTCAAAAGCTGGCTCCAAAGAAGAAAATCCATTACACTAGATCAAATCCAGATCCAAATCCCCCACCTATGTTTCAAAATCCTAATCTGATTCCTAAGCACCTTAGAAGCCAACAGAACCTTACCCAATCTGAGCTTACTCCTGCAAAAGCATCAGTCATTTCTGCCATTACTATTGCTTCTCCTAGTTCACCATCAGCACTTCAAACCATCTTTTCTACTCCCCCATCCACAACACATATTTCAACTAGTACCCCTGTTCTCCCAGCTGTTACATTTATCTCTGCTAATATGGCAAACTGATATGCTCCCCTACAATTACCTGCAAATCCAGGGGCTATGCCTCAAGATTATCAAAGCAAAATCACCTATTTTGATGGTACTGGAACTTACACAGCTCAACAACACACCAAGAAAATGATGGATTATTTTGAGAACTATGAGATTGATGATGATGATGTAAGAATGAAATTTTTTGTCCAAAGCTTAATTGGAGATGTTAGAACCTGGTTTAGAGCACTCCCTGCAAACACTATCAATGATTTGGAAGCTCTTTATCAGACCTTCTTAAACAGATGGGAAAAGAAAAAAGATCCCCTCCACATTTTATCAGAGTATGAAAACTTAAAGAGAGGTCCACAAGAGACTGTTCAAGATTACTGCACCAGATTTAACAATGTATACAATGCTATTCCTCAGAATCTTAGGCCTCCACCAGACTTGGCCTTGATCAAATTCCCTGATGCATTTGAATCAGACATGGCATACCAGCTTAGGGAAAGAGCTCCTCGAAGCCTAGAAGACATGGAGAGTATAGCTATCAGTGTTGAGGCCAACCTGATTTCCAAACGAGCTCGAGCTAGAGCTGAAAGGAGGATACCCATCAAAGAAGAACCTTCTGCATTTGAACAAAAATTAGATGCTATCATTAAAGGCATGGACAGACTTGGTGATAGAGTAGAAACAATTGAGAGGAAGTCCCCTTGGGATGGTCAACCGAACAACACTGCAAGAAACCCAAATTTCAGAAAAAATCAGAATCCCAATATCGGAAAGGCTGCCCCTACCCAAAACATTAGACCTCCATTTCAAGAAAACTATGTTGATGCTTCAAATTCTAGTGAACCAACAGAAGACACTCAAATTAACTTAATGGGGCTCAATAGTGAACAACAAATTTTCTTGACCCAAGAAGACCAAGAAGCTCATACTCTTAATCAGTTCCAAATCCAATCAGGGGAATCATTTGATTTTAGGGAAGGATATGACACAGCCATCTATGAAGTCCACAAGCAATATAATCTGAGAAGCAGGAGAATAGATGTCCCTGATGACAATAAACAGAAAGAAACTAAACAATCTAGCAGACCTAAAATCAAGAACCCTCCTATACAAACTCCTCCTAAAGCAATTCCTAACCCAAACAGTCCAACAGTCGAAGATGTTTCAGATAATCAACAACCTAATAAACAGTCTTCAGCTTCTATTCCTTCCAAAGAAATTGCGGGAGAACCTACAGAAATTGACATACAAGCAACCTCAGCCCATAACACTACTCCTGATAAAGGAAAAAGCATTGAAAAAACAACAGAAAAAGAAAACCTCACTGCCCGAAATGAAAAAATTCAAGCAGAAAAACCTTTCAACCTTGAGACTGAAATAGGCAAGTTAAAAATAGCAATTCCATTATCAGAATTGGCTAAGCATGATATCTATAGAGAACAAATCAGCAGATCACTTCAAATTTTAGAAAACAGAGATGCAGTAAATGTCCTTGATGACCAACCAGAATTAATTTTTGGTCCTGAAGTAAACGGTAAATCAGTAGATGGAGGGGTTCCTCCTTTCTATGTTAGTCTGAATATTCATGACAAAATACTGCACAATGCAATGTTTGATTCTGGAGCTTCCCATAATTTAATGCCCAAATCTGTAATGGAAAAGTTGGACCTAGATATCACCAGGCCATACAAAGACTTGTTCTCCACTGATTCAAGCCAGGTCAGATGTCTAGGATTGATCAAAGATTTATGTCTATCGTTAGTTCAATACCCTGCCAAGACAATTTTAATTGATGTAGTGGTAGCTGATATTCCACCAAAGTATGGCATGTTGCTGTCCAGCTCTTGCGGTGCAAAGCTCCAGGGATCTTTACAGTTGGACATGTCCTATGCTACCATTTCATTATTTTGCCAGCCGAAGAGATTGTACTGAGAAACTTTGATGAAATACGTGGTCAGAAACTAGGAGAAACCCCAGAATTTTCCCATCTATTCCATGCATTTTGATATGGACTCCTTCATTCTATACAATGCTCAAATTCACCCTTCAAATAATGACAAGGTTTTAGCACTTGAACAAGAAGAGATCATAAATGAAAAACCTATTGCCCAAGCCCAAGAAATTTCTGAAATAATCGATATAACAGATACTCAAGGGAAACCATATGAAACTGAAAATCCAAATCTGCCTAGCAAGCAAATTTCTAAGACCCCTGATACTAGCTATAATCAAGAAACCCTATGGTATTTAGAATTTGATGGATCTATCAATAAACTGGGGGTTGGAGCAAGAATTTGGATACATAATATGGAAAATGATCATGCTGAAGGATATGCATACAGGTTGAATTTTAGATGTACTAATAACATGGCTGAATATGAAGCCCTCTTGCTAGGACTTAAACTGATCAAAAGTCTAGGGGCAGTTAGGGTATCAATTTTGGGAGACTCTGATTTAGTTATTCAACAAATGAAAGGAAAATTCCTCACAAATGATCTCAGATTAAGGTCTTATAGAGGAGCAGCAATTGAAATACTCAATACCTTTCTTGAAACTCAGCTTGCTAAAATTCCAAGGAAACACAATTTGCATGCTCACAGCTTGGCAACATTTGCCAGCACTTGTAAACTCCCATTTGAGCCTAATCATCATTTTACAGCTGAAATTAAACACAGGCCAACTATACCTGACAATGTAAAAAACTGGCAAGTGTTTGACAATGACACTCAGATTAATAATTTCCTGACCTTAAAAGAAGAATTTTCCAGCACTAATATAGACACAGGCACCGTTTGTGAAGTTGATCAAATAGACAAAATTCAAACGCACATTTCAGCTGAAACAACAACTCAAATACTACATCCAACAAAATTTACCAGCAAAGAGTTGCAAGAGCTCAAGGAAATAGACATTGATGAAACTGTTGGAGGAGAATATGAAGTTATTGATTTAAAGGACAATTATTTACCCACAGGATTAACTCCTCTGGAAGACATTTTTGATTCTAATGATATCCCAAGGAAACCCAAAATGCAACCTTTAAACGCAGAGATTGAGGACTGTAACATAGGAAATGAACAAAATCCTAAAATGATAAAATTGTCCAAAGCTTTTCCTCCTGACCAAAAGTTGAAATATATTGAACTATTCAAGGAATTCCATGACATTTTTGCATGGAGCTATGAAGATCTCAAATCCTATGACACTTCTGTGATTTAGCATACCATACCCCTCAAAGAAAATCAAAAACCTTTCAAGCAAAAACTCAGAAGGGTCAACCCTGTACTCCTCCCTCTAATTGAAAAAGAAGTCAAGAGAATGTATGAAGCTGGGATAATTGCACCCATTAGATTTTCAGAATGGGTCTCCAATTTAGTGCCCACTAGGAAGAAAACAAGAGAAATCAGGCTGTGTGTTGATTTAAGAAATCTGAATAAAGTCTCTTTAAAAGACCACTACCCCTTACCTAAGATGGACCACATTCTACAAAGGGTAGTAGGTGCCTCTAAAATTTCACTGCTAGATGGGTTTTCAGGCTTCAACCAGATTTTAGTTCACCTTGATGATCAAGAAAAAACTGCTTTTACAACTCCATGGGGAACTTTCAAATATGTGAAAATGCCATTTGGACTCAAGAATGCAGGGGCAACCTTCCAACGTGCAATGGACATAGCTTTTGCTAAAGAGATTCATGATTTTCTAGTCATATACTTAGATGATCTCACTGTATTTTCCAAATCAGATCAGCAGCACCTAGATCATCTCAGACAAGTATTTTTAACCTGCAGAAAATATGGTATATCACTGAATCCAAAGAAGTCATTATTTGGCCTAGAAGAGGGCAAACTGCTGGGTCACATAATCTCAAGAGATGGCATCAAAATTGACCCTGACAGAATACAAGCCATCTTACAAATACCTCATCCCAGAAATGTCAAAGAACTCCAAGCTTTCCTAGGGAAAATCAATTTTCTAAGAAGATTCATACCCAACTTGGCTGAACTAATAAGATTGTTGAATAATATGCTGAAAAAGGATTCCAAGGTCAAATGGACATTAGAAGCCAAACAAGCATTTGAAGAAATCAAGATAGCCTTAACCAAAACACCAGTCCTCACAAGCCCAAAATTTGACAGAGACTTCATTATATTTTCATTTGCATCTGAACACACTATTGTTGCTGTTTTGCTATAGAAAGATGACCAAGGATGTGAAAAACCCATAGCCTTCTTTAGCAAAGCACTGAGGGATGCACCTCTGAAATACCCAATCATGGAAAAACAGGCTTATGCACTTGTGAAAGCCATCAAAGATTTCAGAGTCTATGTACTATACTCTCATATAATAGCTTATGTGCCAAGCACTGTTGTCAAAGATATCCTGACCCAAGAGGGGATTGAAGGCAAAAGAGGTAAGTGGATTGCTACTATATTAGAGTATGATATTGAGATAAAACCTACAAAGCTCATAAAAAGACAAGGATTGGCTAAACTCTTGACAGAAACCAATTGCCAAGCCCTAGATATCAATGAATTGGATAACGAACAGGAGATGGCGACTCCACAAATCAACTATGCCTTCCTAGAATCACCTTGGTATGATGGTATTTGTTATGTATTATTAAACCTGCAGGCTCCTCCAGGGTTATCCAGAACAAAGAAAAGGTTTATAAAAATGAAAGCTTTAAATTTTTTTATTTTAGATGGTGCTCTCTTTTGGAAAAATCATGAAGGTGTTCTATTAAATTGTCTGATAAAAGATGAAATTGAAAAAGTGCTTAAATAATTTCATGTAGGGGACTGTGGTGGACATTTGTACTGGAAATCAACTGCTGATAAAATCCTAAGGGCTGGATTTTATTGGCCCACTTTGTTTGCTGATGTCAAAAAGTTTGTTACTGCTTGCCATAAATGTCAAATCTTTGAAGGCAAGAGGAAACTTTTGCCTCTACCCCTTAGACCAATTTCCACTGAAAGACCATTTCAACAATGGGGTTTAGATTTCATTGGGGAAATTCACCCTCCCTCTTCTGGCCAGCATAAATGGATTTTGACTACTACAGATTATTTCACCAAGTGGATAGAGGCCATCCCTTGTAGAAAAGCCAATGATTCAGTGATCATGCAATTCTTAGAGACCAACATCCTGTCAAGATTTGGCTGTCCTGAAAAGATTATAACAGACAATGTTGTTGCTTTTAAATCCAAGAGAATGATTAATTTTTGTCACAAATACCACATTACATTAGGCCACTCCACAGCGTATTACCCCCAAGGTAATGGTCTAGCTGAGTCATCCAATAAAAGCCTCATGAATATCATTAAGAAAGTATTGGAAGAAAATAAGAAAAATTGGCATAAGAAGCTTATAAATGCATTATGGGCAGACTGACTGACTACCAAGAGATCCATTGGAACTAGTCCCTATGAGCTTGTATATGGGATGGAAGTTGTATTTCCCTCCTCCTTGGGAATACCTGTAATGAAATTATTGCAAGAAGTCCAAGTGCAGCCTAATGACATCCAAAGAAGAATAAATCAGACTATACATTTGTAGCAGACTAGAGAAGAGGTATGTCAAAGATCTCAAGTGCTACAAGAAAAACTCAAGAAGATATTTGACTAAAGGACTAAGGCAGAGGATTTTTTCATAGGAGACAAAGTTCTGAAATGGGACTCTAGAAGAGAAGATAAAAGAAAACATAGGAAGTTTGACTTCTTATGGAAGGGACCTTTTATTATTCAGGCCTCACAGGGAAACAATACCTACTTTTTGAAAGGCTTGGATGGTACAGAAGCAGAAGATGGACCAGTTAATGGTCGGATGTTGAAGCATTATTTTGATCCAGTTTGTTGATATATCAGGACTCTGACTTGTACATAACGATGCCTAGTTTCTACAGTTTATTACAACAATAAGAATGGGATGGAATGTGTAGGAAATTTTGAGGAACAGTCAAGGAACTGTACCACCTTTTTGTGTTACCTTTTTATAGTTCACCAAAAATTGTAGAAGACTTGGGAGCTAAAAATGTGAGAACAAACATTCAGATAAACTATACAAAACAGAGGTGCAATTATTTGAATCAGCTCATAAGAGATGTCTATATTTTACATGGTCCTCTGTACAGTTTGTTTACTTACAGAAAAAGAAGATTCAGAATGCAGCAAGAATTGTACATAAGGCCCTCTGACCTGTTGTTCTTGGCTTTTCACCAGGAAAAGCCATCCCCACGTGGAGCCAGTGTTATGCTCCTATACCAATAGGTGTCATATTTCATGATTGACTAGTAAAATCCCAAATATGTTCATCCTTTCCCTGCTGCAAAGATTCCATATTTTGAAGAAATCAAAAAATAAAAATAAAAATAAAAATAAAAAGAGGGTATGCCCCAAAAGAAAGATCAAAGGGCAAAAGGAATGAAATGGTCAAGAGAAAAAAGAAAAGAAATGAACCCCAAAAAAGAAGACCAGGAAAGTGTGCTAGTCCAAAATGCCACTACTATTCTATTTTTGCAAAGAATCTCATTATGTGCAATTGGTTGACTCTTGCCACAGTTGATGGATGGCCAAACAGCTTAATCTTGGCCAGTTCATGTTTAAATTTCTTGTTTTAGAGATAGAGAATAAAATCTGTCCAAACAGTTCAATCTTGGCAGATAAGTAGCTAGGTAGAGAAGCAAAGGAGCTCAATAGTTGAATCTGAGCCCTTGGAAGAAATAAGGGCAGACTTAGATAGGATGCTCATGAAAGGAAAAGAAAATTTGTAAGGGTTTGCTAGTCCAAGTGCACCCATGGAAGAAGAAGAAAAATGTTAGGTATAATAGACTGGGTAGGTAGTTTTGGTGTTGCAGAAGCATGCTTATGATTAATTTTTGTTTCTCAAGAGGTTCATCTCATTTGATATCATAAGTACAATGGCAATTATTTGGTTACAAGTCAAGTGATGCATGTCTAACTTCCCCTCACACTTCTTCCCAAAAACACTTACTAACCTCCCCCCAAGGATATTGAGATCTACTAAATATTCCTAAATCACCCCATTTCATAAGAGAGCCTAAGAATTATAACCTTCTTGCTTTAGAAAAAGAATCCACATTTCTTGTGTAAAAATCCTCTTGTTCCCTCAGCCTAAGTTATCAAACTTTATAACTTAGCTTTTTTTTATTATTATTATAAACCCACATTAACTGCTAACACTATTATATAAATCCCTCACAAATTCCCCTTCCCCCCTATTAATATATCTTTATAATAAAAACCCTCAATGTGTAATAGTCCCGCCCCAGGTCGGTTACGGCCATATTTTTGTTTAAACAGGGATTATAGGTTCATTAGGAACCATATAATAACCCTTCTCGTGCGCAAATGTTCTAACGTTAATTGACATTAGGTTAATTAACTATTAAATACCCTGACAACCAGTCAAACCAGGCCTGATATATTTAAAATCATTGTTTATGTACGTGGGTCCTCGTGCCGTCACCCTCCACCACCTCAAACCTCCACCAACTGTTGGATCCAGGCCCGCTGATCAGACTGCTCACGATCATATCACAAGGCCCTCCGTTGCCGATCTTTACCGCCCGGGGATCCGGCGGTAGTCCCACCATACCTAGGACACGCGGCGCCCTCTCGGCATGCTCGCGGCCCCTCCACCCGAAACCACCTTAGCGCATAAGCGGTGCGGGCCGATAGCGCTTACCACCCTTCCGCTGATGTCATCACCACGTCACCTCCATGTTAGCATCCGTACCTGACATCACGACAAAACGTCACGTCCCGATGACGTCATCTGACCGAAAAGCACCAAAAAGCCCCACAAAGCCAATTTTTGTTAAAAAACCCATAAAATTGTCATTTTCTTTCATTTTCATTTGTTTTTTTCACGAGACTGTTGCATGCAAATTAACGTCCAAGCCGCTGCGCAAGCTCCAGTCAGCCACTTGACCAAGCAAAGACCAGCATTCTGCTCCGCAACTCGTCAATCAACCTGCCAATTGCACTCGTGCGTTTCCAAAAACACGGGTATTTACCCCGTCCCACCTCCTGAACCTATGTTTTTGGTTTTCCTTTGCAAAATTGTACCTGTAAGAGCCAAATTCAAGCCAAAACAGTCCATAATTGCCATACCAGCCCATTTAGAACTGCTTTTTTGTCCTTTTTTCCACAGAAATTCAACCTCCAGTTCAAAAACATAGAGAATTGAACAATGGAAGCCCCTGTAGCCCTCAATGTCACGCCTCTCAATGCACCTCATACAGACTAGCATCATTTACCCTTGGCCGACAGAGATTTCCAAATAAAAGACCCAATTGGTTGCCAAAATCATCTTCATACTTTCTGCCTAATCAGAAACAGTCATTTGAACAATTCTGATATCTATGGAATATGGGAATCCAATCTCCCCAGGTATTACCTTCCCTCAGTCAATATATTCCCAGATATTATTCGCCACTGCTGTGCCAATTATGACCCTGTCAGTAAAGCAGTTATGACTCCATCACAAACTATGCTCTTTTACATAACTGCTGAGTCTATCAATGAAATGTTGCACTTCCTTCCAGTTCAGCCTCTTGCTCCTCTTTCCATGGGATATTTGTTGGAGCAAGGCTCTCAATTGTCTAGTGCAGAAATAGCCCGGATTGCTAAGTTATTCATGAGACCAGATTGCCAGCCCCAAGGCCCACCTCCTTATTTATATGTCTCCTTCAATGAGACTGGAAGAATTATTCTTGACATGATATCAGTGATCTTGGGATTCAGGTCCAGTGAATTTTTGGATGAAATTGTACTAGTTCTGTTATCCACCTTTACTCTAGGACAGCTCCCTGCTATTAAGTATGACTATGCCTCTTTCGTTGCTGACAAAGTCCATGCTCAATTCATGAATCTGGAAAGAGAAGGAGTGTTTAAATACACAACTTTCATATACCACTTGTTGTTGTATTACCACCCAGACATTTTTATATTTCCCATTAGAAAATTGGATTCCAAAGGAGAGAGGAGGTCTGTGATCTTTTGGACCTCGGTCTTCCACAGAATTATTGAATCCCCTTATACCTATTGTGAATTCATTGACCTGTTTATACATCCAGCCTCCACTCTATTGATAGGAGCTCCTCCTCCTAGGCTCTCTGGTGACATAAGGAAGATTTTACAGCTCTCCAAGAACTACAGGATAGGTGACTGGTATTTCTACCAGGATCACACTGAAATCAGGATATATGGCTGTGAGTTGTGCCCTTATAAGCTACCCAAATATGTGCCTATGAGACTATTTGCTCTGGAATATTTCAGGCAACTTATTAATGCAGATTTGACTCACTTTTGTAATGTGAAGAAAAAATCTCAGCTGAGGATAAGAAACCAATTAGGCCCCTTTATCATTAACAAAAGGGAAGCATGGGAAGATGTTGATAAAATATTAGGGGAAGACCTTAAATTGAAAAAAAGCTTCTGGTGGGTACCATATGACCCAAATGGCTTTATAAGTGAAAGAAAAGTTAAAAAACGGCTGTCAGCTTACACACATCATAAGATCCCAGAAGTAGAACAATATGCTAATGAGGATGAGTGGATAGAGGGTACATTAGTAGAAGAACTTACTCGGCAAGAAAAAATGGAACAAGCTATGAAAGATTTAGAAAAGACCCTTGACCTAGACTCTTTTGGACAGGTATCTTTCAAGCTGCCTCAGCAAGCTGGAGTGGGTACATCTTCTGTTGGGACTTCACAACAACCTATACAAGGGGCCAACAGACCAGTTTCAGGTTATTCAAAGGGCAAGGAAGTGGCATGCACAAAACAAAAAGAAATGACTGATCAGTAGGAACAAATTCCTCCTGTACAGACCAAAGCACCAGAGATACTAGCACTACAGACTCCTCTAAATGAGGAAAAAGGCAAGAAAAGGGACAGAGAAGAGGCCACACCCATCAGTGGACCTACAGAATATCCAGGTGCAAAAAGGCAAAGATTAAATCCTCTATCTGAAGATGAAATCATTGAAGAGACAATAGAAAGCCTAAGAGGTGAGAGGGAAAATAGCCCACAGACATCCCCAGTAATAGACACATCAACCAGCTCACACAGGCAGGAGCTAGAAATGCAGCATAGTGTGGAAGTTTCATCCACAAGGCCACCAAGCAAGCAGACCTCTGATGTCAAAAGAACATTCACAGAGATAAAGGCTAGAAATGATCCATTGAGGCTGCAAATTTATGACCAATATCTTAATATGGCCCCCAAAAAATAGCAAAGATTAATGTCAGCATATGACATTAAAGAAGGGAAAATGATCATGAGCTATTTCAAGCCCAAGGTGCAGCAACCACAATCGGCAGCTGATTATATCAGGATAAATCTGGAAGTCTTCGCCAAAGACATTCATCCAATAGACCAGATTGAGCTGCACAAACAGACTGGAGAAATGGTGTATTCCACGCTAGCTGATAAAGCAATGCTGGATCATAAATTGCAAAACTCATTGGAGAACACCTCTGCTCAACTAGATTTAGAGAAAGCTTCTTCTCTGGCAAGGGACAACAGGATAAAATCTTTGGAGGATATCATCATTGAGCTGGGACATGATCCCAGAGATGCCAAAGGCATAAAAGCATTAATGAGGAAGAAGGAAGAGGACATTGTTGCCCTCAGAAAACAGCTCAAAATGCCTCCTTCTATGCATCCACAAACATTAGATGTTGTACAACAGAAGTCCGAAGAGGACATGATGGACCTGCTCATGAGGTTGAATGAAAGATTGAGTGAGACAGAGCAGGCATTGGAGAAAGCACTACAAGAAAAGCAGGGAGAGTCGACCTCCCAGCCACCTGAAGTAGCTCCAACAGTCACAACTGCCCCTCCCACAGTTATAACAACAGTGCTTCCCACTGTCCCAGCATCAATAACAGAAGTCATCACAGGAGCAGCAGCACCAGGCAGTAGCACTACTATGACCACAGAGCAATTAATTAAAGCCATGGAGGAGTTGAAACTCCAAGTATCTGAATTGAAGCAAGTCAAAGAAAAACTGGCAAAGATTGAGCAAAGCTATGATAAATCTAAAATGAATGTGGCAGAGAAAACAAGGGAAGTCAAAGCATTGGAAAATAAGGTAAGATCCTTAGAAAAGGATTTCTCTCTGCATAAGCCTCTCGTAGAAATCAGAGAGATTTTGTGGACCAACATCATTCAATCACTTAGTGGTGTATGGAGGTCTATTTAGGCCATTTATGAATAGATTGATTTGATAAAAGTAGCCCAAGTAGAAATTCAGAAAACAAGAGCTGTATTGGGGCAAATGCCTGAGCAAGCTAACAGGCTAATCCATTTTTTGAATACCAAGACCAGTGAAGAACTGGAAGCACTGGACATTAGAGACAGAACAGGTACCATTTTGGACATCAAGAGAGTTCTAACCATGAGAACTCTAATGCAAAACTTGGACAAAAGATGCCAGGACATGTAGGTGGAAATTGATTCTTTCACGGACAAATTTACAGTCCTGAATAAAAAAGGTAAGTCCTGTGGGAGATAATGATCATCTGATGAAGCACAAGGACTATATACACGAATTAAATACATTTTTTGTCAATCAAGCTAGTGCATCTTCAAGTACTTCAACAGAAAAAGCACTTCCATCTGGCCAGTCCTTATATGAAAGCCTGGAAAATCTTTTTTACATAGAGCATGAGGTGAAGCATCTGTTCACCATCCCACTTAATTTCTTCAGGTACATAGAGACTGACGAAACTTTAAGGAAGCTGCAGAGACATAAAATACCAGGACGAAAGTGGTGGCAAAGCATGTTATAAATCTTGTAAATTCATCTTTTGTTAAATGCAAAATTGTGCACCATCTGTCACAATGCGCAGAACAAAAATGAACCACGGTCCTGCGGGTCAAAATGCATCACATCAGCGTTAAAGGAAGTCCAGCCAAAGCAGAAAGATCAGCACAGAGGATCAGTAGAAGACAGTTGGGAACCGACTTGCAGCACCTACCTCCAGTACTTCTCATAAAGACAGATCAACCAGCACAGCACGAATTTTTTACATCTATTTATTGTCTCCCTGTTTTTGAGACTATCTATCTCTGTCTATGTAAAAGAAACATTAATTCTCAGCAGATATTATTTCTATCAGATATTTTGTGTAATATCTTAGCATTTTTGTATAAATACCCCCCCAGACGAGGTATTTGGGGTTGGTTGGTGGTGGATGTTCATATTTTTGACTATAATACTAAACAATTTTGGAATAAAAACGCTGTTGGAACCATTTTGTCTTGCTCACTAGATGAAGATTTGATACTAAGGACCATGTTGCGGAATTATTGAATCATTTCATGGATCAATAAGTCTCTTCTAACTTGTGTTTTACAGTTTCTATGTTTATTATATCATCTATGTTTCATGATCTAAATGATAGAGAAAAAGAATAACTCAGAAATTGCTTGTTTGCACTCTGCGTTCAATCTCTGTTATTATTAATGTTTTCTTCATAATTAGCACAAGCAGTGAATTCTTAATTGCTCATGTTTCCCCTGGTTCTTTCAGCTTGAATATTAGCTAAGGAATTCTTAATTACTCCCTGGCAGTAATCATCCATTTTCCCTCTGTCAACATGATGAAGGATTCTTAATTGCCCTTCACCCATTGGCTTCATTCCATCTGATTTTAGCTTCTAAATTGTTCCATATTTGAGTACCTTGCTCTGTGATAAATTCTCTGATAAAAATCTAACCTAGGAAATCATCCTTCTTTGACTCCATCATGCCCAATAGACTGAAATGCTTCAACTTTACCTCATTGTTCTATTGAGTCCCCATCCTTCCAACCAAACTCAAAACCAAAACCCTTGCACTTCATAACTAGCCTAATATACCTCAAAACAAAGCTAAATGATAAAGAGAGAGCCCTCTCTGGATGCAGATTGGCTAGAATCTGTATCTAAAAGATTGGTCTATGGTTACCTCGGTCGTATTCCCTTTCTTACAACTTTGGGGAACAACCTGAGTGATAACAGGGTCTACAAATCACCCTCCATGGAATGGGTCCTTTGATGTCCTTGATGCTTTAGAAAATGATTTTCTCTCATTATGTCAAAAACCCAGACAAAATGTGGAGAACGCAAATGGGAGCTCAAAGAAAAAAGATGATAATGGTGACCATGATTATGATCATGGTGAAAAATGTTGGAAATAATACTGAGAGGGGGGGTGAATCAGTATTATCAGATTAATCAAACTTTTCAAATGCCCAGAAACATATACGCTACTTCAGTTAAGTGAACCAGCGTGTACACGCTACTGTGACGAAGTAAAACAGCGTATAAGCAGAAAACTCACAATTTAGTTAGCTTATTCTTCAATTAAGTGCATCAGGACATTATTCATCATATTAACAGTAAACATGTGCAGTATAACAGAACAGATAAAAAGCCACACACATGAACACCAAGATATAAGGTGGAAACCCAATGTGGGTGAAAACCACCTGCTGCAAGTTGTCTCTATCTTTCTTTAATATGAAACTTCAGTTTACAATCTTTTGTACTGGTGCAGCCTTATACCAGTACGCAGGCTACAACCTGCAGAAGGCTTCAACCTTCTCTCGTTCTCCAAACTTCCTTGGAAGGGAGCTCCAACCCCCTTTGCTCTTGTACTAGCCAAGATACTAGTACGTAGGTGCTGACCTACAATCTTCCTTCTTCCAGGTATCACTTTTCATACATTTTCAGACTTGGATATTCCTGAAGCACAACATTACAATCTGAAGACCACAATTCATTCAATTTCCACAACAGATCATTGAAGCATAAAACAACCAAACTTTGAATCACTGAACCACTGAACCCTGTCAATCACCAGTTACCAGAACACAGAGCAAACTACAGAACTCTGCAATAACAGTCAGACCCCACTGTAAACCCAAATCAAGCTTCAAAAGATATACGCTACTTTAATGAGCAGAAACCGCGTATACACGCTCTTTTACCGAAGCCAACCTGCGTACAGATCTAAAAATAAACTTTCTCAATTTGCAGCTGTACCAGACATTAGTTAGACCCAGAACGTAACATTGCGACAATATGCAGATCTAGAAATACGCATAATCAACCATATCATGATAGTGCATTTCAAACCATTAGATCCCGATCTATCCTTAGATCTAGTCTTCCATCAACCGATGTGATCTCTCCTTGGCTTAGATCAAGCAACTCAGAACCTGCATATCAGATCTCTTTCTCTCTTAGATATTCAAGCCTTGTCGAAAGATGATATTTGCCTAATGATCTTCTTCTCCTTATATAGCCTTAGGCCTTTCTCAATACCAAGAGCCAAAACCATAGTAACACAATACCATCAACTTTAAAACTAGGGATCGACACGCCCGTCGAGACATAATGGTCCGAAATCATAGGCACAACTTCCAAGGACTAACCACCATGAACCAAAGGAACCTTTCCACATACACGCGCTTTTTCTGAATCGAACTAGCGTGTACACGCGACTTGGGCTTAACGAAACGGCGTGTATGAGCTTCCTTGGCATGCTGTACTGAGATCTGTCTTCTGATTAAGTTGCCATCACCTGTACCAACCTCTGAGCACCTGTACCATCCACTGAGTGAGTTGCCATCAAGGACAACACTTGAATCATAATGCCAACAATCTCCCCCTTTGGACTTGATGGCAACCACCACACCAAGTCACTCTCCCCCTTTGACATCAAGGGCAAAGGGCTATGCTCCCCCTGAGGACATGCTGATACCTCTGCTTGGCTGTGCTGACTCGTGCTCCCCCTGACAGTAGGCCAGATCTGCAAAAGATGTTCTTCAACAAGAACCAAGACTTATACACCATAAGGGACCTTTCTATCACCAAAGGACTCAAAACATACAACCATAACATATCAGAAACAACCAATTATATTACAGCATTCATCCCAGGCATAGTGGGGAAACCAACAAAGGCCGTTACATGACCTTGACACCATAAAAGAGACAAGAGAGATACATGACATAGAGACAACAGATCTAGACCAAGACTTAGGAAAGACACCAGCAGCATCTGATAAACATCTTGTTAGATCAGCAACTAGAATTTCTTTCTGAGCTCCTTCTCCTGAAACCAACAACCAAAACATCTGAATGCCAACAATGCTTTATGAGACTTTTGAGCTGCTCCCCCTGAACCTGTGCCTGTTGCACTCCCTGAAACTGTGCCTGAATAATTCTGACATTCCTATTGCTGTTCAGAACTTCAGAGTTTTCCCTTGCTGTTCAGAACTTCATATACGCGTTTTATCCTGTATAAAACAGCGTATGTACGCGGATATTCTTTCTGCAACAAGCGTCCAGCATACACGCGACTTACCCAACATGAATCCGCGTGTATACGCTCATATCCCTTCCGTAACCTGCGTATACCAACTTTTCTGTAGAACAAACAAACTTCAACAACAGGATGAAGCATCAACTACTCCCAGCTTTTGTCTGAGATATTCAAAAGTTTCCCTGGGCAGTGGTTTTGTGAGAATATCAGCAACTTGCTCCTTAGAAGGAACATACTCCAACTTGACCTTCTGCTCAAGCACTTGTTCCCGAAGAAAATGGTACTTGATTGGTATGTGCTTGGTCTTTGAGTGCATGACTGGATTCTTTGAAATGCTGATTGCACTTGTATTATCACATAAGATAGAGACAGGTGGAGTGCAAGTGATTTGAAAGTCCTGCAAGGTCTGCATCATCCAAAGAAGTTGTGTGCAACAAGATGCTGCAGCCACATATTCTGCTTCAGCTGTAGATAAGGCAATCGAACTTTGTTTCTTGCTGAACCAAGATACTAATCTGGAACCCATGAAGAAAGCACCTCCACTTGTGCTTTTCCTATCATCCACACTTCCAGCCCAATCTGCATCTGTGTAAGCATGAAGAGTGAGATCTGTATTTCTAGGATACCATAAGCCATAGTTTTGGGTCCCTTGAAGATATTTGAAGATTCTTTTGACTGCCTGAAGATGAGTTTCCTTTGGGTTGGCTTGAAATCTTCCAACCATTCCTACTGCATGTGTAATATCTGGTCGAGTACCTGTCAAATAAAGCAAACTCCCAATCATGGATCTATAAGTGGGTTGGTGGACTGCTGCTGATTCATCATTTGCACTGAGGCTGCATCCTGTAACCATGGGTGTACATACTGGTTTTGACTCTTCCATGCCATACTTCTTCAAGATCTGCTTGAGGTATTTGGTTTGAGACAAGAAGATACCTCCTTCATTTTGTTGGATTTGCAATCCAAGAAAATATGTCAATTCTCCAAGAAGTGACATTTCGAATTCTTTCTGCATAACCAAGGCAAAGTTTTGACTCATAGTCTCTTCATTGCTGCCAAAAATAATATCATCTACATAAACAACAAGAATTAGCAATTTGTTATTTTCAACTTTTATATAGAGATTGCTATCTGCTGATCCTTTTGAAAAGCCTTGTTGGTGAAGATATTTGTCCAACCGATAGTACCAAGCCCTTGGAGCTTGTTTGAGCCCATAGAGAGCCTTTTTCAATCTGCATACAAGGTTTGGATCATTCCCAAGAATGAACCCATCTGGCTGCTCAATATATACTTCTTCTTCTAAGTCTCCATTCAGGAAGGCTGATTTCACGTCCATTTGAAATACCTTGAAGTTTTGAAAGCTTGAGAGAGCAAGGAACATTCGGATGGCCTCTAGTCTTGCCACAGGAGCAAAGGTCTCTTCAAAATCTATTCCTTCTTGCTGTGCATACCCTTTACAAACAAGTCTGGCCTTGTTTCTAATTACTTCTCCATTTTCATTTAACTTATTCTTGAAGACCCATTTTGTTCCTATTACATTCTTATCTTTTGGTCTAGGAACTAATTCCCAAGTGTTGTTCCTTTCGATTTGCTCAAGTTCTTCATCCATTGCTTTGACCCAACATTCATCTTTGCATGCTTCTTTCACATTTTGTGGTTCAATGGAGGAGAGTAGAGCCAAGTAGCTTGAAGCTTCTGCAAGTGTCCTTCTTGTTTGTACTCCTGCTTCTTTCTGCCCCACAATCTGAGTTTCTGGATGATTCTTTTGGACATATCTGGATGGAGTCTTCTCTTCTATTCTTGTCTGCTCCTCTGGTTCTTCTTGAGATTCTTCTTCTTCTTGAGGTTCTTCTTCTTCATCATTTCGCCTTTGAGAGTAACCTTCATCTTCTTCATGATGAACTTGCCTAGGAATATATCCCTTCTCATCAACCACTATATCAATACTGTCAACAATTCTGCCAAGTCTTTTATTGTAGCACTTGTATGCTTTGCTATGTGGAGAATAACCAAGAAGAATGCCCTCATCTGCTCTAGGTTCAAGTTTGCCAAGTTGCTCATCAGTATTCTTAATATAACATTTGCTCCCAAAGATTTTGAAATGCTTCACGGAAGGAGTTTTACCACTCCAAAGCTCATGAGGTGTTTGAGTGCTGTTTACTCGGACATTTGTTTTGTTAAGAATGATAACAGCAGCATGTGCAGCTTCACCCCAGAAGGTTGCAGGAGTACCTGATTCATCGAGCATAGCACGAGCCATTTGTTGGATAGTTCTGTTCATTCTTTCCACAACCCCATTTTGCTGAGGAGTTCTAGCTGTAGAGAATTCTCTTCTTATCCCATGTTCATCGCAGAAATCAAAAAATTCATTTGATGTGAACTCCCCACCTCTGTCAGATCTGAGGCACTTGATTTTGTGTCCTGATTCATTTTCAGCCAATGCTTTGAAGGATTTGAATTTTTCGAATGCTTCATCTTTGTGCTTCATAAGCCCTAACCAAACAAACCTTGAGAAATCATCAATGAATAATATCAGATATTCTTCTCCTCGAGGTGTCCTTTTCCTAAATGGACCACATACATCTGTATGGACTAGCTCAAGAGGCAAGCTAGCTGATCCTTCCTTCTCTGGAAAGTTAGTTCTGGTTTGCTTTCCAAACTGACAAGATTTGCATATGGTGTTGTCTGGAATTTTGATATCTGGAAGATCGCGAACTGCCTGATATTTGCATGCTTTCCTTATTTGTGAGAAGCTTAGATGTCCCAACCTTCGATGCCATAACCAGTGCTCTTCATCCTTGCTAAGATAGCATTGTTGTTGTCCTTCTTCAAATATGTACAGATTATTTGGAGTTCTTTTGCCTTTGAGAACTGTTTTACCTGTATCAAGATCACGAACAAGACATCCATTCGATCTGAAAATAACCTCTGTTTTTTGATCACACATCTGGCTGACACTTAGAAGATTATGCTTCAATCCATCAACATACAAAACATTTCCAGCCTTGACCTTTTCTTTCAAAGGAGCAATACCTTTTCCTTTTATAGTTGCAGGAGTATCATTTCCAAAAGAAACTTTCTTTCCCTTTTCTAAAGTAGAATAAGATTCAAGTTTTTCTTTATCACCTGTCATATGTTTCGAACATCCACTGTCAATGTACCATAGATTTTCCTGTCCTTCTGCATAAAATGCTATCCCACATCTTTCTGTTTGAGGTTCCTTTATTCTCCATGTTTTGGTGCTTGTGGCTTGTTCCTTTTTCTCCTGAAACCTGCTCCTGCATTCAGAGTCTTTATGACCAAAATTATTGCAAATAGAACATTCAACTTCATTTTCAAGCACCGAAAAGTTGTTATAGGTCCTTTTTGTAATCCCTGTCATACTTCTTTGTTTTTGAGCTTCCCTAGTCATGATTGTTTTATATGCAACACATTGAGCTTCTCTGTGACCAAAGTTGCGGCAAGAAAAGCATTGTCCATTGAAGAAGCTTCTGCGGTTATTGAATCTACCAGCCAACTGATTGTAATTTCTATTTTCATCTATTCTTGAGCCAAACTGAGAAGATTTTACCTGTGGTTGGTTGTAGCTTTTGTTCATCCTTAAGGAGGATTGTCCCTGATAGTTTCTGTTTGTAACTCGTCCCTGCTTTACCTGATTATCTTCATTGTTCTTCCGCTCATTTCCTCTTGCTGCATCAAGATAACTTTTTGAGGTGGATGCTTGAGAGGTTTCTCCATTATAGCCCAAACCTGTCTTGTTTAGAGGAGACCGCTGCACACTGATAATCTCATCCAAGGTTTCAGATCCTTTGACAAATTTAAGATTAATAGCTTTTGTTTTCTCAATTTCTTTTCTGAGACCAACAATTTCACCTTCTAGTTTTTCAAGATGTTTTTCCTTTTCATCAATCTGAAATTGCAAAGTATCAATGATCACATTCTTTTCTTCTATGCCTCTCTTGAGTCTAGTGATTTCATTATAGAGATTATCCACATCTATAGCATCCTCATAATCATCATCTTCAAATGCCATTAACAGCTTATATTTATTACCTTGTTCATCTTCATCACTGTTTGATAAGCCATCACTATCTTCATGGGTGTAGTAGCTTTTCTTATTTGCACTTTGTTTCTTGTTCCATCTAGCAGGTTCTTTTCCTTTATCCTTATAAGGACATTTTGCAGCATAATGACCTACTTTCCCACAAGCAAAGCATTTGAAAGGTAGCTTACCTCTGAACCTTCCAGAACCCCTTTGAAGATTTCTGACAAAATTTGATTCTTCTTCCTCTTCTTCTGGAACATGGCTTGCTTCATAGTAATCTTCTTTTCCTGATGCCTTAAAAGCAGCTTCCCTTCTGTCAGATGGACCTCCCTTTCTCATTTCATAAGCGGTTAGAATTCCATGTAGCTGAGACATAGTGAGAACACGGAGATTTTCTTTTTCTTCTATTGCAGATACTTTAGATTCAAACTTGGGGGATAAAGATCTTAGAATCTTTTGAACTACTATAGTTTCTCTTATTTCTTCACCCAAATTTTTCATACAATTAACAATCTCATCTACCCGAAGAAAATAATTAGCCACACTTTCATCATTATACATCTTGAGAGTCTCATATTGAATCCTGAGTGTTTGAAGTTTAGCTTGCTTTACCTGTTCATCTCCTTCATAGCTAGTGATCATTTTGTCCCATATTTCTTTTGCTGATTTGAAGTGCATGACCTTCATGAATTCTGTTTGAGATATACTTCCTAATAGAGTACTGACTGCTTTTGCATTTGTTTCATATGCCTTTTTCTCAGCTGGATCTGTAGGAGTAGCTGAAGGAAAAGCATAGCCTGTTTCTACAATGTCCCAAACTTCTGTACCAAGAGATTGAAGATATGCAGTAACTCTTACCTTCCAATAATTGAAATTTGTTCCATCAAAAACCGGTGGCCTGATTGATGCTTCTTTCTCGTAGTTGCTCATGATGAATGATCTTCCTTCAAGCGATCAAGCTTCTCTGAAGGACCTGCTCTGATACCAATTGTTGGAAATAATACTGAGAGGGGGGGTGAATCAGTATTATCAGATTAATCAAACTTTTCAAATGCCCAGAAACATATACGCTACTTCAGTTAAGTGAACCAGCGTGTACACGCTACTGTGACGAAGTAAAACAGCGTATAAGCAGAAAACTCACAATTTAGTTAGCTTATTCTTCAATTAAGTGCATCAGGACATTATTCATCATATTAACAGTAAACATGTGCAGTATAACAGAACAGATAAAAAGCCACACACATGAACACCAAGATATAAGGTGGAAACCCAATGTGGGTGAAAACCACCTGCTGCAAGTTGTCTCTATCTTTCTTTAATATGAAACTTCAGTTTACAATCTTTTGTACTGGTGCAGCCTTATACCAGTACGCAGGCTACAACCTGCAGAAGGCTTCAACCTTCTCTCGTTCTCCAAACTTCCTTGGAAGGGAGCTCCAACCCCCTTTGCTCTTGTACTAGCCAAGATACTAGTACGTAGGTGCTGACCTACAATCTTCCTTCTTCCAGGTATCACTTTTCATACATTTTCAGACTTGGATATTCCTGAAGCACAACATTACAATCTGAAGACCACAATTCATTCAATTTCCACAACAGATCATTGAAGCATAAAACAACCAAACTTTGAATCACTGAACCACTGAACTCTGTCAATCACCAGTTACCAGAACACAGAGCAAACTACAGAACTCTGCAATAACAGTCAGACCCCACTGTAAACCCAAATCAAGCTTCAAAAGATATACGCTACTTTAATGAGCAGAAACCGCGTATACACGCTCTTTTACCGAAGCCAACCTGCGTACAGATCTAAAAATAAACTTTCTCAATTTGCAGCTGTACCAGACATTAGTTAGACCCAGAACGTAACATTGCGACAATATGCAGATCTAGAAATACGTATAATCAACCATATCATGATAGTGCATTTCAAACCATTAGATCCCGATCTATCCTTAGATCTAGTCTTCCATCAACCGATGTGATCTCTCCTTGGCTTAGATCAAGCAACTCAGAACCTGCATATCAGATCTCTTTCTCTCTTAGATATTCAAGCCTTGTCGAAAGATGATATTTGCCTAATGATCTTCTTCTCCTTATATAGCCTTAGGCCTTTCTCAATACCAAGAGCCAAAACCATAGTAACACAATACCATCAACTTTAAAACTAGGGATCGACACGCCCGTCGAGACATAATGGTCCGAAATCATAGGCACAACTTCCAAGGACTAACCACCATGAACCAAAGGAACCTTTCCACATACACGCGCTTTTTCTGAATCGAACTAGCGTGTACACGCGACTTGGGCTTAACGAAACGGCGTGTATGAGCTTCCTTGGCATGCTGTACTGAGATCTGTCTTCTGATTAAGTTGCCATCACCTGTACCAACCTCTGAGCACCTGTACCATCCACTGAGTGAGTTGCCATCAAGGACAACACTTGAATCATAATGCCAACAAAAAATGAATGAAAAACCCTCCTATTTATAAAAAAGTACAGAGTTAATCTCAAAAATTGAGAATAATAAAATAATATTAAGCAAATCAAGATCTAAGTGCTTGGAACACTTTATTATATTTATTATAAAGGGAAAAGATATTTAAAATGGTTAAATATTTTTATTTAGAAATAATTAGCAAATAAAATGATTTATTAATGATTTCATGAGAATTAATAATGGTGTGAAATCAAAATAATTATTAAATAGTGGTTTAACAATTATTCTGATAACATAAATAAGGAAAATTAAATAAATATTGATTTATTTAAAGATTCCTAATGGATTTAGTCAAATGTTAAAAGGAATAATTATTTAAATAATGATTTAATAATTATTCCTAGAAAAAATTAAATAAATAATGATTTATCTAATTATTAGCATGGGGTTTTTTATTTAAATCAAAAAATAATTTAGTAAAAGTGGTTTATTAAACTATTTTCCATAGTGAAAGTGACTTTACTATGGTAAAAATAAATTTATATGGTGTATTTCGATCCACCTAGTTAGAAATGGCTAGGTGAACATTTTTTGGCAATATCAGATTACCCCCACGCATATGAGTATTATGAGAAAATTGTATGACTGAAATAAGTTGTATATTACACTTCCACAAGATATCACAAGGGGAGTCAAGGGGAGAGAGAGAGAGAGAAAGAGAGAGAGAGAGAGAGATAAATTAAGTAATACAAGGACAAACAAATAATGGGGGGTAGGGGGTTGGGGGGAGACCTACTAAACTGATAGAAGTCTCCTTTTATGTGGGAGTACATGATCTCAAATGAGGCAGGAGATACATACCCATACTTGCCGAGATAACTACGTACTGTTGGGTGCGGGATCCCCCAAGGCAGTTTTCGGGGCTAAAGCCAAAGTTTTGACTAAGTCTAATGTAAAGACTCCGTGATTTTTGGGCATAGAGCACGAAGATTGTAAATGAGTCAGAGGGTTGTTTGCCCTCAATTTTTCTATGCAATGTCAGCTTAAGAAGATCTACCCATGGTCTACAGACTATGGGATTGTATAAATAGAGCAAGGCTCTAAGTTATAGAGAGATAGGATAAGACAATGAAGGAGAATGAATTGAGTCAGGTCTAAGTGTGAAGTTGATTCTTTTGGGTCGTAGAGTAGGAGAAGGCTCTGCAGCTGAGTGCGCAGAGACCTAGTAGTCCGCAGCTGAGTGCGTGGAGCCTTGCAGCTAAGTGCGCAGGGTGAGTCGAGTTTGTAACCGATTGAGGAAGTAATAAGAGAGAAGTTTATTATCATTCTATGTATGTTTTCCTGTTTATGCATTACAATATATTGGGTATGAATTGAAAGTTTACTATTTAATCGCTGCATGAACTTAGATGACTGTATTGAGTAAATAAATATAATATAAGTATTTGTTACATGACCCTAACTAAACATTGATAAGATGATAAGTAATATCCAAGGAGTAACTAAGGGAATTAGCGCAGATCACTGCCGTAACAACGCGAAAGTACCAAAGTCCTTGGTTAAGGCTGCATGAAGGTAGTTATAATGGATTGCAAAGGTATCGTAGGTCAGGAGAGTGCGCAAAAGTATCCTACACGAAGCCAGTTCATAGTTGGACTAAAGCGACACCTCAGACATCTCAAGGGTGTGGAAACTTGGTTCCAAGATCACCCCATATTGCTTCAGTTGAGACCTCAATCTGCACTCCACGAGCTGTTACCGAAAGGGCTAGTACTACAGGGATTTGTTTGGCTAATTAAATCCAAACCTGGGTCATGCCCCCTCAAGCCAACAAATGGTTCTGTTGCTGGGACTAAAATCTGCATAGAGATGTCTGATGTCGCATCACTGGAATCCAACTAAAAGAGAAATTTAAGGCTAGATTGACAAGAGAATTCACGAATTTGCAGCATAGGAGAACAAGAATCCATGACTAACAAAATAAGAGTGGTTGGACTGCTATCTATACACAAAAATCTATGTAATTTTCTTTTCATCCTTCCCTACTGAGTTGTACGAGTGGATCGCGAAGCTAGCAGATAGCTAAGGAAGGTACAAGCTCGACAGTCCTATTGTGTGGACCCCTGAATTGGTGCGCAGATTAGAAGCATCAGGAGATAATATCGCGTGCGTTTTTTAACACTGGCTCAATCGGATTATAAGAGGATTCATTATTGAGTTTGTGGTAGACACTTCGGTAAGCTATAGCGAAGCCGAGCGAAGCTTCCTCAAAGGACCGCGAGGCAAGTACATTAAATCTTTGAACACTTGGATTAAGATGTTATTGTGTGAAAAGTGGATTATGTGAATACATTGATGTTCGGGGCTATGCGAAGTGGGAGAATTTACCAAAATGAAGGTAGTGCAGAACTAGAAACTAGCCCCTTGATTTCACCTCCGCGAGGGGACGAAGAAGAGCTCGCGAGGGTCTCTCCACAAAGTGTGATCCATTTGATAAGACAGAGGATTCCACGCATACCACCCCCACTCACACCTCCACCCATTTCACCAACATCACCTCCATCTTCACCCATACCACCTCCACCACCACCGTGTTTTAATATGGAAAGCTTGATGAAGTTTCTTGTGTTCAAAGGAGTGGGAAATGAAGATACAGACCAGTTTTGGTTCATAGTAAAAGCTATTTGGGAAGCACAGGGAATTACAAATGATAATATCAAGAATGCGACGTTGGTTAGTTCTCTGCAGGATTGCGCGCTGACCTGGGACATTAAGCACTTGAGTGGCCATCCAAATGCAGAAATCACAGCTATCCAAACAGTGCTAACTAGGGATTTTAGCAGGCCGAAGTCAGAGGCGCAGTATTTCATTGGGTTCAAGGAGATTACGATGCTACTAGGTGAGACTCCTTGGGAGTTGGATCAGAGGCTGAAGTGCACAATTCACGAAGCTAACGTGACTATGACGGATGGACAGCACCACGAATGGTTTGTAGGATCATTATTGCCACATTTGAGGAACGCACTAATGCAACAGAGGTCGACAACTTAGGATGAAGCTTTAGAGATGGCGATGAGGCTGCATGAGACCCCAATGCAAGATCCTAACTTAGGAGTTCAGTAAATCCACACGCGCAGTTGAAAATCTTGTGCCTAGAAATGCAGAGCCTGAAACAGGACAGGACAACTCGACCAGAAGTGTACAAAGAGGTGTGGTGCGTGAAATGTAAAGAGTAGGGTCATGATAAGGACCGCTGCCCAGTGTTCACAAATTACCTTGAAGAAGGATGGTAGATGCCAGTAAGACTGGAAGCGCAAGAAGGACCAAGCGCGACACCTACTTTGTGGTGTGCAATTTTTCAAATAGGAGTAAAGCATGTTACAGAAAACTGTCATTTGTTGCATAAGTACACATAGAATTCACAACAACTTTTCTATAGTTTCTGTAGATCAGCGGGACATGATGAGCTCACCTGTAGAAGTTATGAACTAATGATGGATAAAACTCCTACCTACAGGGTTCAGGTCGAAATGCAGCCCCTAGACCAAGTTGCAGGAATGGCGCACACCAGATTCTAGGGGTGCAGATGAGGCCAAGGTGGAGGAGGACTTGGAAGAGGTCACAGACAATTGATATGCTACAATTGCAGAGGGCCAGGGAATTATGCCCATGATTATATGAATCCAACATGACTGTCATGTTTGAAATGTACCTTGTTTGATCACGAGACAGAGGATTGTCCCACGCTGATAGCTAGGATATGCGATAAAGGAGGATTACAACCTCCCTTGACTTAGAACCTGCAAATGATGAGGGCTGAGCCAGGCGAGGAAGAACCTAATGTGAATATCATGCTCCGAATTGGAATTATGACAGGAGATGATAAAGGAAAACAACCAGCAGATGACACTTGGCTTCGCAAAGCTTTGGCGAAGGAAGTGTTGTTCTAGGTTGTCATTAATGTCAATATGAAGCCAAGGAGAAGCGAAGCAGACTTGTGAAGAACAGGAGAAAAGCCACTAGAAATAGGATCGCATCAAGAAAGGAACATAAGAAGAGGTCATTGGAGGAGCATAAACAGTGTTAGAGGGGGAGCCATATCGGGAGTATCGCATGAAATATATGCCCAAGAAAGAGAAAAGAGGAAGAACTATCATAAGTATCACATATGCCAAGAGTATCACATAACGAAGGAGTTAACAGTTATAAACCGTGAAAAATCCTTAAAGAAATTTATTATGGACCCAAGGGTTCCATAACAATATGCTCTATATTGTAATATCGCATCCGAAATAATTGCAAGTCTTGAAGAGAGGTAACAAGGGAAAACTACTGAATGCGATAAGCTATGGACCCGACGGATGTATCAACAACTGCTTAATATCATATTGCATCCGCCTCATCAGAAATATCATATCATAAGTTATATATGTATATTATATATGTGATTGCGACATATATATATATATATATATATATATATATATATATATATATAGTTGCGTTATAATAATGGACCTGCTGCACCATTATAAAATACCCTATTGTTATATCGCATCTGCGGTAATCGCAATGTATAAAGGGTTGTCACCCCCGAACCACTGATTGCGATATATATCTATATATATATATATATATATATCTATATATATATATATATATATATATCTATATATATATATATATATATATATATATATATATATATATATATATATATATATATATATATATAGATATATATATAGGTGCGTTATAATAATGGACCCGCTGCACCATTATAAAATACCCTATTGTTATATCGCATCTGCGGTAATCGCAATGTATAAAGGGTTGTCACCCCCGAACCACTGATTGCGATATATATCTATATATATATGGACTTGATGGAGGCATTAAAAATAGCCTATAATAATATCGTGTCTGTCATATTGGGAATTATGTATCACAGCACTTAAAGCCCTTAACACATTAAAACTGTGATTGTGATAATAACACGGACCCGACTACACCATTGCAATACAAGTTAATATATTATCGGATCCATCACATATCGCATATATTGTAAAGCCTTGACACACTATAAAGCACCGATTGTGATAAAGTTGTGGAGGAGTGGACCTGATGAAGTTATAGATGGGGGTGTAATGCATTTGAAGTCCGACCTTAAGCATTCAGTCGGGTTTTTTCCGAGTATTCCTGTGTATTCAAATAAATGTGTTGCCGGGGGTTTTTTTAAGGCCAAACGCATAATAAATGCTTTCGATAGTTTAGTGGGCCTAAACCGTTGTGATTGCGATCGTGGGATTACTATTGAATATTGAAAAAAAGGGGGGCTTCTCTAATATAGTCATTTCTTTAATATGCAACATTATTATTACTCAGCCTCTTTTCCACATTAACGTGTCCTGTATGTGTTGATGGATTTGAAGAAACAGAGGAAGTTGTGAGTGCAGAGGAAGCTGAAAGGTCAAGAGAGTGTTGAGGAAGTTGAAGAGCCAATAGAGAAAGGAAGCCAAAGGCCAGGGGTGTCAGGAATATAAAATAGAGAACAAGAAATGATGAGTGTTACTGGTAAAACCGTAAGAAACATATGAAGTTGAAGTTCTGGTAGAGGAGGAAGAAGTAGGAAGACAGAAGTAGTCACAGGTCCAGCAGGGTTGGGAGTGGAGAATTTCAACCAAACAAATCTATATAGTCTACAACAGAGGGTTGGAGCCCTTGAGGTTGGTGCCTCAGAACTAAAAGGATTGGTGTCCTGGGAGTTTGTGCTCCTAAATTCAAGGTTGATGCCTTGACAAGACAGAGTTGGTGCTTTGGAGGTTGAAGCCTCACTAAGAGTCCAAGTTGGTGCTTGGCAACTGATTGAAACCATATATATGTATATATATTGTATTTGATTTATTGCAAAGACCACATTAATGAAAACATCTATTTTTGTTATCTACTTCTGTGTTCCAAATATGAATGTTTTAACTGATAAAATTAATAATTGAAAAGAAATACTGATTCACCCCCCCAGTATTTCCAATAACTAGTATCAAAATTGGCTTCTTCATATCATCCTAACAACTTGAAGAAGGATTCTTAGTCATCACTAGAAATCAAGAAGTGTCAGGAAGACGTCCTTTGTTCGATGGCACAAATTTTGGTTTCTAGAAAAGGAGAATGTCCTACTACTTAATGTCCCTTGGACCTGAAGTTTGGCATTCAGTCTTAAATGAGTACATAGCTGTTATAGACATATTTTGGAACATCAACCCCAAACTTATATGTCGATGAACTAGGGCTCATCAACCCCTGAAAAATTTGTTCCATACCCTAAAGGAACTTAGTCATCTGAGTGCATCATTCCCCAAAAGCTCCACTTCAGAAATCATCCAAAAAGAACCTAAATTGGACCTACTGACTACTCCACTGATAAACTGTGATGCATACTGAGTGGTACACTATCAAGGTGTGATGCATAATGTTTAGGCCTTCTATAGGGTGTGATGGGCGAGGATGGACCAATTTCCGAGATAGTTTGTTAGTTGGTTGCTCATGGAATCTTCTAGAAACTTCTCCTATACCACTTGCCTCTCTGAATTCGCCCAAGGATGAACAAGGGAACTAGGAAACCATCTCCAATCCATTCTCTTGTGGAACCAATTGTAAAAAGTGGAATGACACTAATCAAACCCCATGGATGACTCACACCCTTGCAAAAATCTATAAATTGATCTCCCATCCAAGAGATCAAGAGGCTAGAATGTTGTGAATTGTAAGTAAGTGCTGATAGTTTGTCATTGAGGAGAGAGCATTGTATTCTTGTTGGTGTGATCTTGCTATTTCATGAGGTGAAGAAGGATTGAAGCTGGGAGGATGGTGCTGGATCAGACAACTGGGTTGTAATCCTCCTTTTTATTAATAAAGCTCTTCAAGTTTTCTCCCATATGATTATGCAATTGTGAATGCTATCATTTGTTCATTATATATCTGATTCTATAATGTTTATGTTGTAATAGATCACGATATGTTGATGGTTCTTTGTTGCTGTACTTGTGCAAGTACTCTCCAAGCATGTTAAGCATAGGGAGGAGTTGCAGGTCTACCAAAGGAGAGAGATATCAAGCAAGGGATTAAGCAGAAGTTCCAGGTTGGTTCCACTATCTTTCTTTTATTTGTTACACATAGGAAAAATCATTGAATTGTTTTAAACTGTTGTTTCTAGGGTAGCTACCAAACCTAGAGGGTTAGTCATTCGACAAGACACTAATTTTCCCAGAAACAATAGCTCCTTCCACTCTTCCAATAGATCAAGAAGAGAGGAAAGTCTACGTTGCAAATGCAAAATCCTTAAACTCCATCACTAGTGGAATCACTGATTCTGAATTTACAAAAGTCATGAATTGTAACTCTGCCAAAGAAGTATGGGATAAGCTAATTGCCTTATACAATGGGGATTCCAAAATCAAGAAAGAAAAGCTTCAAACTCATAGAAGTCAATTCAAAAGTCTGAAAATGGATGATGAAGAAGATATTGCATCATACTTTCTCCGAGTAGTTGCAGTGGTCAACTCTCTTAAAGGATTGGATGAAAACATTGAAGAATGTACCATTGTTCAAAAGGTATTAAGATCTCTCCCAGACATATTTGACTCCAAAATAAGCACCATAGAAGAAATAAAGGATCTAGATACTCTCAAGATGGATGAACTCCATGGAATCCCCACTGCCTATGAGATGAGAAAAGGTTTCCCAAGTTCCAAAGATACAACATGTTAGAGTCGATCTGGTCAGCCCTCCGTCAGAGATCAAAGCTCTTTGTGCATTTCAATTTTAGGTGTCCCACTCCATCCACTCAGCTGCATTTTGCTAGGGACATGTCATGATTTGATGGAGAAAGTCATGCTACTCATTTTCCCTCATGTCTGGCCTCTGCTGGTTCAGGTCTTGGTCCAAAATCAATGAAATTCATGATAGTCAAGGTCTGGTCTTATTTCAGGACAGAGTCATTTTTTATTGTTTGGGTCTAGAAATTCATCAGTTTGGTCTCTGAAAACATGTTCAGAACAAGCCATGCAAGCCAGAGAGAGACCCTACACAGTTATGGCTCAGAGAGCTTCATCATCACCTGAAGAGACATCGACTCTTCTTCAAAACTCTATTTTGAAGAAAAGTCAAACAAGGTCAAATATGACAAAATTTTCCAAAAATCGCCAGTTGACATTTTCAGATGCAGTCATGGATTTCAAAGCCAGAGGCCCAGTCACACAGTCCCCGCAAAGAAATGCCAAAATTTTTATCATGAGAGCCAAAATTTCAAAGAAAAAAGGAAAAGCAGAGTGTTTTAAAGTCAATAAAAAGTGCAAAACATAAACATTATAAAGTGGGTTTTCAAAGAAGAAAAAATTGAACCCAACTCTCTCAAAGCCTATATATATTTGTTTTGACCCAAAACTAAGTCATTGTGATAAGGAAAATCTTGAGAGAGGCATTGTTGAAGAAAAGAGACCTAAGTAGGAGGAATTCGAGCAAGGAGGGCAGATTTCTAGGTGGCGCGGTGCATACACCAGGGAGCACAACGCACATGGAGGGCGCGACGCACCGGCAGCCAACCCACAGTGAAAAATAAACAAGGGCGCGACGCACTCAGGGCGGGTGGTGCACTGGGCTTGGCGCGCGACGCACACAGCCAAGGAGCTCAAAACACTTGCAAATTCGTTCTATATCCCGGTTGAAGGCTAGCAAACAAGAGGTAGGCTCGAATGAAACCCCTCCTCTGTAAATTTGGTCAATGGTTGGTGATTCTAAGATGTCAAATGAGATCCAAAGCATATTGGCCATCCATGCAAATAATCAGCAAAGAAAAAATGATAAACGGGGTTTGAAAATTTTTGAAGACGCTACCAAGGTTGCTCCCATCCCCTTGTCCCCTCACTCCTCGTCATTTTCCACCTCCATTCCACCTTGCCTCCTAAAGAAACCGCCCTAAAGCCCTCTCCCTTGTTTTTCAAAGAAAATTAACGTCGTTTGACAGTGTACGACGCACACACAAGGTGGTGCGACGCACTCAGGGGGTGCGGCGCACTGGGAGCTCGACCACAGTGTTAACACTGCACTGGCGCGGCGCATTGGGCAAAGCGCGTGGCGCATAGGCTTGTGAGCCTAAAAAACCACTAAATCGCCCAAAATTGTTGTGAATGCCTATCAAACTTGAAAGGTGGGGCAAGTACCTTCACTCTTGGCATTAAAATTGATAAGAATATCATGATTTGGATGAGTATAAAATCCAATGCCACAATTTTTTTATGAACAAAGGAATACACAAAGAAAAAAAAGAAAAAAAAAGAAAAAGAAAAAAAAAACTATTGTTTTGCTACAGTGACATTGTTGCTGAAGTATTCTTTCACCCCACCCCTATCAAAATAATTTCCCTATAGCATTTTCCCCTTACCATCACCCCAGCTACATTGTAATCATATCCATGCATTCCTTTTATCCCTATAGCCCAAAAAATCCCAAACCATACCCCAAACACTCCCAAATCCCTGATAAATTTCTCCTTTAAACCCCTATTCCCCTTTTTGTCATTCCCCTCCTAGCACTCGCCTGTTTTATTGTCCCCTTGGTAACAAATTTCCAGAGCATTCATCAGTGTCATTGAATTCAAAGGGCAGCATTAGACTCAGGGTACAAGCAGCAGTGATGGCATCAGAAAATTCATCAGATTATGAGGGGGATACACATAGTGACACATCTTCAGGAGAGAGGGCCCATAGGAGACATCACTGGAGTGGAAGACATCTCAGAGATGAGCCCAACACCCTCACAGAGCTACAGGCATGCCCACTTGCCATGTCTTGTTTCCAGCACTTGGCATGTTATGAATTTTGCCAAAGGGTGGCAAATGTCAGAGTACATCATGAGTTGGCCCGCATTTTTGAACTTCATCTACAGGGAGGCCAATCTGTCCTAGCTGGGGTCACTTTCACCTTGACACCGGAGGCTATATCAGTGGCAATAAGGATACCAAACATTGGGGAGCAGTGGCATAAGAAGAAGAAGGTGGAGAGGCATCACTATGAGCCTTACATCAAGGATAGCTGCTTGGGCAAGCTCACCAGAGTTTTTCCATTCAGATTCTTGAGGGATGAGTATGCCGCACTCATGAGATTGATCATGAAGTAATTCAGTTGCGAGGTGAGGTTTTCTTGCCTTTATGCCTATCACATCCGTTTGCTCATGCACTTCACCAGGGTGCAGATGATGAGCCTCCAATTTTTCATCTGCAACAACATTGAGAAGATGAAAAACTTCATGCAGCGCAAGACCCCATGACAACAGCTAAATAATGTCTATCATTTTTCTCTCATTTGGATTTTGGTAGACCATCAGTTGGGATTACAGGGTATTTCTTGGGAGGACTTAATCTCCCGTGATTTCTTCAGCACTCCACCGATAATATCAGAGGCAGAACATGAGGAGGGAGGTCCTTCACATCAGTTTGAGCCTAAGATGGGGAGTCCTTCACATCAGTTCGAGCACCATGAGACTTCCACCATGCCAATATACATCACATATCAGAGAGGCTATCCGAAAGGCACCAGACCTTTGTTTGCAGCAGTAAAGCGAGTGTTATCTCCACCCAAGGTGGAAGGGGCCTCACTTCCTACATCGATGACACAGGTACAGGACAAGGGCAAGAAGTCCAAGCATGAGGAGGGGCCTTCAGGTGTGCCATCAGGCAAACGAGAGACTGAATTCATTCTCCTTCCGGATGATGATGATGCCGACACAGATCCGCAAAGTGCACAGCTGAAAGAGACCATCCAGGAGTAAGAGACAAAGATTCAATCCTTGACACTAAAGTTGGAGATGGCCAAATGGAACATCAGGTATTTGGAGCAGAGGAAAAAATAGCTGGATGACCAGCATGTGATCATGGAGTTGCAGAACATCCGCGAGCAGCGCCAAGCTGCTCAAAGAAGAAGTGTGCCACTCACATCTTTGGAGCAAGAAATCAATGAAGACAGGGAGTCCAACCTTGAGAGGGTCAACATGCAATTGGAGAGGCTATTGGAAAAAGAAAACAGGGAGAAAGACATGCTGAGGTGCATGACTCATCACTACCAGGCCCGAAACATGAGTTCCAAAGCAAGAATCAGGAGCCTTAAGGCAAAATTGAGCAAAGCGACAAAAGAGGCAAAGGAGCAAGATCAGCTTCGAATCTTGGCTGAGGCTTCCTTGGCACAACATAGCACTTAATAGGGAACCTCTAGCCCAAATTTCAAAAAATTTGGGCAAATTTTGGTCACAGGCAAATTTTTTGGGCACAAAACAGGAAATTCCTCCCTGTGCGCCGCGCCACTGTGCGACGCTAAAATTCTAGCACTCCAATCGAGGAACGACTTGCATATTTGGATTTATCATCAAAAAATACGTCTACTGGTGTTCGGGCAAGAAATTTTGACAAGTTTGGGTCTCCTAAAGGTCAAAAAACACTAAAAAATGGCCTGTCTGCCACTTTTTGGACACACAGAAAGCAGTCTTGGGAGAATGAAGATTTGGAGGGGCAAATGAGAACCAAATTGAGAAATTTTAGTGGGGTTAGAAAGTAGACAGGACAGGCTTTCCAGCAAGCCCACTTGGGCTCATTTTGGACACCTTAAAGTGCCCAAAAACAGGCTCTAAAATGGCGCGATGCACAGAGAATTTGGCACGGCGTACAGAGGAAAAAACTGCCAAATTGCTCCCGTTTCGCTAAATTTCGGGTCACGACTTCTCCAAGTGGGCCGGTCATCTACTCTTCAGTTTTTTGGCACCAAAGGCGGATTTTAAAGAGTGTTCTCTCCAGGTGGGCATCTATCCAAGTGGCAAAAGAATGCAAAGGGTCACCCCAGCCAAATGTCATGCTTGAGAGCGCTGCACCTGTAGCTGATGGTTGGCTCTCCATCTCCGTTTCGAAATGATTTGAGTAACTTCCCAACCCCTGGGCGTTCCATCTCTTCTCCACACATTCTATATATTGTATACATTTTATTTGCAAAGGGTTGGTTGGCTTGTAACTTCTGGGAGACTGTGGGAAAGAAACTCTGTTTCTGCACTGTGTATTTTTGACAAAGAGTTAATGAAAGGCAACAACTCTATTTCATGAGATTCTTGTGGTTGTGAGTGTAGAAAATGTGTTCTTATGTTCCATATGTATCTTTTTATGTTTCATAATTCATTTCATGTTTCATTTCAGTGAAATTTTCTAAGTGATATTAGGTAGAATTCTATTTATATTGCTCTGCATGTGGGAAAATTTCATGTGCAATGTTATTCTTCTGTTGAGAAGGATTCATGCAACCATGCCCTTTTCACTATCTTCAACAATCTTTTCATTCTGCGTCACCTTAAGTCGAAATTGCTGTGCTTCCCGCCTACCTTGCCTCACGGAATAATCTGTGCCTTCATTCTCAATTCTCTGTTCCTTGCTAAGCGCCAGTCCCATACACATCCCAGAAGCTCGGTCACTTAATAAAATCTTTTCCAAAATCCCTATCCACTTACTAGCCTAAGGTAAGCAGTGCATTGTAAGTCATCTCAGTCCGTTTACGATCATATATTCACTGAGCGTGACTCGGAGAGAGCCCTCTCCTATTCTAGTAGGGCTAGCCACCAGACTGAGAGTGGTTTGTGGTTACCCTAATTTTTTCCTTCTTTCAGCCTGAGGCATATTTAGGTGCTAACATAGTGGCGACTCCACTGGGAATCTCAAGTTGAAAATCAAATCCCCTTGTTTCATAAGAATTCTAGGTTTCCGGATGATGAGCTTAGGATTGGAAAGGCTGAGTAAGTTGGTTGTGTCCCGTAATTTATCCCAATAGCACGCTGGCTTCGAGACGATATAACAGAGCGAATCCAGACCCGTACCCTCCTCATATTTACGAAAATCCCAATTTGATCCCGAGACTCCTTCGTCAAGAAAGCGCCTTCACTCCTGTATTCAAATCCCCCTCATGTCCCGACATTTTTGAGTATCTTGAAGAGCTTGAGTTTGACGAACGATTTGAGATATCACTGTTTGAATCTAAATCTGAAAGGGCTGTTGATTACACCGTCCCCGATCCGCAATTTCTTGTAGACCTTGAGACAGAAAGGGCTAATAGATTAATTGATAACTACATTGCCACACAACCCCAAACTCCAAGTGCAAGCCCCTTGCAGACTGTGCACACTCCTCCAACACCTCCAAGGCCAAATCCACCTAGAATGATGGCTGCCCGTTTTGCTCCTCTTGTTCTGCCCCAAGTCCTAGATGACATGCCAAATGATTATCAAAGTAAAATTCTATTTTTTGATGGCACTCCTAACGGTATTACAGCTCAACAACATGTGGATAAAATGGTAGACTTCTATGAATTTCATGAGATCGATGCGGAGAACGTGGCAATGAGGCTCTTTGTACAAATATTTGCAGGTGATGTGAGGAAATGGTTCAGAGGTTTGGCGGCTGCAAGTATCACTACCTTGGCTGAGCTACAAAGACAATTTTTGAACAGGTGGGAAGTGAAAAATAATCCCCTTCAAATTCTAGCCGAGTATGAACAAATCAAGCGGAATGCCGGTGAGTCGGTCCAAGATTATTGTGTTAGATTTAATGCAGTCCACAACGACATCCCAGACCATCTAAAGCCACCTATGGGACTAGCAATGATGAAGTTTCCGGATGGTTTTGATGTTGACATGGCATACCAATTGAGAGAGAGAGAGAACCGGCTACAATGGAAGATATGTAGAAAATTGCGGTCAGCGTTGAGGCAAATCTGCTATCCAAAAGAGCAAGAGCGAAAGCAGAGAAGAAAACCACTGTGAAAGAAGAATCTTCTTCAATGGATCAGCTGCTCAAAAAGGTAGAACAGATGCTTGAGAGAGTAAAACTTGACAAGCCAGAGCCACAAGTTAGCAATCCTAACTTTCGTGGCCAACAACAGCCACAATATAGGATAAGGCAAAGAGATCAGCGAACTCAAGAGCAAGCAGCACAACAGCCGGTACAAACACCTTTGCAACAGAATTTTGTACATGGACCAGAATCAGATGAGGAAGGGAATGTAATAGGCGATGAAAACCATCTCTTCACTCCAGATGAGCTGCATACTTACATCACTGAAGAAGAAGAATGTGCAGTAAATTCAGCCATAGACCAAGACACTGATTTTATTCTAGCTAACGAAACTGTGTTGGAAGAAGAGTCGGAAGAATATCAAAGGGGATATATGAATGCTTTGTCTGGACAACAACAACGATATTCCCTTAGAAACAGAGATGTACTGGCCAAATCAATTCAGAAAAAGAAGGAGGATGAAACAACAAAGAAGGATCCATCAGCTACACAAAGAAAGGGAAAGGAGGTGGTTGTTCCAGAGAGCAGCAAATCAAAATCAGTAGAACAATCACAACAATCAGCCACATCAAAAGAGAAGGAAAGGAAAGAGATCCCGGTCAAAGAGGTAGAAAGAACTCCCGCTTTCAGCCTAGAGAATGAGATTTCTAAGCTAAAGGTATCAATACCTTTGACTGAAATCATGAAGAACAGTAGCTATAGAGGACAGATTTCTAAGATGTTGAACTTGGACCCAATGTCCGACATGGTAAATGTGGAAGATGATCAGCCTGAAATGATTTTTGGGCCAGCAATGAATGGTGAGTCTCCTGAGAGCGATGTGCCACCCTTCTATATTAGTCTACGATTGCATGACTTTGTGCTACACAATGCCATGTTCGATTCCGGAGCCTCTCACAATCTCATGCCCAAGTCTATCATGGATAAGCTTGGTATAGACATCACCCAACAATATCATGATCTCTATTCATTCGATTCCAGCAGAGTAAGGTGCATATGGCTCATCAAAGACTTAGTTGTGAGTTTAGATCAGCTTCCTATGAAAAATGTTCTGATGGATGTAGTGGTAGCAGACATTCCTGCAAGGTTTGGCATGCTTCTTTCCAGGTCTTGGGTAGCGAAATTGAAGGGGACACTACAGCTAGATTTCTCCTATGCAACAATCCCTGTGTTTGGACAAATGACGAAATTATATCGGGAACAAAAGATGAAGTATATGATCACAAGCAAGGAGAAACCTATAAATCATCCTGTAAACTATGTACATACAGATTTAGAGTCTTTTGTTTTGTTTTCAGATAGTTTAAATGAAATAGATAGTCAGATAGTAGAAGCAGATGACATTCCAGAAATAACAGAAAATTTCAGAGAAATCTTGAAGAAAGAAGGACAAGAAAAGCAGCAAAAGATTGGGCAATCAGCTGAAAAAGATGGACAACAAAGAAACAATGGACAGAAAAAAGATTTTTAGCACTTGCAAGAAGACGAAGAAGGCTTGTGGACCATGGATTTTGATGGAGCAGTAGGGAATGATGGCATTGGTATTGGTATTTGGGTACGCAGTCTTTTCTTCGCCCTAAACAAAGTGCCTAGCAGCGTGAGAGTTTGCTCTTACAAGCTGGCCTTTGAATGTTCAAATAATGAAGTCGAATATGAAGCTCTGATTGCTGGCCTGAAGATTCTTAGAAAGCTGAATGCAAAGAGGATTTCAGTATATGGCGACTCTGTTATAGACATTTTTGTGCCTTACAGCTCTAAGCATGAAATGTCCATAATCCAAGGGATCCAAAGTCCCTAAACATGTTGTACCTACCGCTAGAGGAACAAGGCCAGCAAACCACAGCAATTCACAGAAGTTCTCCACCAGAAACTGCTCAAAAACAAGTCAAATCAGGATCATTTCAGTGGCTACACTGGCCACCTGCGTTGCAAAGCACCCCAGTACACTAGCTAGGTGCGTTGCAACGCACCCAAATGCACTACCAGGGTGCGTTGAGCGGTAAATGACAAATGGCAGGGTCCTTTGTGCGAGGTGTAAAGACTGTGGAAGCTTCCAGAATCTTCCTCCATGACACTTGCCTTGCTGAGTTCGACTAAGTGATGAGTAAGAGGCTCTTAGTCTCCAAGTGGAAGCAAGAACTGATAGAGAGAGAGGACACTAGTCAGATCTCAAGCTAACTCATCCTCTCTCCAAACATCTATATATGGATCTCTCCTCCATGAGATCTAGAGGCTGGAATTTTGTTATAGTAAAGAATTGCTGTTGGTTTGAGATTGAGATCATTGGGTGCTTAATGCTTTGAAGGGAGGTGAAGAAAGGATTTCATTCGCTGGGAGGTAGATGCTGGATTGGAACTCTCTTGGTTGTATCTCCTCCTGAACCTTGTTATTTCATCAATAAAGCTATCTTGGTTTCTCCTATATGCTGATGTGTCTTTGATGTATGATTGCATTAGTATGTTTGGTTTATTTCTAATCCTGAACCAATTATGAATATGAATCTATGTCTTTGTGTAGTGTTCTCTTCTTGTGATCTTGCAGGAACCTGTTGAAGCTGGGCGAGCGAGAAGTCAAGTAGCTGGGAGCTCTCAAAGAGAAGAGAAACCGGATCGAGGGACAAACTGAAGACACCAGTTAGTCCATCCATCTCTCTTCATTCTTAATTCATAAAGGAAGAATACTAGAATAGCTGTTTCTGTTTGTTGCTAAGGCACTGTCACACCTTAGGTGGATAGGATCGTCCTGCATAGGCATTTTTCCCCACAACAAATTGGCGACTCCGCTGGGGAGATCTGTTTAGACATTTTATTTGTGTTTCTATCATTGTTTGTTTCATAGACTCAAGAGCAGCAATCGAACTGCATCTGCTATTTTCAGATGCAAAGTAGACAGCTGTTGCTTTGATCCAATCACTGGATTTGTCTATGATCTAAATGATGGATTCACAAATGATTTGATGATCCTTTGTGATAGATCTTAGCCCTCCTTCAAATCATCCCTTTGATTGTACCTTGCTTGTTTCTTTTATTTGGCCTGAAACCGTAGATTAATCAGCAAACCGTGACCCAGAACCCAGAGAAGAACTCTCGTTTCTGCTCCAGTGCAGGATTTGTGAAGAGACTCTACATTTCAATGCAGTTCCCGTGAAGGCTACCTACGTTGCAATTCAGTTTCTCTGTTATACAGGTGCACTGATCCAGCTTAGGCCTTGTGCAGCTGGGGTTCTCTGCTCTGTTTTACCTTGTTTTGATCTCTGATTTTTGCAGCCTGTAACCAGCATAGGTACCTGTCTAATAACCCCTTTTCTCTGCCTTAATTCCGCCTCCTTTTGTACAAAAAGACTGTGAGTGTTTTTATGTGTTTGTGGCGTCATTTACAGTTTTCCTTTGCAAGAGTGAAATAGTCGACCTGTAGCCCTTGATTCAGATCTGTTGTTTTGATCTTAGGAGAGAGTTCATTGGCTGTTTATAGTTGGTTATACATTTACTTTTGCTTTTGGTTTGAGTTTGTCTCCTTTAAGTGTCGAAACAAGTGTTCATTTCGAAAGTCGTAAAGTGTTGTATTCTCTTCTACCCTTTCTGATTTCAAAAAAGTAAACTTGTTTGTATTTGTCATTTAAAAGCAAATTCAAAGTTGTGCAAAAAGCTTTCTTTTTAGGCATCAATATTAAGAAAGCGGAAAACAAACACTTGCATTGTGCATTTGCATCTTGATAGTTTTCATGCTTGATTTAGGAAAAGTGCATTTAGAGTGTGCTGATTTCTCTTTGATAAAAGATGGTGTCTTTCTTTTCCCTTTGTAGCGAGGATTTTCATTGTTGAAAGAGAGATAAAATTTGCTTATCATCATTTAGATTGCATTTAGGAAGTTGTATGTACATCTCGTGGTAAACCTCAAAAGGCAAACTTCTAAGAAAGATCAACATAAAATAAACTGAATGAACTTAATAACGCTTTGTAACATAACGCACAACATAGAGGTCTAGGCTAGAGACGTGTTCCAGCATCGTAAAACCTGGTATCTGTTGGCCTCGCTAATGGTTGGGTGATTCCTCCTGAGGGACCAAAAGTGCCAGTACGGATTGTGCCCCCACGTACCGTCGCGTATATATTGGGAGACCCCTATAGGCTTAAAACCTTTATCCTTAGGAAGCCGTGTCGACCGCCCTACTGATCGCAATGCACCGAACACAGCATTCGGGAAGATTGACTACCGTACCGTAAAACATATTCTGTAGTTTTGTGATTGGTTTGGCACACCCTCTACCTAGATCTCCAGAGCAGTTCCTTTTGGCCTTTTTCAGACTCTATAACAGAAAAAGTCCATCCGAGCATTTGTCACTTTGGGCTCGTTAAAACATCGAAGGCGACTAGAGTCATCTTTTGTTTTTTCTCGACTCTTTAAAATTGAAAAAACAAGTTGTGTCTAAAAGCGTCTAAAATTCATTCAAATCGGAAACAAACTTCCCCTTTTATTTTAGTTGATCAAGTAATCCGCAATCGTGGAAGAAAGTCAATTGAAACCCCGTCGTTCGCGGAGGCTTACGAGTCAACCATCTTTGTCTCCGGAATCGAAACCAGTACGGACAAAGCGAACTCGTTTAACCGGTTCCAAATCTCCTCTTAAAGTTAGAACAAGTGTTCCGACGACATCAGAGGTTCCGGTTACTCCAACCATTTCTGGAAACCCTGCCTCTTCAGAAGAAGTTCAACAGCCACAGAGGGACAGTGATACTGATCCTAGTTGGAGAGTAAACACTTGTGTTACCGAACCAGTTCCATCAGTAACTGGTTCGAAGAGTCTTGCTCTTCAAACATCTGTCGCTGTCGATACCACCCCTTCTTCGGCACGAGAAATATTTTACGGACCTGACGGTCTTCCTCTTCCACCTGGTCTGATTGCGATTGAAGAAATTGTAGAAGACCCTTCAACAAGTACTCCAATTCACTTTGGAGTCGGGGTCCCTCTATATCCTTCTTCAGAAGTTAGTCTACCACCAGCGGAAGTTCCTGTAGAATCGTTAGGCAATCTCTTGGATAGACTAAAAATGTCTGAACAACCGTCAACATCTAGGACTGTGGCACCTGACACAGCGACAGCAGAACTCCCTGCCGTCACTCCAACAATGTTCGCCGGCATACCATCTGTCCCAACTAGCTCTCAACCGCTGGAAGGAGCCCATTCAGGGGCTATTACGGCAGTATGGTCTGTTCCTGTTTGTTCCTCCGGAATAATACCCGGAAACTCTTATGTTGAGAATCAACAAATTGATCCATTTGGAGGTCAATTTGCGCAATCCGGTCCCCAAGGGCAAACAATCCCCTTCAGTTCCGGATCACCACTGTATGGGGGGCAGTATTCCCTTTCATTACCCCCTCCAGGAGGTTATCCATACAGGAGTTTACAACAAAGTTCAGGTTACACTGGAATTACTTCAAGTGGTTGGGTACCTATGCTACCTCAACAACAAAGGGTTGTGTATTCAATGCAACAGTGTGTACCTATGTTGAACATCCCAACTACACCAGCTATTGCGACGGTGTCGCAAGTTCAAATGCTGCCTGTTGTATGCCAACCTCAGATTTCTTAGGTTGTAATGCAACAGCCCCTTGACCTTGCGACCCAACCACAATCGCCTACCAGTGGGGCGACACAGGTCCAAACGGGTACAATTACCCCACACCTTGGTCCAACGGTTAGTATAGCGCAATAGCACATGGCTTCTCAACCATGGCTGGTGCAATACCAACAACCACAATTCCAACAAGTGTACCAAGGTTCTGAGCAGTAGATCTTTGCAAACAGTGGACAACCGTACATTCAAAACGGTCAAAATCAACCATTTTACAATGGTCTTGTCCACCAACCTTACCAGTCATACCAGCATCAGTTGCATTATGCTGGTATGCAAAGACCAACTGCTCAGGCGATCCCATCGTATCCTGTATATGCTTCACCTAACCTGAGCCAATAGTTACCATTCGTGGCAACTCTAGAGTTACCTGATTTACACCGGTTAACGAACGATCCAATTGCTTATGCCCCTTGGTGGCCAGTGATTCCACACAAACTTCCATCAGATATTCCTAAATTTAATGGAAATCCGGGTGAAGATCCATCAAATCACGTGATGACATTTCATCTATGGTGTTCGTCGAACACCTTAAACGATGATTCGATAAGGCTTCGCCTCTTTCAGAGGACGTTAACGGTTCCAGCGGCTAAATGGTATATTGAATTACCTAGAGCTTCGTTCGACAATTTCAGCACCTTGGCCACTACCTTTTTAACCCATTTTCAATTACCGATAAGGTATGAAACGGGAACGGAAATCCTTACCAACTTCAAACAGACAACGGCCACTCACATATCTGATCATATACATGAGTGGCGACGTCGTCGTAGGATGGTAAAAACATACGTTCCTGATCAGCTGTTAGCTGAATGGTTTATAAAGTCATTACTTCCTACCATCATGGAAGATGTGGCCAAGGGGGGAGTCGTAACAGAAGAGCAAGTTATCGCTCGTGCGCAATATCTAGACTTAGTCTATACTCAGTCTGGCACGCTCTACGACAAAATACCTGATGCCCCTAGACCGGAATTCTCAATTCCTCCTCCTCCTAAATCAAACAATGACTCTCACATCGGCGATGGCGTGATTGGCACGACAAATGCGAAATCGACAAAGGCTACATCCAAGAAAGCCCGTAAGGTTTCAGATCAAAACGCAAAAGACAAAATTATTGCTTCAGAAGTAAATGTCGTATCGACAGATAAGGGCAAAGAAACCAAACAACCAGGAAGCAAGAAGAAACAAAACAAAGGGAAGAAGAAGAAACAGGATGAGTCATCACCTGAAAAACCTTCTTCAAACCCTCCTAGAAATAGGAAACCAAAAAATCCATGTTTTATATGTGATGAGGATCATTGGACAGCAGATTGTCCATACAGAGCTGAGCTTAAGAGATTCTTTAAGAGTTCTAAAACCTCAGCGGTGTTAACTGATCCGTTTCCAAATCCAGGAATAAATCTGGTTGATAGTGGAGATGCTTCCCCATCTCAAGTGCTAATGTTGTCGGTTTCAAAACAGCAAAATGATGCTTTGATTTCGACAAGGAACAAAGATTACGGGAATCCGCAGCTGTCGAACAACAAGGATAAAGATCAACCAAGTAGTTCGACAACAACTTCGACAGAAGTTGTAACGCCACCAATAATACCTGAATTAACAATAAAACCGCCAAAGGGAGTAGTACACAAGTCGACATTTAATCCTCGTGCTAGGGCAGCGCAGCATTATAACATAGTGGAAGATTTGGCCCAATCACCATCCGCTATGTCGACTCTTGAAGTACTACAGAATTGCCCATCCCAAAGGCAGGCTTTGTTATCAGCTATCGGTGGGGTTGATCCAAAGGATTCCAATCTTGTATCCTTTGATCATAAAGGATACGATCCTCAGTTACCATCTCAACTAGCTTTCCTTATTCAAGTGAAAGCCCTCAACAAAACCGTTCATCGAACGATTATTGATGAGGGGGCATCCACATGTATTATGTCGATGAGTTGCTGGAAAACTTTAGGATCTCCAACCTTGTCGCGATCTTCGACAACATTAAAAGCATTTGATGGACGATCGTATACCCCATATGGTATCCTGAATAACTTGAAAGTTGAACTAGGAGGGAAAACAGTAGAAATAGATGTCGAAGTCATTGATGGAAACCTTGACTACAATATCATACTAGGAAGACCTTGGATCTATGCCATGGCAGCTGTCGTGTCGACCTATTTTAGGAAGATTGCATTCCCTTTCCAAGGAGGGATTACAATCGTCGACTAGCAAAACTTCCTCCCCAATAGTTCTCAAGTTACAGGAAGCATTCCAATGATCCATGGGAGCAACCATTCGCTTCAAAATATCGGCGTAGGCCTACTGAAAGACCCCACATTAATGGGAACTTTCGCGCTTCCACCTCCAATCTATATAGGAGAAGTAGCGTTGGTAGGAGCCTACAACATGATATCTTCCGCACAAAAGATTTCAAAAGACGATATTGACATGGATCATGCAATGGTTTTGCCCCCAAGCCCAACGGAAATATTGTAGCAATCAATGTTCCTAGCTTGGGAGGCGAACCCAAATCAATGCTCATCGTGCGTTTGGGTAGATAGGTCTAGAGAATATGGTACCCCCTTGGATCCTTGGTCGCGAGTGCATGGAACTGACAAAGGAATCATACAATCAATGTTGATTGAGGGGGCACCATGGAATGATAGCCACCATCGTTCCCTTCTTCCGGATTGTGAAGAAGATACTCAAGATGACCTTTATCATCCTTCAGTCTTTGAATTCCTATCAAATACTGTAAATACGGTGGATTCCGAGCGGAACCTATCCAATATTGAAGAGACTATAGCCATAAATATCTCGACCAAAACAGATGTTGTAGAGAATATTTATGTTGGCAAATGTTGTTCTCCTTCAGAACTGGAAATATATAACGCTCTTTTTCGCGAGTTTAGAGATGTCTTTGCTTGGTCATATGATGAAATTCCAGGCATCGACTCGAGTATCGTTGAACATGAAATTAAAATGTATCCTGATGTCAAACCAGTAAGACAACGGCTTCAGCAGGTGCACCCCAAGAAAGCCGCTACCATTAAGGCAGAAGTTGAAAAACTTCTCCATGCTGGTTTCATCTACCCGGTTCCTCTAACCGATTGGGTATCGAATATTGTCCCTGTTATGAAAAAACAAGGAACAATTAGAGTTTGCGTCGATTATAGGGATGTAAATCAAGCTTGTCCAAAAGACAACTACCCTACACCCTTCATCGACCAGATAATTGATGAATGCGCCGGATGTGAAATCTTTTCATTTATGGATGGATTCTCCGGGTATAATCAAATAAATATCCGCCCACAGGACCAGTCAAAGACTGCATTTATTTGTCCATGGGGCACATTCGCATATCGAAAATTACCCTTTGGTTTAAAGAACGTTGGGGCGACGTTTCAGAGGGCAATGAATTATGCCTTCCATGACATCAAGAACATCGTTCAACCATACCTCGACGACCTTCCGGCTCACTCGCGAAAGCGGACTGATCATCCGCAGCATTTAAGAGCGATATTTCTACGTTTCCGACACTACAAGATACGACTCAATCCACACAAATGTGTATTTTGTGTCAGTTCTGGTCGTTTACTTGGCTTTGTAGTCTCAAAGGACGGGATTCGTCTCGACCCCTGTAAGGTTCAAGCAATCATAAATTTGCCTCCACCTTCAAATTTGCTTCAGATTCAGAAACTCCAAGGGAAAGCAAACTTTCTGAGGAGGTTCATTCCAAATTACGCAGAACTTGCTAAAGGTTATACACGTCTTTTGAAAAAGGATGTACCTTTTGTCTGGGATCAGGTTGCGCAAGCTTCCTTTGATGCTCTGAAGGATTCTCTAGTAAAAGCATCATTAATGTATGCCCCGGACTATCAAAGAGACTTTAACCTGTATCTGGCTGCAGCGGATACGACCATTGCAATGGTTTTAGTTCAAGAAGTCGATGGAATTGAACATCCTATATATTATTTAAGTAAAAACTTAAATGATACAGAAAGCAAATATTCTTACGTTGAAAAGCTAGCACTCATTGCTGTTCAAGCGATACAGAGATTTCGACATTATGTCCTCTTTCGGAAAACTACCATTCTATCAGATTGCAACCCCATGACTTATATATTGTCGCGACAGTTTCTGGGGGGCAAATATTCAAAATGGATAGCAATCCTTCAAGATTTTGATCTGGAATTTGTAAAATCCAAATCAAAGAAAGCTCTAGTTTTCGCAGAATTATTATGCGATCTCCCATCGTCGTCCAACGATGAAACATCCCAAGAATCAATGGTGGATGAAAATTTGTTTCTGATATCCACAAGCGATGAGTGGTATGGAGATATAATTGTTTATCTCCAAACCCAAAGATTTCGGCCAAACACCTCCCACTCAGAACAAAAACGTATTCGATACCAAGCAAAAGACTACATGATCATCGGTGATACACTCTACCATCGTGGTGTCGATACGGTTCTGAGAAGGTGCCTCACGCATGAGAAAGTCGAAAAAGCCCTGGCTGAGTGTCATTTAGGCGCTTGTGGGGGGCATCAATCTGGATATGCTACAGCACAAAAAATCTTACGAGCAGGATACTTCTGGCCAACCATGTTCAAAGATTGCATAACCGCAGTCAGAATTTGCCATGCTTGTCAGATTTTTGATAGCAAAACCAGAAGACCTCCCGCTCCGCTACAGCCAATAGTAGCTGTGGGGCCTTTCTCCAAATGGGGAATCGATTTCATGACATGTAACCCCACCTCGACCGAGGGGCATGGGTATATCATAGTTGTGGTTGACTATTTTACCAAATGGGCCGAGGCGATGCCTACATTAGATAATACTGGTGAAACAGCTGCCCTATTCTTTTTCAATCATGTAGTCACCAGATTCGGCATACCACAGGCTATAGTCACAGATCATGGATCGCATTTTCGCAATCACATGATGGTCGAATTAGCTGCCAAACTAGGGTTGTCTCACGACAGCTCTACCCCATATTATCCGCAAGCCAACGGACAAGTTGAGGCAATCAACAAAGTCCTGAAATGCATGCTGCAAAGGATGATTGGGGTTCACAAGCGAAAATGACACCTAATCTTGTACTCAGCTCTGTGGGCCTACCGAACATCGGTAAGGAATGCAACCGGATTCACACCTTTCCAACTGGTGTATGGCCTGGAAGCAGTCTTACCAATCTAGTGTGAAATCTCGTCTCTTAAACTCGCAATTGATCTCCTCCCTGGAACTTCAGAAGAAGAGGCTCGTTTCTTGGAGTTAATCCAATTGGATGAAACCCGTCGTGAGGCCGCTTTGGCTAACGAAGCCCATAAGAAACGAGTCAAGGCGCAGTTCGACAAGAATGTCAAACCCCGTGTCTTCTCAGAAGGTGATTTGCTCTTGCTTTATGACCAAGAATCCGATAAATTGGGAGCTGGTAAATTTAAGTCTTTATGGATGGGCCCCTATATTGTTAAAAGGGTATTAGCAAAAGGAGCCTACGAGTTAATGGATTATGACGAAATTCCACTGGCGCAACCTCGTAACGGGTTGTACCTCAAGCGTTACTATGCGTAATAGTGACCTGTATGCTTTTGTTATATTTTTGTTTTCGCTAAAGTGTTTATTTTGGTTAAGTAATCCACTTTTTACATTTATTGCAGATGTCAAATCCATTGGAACCGTGTGTTGGATATGCCAACGGAGCGAGTCGTAGTTCGCGGAACCTATCCTCCGCAGCCTGGGCCATTTTTGATCCAAGTGGCGAGTTAGTAAGTTTCAGAGGGGTATGTATTGGTCAATCAACGAATAACATCGCTAAGTATAGCGCGTTGATAGAACTACTCTCTGATGCCATCACCTGTGGTATACACCGACTAATCGTCAGGCTAGACTCACAACTCGTAATACTGCAACTCACTGGTATCTACTCTGTTCGAAATCCAGCTATTTATCGCATGTTCCTAAGGGTTAAGATTTTGGAAAGACAATTTGATTTTATTCAATATCAACACATTTCCAGAAACTTAAACACATTAACCGACTCATTAGCAAACTATGTGTTAGATAGACATTTGCAAAATTTATAAAAAGAAAAAAAAAACATTATCAATGTTTCGCATATGGATCACATAAACCAAAATAAAACTCCGAAAATCAAAATGTATATAGCTGTTTATAGTTTACATATAATGTTCTGTAACCAAGACAAAATCGGTCATATGACCCAAAAACTCAAAATGCTAGGGGGCACCCTAGTCTAATGATGCTCGTGATAGCAAGTCACGGCCTGTGCGATCATGCGTAAGAGACAAGTCCATCGTCTGGGCACACCAGTAGTATGTTGCTGTAGCTGCAACGACAACTCGTCAATCCTCACATCTAGAATACCGAGAGTAAGGCTCTCAACCTGCTCCTGCACAGCTGAAAGAGTCTCAGCCACATCGAGATCGCGAAGAATAACTCTCCCGGCAGCCTCTCCTGCTGGGGCGACGGCTGGCACTCTCGGGCAGGCTACTGGGCCGACAGAACCAACATCTGCATGTACACATGAGTTTGATTAAAGTCTTGATAGAATAAAGCACAGGAACATTATAAGAAAAAACAATAAACAGTGATATGGTCAGAGGTTTTACCAATAGCACCCCACTGCTCGCCAGCCGGCAGTACTAAATCTGGGTCACCCCAGAAATCCATGCCAGCATATGGATACTCGGCATAAGCCATCTCCTAATGATCGAACCACCTGAAGAAGGTAACAGAAAATGAAATCTGAGACTGGCCGGCATGCCTAAACATGTGGTCAACCCATCTCTGCATACGTGGTTCAGTAGGAGTAGGCAAGTCAAGTGCAATTTACTGAGGCTGCATCAGTGGTATCTTCTCCAAGGCAAAGGCGGTCAAAATAGAACCAAACCCAAAGTTCTTCAATCTTCCGGTCTTTACCTTGGTCAACTGTTCTTTCATCACGAGAAGTACTGCAAATGAAATGGTAAAATGAGAGGTAAAAACACTTTTTAATTGCTTTTCATGTAGTTCAAAGTAAAATATTAGTGTTTCAATCTCATTTTCAAGCAAATATTGTTTATTTCTAACTCGTTTGATGAAGCAGTCGAAGATACAGTACTATCTGTTGAAAGAACAAAGCCATTTATGGTAAAAATAAAAAACAAGACCATCATCGAGCAGTTTTAGCGCACAGTTCATGCTCGTTAAAAAATAAACGCAAGATCCGAGCAGTTTTAGCACATAGTTCATGCTCGTTAAAAAATAAACATAAGATCGAGCAAATGTTTCCACCTGTGTTTAAGCTCGTTAAAAATGAACTATTCTGGTAAATAACCACCGTGAATGTAGCATCATCAACCATTAAAGCCTTGGTCGTGTTTGCCCATCACCTCCACTTCTCCATTGGCCGATCATTCACCTCCATATGATTGTTTACCCATTTTGAGGAACAACTGTGAAGAGTGATTTCACTAGCCATCCTTGTGACACTGCCGTGATTCGGAAATTCCAATCCTTCCCTGGAATCTGCTGCTACCCATTTTATCACTCGTTCCTCAAAAGACGAGTCTTCTTTAAGCTCTTTTCATTTGACTCGTAAAATATGAAAAGATTGCCAAGTTTTGGCCTTCCAGCTCGTTAAAGTGACCGGAAGAGCTATCCCTCCTCTAGATTTTAATCTTTTTGGACCTGAGGGATTATTGCACAAAAAGATCGAGCGCTTGTTTTATTCGGCTCATTAAAGAGATCGAAAATTCATCCCTTCTGTATTGTTTTATACTTTTTCGGACTTAAGGGATTAGATGACGAAAAAGGACCTTTGGAGTTAACTTTATGTACCTTTTCAGACTCTCTAAAAATGAAAAGGACCGAGTTATCCTTGTTGTTAGACTCGTTAAATGCATGAAATAGCGACAAACTTGTCTTTAGACGAGAACGAGTTTCACTATCGCTAGGCTCGTTAAAACATAGCGATGGGTTTGCCCGAAGGGAAAATTATAGAACAAGCATATGTTATCCTCCTCAAGCTTGACAAAAATAAAGAGGTACTGGTCAGCAATGACTGGGGATAAATTTGGAGAAACTCAAAGAAACTTTGATCGTAGCAAGTCGCTCTTGAACATGACACTTTTCCTCCGTACTACAATCGGGTTGGGTTGTTTCATTCACCGGTCACATCACCATGGTCTCGCCATACCATCCATATTTGGGGTAATGCTACCGATCCATCACATAAGTGTCGCCATATGTTCAAGCGAAGTCGTTCAGAGAAGTCACCTGTGTCCCATCCACTACCATACATTATACTCTTTCATGACCGCCACCCTGGATCATATGTCATCAGATCGTTTTCACCTCCATCAAAATCATTAGCTCCGTTCCATGTCATCGATGTGGGATTCATCAAGGCCCTCCTTTGACGGATCGCTTCTTGTCGACATCAGCTCATTATCCAAGAAGTTGATCTAGGAACAACCCCTTCGGTACTTTGAAGCTTGCATGCCTCAATGGCAAGTTTCTCACTTCCGGTGACAGGTATACATCAATGACCTCCGACCGAAAGATTTCACGTGGTGTTCGACGCCAAGTCCTCTATTCACACCACGTGAATTGTACTGCAGCACCTTGAGGGTCATCATCATTATCGGTGATTCCTCTCGCGCTTGTTAACAGTTTACATCATTGACTGGTAATCAAGCGATGTCTTTCCATGTTCGACTTCAGAGCAATTCTCACGTGGATCGACTTGTACTTAGAGTGAAGATCGGATGAGATTGAAGACCCCGGATCTAGTTTCATCCATCCGGGCTGTGATATATATTCAGAAAATAAAGACATGGAAATGTACAGCTTTGCAACACTGATAATCATCCTACCAAAAGGATGATGGCTCTATCAGAATCATCAGTCTATCATCAGACGATTGTTTGTTATATGTACATGAAAATGAATTTATAAAGCTGAGCATGGGAATGCCCGCCTCAGCTAGATCATTAAAAAAGTATGAAAATAATGTATTGTATTGTATTGTATTACAGGTCTCCTCCCAACATTGAAAGAACTTCGGATCCTCCTACTAAAGCATTTCACCCGATAAACGGCCTCATACTTTAGGGGGCAACTTTTATAGACATTTTTGTGCCTTACAGCTCTAAGCATGAAATGTCCATAATCCAAGGGATCCAAAGTCCCTAAACATGTTGTCCCTACCCCTAGAGGAACAAGGCCAGCAAACCACAGCAATTCGCAGAAGTTCTCCACCAGAAACTGCTCAAAAACAAGTCAAATCAGGATCATTTCAGTGGCTACACTGGCCACCTGCGTTGCAAATCACCCCAGTACACTAGCTAGGTGTGTTGCAATGCACCCAAATGCACTACCAGGGTGCGTTGAGCGGGAAATGACAAATGGCAGGGTCCTTTGTGCGAGGTGTAAAGACTGTGGAAGCTTCCAGAATCTTCCTCCATGACACTTGCCTTGCTGAGTTCGACTAAGTGATGAGTAAGAGGCTCTTAGTCTCCAAGTGGAAGCAAGAACTGACAGAGAGAGAGGACACTAGTCAGATCTCAAGCTGACTCATCCTCTCTCCAAACATCTATATATGGATCTCTCCTCCATGAGATCTAGAGGCTGGAATTTTGTTATAGTAAAGAATTGCTGTTGGTTTGAGATTGAGATCATTGGGTGCTTAATGCTTTGAAGGGAGGTGAAGAAAGGATTTCATTCGCTGGGAGGTAGATTCTGGATTGGAACTCTCTTGGTTGTATCTCCTCCTGAACCTTTTTATTTCATCAATAAAGATATCTTGGTTTCTCCTATATGCTGATGTGTCTTTGATGTATGATTGCATTAGTATGTTTGGTTTATTTCTAATCCTGAACCAGTTATGAATATGAATCTATGTCTTTGTGTAGTGTTCTCTTCTTGTGATCTTGCAGGAACCTGTTGAAGCTGGGCGAGCGAGAAGTCAAGTAGCTGGGAGCTCTCAAAGAGAAGAGAAACCGGATCGAGGGACAAACGGAAGACACCGGTTAGTCCATCCATCTCTCTTCATTCTTAATTCATAAAGGAAGAATACTAGAATAGCTGTTTCTGTTTGTTGCTAAGGCACTGTCACACCTTAGGTGGATAGGATCATCCTGCATAGGCATTTTTCCCCACAACAGACTCTGAGTTGGTGATAAAATAGGTCAGAGATGAATATCAAGCAAAACATCCTAGGATGCGGGCCTATTGTAATGCAGTTTTGGACATCTTGAAGCTATTTTTCGAATACACCTTGACATGTGTGCCACGAATACAAAATAGTATTGCTGATGCTCTTGCCAAGGCAACGAGCAGCTTGAAGATCCCCATGAACTCCAGCAGCAAATTTGAAATCCATGTCAAGCACCGTCCAACCATTCCAGACAATCAGCGACATTGGCAAGTGTTCCAAGATGATGAGGAGATTAAGGATTTTCTACTCAACCAAGGCAAGTTCAAAGAAACCTTAATTGATGTGGAAAACGATGAGAACAAATGGAATGGTATAGAAGAAGTGCAGATCAATCAAATGGACATATTACAGCTGAAGAATAACATCATTCCTAAAGGCTTGATACCCATAGAGGAACTTTTCGATCAGGATGATGTAGCCCGCAAGCCAACATTGCAGCCGATAGAGAAAGGTGTGGAAGAAGTCAACATTGGTACAGCTGCAAATCCAAAATTGGTGAAATTGTCCAAAGCATTACCGCCAAAAATCAAGACAAATATATCAGTTTGATGGCTTCATTTGCAGATGTATTTGCTTGGGATTATTCTGATTTAAAGACCTATGATACGAATATCATTCAACACACAATACCTATCAAGCCCAATCAGAAACCATTTAGACAAAAGCTGAGAAGGATCAATCCAAAGTTGCTGCCATCTATTGAAAAATAGGTAAATAGGTTGTACAAGTCAAGTATCATTGTGCCTATCAGATTTTCAGATTGGATATCTAACTTAGTGCCTGTACGAAAGAAGACCGTTGAGATCCGCCTATGCATCGATTTCAGAAATATAAACAAGGTCCCATTGAAGGACAACTATCCATTGCCCAAGATGGACCATATACTTCAGCGAGTAGTGGGGGCATCTCGTATGTTGCTGCTTGATGATTATTCCGGGTATAACCAAATTTCTGTCCATGAAGATGATAGAGATAAGACAGCATTCACAACTCCATGGGGAACATTTCACCATGCCAAAATGCCATTCGGTTTGAAGAATGCAGGTGCCACATTTCAGCGTGCAATGGACTTGGCATTTGCAAATGAGAAGGATGTGTTTTTGGTGGTGTACTTGGATGACTTGACGGTGTTTTCAAAATCTGATGAAGAACACATGCATCATCTAAAAATTGTCTTTCAAAAATGCAGGAAATATGGTTTATCGCTGAATCCTAAGAAGAGCTTATTTGCCATGGAGGAAGGCAAATTACTTGGGCATATCATTTCAAAAGATGGCATCCGTATAGACCCAGCACGTGTGCAAGCAATTCAGCAAATCGATCTGCCTAGGAACAAAAAGGAGATACAGTCATTCAATGGTAAGATGAATTTTCTGCGTCGTTTTGTGCCTAATCTTGTGGAACACTTGAAAGAAATGACCAACATGCTTAAAAAGGACAGCCAGGTGAAATGGACAGATGAGGCTGTAAAATCTTTCAACTTGGTCAAATTGGCCCTTTCTTCAGCTCCAGTTCTAGTCAGCCCGGATTACACTCAAGATTTCATATTGTTTTCATTTGCTTCTGAGCACACTATGGCAGCAGTACTATTGCAGAAGAGGGATGATCATGAAAGACCCATTGCATTCTTCAGCAGGGCTATAAGGGATGCAGCTTTGAAGTACAACATCATTGAGAAGCAAGCCCTGGCATTGGTGAAGGCACTGAAGGATTTCAGGGTGTATATCCTACATTCTCACATTCTGGCCTATGTTCCTAATACTGTTGTGAAATATGTTTTAGTGCAGACTGATCCGGAAGGGAGAAGAGGCAAATGGATCGCAGCCTTGCTAGAATACGATGTGGAGATAAAGCCTACAAAGCTGGTCAAAGGACAGGGGTTGGCGAAGCTAATGGCTGAATCAAATTTGCATGCATTGGACATAAATCTGATCGCTGCCATGTCCAATGAGAATGAGGAAGGAACGTCAATTCAGGTATCTGAAATGTTTTCTTTGTCCCCATGGCATTTTGATATAATATATGTGCTGAAAAATCTATCACCACCGCCCGGCATGGCTAGAAGCAAAGCGAGAACACTCAAATTGAAGGTTGCCAAGTTTTGTACTTTGAATTCTGTAATGTATTGGAAAGATTCTGGTGGCATTTTGTTAAATTTTCCGGTGGAAGAGGAGGCAAAGAAAGCCATGGAAGATTTCAACGGAGGAGAGTGTGGTGGTCATCTTTTTTGGAAATCAAAAGCTAACAAAATTTTGAGAGCAGGGTACTACTGGCCTACTTTGTTTGCTGATGTGCATAAGATGGTAAAGCGCTGTCATAAGTGTCAAATTTTCAAAGGGAAACAGAAATTACAGCCTTTGCCACTTAAGCCTATCGAGGTGAGTGCTCCATTCCAGCAGTGGGGGTTGGATTTCATTGGGGAAATTCATCTCGTCTCTTCCGGACAGCATAGATGGATCCTTACAGCCACGGACTATTTCACAAAATGGATTGAGGCAGCACCTACCAGACAAGCAACGGACACGGTAATCATTTCATTTCTTGAAAATAACATCTTGTCTCACTTTGGTTGTCCAAACAAAATAATCACTGATAATGCAACAGCTTTCAAATCGAAAAAATGGTAGAATTTTGTCACAAATATCACATAATTTTGGGTCATTCAACTGCCTATCATCCGCAAGGCAATGGATTGGCAGAATCTTCGAATAAATCTTTGGTCAACATCATCAAGAAGCTGTTGGAAATAAATAAGAAGAGCTAGAACAAGAGGCTGGTCCATGCACTTTGGGCAGATCGAATCAGTCAGAAAAAGTCTATTGGTATGTCATCGTTTGAGCTGGTTTATGGAGTTGACATAGTATTCCCAGCCACTCTTGCTGCCCCGATGGTCAGACTTCTTCAGGAGGCCGGCAGTGAGGAAGATCCCATGCAGAGAAGGCTGAATCAAATGATCCACTTGCAGCAAACAAGAGAAGAAGTTTTCAAAAACACATCCAAGTTGCAGGAGAGGATAAAGAAAATTTATGACAGAAAAGCTAAAGCGGACAAATTTCAGTTGGATGATGTGGTGCTGAAGTGGGATGCAAGGAATGAAGAGAAAGGCAAGCACGGAAAGTTCGAAAATCTGTGGAAAGGTCCTTTCAAAATCGCAGCATATAGAGGTCAAAATGCCTTTCTTCTGAAGGAAATGAATGGGGAAGACTGTCCTGGAGGGCCGATCAATGGTCGGCTACTCAAGCGGTATCATTGTTGATCTATTAACGCTGCTTCCACTGTCATTGTAAATACCATTTTTATTTCAGTTTGGTTTCAGTATGTAAAGTCAGTTTTTGAGTTATTCCAATTGTCAAGTTTGAGTCAATTTCTTGGTTATTCCAGTTTTATAAATAAGTCAGAGTCTTGTGATGTCTATCAAAATGATGACTCCATAGCCCAATGGAAAAAAGGCACTATCTAGCTCATCCAGAGATCTGCTGTTCTTGGCACCTCCATAGGAGCTACCATCCCCCATTGGAGCCAATGTTAGAGTCGGTCTGGTCAACCCTCCGTCAGAGATTAAAGATCTTTGTGCATTTCAATTTTAGGTGTCCCACTCCATCCACTCAGCTGCATTTCGCTAGGGACATGTCATGATATGATGGAGAAAGTCATGCTACTCATTTTCCCTCATGTTTGGCCTCTGCTGGTTCAGGTCTTGGTCCAAAATCAATGAAATTCATGATAGTCAAGGTCTGGTCTTATTTCAGGACAGAGTCATTTTTTATTGTTTGGGTCTAGAAATTCATCAGTTTGGTCTCTGAAAACATGTCCAGAACAATCCATGCAAGCCAGAGAGAGATCCTACACAATTATGGCTCAGAGAGCTTCATCATCACCTGAAGAGACATCGACTCTTCTTCAAAACTCCGTTTTGAAGAAAAGTCAAACAAGGTCAACTATGACAAAATTTCCCAAAAATCACCAGTTGACATTTTCAGATGCAGTCATGGATTTCAAATCCAGAGGCCCAATCACACAGTCCCCGCAAAGAAATGCCGAAAATTTTATCATGAGAGCCAAAATTTCAAAGAAAAAAGGAAAAGGAGAGTGTTTTAAAGTCAATAAAAAGTGCAAAACATAAACATTATAAAGTGGGTTTTCAAAGAAGAAAAAATTGAACCCAACTCTCTCAAAGCCTATATATATTTGTTTTGACCCAAAACTCAGTCATTGTGATAAGGAAAAGCTTGAGAGAGGCATTTTTGAAGAAAAGAGAGCTAAGTAGGAGGAATTCGAGAAAGGAGGGCAGATTTCTAGGTGCCGCAGTGCATACACTAGGGAGCGCGGCGCACACGGAGGGCGCGACGCACCGGCAGCCAACCCACAGTGAAAAATCAACAAGGGCGCAATGCACTTAGGGTGCGCGACACACTGGGCTTGGCACGCGACGCACACAACCAGGGAGCTCAAAACACTTGCAAATTCGTTCTATATCCCAGTTGAAGGCTAGCAAACAAGAGGTAGGCTCGAATGAAACCCCTCCTCTGTAAATTTGGTCAATGGTTGGTGTTTCTAAGATGTCGAATGAGATCCAAAGCATATTGGCCATCCATGCAAATAATCACCAAAGCAAAAATGATAAACGGGGTTTGCAAATTTGTGAAGACGCTACCAAGGTTGCTCCCATCCCCTTGTCCCCTCACTCCTCATCATTTGCCACCTCCATTCCACCTTGCCTCCTAAAGAAACCGCCCTAAAGCCCTCTCCCCTGTTTTTCCAAGAAAATTAACGTCGTTTGATAGTGCGTGGTGCACACACAAGGTGGCGCGGCACACTCAGGGTGTGCAGCGCACTGGGATCTCGGCCATAGTGTTAACACTGCACAGGTGCAGTGCATACCCTGCGCATGGCGCACTGGGAAAAGCGCACGGCGCACAAGCCTGTGAGCCTAAAAAACCACTAAATCGCCCAAAATTGTTGTGAATGCCTATCAAACTTGAAAGGTGGGGCAAGTACCTTCACTCTTGGCATTAAAATTGATAAGAATATCATGATTTGGATGAGTATAAAATCCAATGCCAAATTGTTTTTATGAACAAAGGAATACACAAAGAAAATCAAAAAAGAAAAAGAAAAAGAAAAACTAGGGTTTTGCTACAGTGACATTGTTGCTGAAGTATTCTTTCACCCCACCCCTATCAACTAATTTCCCTGTAGCATTTTCCCCTTACCATCACCCTAGCTACATTGTAATCATATCCATGCATCCCTTTTATCCCTATAGCCCAAAAAATCCCAAACCCTACCCCATCAAAACCATACCCCAAACACTCCCAAATCCCTGATAAATTTCTCCTTTAAACCCCTATTCCCCTTTTCGTCATTCCCCTCCTAACACTCCCCTGTTTTATTGTCCCCTTGGTAACAGATTTTCAGAGCATTCATTAGTGTCATTGAATTCAAAGGGCAGCATTAAGCTCAGGGTACAAGCAGTAGTGATGGCATTAGAAAATTCATCAGATTATGAGGGGGATACACACAGTGACACATCTTCAGGAGAGAGGGCCCATAGGAGACATCACTGGAGTGGCAGACATATTAGAGACGAGCCCAACACCCTCACAGAGCTACAGGCATGCCCACTTGCCATGTCTTGTTTCCAGCACTTGGCATGTTATGAATTTTTCCAAAGGGTGGCAAATGTCAAAGTACATCATGAGTTGGCCCGCCTTTTTGCACTTCATCTACAAGGAGGCCAATCTATCCTATCTGGGGTCACTTTTACCTTGACACCGGAGGCTATATCAGTGGCAACATGGATACCAAACATTGGGGAGCAGTGGCATAAGAAGAAGAAGGTGGAGAGGCATCACTATGAGCCTTACATCAAGGACAGCTACTTGAGCCAGCTCACCAGATTTTTTCCATTCAGATTCTTGAGGGATGAGTATGCCCCACTCATGAGATTGATCATGAAGTATTTCAGTTGCGAGGGGAGGTTTTCTTGCCTTTATGCCTATCACATTCGTTTGCTCATGCACTTCACCAGGGTGCGGATGATGAGCCTCCCATTTTTCATCTGCAACAACATTGAGAAGATGAAAAAATTCATGCAACGCAAGACCCCACGACAATAGCTAAACAATGTCTATCATTTTGCTCTCATCCAGATTTTGGTAGACCATTAGTTGGGATTACATGGTATTGCTTTGGAGGACTTCATCTCCCGTGATTTCTTCAGCACTCCACCGGTGATATTAGAGGCAGAACATGAGGAGGGAGGTCCTTCACATCAGTTTGAGCCTGAGATGGGGAGTCCTTCACATCAGTTCGAGCACCATGAGACTGCCACCATGCCAGTATACATCACATATCAGAGAGGGTATCCGAAAGGCACCAGACCTTAATTTGCAGCAGCAAAGCGAGTGTTATCTCCACCCAAGGTGGAAGGGGCCTCGCTTCCTACATCGATGAGACAGGTACAGGAAAAGGGCAAGAAGCCCAAGCATGAGGAGGGGCCTTCAGGTGTGCCATCAGGCAAACGAGAGACTTAATTCGTTCTCCTTCAGGATGATGATGATACCGACACAGATCCGCAAAGTGCACAGCTGAAAGAGACCATCCAGGAGCAAGAGACAGAGATTCAATCCTTGACACTCAAGTTGGAGATGGCCAAATGGAACATCAGGTATTTGGAGAAGAGGAACAAATAGCTGGATGACTAGCATGTGATCATGGAGCTGCAGAACATCCGCTAGCAGTGCCAAGCTGCTCAAAGAAGAAGGGTGCCGCTCACATCTTTGGAGCAAGAAATCAATGAAGACCGAGAGTCCAACCTTGAGAGGGTCAACATGAATTTGGAGAGGCTATTGGACAAAGCAAACATGGAGAAAGACATGCTGAGGTGCATGACTCATCACTACCAGGCCCGAAACATGAGTTCCAAAGCAATAATCAGGAGCCTTAAGGCAAAATTGAGCAAAGCGACAAAAGAGGCAAAGGAGGCAAAGTAGGAAAGGGAGCAATATCGGCTTTGAATCTTGGCTGAGGCTTCCTTGGCACAACATAGCACTTAATAGGGAACCTCCAGCCCAAATTTCAAAAAAATTGGGCAAATTTTGGTCACAGGCAATTTTTTTGGGCACAAAACAGGAAATTCCTCCCTGTGCGCCGCGCCACTGGCGCGACGCTAAAATTCTAGCATTCCAATCGAGGAACGGCTTGCATATTTGGATTCATCATCGAAAAATACGTCTAATGGTGTCCGGGCACGAAATTTTGACAAGTTTTGGGTCTCCTAAAGTTCAAAAAACACTCAAAAATGGCCTCTCTGCCACTTTTTGGACACACAGAAAGCAGTCTTGGGAGAATGAAGATTTGGAGGGGCAAATGAGAACCAAATTGAGAAATTTCAGTGGGGTTAGAAATTAGACAGGACAGGATTTCCAACAAGCCCACTTGGGTACATTTTAGACACCTTCAAGTGCCCGAAAACAGGCTCTAAAGTGGCGCGACGCACAGAGAATTTGGCGCGGCGCACAAAGGAAAAAACTGCCAAATTGCTCCCGTTTGGTGAAATTTCGGGTCGCGACTTCTCCAAGTGGGCCCGGTCATCTACTCTTTAATTTTTTGGCACCAAAGGTGGCTTTTAATGAGTTTTCTCTCTAGTTGGGCATCTATCCAAATGGCAAAAGAATGCAAAGGGTCACCCCAGCCAAATGTCATGCTTGAAAGCGCTGCACATGTAGCTAATGGTTGGCTCTCCATCTCCATTTCGAAATGATTTGAGTAACTTCCCAACCCCTGGGCATTCCATCTCTTCTCCACACATTCTATATATTGTATACATTTTATTTGCAAAGGGTTTGTTGGCTTGTAACTTCTGGGAGACTGTGGGAAAGAAACTCTGTTTCTGCACTGTGTATTTTTGACAGAGAGTTAATGAAAGGCAGCGGCTCTGTTTCATGAGATTCTTTTGGTTGTGAGTGTAGCAAATGTGTTCTTATGTTCCATATGTAACTTGTTATGTTTCATAATTCATTTCATGTTTCATTTCAGTGAAATTTTCTAAGTGAGATTAGGTAGAATTCAATCTATATTGCTCTGCCTGTGGGAAAATTTCATGTGCAGTGTTATTCTTCTGTTGAAAAGGATTCATGCGACCATACCCTTTTCACTATCTTCAGCAATATTTTCATTCCGCATCACCTTAAGTCGAAATTGCTGCGCTTCCCACCTACCTTGCCTCATGGAATAATCTGTGCCTTCATTCTCAATTCTCTGTTCCTTGCTAAGCGCCAGTCCCATACACATCCCAGAAGCTCGGTCACTTCATAAAATCTTTTCCAAAATCCCTATCCACTTACTAGCCTAAGGTAAGCAGTGCATTGTAAGTCATCTCAGATCGTTTACGATCATATATTCGCTGAGCATGACTCGGAGGGAGCCCTCTCCTGTTCTTGTAGGTCTAGCTACCAGACTAAGCGCGGTTTGTGGTTACCCTAATTTTTGCCTTCTTTCAACCTGAGGCAGATTTAGGTGCTAACACAGCATTCAAGGCCTTCAAATCAAAAAATGGGAAATAAAGGGATGTCAGTAGTGATGACTCCAATGTTCAATCTGAATTGGCACAATTTGTACGAAAGCTGAAGAAAGGATCTAAGCTAAAAGGTAAATACCCTCTTATTTGTTTCAATTGTGGAAAAATAGGTCATTATGCTGCAAAATGTCCTCACAAGCATGACAGTGATGATGAAGAAAATTATAAAAGGATGGTATACAAAAAGAAAGTGTTCAATAAGAAGAATTTCCTCTCTAAGCAAGATGAGTCTGATGAAGATGAATTTATAGTCATCAAAAAGAAATCATCTAACCAGTTCCCTCACCACAAAGGAGGTAATGAAGAATCAGATGAAGAAAATGACCATGCTGGAAGCCAAGAAGTATTATTCATGGCATTCACAAATGATGATGACTCAGGGCTAGAAGGAAATGTAGATGAATTATTAATAAGTTCCATTGAAGAAAATGAGAAATTACGGAATAAAATCATTTCTCTCAAGGTAGAAAACGAGGAAACAAAAAGAAGGGAAGACCTCTTGGAGAATAAGCTAAAAGAAAAAGAAGAAGCTTGCAAAGAACATGAAGTCGAAATAGTATCTCTGAGGAAGGAATTGGAGCAAGTTAAAAAGGGTTGGAAAAGCTCTCAAATACTTGACACTATCTTAAATAATAAAAAACCTCAACATGATAAATCTGGAATAGGTTTTAAAGGAGAATCATCAAGCACTAAGAATAATGCGAAAAGCTATGCCGATGTACTTTCCAGCAACCCAAAGGAAGAAAGATTATTTCATCAAAGGCTCATCCTAGATTCAAAAAATGAAGAGAGAGTAACTCCAAGGAAAAAAGTTGATTCGAATCATGGATGCTACAACAAATACAAAACTGTATTTCATCAATGTCCCATCTCAAAATCAAAGAATGAAGCGGGAGTGACTCCAAGGAAGAATGTTGATTCAAATCATGGCTATTACAACAGGTACAAAACTATCCTTTTTGGGCATTGTTTCCATTGTAAAAATTTTGGTCATCAAGCTAGACATTGCATGGCTCGTAAGAATGACACGCCAAAACTGAAGGATCAAATAAACAAACCATATGTCCCCAAAGCACAAGGATAAATCAAGATCTACAATTCTTTTGATCCCTTGGCCAAATTTGATCTGATTTTCTCATTATGTAATAATAATGGACACAAAGAACAAAATTTCCCACTCAAGAGAGGAAAAACAAGAAGTGAGAATCCCAACACGGATAAATGTGGCCTAGCTCTATGTGCTCAAAATAATGAAAATCATTGGTTTGTGGATAGTGGGTGCTCCAGACACATGACAGGGAATAGAAGGAAGTTTGTCTCATTGAACAAAAAGGAAGGAAATGTATCCTTTGGAAGTGCTTCTGCCAAAATTGTTGGAAAAAGAACTGTTACTCTTATTAATGGAAAAGGGAAAGCTCAAAATGCTTTTCTAGTAGACGGGCTCAAACACAACCTCCTGAGTGTTAGCCAAATCTACGATCAAGGACATAATGTTGTCTTTAGCACCAAAGGCTGTCAAATAAGGAACTCTTCCTCAGGGGAACTTGTGGAGAAAGGGATTAGAACACCAGACAACATCTACATTCTGAACAAGATTCAAGAAGATAAATGCTACTTAAGTCAAACAGATGAAAGTTGGTTGTGGCACAAGCGACTTGGACATACAAGCTTCGATAACTTGATCGATATTAGCAAGATTAAAGCAGTACGAGACATCCCAAAGTTATTCAAACCTAATCAAGGAATATGTGGTCCATGTCAACATGGAAAGCAAACCATAACTAGCCATAAGACCAAGGAATTTTCTACATCAAAGCCTTTGGAGATCATTCATGATGATTTATGTGGACCAACTAGCACTCCGGCACTCCAAGGAGAAAGATACTTTGCTTGATTTGTTGATGACTATACTAGAATGATGTGGATATATTTTATAAAATATAAATCTGAAGCATTTGAGTATTTTAATAATCTTAAAGCTCTTATAGAAAATGAAAAGGACTCAAATATTAAGTGTCTCAGAACAGATAGAGGGGGAGAATTCATATCAAAAGAATTTGATGAATTTTGTAAAATACATGGAATTAAAAGAGAACTCTCTGCTGCCAGAACACCCAAGAAAAATGGCATAGTTGAAAGAAGAAACAAAAAAGTTCAAGAAATGGCAAGAACAATGTTAATAGTAGCCGACTTATAGCCAAAATTCTGGAGAGAAGCAGTCGGGACAGCTGTCTATACCTTGAATCGAACTCAATTAAGACCAAATAATGAAAAGACTCTCTATGAATTATGAAAAGGAAGACCTACTTCAGTGAAATACTTTAAGATTTTTGGAAGCAAGTGATTCATAAAAATCAATGATGGGTCACCAGGAAAGTTTGATTCTTGGGTTGATGAAGGGATCTTTCTTGGATATTTTACACGAAGCAAAGCCTACAAGTGCTACAATAATCGACTATGGAAAATAGTGGAAAGAGTTGATGTAAAGAAATTGATGAAGACCTTCCAGAAAAAGAAATTGAAGAACATGAAGTTGATCCTCTCATTGAAGAAGAAGAACCTGAAAAAGAAGAAATAGATCAAGAAAAACCCAAGGAAAAAGAACCATCTCAAACCCCTTCAAAGATGAAGTTTCTCCAAAAATATCACCCAGAAGAGCATATTATTGGCAATGTAGATGAAGGTATGTAGACATGAAGAAGAATGACAAGTACACCAAGGAAAAATGATGTTGCTCTTCTATCCGTGATAGAACCAAAAACATTTACTCAAGCAAGTAAGGATCCTCATTGGATAAAAGCCATGGAAGAAGAAATGTCTCAAATTGAGAAGAATGAGACATGGGAGCTAGTACCTCGTCCAAAGGACAAAAACATAATAGGAACCAATTGGGTTTTCAAAAACAAAATGAATGAAGATGGACAAATCATCATAAACAAGGCAAGGCTTGTTTGTAAAGGCTATTCACAAGTTGAAGGAATTGACTTTGGAGAAACATTTGCACCAGTAGCTTGTATGGAAGCTATCAAGATGTTATTGGCATTTGCTTGCTCAAAAGGATTCAAAATCTATCAAATGGACGTAAAATCAGCATTTCTGAATGGGGAACTCAAGGAAGAAGTCTACATGGAGCAACCAGAAGGGTTTAATCTAACAAAAGGAAAATAATTTGTTTGTAAGTTGAAAAAGGAATTATATGGGTTGAAACAAGCTCCTAGAGCTTGGTACTCAAGATTGGATCACTATCTACCACAACAAGGCATCAAGAAGGGGGTGGTAGGAAGTAATCTCTACATAAAGACGGATGAGGATAAGCTACTAGTCACACTTGTTTATGTTGATGATCATATTTTTGCTAGTAATAATGATGAGATGAGCCAAGAATTTTCTCAAAACATGTCAAAAGAGTTTGATATGTCGATGATAGGAGAGTTATCTCATTTTCTTGGACCACAAGTATCTCAAACCACGACAAGTATGTTTATATCTCAAGCCAAATATCTTAAAGACATGCTTGAAGACTGTGCACCCATGAGCACACATATGACCACAAATTGCAAATTGAGAAAAAATGATGACTCTCCTCCGGTAGATGCAACTCATTATAGGTCAATAATTGGAGCCCTTCTGTACTTAACTGCTACAAGACCTGACATTATGCAAGTAGTAGGAATGGTGGGAAGATTTCAATTAGCTCCTAAACAATCCCATCTGTTGGCTATAAAAAGAATTCTCAGATACCTAAAAGGAACTTCTGATTTTGGTCTTTGGTACCCTAAGAGCTCAACTCTTACTGTGATTGCATACACCGATGTTGATTGGGCCAGAAGTGTCGATGATCGAAAAAGTACTAGTGGAAATGCATTCTTCCTAGGAGACTATTTAGTATCTTGGCTCAGTAAAAAATAGACATCCATATCACTATCTACAACTAAAGCCGAGTATATAGCCGCCACAGATTGTTGTACTCAAATACTATGGATGAAGGAAGCTCTAAAAGATGTCAACATCGGCACAAATCAACCAATTACCATCTATTGTGATAACACAAGTGCGATCACCCTCAGCAAAAATCAAGTGATGCACTCAAAGACCAAACATATACCTATCAAGTATCGTTTCCTTCTTGAACAAGTAGCTGAACAAAACATCATCTTGGAATATATCAATACTAAAGAGTAGATAGTTGATATTTTCACAAAACCTCTTCCTCGAGAAGCATTTGAACATCTTCGTCAAAAGATGGGGGTTATCTCTTTAGCATCACTTAAATTGATTCATAAAGATGTTGCAGGACAAGGGGAGCAGTTCGATAGGGGGAGTCCTTATGCACTCCTTTTCCACTAATGTCAAAGGGGGAGAGAAGAAGAATATTGCCATCAATGACAAAGGGGGAGATTGTTGATCTAGCTTGTCATTAATGTCAATATGAAGCCAAGGAGAAGCAGAGCAGACTTGTGAAGAACAAGAGCAAAGCCAATGGAAAGAGGATTGCATCAACAAAGGAACATAAGAGGAGGTCATTGGAGGAGCATAAACAGTGTTACCAGAGGAGCCATATCGGGAGTATCACATGAAATATATGCCCAAGAAAGAGCAAAGAGGAAGAACTATCGAAAGTATCGCATAATGGAGGAGTTAACAATTATAAACCATGAAAAATCCTTAAAGAAATGTATTACGGACCCAATGGTTCCATAACAATATGCTCTATTGTAATATCGCATCCACAGTAATCGCAAGTCTTGAAGAGAGGTAACAAGGGAAAACTACTGAATGCGATAAGCTATGGACCCGACGGATGTATCAACAACCGCTTAATATCATATCGCGTCTGCCTCATCGGAAATATCATATCATAAGTTATATATGTATATTATATATGCGATTGATATATATATATATATATATATATATATATATATATATATATATATATATATATATATATTATAGATGCGTTATAATAACGGACCCGCTGCACCATTATAAAATACCCTATTGTTATATCGCATCCGCGGTAATCGCAATGTATAAAGGGTTGTCACCCCCAAATTGCCGATTGCGATATATATATATATATATATATATATATATATATATATATATATATATATATATATATATGGACCCAATGGAGGCATTAAAAACAGTCTATAATAATATCGTGTCCGTCATATTGAGAGTTATGTATCGCGGCGCTTAAAGCCCTTGTCACATTAAAACTGCGATTGCAATAATAACACAGACCCAACTACACCATTGCAATATAAGTTAATATATTATCGCATCCATCGCATATCACATATATTGTAAAGCCTTGCCACACTATAAAGTGCCGATTGTGATAAAGTTGTGGAGGAGCGGACCCGATGAAGTTATAGATGCGGGCGTAATGCATTTGAAGTCTGGCCTTAAGCGTTCGGTTGGGTTTTTTCCATGTATTCCTGTGTATTCAAATAAATGTTTTGCCCAGGGTTTTTTTAAGGCCAAATGCATAAATAAATGCTTCTGATAGTTTAGTGGGCTTGAACCATTGTAATTGCGATTTTGGGATTACTATTGTATATTGAAAAAAAGGGGGGCTTCTCTGATATATCCATTTCTTTAATATGCAACATTATTTTTACTCGGCCTCTTTTCCTCACTAACGTGTCTTGTATGTATTGATGGATTTGAAGAGACAGAGGAAGCCAAAGAGTGAGCGCAGAGGAAGCTGAAAGGTCAAGCGAGCGTTGAGGAAGCCGAAGAGCCAGCGGAGAAAGGAAGCCAAAGGCCAGGGGTGTCAGGAATATAAAACAGAGAACAAGGAATGATGAGTGTTACTGGAAAAACCGTAAGAAACAGAGGAAGTTGAAGTTCTAGCAGAGGAGGAAGAAGCAGGAAGACAGAAGTAGTCACAGGTCCAGCAGGGTTGGGAGCAGAGAATTACAACCAAACAGATCCAGACAGTCTATAGTAGAGGGTTGGAGCCCTTGAGGTTGGTGCCTCAAAACTAAAAGGATTGGTGTCCTAGGAGTTGGTGCTCCTAAATTCAAGGTTGGTGCCTTGACAAGACAGAGTTGGTGCTCCAGAGGTTGGAGCCTCACTAAGAGTCCAAGTTGGTACTTGGCAATTAATTGAAACCATATATATGTATATATATTTTATTTGATTTATTACAAAGACCACATTAATAAAAGCATCTATTTCTGTTATCTACTTCTGTGTTCCAAATATGAATTTTTAATTGATAAAATTAATAATTCAAAAGAAATACTGATTCACCCCCCCAGTATTTCCAACAGGAAGTGGAGTTTGATTTGGAGCGCACTCGAGAAAATTTTATGGAAGCTAAGAAGAGCTTTGTTGATGCCTCCACTTCAGGAAGCAAATATAGACTGGAGACAGAAATGGACCCATCAATGCTCATGCTATTCTTGGAAACATGCATGAAGTTGATACGTGATAGTAAGGCTATAAAGGGATTGCAGGAGCACATTAACAGATGCACTGGGACCATGCAAGGAGAACCACACATGGTCTAGAAGATAGGAACACATAAGATAAGAACAAGAACAAAAATGAGGTTAACCATGCATATTAGGAAGTACGAAATGGACCAAGTAATTTTGGACTTAGGATCAGATGTGAATGTTTTGCCAAAGCAGACATGGGAATGCATGGGGAGATTGATGCTACAGTGGTCTCGTATTTAGCTGCGCATGGTGAACCAACAAAAGATAATACCACTGGGGCGATTGTAGGGAATCACAATGGATATTGAAGGAGCAAGCGTGCTAGATGACTTTGAGGTGATATAGATTGTTGATGATAGCAATCCCTACCCTGCGCTACTAGGGATTGATTGGGCCACTGACATGAATGGGGTGATCAACCTGAAGAAGCACAAGATGATTTTTGAGAAGAAGTGTCTGCATGTAGTGATACCTTTGGACCCTATTGAGAGATCGCACTACACTAAGCTAGTGCACGACTATGAAAGCGGGGACGACTTAGACTGCATCTATAAGATAACTGTGCGAGAGAAAGACTGGGTAAATCCCATTACAGATGGATGAATTTCATGGGAACACGAAAGTGCCTGTACTTCAGATTTGGATGAGGAGATAGAGCAATGGAAAAACAGGTTACATGAGGTAACCACACGGAATTGTAACATGATGACAATATCATTGCACTGCGTTTGAACAAAAATGAGGGATCTGCCTACTTATGATGGAGTAGGTGAGATAGATGTTTTCTTGGACAAATTTGAATGGCAGGTACCAAAGTGGCAACATTTCGAAGCTTTGAATTGGGTGTTGCACATTACACCCACAAGATGGTGGGGTACGCACAAAGGAAACTTCGAAGACTGGCACACATGCAAAAGGATGATGTGCACATAGTTTGGGAAACTTATAGCGCAAGTGTCAAATGAACACAAGCGATAAGATGGCCCACAAACACATCTGTGCAAGTGGGTACAAGCATATGATAAACAACTTGTGCAAATACACATGAGGATCACATTAGGAGAAACGGTCTATAATCATGGGTTAGGAGGGCAAATGCACGAACAAATCTTCAAGGTGGAATGAAAGAATGTGGAAAGAATGAGCACGTAGAGGGTTATCCCTGTGAGAGCCTTTAATAAAGCGTGTGAGGCCCTGAACAAGGCATGTAGGGCACAACGAACTGATTGGGACCTGTGTGTAACGATAGTTCTATGGGATTATAGGGAAACATGCAAGAAACTGACGGGATAGACACCTTCTAGGCTAAGTTGTGGTATGAACTTTGTACTTCCAATGGATTATCATAGGCCTAGTCCACACATAGAGGCATCTACAGACATGGAGGATCGTGGGACCTTGAAAAATAGAGTCGAGTGGTTGAAAGAAATTGGGGAAGTACATGGGGCACCTGATGAAGAAATTCAACATAATGATCTTTGGCTCCAAGAAATCATGAATGAAAAAACCCAATTGAGGAAGAAAAGCACCATGGTGGAGGAAGAAGTCAAAAAGCTGGAGGAAGGAGTAAAAAGGGATTTTCTCGATAAAAAAAATGAGTTGGTAAAACAAGATGTGTGCGATTATGTTGATAAATTAGGAGACTACCGCCAAGAATTAATCAAGTTAATGCCTTGGATTGGACCGCATATTACTAAGGGGATCACAAATAATGGTGCAATGAAAAGGGAAAAATGTGCAATACAGGGATTGAAGCCAAAAGGTGAATTTTTCCCAGAAAAAGTAGATGATGTTCAGATCAAGCCATATACAGGTGGCACAACCACTTGACTAGCTGTGGGAAGAACAATCTTAGTGGCCCATGCAGTTGAAAGGAGGCGCGAGACTATAAACTACCCTGCCCAGGCGCTGTGTGCAGGAACGGAGTATCACAAGGTCTGCAATAGCGAAGGGGTACCTGCGCTGTCGCACGGGTTGGCTAGAAAGTGACCGTTACAGTCACTATTCACAATGTGATGTTTGGCTTAAGACCAAATGGAGCAGGCAGCAGACAGTTAAGGCAAAATTTATGGGAAATATTTGGGAAAATTGGCCGCCAAAGGAGCATTAATGAACCGGATTCGCGGCCTGGAACAGTCCAATTCGAATTCAAAAGACACTATAAATTACAAAGGGTTGCCCAACAAACAATACTTGGTCAATTGAGAATTGCCCTGTCGAGTATACCAAGCCGAGACCTGTTTAACCTACTGAGAGTGTTGTTTGAGCACCTAATTGCACATTTGAGAGTTTTCTGGACCAATGAGATGGCAGTGTCTAGAGAAGCTAGAGAAATCGCAAAAATGACCGCCAAAGAAGCCACGCAGGCCATGACCATCGGAGATGCCCCTGAGAGTGTCGAGCTTGTTGCGGAAATCCCTAAATCCCCATGCACACTGAGACCAAAGAAAGAAAAAAAATCCCTAATTCTGGTACATGTGTCCCCGTGAAACCCGCTGCGCACCAAACTGACCATGGAGGAAAAGGGGAAAGCAATTTCTCTGGACATAGATGAGGAGGAAAAATACCTAGAGGATATCATAATAGAAGAAGATGAGGACGAAGGCATGGAGGAAGAAATTGAGGGTGCGGCCCCTCTGACCAAGCTGCCCGCATACGTTCCTCCATGGAAGGGGAAGGCAAAGGTGCCTAAGGACCTCGATGAGATCAAGAGCTCTCTATAGACTCCACTCCTCCCGAACGATATCATTTTTGAAGGCACGCACATAGGACGGGTGTTGAGTCTGAAATTTGAAGATTGGGATCTCGCTGACCATGAGAAATTCCCTCACTTGGAGACTGCATAGCTCATGAAGCTGAAGCAAAACACCATGGCAGGAGTCATAGAATTGGAACCATGCAAGTGGTTGTGTGGGGTCAAAAAGGCAGGGTTGTTGAACCTGCTCTGGGTACTGCATTATCATCACGCCCCAGTGACTATCTTCGTCATCAGGTAGCTGCTCTGCCTAGTACATGATGGGTGTTTGTGGCTATAGGTGTCCATCCCCATCACAGACCACCTAATACACCAAATTATGTGACTCCCGTGTAAAGGAGAAAACCCTGCAGACATTTTAAAGGGTAAAAGTGGTGATTTGGCCATCGTGGAGGCCATGAAAAAGAAGTACAATCTGGAGAAGAAAAAGAGTGGCTACACAATCTCTAGTATCAACAACAAGGCCGTCTGAGTTGCGACATAGATACTGGTAGGTAAGCTCATGCAGAAGTTCCATGCGGATGAGGTGCCCGCGCGAGTGGTCACACTTGCTGAGCAGTGCATAGAGGGGGTCTAGTTTAACTAGTCTGAATTTTTGAGCAAGGAATTCTTGGAGAACTATCGCGAGGCACAGGAACAAGCGAAAACCTTCCACTATGCATGGCTTTTGCTATCCATAGTGTTGGTGGCTGGAGAGTTACCTGAGGATAGCCAGTTCCTTGCAATTGAGAGGGATCTCCTGGAGGCTACGAAGTACTATTCGCTGTGGGCTACTAAAGACACGCACCGGGTCCGCGACAATAAAATATTCTAGGTGTTCATGGAGATGAACATCAGAATGGGGATTAACTGCAGACCGTGGTTATCACCCACTATCTACAACAACCTATGAGGTTTCACAAAGTTTAAAGCGGACTTCGATCACATTTACCTCATAGCGTGCAAGGACCCTGCAAAGAGGTGGCACAAACTACTGTATATGGCCACTGACGACGTGATCTTCAACATACTTGATGCATGGCCATCGGAATGGTGCACTCCAGATATCTTTGAGTTGGCAGCAGAAAAGTTTTCTATGTAGAAAAAGAAGGAAGAGGCAAAACTGCAAGTGGCACAGTTGGCAGAGAAACAGAGAAAAGAGGCAACAGTTGCAAAGGCGCAGGAAGCGCGAGACGATGCGCAGACAACAGTTGAACAATAGTAGGCTGCAGCAGAAGCACAGAAGGCAGCGGCAACAGAGTGTGAGGGCCGGAAGTTGCCTTCGCCTGAGAAGGAGCAAGAGCTAGCAATAGAGGTAGAGGAGGGCGGTGTGGACCCACAGACAGTGTCGACACTATTGAAGTGCCAGCAACCGAGAGAGCAGATGGCGTCGCGCAAGAAGGTAAAAGCCTCTAAGCTGTCTATCGACTCGATCACCCTTATTGAGGGGGATCTGCACGATATAGGCGAGACGGTGCATGACATCACCACAAAGGCCCTCCAGCGGTTCATGGAGGAGAACTAGATTGTGTTGGGGTGCCTCCGGTCGCACATTGAGGAGTTGTAGGTGCGCACTCCTCAGGCTGGTACACTCTCGTCCAACCTCGCAGTAGGGATGGCTACAGCCTAGGAAATTCTGCATGCTCGTACAACCAATATAGTAGTACTTCCAAAGGGGGCATTGGGTATAGAAAATGAGGCCGATAGGCCTACAGGCAGTGCGTTGAAAGGAATATGGATCAACATGGTCGCGCTCCCTTGGGAGATTCTCTACGTTCTATAGGATGGGATTACTGCAGAACTGCGGGCTAGGGAGAGCCGCGCACTGCAAGTGTTGAGCGAGTAAAGGATCAACATGGAGCATTTGAGCTTGCAGTGCGACAAGGTTGTATCCCAAAACAGGCAGATGGTGTAGGTAATCAAAGAAGCTTGCCTGATGGTCCCTGAGCTCGCCATCTCAACAGAGGCACCCGCAGAGGCTCACATCTAGATATTAGTAGCAGGGGTGCATAAGGCACGAGAAGAGATGGCTAAGGTTCATCTAGAACTAAACCTTCAGATAGAAGAGCTACGATTGAAGGTGCAACCTTCAACTCCTCCAGAGGTAAGGGAACAGCGTGCTAGTGCCATTACAGCAGGGATGGAGGAGATCAGTAGTGCAGTGAGGGACTGCACCAGAACGTTGGAATAATTGTTTGAGGTCCTCACCGCTCTGAAGGAGGACCCGAACATATAGTGCTTGGAGATAGAGGTGCGTGAGCTGTAACAATAGTATGATGACATCAAAGGGATCACGCAGACGGTGGCCCTCACACAGAGGCTCTCGCAAATGCAACAGGCCAAAGTGCTTAAGGAGAAAGTAGACACAACACGACACAAAGAAGCAGCTTTGAAGGTGCATGCACAGTCTTGGATCGACGAGGCCTTCGCAATCACAACAACATTTGAAGGCAAGCTCACATAGATGAAAGGGATGCAAGAACAGATACAGGGGAGCAATTCCAACACCGTGGTCTCAAAAAAATGCGTACAAGAGATACAAACTTAGGCAGCGGCTCAGTGCGTTGCTGATCTCGTAGCATTCCGAATAGAGCTGGGAGGTCTTTGCACGAAGATCTCCACACTGACTGAGTGACTCAAGGGCAAGTCATGATGTTTGTGTTGGGGGCCTGTTGGGCGCGGGATCCCCCAAGGCAAGTTTTGGGGCTAAAGCCCAAGTTTTGACTAAGTCTAATGTAAAGACTCCGCAAGTTATAGGCGTGGAGCGCGATGATTGTTAATGAGTCAGAGGGTTGTCCACCCTCAATTTTGTTATGTAATGTCGGCTTAAGAAGATCTACCCATGGTCCGCGGACCATGGCATTGTATAAATAGAGCGAGACTCTAAGTTGTAGAGAGATAGAATAAGATAGTGAAGGAGAATGAATTGAGTCAAGTCTAAGTGTGAAGTTGAGTCTTTTGGGTCGTAGAGTAGGAGAAGGCTCTGCAGCTGAGTGCGCAGAGACCTAGTAGTCCGCAGCTGAGTGTGTGGACCCCTGCAGCTGAGTGTGTAGGGTGAGTCAAGTCTGTATCCAAATGAGGAAGTAATAAAAGAGAAGTTTCTTATCATTCATTGTATCTTTTTCTGTTTATGCATTACAATATATTGGGTATGAATTGCAAGTTTACTATTTAATTGTTGTGCGAACTTAGATGATTGTATTGAATAAATAAATACAATTAAGTATCTACTACATGATGCTCACTAAAAATTGATAATAAGATAAGATGATAAGTAAGATCCATGGAGTAACTAAGGGAATTAGCATAGATCGCTGTCATAATAGCGCGAAAGTACCAAAGTCCCTGGTTAGGGCTGCGCGAAGGTAGTTATAACGGATTGTGAAAGTATAGCAGGTCAGGACAGTGCACAAAAGTAACATACGTGAAGCCAGTTCACAATTGGAATAAAGTGACACCTCAAGGGTGTGGAAACTTGGTTCCAGCATCCCCCCATACTTCTTCGGGTGAGACCTCAGTCCATGCTCCGCGGGCTGCTGCCGAAAGGGCCAGTAGTGTAGGGATTTGTTTGGCTAATTAACTTTGAACCTAGGCCAGGTCCCCTCAAGCCAACATGTATTAAGAATAATGATGAGCCCAACAATGTGGGACTGAGCTACAAAGTACATGATATAGATACACTTGCATCGATGGGCCAGAAAATAATACAATGGATCCCATATACATAATGCACCTAGAAAAAACATAGGAAAGGACTGAATACAATAACATCTGAGTAAAAAAGATATAATGCCCCTCAAGCTGGCATGGGGAAGGGGGATCACAACCAAAGAATCCCTTTTGAATAGTAAAGGGCTCTAAAGATCTGAATGGATCATTTGGAGGAGACATGCATGATGTGGGTGCTGCAAGTGGTGAAAAATGAACCCATCACATCTGCGGAACTACATATGAGACTGTATCAACATCTGTGATCATTTGGGCATGTGGGGGGCTACCTGAAGGGTCACCCCCTCATGAGGTCTGAAACATCTCACACACACCCAGGAATCAGTGGGAAAATCATCTAGATTACCAAACCGTTAAGTGTACTACGAATCTCATTCATGTGATAAAGAGTTTGTGTTGAGCACGTGAGAAACAACCAAGTCAAAGGGAAATGATGAGTCCCTCTTCTTGATCTAAGGCACCAAACAAAGATGGAAGATGGATCTATGGTACGCCGCCCTCTAGACCACTCATCTAGAATAAATCTTTTGAGGTTGACAGAGGAGGGCATACCAGAGTTAAGACAATGAGGAGTCCCTAACAAAGGCATGAGGACTCATAGTAGAGTGATTGATGGCTTGCAATGAGGGATGATTATGGAAGGAAACAATATGGGTGGCGGACTGACGACTTCCCTTGTTAGATCATAATAAGAATGGTTGACCTAGCAATGACTGAATCGATTCTAGAGGGGATTGTCGATGACTCAAATGGGGGTTCAACAAAGATAGAGTGATATAACTAGAGGCTAAATATGAATAAAATGAGAGGTATGCGACACGAAAACATGTGAAGCACTGTAATGGGACACAAGCGAGCTTATAAAAGACTCCATAAGTACAAGGGTGACACATCTCGGATGTTCTAAAAAAGGGTGACTCGATGATGATTCTACATGGGGAAGGCCCGAAGGGGACCATAAAAACATGAGTAAATGATGGTTACTCATGATGAAAATCGACACGTGAGTCAACTAGTGCGAAGGTAAAGTGGTACCAGAGTACGAGTGGCTCAAATGATGAAATTTGGTTTGAATAGGTGGCAAAGTGATACCTCATGGAAAAAAGGGCCTCATAGTGAAATGTGAAATTACCAAAACCAAAGAGAGACCCATTATAAAACTCGGTGAGATCTTTCCAATGGTGCTAACAGATCGTCAAACAGACCTACAGTTTAGTCATAATGGGCGATGGAAAAACTAGGGTTTTTCCTATAAAAGGGATTTTTTCCCCCAAATCCAATTCATTAGCAAATTGAGTTGTATATAATTTGGAGAGGTGGAGAAGGCCCTAACTATTGTGGAGACTGTAGTGGAAAAACCGACCATTAGAATTAGGATGTGTGACTTTCAGGTAGGTGGCCTTATGATCAAGAGCTCAGGACCAAGTGTCGTAAAATGGTCAAAAATGAAAGTGCTCAGAACTGGTTTGAACTTGAACGACTGGATAGAGCTCATCTTCCTAATTCTGGCACCGTGAATGGTTTGGAAAATGGTCACCGTATGAGAAAGTTATGCCAAAAAGAAGAATTTCCCAATAATATTGAAATTTTGAATTTTTTCCAAAAAAAAATTAAAATAGAATATTCCATAGAATATTATTTGGAATATTCTGTTTTGGGCAATGAATGGCAAGCTACCAAGTGGCAGGCTCAGAGGCCACCACGTGGCCTAGATTACGTCAGCATATGTATGGGCATTGGTTTAGAATTTTGTGGCAACGATGAGGTTCGATCCCGCAACCTCCGGGCTAATAACCAACCGCCCTACTGTTAAACCACACGGAAGTTCCTGTTGGTATGGTGGAACGAATTCAAAATAAGGTTTAAAATGGAACTGGTCGGGGCACCAATGGGGCCAGCCCCTAAGGGCCAACCCTCTTATCATGTGTCCTCATGCCCGGAATCGTGGGTTCCTCCATAAACCGTTAGTGCTAAACATAATGGTCCCTACTTTATATGTTAAACGTGGTCACATTCCGCAAGTCCGGAGTTAACAATGGTTAGACTACCTGTCAACCACAATTTTGGGCACGCAATCCAAGAAAGATTTCCAGTGTTATAAATGCGTTCACATGCGATTTAACACCAAACAGTTAAATCCGGCAGTCAGGTCAGGATTTGGTGGTGGACTTGGTGGAGGTGCCAAGTTTGGTGGGCCTAACTGGCCCTCCAACTTTAGCTAACTGGAGTCTTTTCAGGGCAAACTGGTAGTTCAGTAAAGGGGCCATAACTTTGGCTAGGAAAGTCCTTTTTGGACGATTGTTTTTTAATTTTTGGTCTCTTCGACCTTTTGAAGCCATTGGCATAGGTTTCACAGCCATCTAAGTTCATTTGCATGTGTTTTTGCTTCGTGGAAGTTCCAGGAGCCACTAGGGCCAAATCAGTTTGGGAGCTGCATTGAGAATTGTGCAGCCAGTGAATGTGCAGTGAAGGTCATTCCTGAAGGTTTTCAGTATTCTGAATCCATTTCTACAGCTTGTTTTTCTTGTTGAGACATTTTAGCTTCAAGGAATATTTCAGGGCCACTAGGGCCATTTCAATGCTTGCGCTGTTCGGGGGCTATGTTCATCCATTTTTGGTGATTCAAAAGCCTATCTCTGCTATTTTCGACCTTCTGAGTCTAATGGCAAAGGTTTCAGAGCCAATTGAGGTCATCTTCCCCTCAAAATTCTCCATGCAAGTTTAAAGGGCCACTAGGGCCAATTGGGGAAAGCACTGTATAAGGTACAATTTCACTGTTTAGTGCTTCGGAAAGAGCATGTTTAGCTAATTCCTATCTTCCGACTCTGTATTTACAGTCAGATCTGTCTATTGAGACACTCATATTCTTGTATTAGCTTTTGTAGCATTTTTAATACAAGAGGACAAGCTTAGTTTGAGAGGCTTGGTCCAACAGATGTAGCCCAGGAGCGGTGAACTACTTCATCATCTTGATGTCTTTATTTGCTGAATATGGTATGCTAAACAAAACTGATATAAAGTGATAAACAACAATTATACATAACTTGCATACACACATAATCACCTATACGGCTGCAGAAAGTTATTTGTTTTATTCCACAAGACATCAAACTTCAAGTATGTGTATGTCAATGACTTCTAAGTGTTTACTTCGTTATTTCGTTAGGCAGAGCTTGTAAAGGGCCAGGTAGTCTTTGGAACTCATCCTCTCTTTAGAGGTGACATGTCCGGTGAATGCCCCTACAGTCTATCTCTGTATAAGAAATAAGAAGTTTTCACATTTTCATAGGTCACTTGGAGTGTATAGCTCACATTTGAAATTATGGGAAATGGATACCTTGCACCCTTAAACAAGTACATTCCATTTTCAGATCAAGATGGTATCAGAGCACTAGGTTTGCTTGACTGACATCAGTAGCTTGAAAGGTGTCTTAAGCAGTGTTGAAGATTGACTGCTTTATTATTCTGCAAACTGCTTGTTGTTTGAGTTTGCTGAAGTTTGGGGATAGCTACTGAATAGCTAAGTCTTGGAAAAGACAAAAAGGAATAGTAGATATTTTCCTTACCCCAAGGACCTCAAGACAATCTGTGAAGCACAAGAAGTTTGATGCAAAATAGGTTGTTTGAATAAGAGTTTGACTCTGCAATCATTTGATTCAGGAATTTGTTAATAGATTCTGAATTTTGCTGAAGCTCTTTTGTTCATTTTTATAATGACAACTTCCATAAGTGAGTTCTCAAAATCATCCTCGTTAACAAGATTCTTTGATGAAGGCTTGAAGCAAGAATTTTTCATCATGATGAATATGGTGAGAGAAATGTACGAGGATGAAAGAAAGAGCTCTAGACTTCAAAAGAAGTTGAATTCCATGAGGGAAGAGAAGCAGTTGCTTTCTGACCAATTGCAAGAAATGGATGGCCAACTTCATATTGCAAAAATGAATCTGGAAAGGATGCATGAGTTGGAGACACAACTTGTTGCCAAAGAAGCCTTAGCCAAGTATCAGCTTGAATAAGAGGTAAACAATTCTAGTTTGTCTTCAAATTCTTATAAGAATGTTTATGTTGGTTCTTTTGAGAAACATACTAGAGGCATAGGGTCCAAGTTGATGTCCAAAATGGGATATGAAGGAAAAGGATTGGGCAAACATGCACAGGGTATAGTTGAGCCAATAATGGTTGAGGTAGGGCCTAAGAATTTGGGTCTTGGCTATGGACAATCTTATGGAGAAAGTTCCAAAGTAGCCATGAAGGCAATTGAAACAGTTCCTAGAAGGAGTTTCATTTCAGGTTCTCTATCTCAAGGTTGTAAAGGTTGTATCCTTGAGGAATGCAATAGTTTGGAACATGATTTGCAGGAAGAAGGTGTGCATAAGCATGCACTTGAACAAGAAAGTGGTGAAAGTTCTAAAACCATTGAAGGGATTGATAGTGTTCCAAAGGGAGCTTCTTCTTCTTTCGATTCACCTCCTTATGAAGGTAACGAAGGTGAAAGAGAAAGGTATAAATCTGATTTCCATCACACTTCCTTTGATCATGTAAAGCATGGAAAATTTCCACACAAGCATTGGAAAAGAATTACATGTTCTTTTTGTGGTTCGGTTAACCATAGTGTTTCTAGATGTTGGAAAAGAATGACAACATACAGGAAACTTTTGAAGGAAAGGAGGCAAGAAGCCAAAGTTCCATTGAACAACGAAAATCATGCTGTCAAGAAATTAACATGTGTTGCACTTATTGCCATAAGCACGGACATACTGCTGAAAGGTGTTGGACTCTAAATCCAACAATGATTCCATGAAAGTTGAAGAAATTGGAGAAAGAGTATGACAAGAATGGGAAGGAAGTTTCCATCATTGATATGGGTCAGGATGATACACATGTTGATATCGATGTGCAGTTAAAGGAAGTGCCTTTGAAATCGATTGGTAAGAAATGGTTAGAATTCTTATCCAATTAAAGTTGCATGTCTTTTAATTGAATGTATTTCTTTGTTAAGGGAATGCAAGTTGCAGGATGGTAAAAGATGAGTATAATACTCACTAGTTTTGTAGCAATGTTTTTCATTTCAGCTCTTGTCACCCATATGTGTTTTTATTGGGTTGATGTACGTGTTGGTCTTTGCAAAAGAAGATTTGAAGTTACACCTGTACATAGATGTTGTAGGTGTATTTGTCGAACTGTATATAGTTAATTGTACATGATACATGCATAGGTATTTGTAAATGTATTTTGTTGTTGGTCGACTAGTGTTGCTTGTGAGCACACTTTTACATTGTCAATTGTGTCACATGTTTCATCGACTTGTGTCGATTGTGGTGCACATGTTTTGTCGACTTGTGTCGGTTGTGTACACATTTGCTATTTCGATGGTTGAGTCCATTGTTCAGCATATTTCAAGACAACTTGTTGCTGATGATTCTCTTGTTGCACAAGGTACCTTTGGTGTCATTTGGTGCAGGGAAGGAAATTGGTGCAAAGCAGTGCACAATCCCATGAGCTGGAAAAGCATGCATGCAAAGAGGGCTCAAATTTCAGCATGGGTCTCTACTTCTTTTGAGAAGTTTTTGTAGCAAGTTTCCCAAGAGTTTGGGATGAGAATTTGCAGTACATTCAGCATGCTATAGCTGGTAAAAGCCTTCTCATTTGGGAGGCAGCTCTTCTTCTGGAGCGGAGGTGCCATGGATGGGCATCATGACAGTTGGCAAGCCCACATGTTTAGAGGAAGATTTCAGCTCATATATCAGCAAGTATCATTACTAGTTTCTACAAATTTTCAGTTTGTCTGGCGAACAAGCTTGGTCAGGATTCGACAAGTACTTGGCTTATGCAGCAAAAAGTCGCCATGACAACAGTTGGCAAGGCAGGAAATTTTGGCATCAGTGTGCTCTTTTGGCTGAACGGAAGAGGATGTTTCTGTTCCTCAAGTGTTGTACAGTTCAGTTCAGAGATTTAGTAATCTTTTGGGGACCAAAAGCCTTCTCATTTGGGAGGTGTGATCAGGAGCTCAGGACCAAGTGTTGTAAAATGGTAAAAAATGAAAGTACTCAGAACTGGTTTGAACCTGAACCACTGGATAGAGCTCGTCTTCCTGATTCCGGCACCATGAATGGTTCGGAAAACGGTCGCTGTATGAGAAAGCTATGCCAAAAAGAAGAATTGCCCAATAATATTGAAATTTTGAATTTAAAAAAAAAAAAATTTAAATAGAATATTCTTTGGAATATTTTGTTTTGGGCAACGAATGGCAAGCCGCCACGTGGCCTAGATGATGTCAACATATGTATGGGCATTGGTTTAAAATTTTGTGGCAACGGTGAGGTTCGATCACGCAACCTCCGGGCCAATAACCAACCGCCCTACCGTTAAACCACACGGAAGTTCCTATTGGTATGGTGGAACGAATTTAAAATAAGGTTTAAAATAGAACTGGCTGGGGCACCAAGGGGGCCAGCCCCTAAGGGCCAACCCCCTTATCATGTGTTCTCACGCCCGGAACCTTGGGTTCCTCCCTAAACCGTCAGTGCTAAACATAATGATCCCTGCTTTATATGTTGGTCACATTCCGCAAGTCCGGAGTTAACAACGGTTAAACTGCCTGTCAACCACAATTTTGGGTGCGCAATCCAAGAAAGACTATTAGTGTTATAAATGCGTTCACATGCGCTTTAACACCAAACAGTTAAATCCGGCGGTCAGGTCAGGATTTGGTGGTGGATTTGGCGGAGGCGCCAAGTTTGGTGGGCCTAACTGGCCCTCCAACTTTAGGTAACTGGAGTCTTTTCAGGGCAAACTGGCAGTTCAGTAAAGGGGCCATAACTTTGGCTAGGAAAGTCCTTTTTGGACAAATTTTTTTTTGATTTTGGGTCTTGTTGACCTTTTGAAGCCATTGGCACATGTTTCACAACCATCTGAGGTCCTTTGTAGATGTTTTTTCTCCGTGGAAGTTCCAGGAGCCACTAGGGCCAAATCAGTTTGGGAGCTGCATTGAGAATTGTGCAGCCAGTGAATGTGGAACAAAGGTCATTCTTGAAGGTTTTCAGTATTCTAAATCCATTTCTACAGCTCATTTTTCCTGTTGAGACATTCTTCTCACTGTTTAGCTTTAGGGAATCTTTCAGGGCCACTAGGGCCATTTCAGTGCTTGAGCTGTTCGGGGGCTATGTTCATCCATTTTTGGTGATTCAAAAGCCTATGCATGCTATTTTCGACCTTCTGAGTCTAATGGAAGAGGTTTCAGAACCAATTGATGTCATCTTCACCTCGAAATTCTCCGTGCAAGTTTAAAGGGCCACTAGGGCCAATTGGGGAAAGTATTGTATAAGGTACAATTTCACTGTTTAGTGCTTGGGAAAGAGCATGTTTAGCTAATTCCTATCTTCTGATTCTGTATTTACAGTCAGATCTGTCCTTCAAGACACTCATATTCTTGTATTAGCCTTTTTAGCATTTTTAATACAAGAGGACAAGCCTAGTTTGAGAGGCTTGGTCCAACAGATGTAGCCCAGGAGGGGTGAACTGCTTCATCATTTTGATGTCTTTATTTGCTGAAGATGGTATGCTAAAAAAACTGGTATAAATTGATAAAAAACAATTATACATAACTTTCATACACACATAATCACCTATACGGCTGCAGAAAGTTATTTGTTTTATTCCACAAGACATCAAACTTCAAGTATGTGTATGTCAATGACTTCTAAGTGTTTACTTCGTTATTTCTTTAGGCAAAGCCTGTAGAGGGCCAGGTAGCCGCTGGAACTCATCCTCTCTTTAGAGGTGACATGTATGGTGAATGCCCCTACAGTCTATCTCTGTATAAGAAATAAGAAGTTTTCACATTTTTAGAGGTCACTTGGAGTGTATAGCTCACATTTGAAATTATGGGAAATGGATACCTTGCACCCTTAAACAAGTACATTCCATTTTCAGATCACCTTACTTATCTAAGGATGGCCTTAATGCTTCTTGGAGGGATGGTTCCTTGTGAATAATCAAGGTAAGAAAGGAATGAATGACTAAAGGAGATCTAAAATCATCCCCCCCTGGCAAGTCAAACATGGGGACCAGGTGGTAAGTGTGGCATCACATAGAGTAGAAGGTTTGAATATGTGGTATCAATGATTGACAATATGTAATGTGTATATGGCTCGCCGGAGAGGTTGTTAGGACAAGCTATCCAAGGAATGAAATGATAATTGACGATACCTAAACCTTTTGGGTCTAGGATGAGACTTATTTGAATTAAGTGAGAAGGTGGCGAGGGGTGCCATCATGCCCCGAAGCATGAGATACTTCCCCCCAAAATGTGATGATGGAGGGGACTGATTACGTCAGAATGATGCCCCCTAGCAGGAGGCATTTGTGGAGTGACATGGTGTTCCAAGTGATTAAATAAGGGACTCAAGCATTTGGTCCTACTTCCACAAGATCCTCTAAAGGATGATGAGGAATTGTAGGGGCATATATGCCCCTATTTTTGTATGGATATATGTAGTATGTTGTGGGCATACTAGATGTATTTAGAATAGTGGAGTCCAAACACATTTTGATGATGTGGTTTTCCATTTGTTTATGGTTGTCTTTTTCTAGGAAGAATGAATAGATATAGTTAGAGAAAGAAAATGGTGGATCACCAATCTCGTTTAGCACTACATATATGAATCAAATGGACTGAATTTCAGGGTTTGTATACATGGTGCTAATATACCAAATAGTAGCTTCAGATATAATGAACTAATGCTCACCTAGAAAACATGGTGGTTGAACAACAATAATGTCTAAGGGACTCAGTTGTTGATGTAAGATGGAGGGATGACTAAATGGATCATTCCAAGAGTGATCTGAAATGATATGAGACTCTAGAGATTTTACTAAATGGGGAACAATAATGGTACTAAAATCAATACTACTAGATGCACAAGGAGGGTTGGGGAGAATTGCTTCTCTTGGACTCTGAAAAAAGGATGCCCCCCTACCCAAATATTGGGTGGCAATGTAATGGCCACAAGGTGGATGTGGTTCGAATTCTTTGGTTCGAGGTAAGGGGTTTTTGACTAGTCAACCTCACCACGAATGAAGTCTTTAGAATCCACATCATATTGGTCATGGATTTCTTGCAGAAGAAAATAACAGAGTTACCGATCAAACAAGAAAATTACCTAGTACTCGTTTTTTTGAGGTAGCAAAAAATCATTAGATTTTGAAAAGTGGTGATTCAAAATACACTCTTTTTTTTGGAGCATATTTTTGGCACTTTGAATTTTCTTGTGTATTAAGTATGAACATTTTTTTTAAATGTTAGTGACTTTCATGCTAATTTTGAAAATGTTGATGGAGCATCAACACATTTTTTTAGAGGGGTTATTTTTCACATTTTCAATATTTTTATGTATAAAGTATGAACATTTTTTTAAATGTTAGTGATTTTCATCTTGATTTTGGAAAGTGTTGATGCAACATCAACCCTTTTTGTTTAGAGGGCTTATATTTTATACTTTAAATTTTCTAATGTATTAAGTGTCGACAAAAAAACATAAAAATAAAAATAAGAAGCATGACAAAAAACACTCCATTATAAAAAAATATATAAAAAAGAAAAAGAAAAACCCATAAAAATGTAAAATAAAATTAACTTGTAAAAATAAAAAAATTAAACAAAAGATAATATATATGTATATGTATATGTATATGTATATATATATGTATATATATATCTATATATATATATCTATATATATATATATATATATATATATATATATATATATGAAAAAATATATAATTTAAAGAAAACAAATTGAAAAATAACAAAAAAACAAAAAAAAACAAAACAAAACATCTATTTAAAAAAAAAGGTTAAAAAAATAAAAATAAAAGCACATAATTAAAAATAATAGAAATAATTAAAAAACTTAAATTAATTTTTTTTTTTTTAATATATATATATATATATTTTAAAATTAAAATTAAAGTAAAAAACAAACCAAAAAAAAAGGAATAAAACAATTAAAAAATCAAATAAAAAGATAAATTATATTAAAAAGCAAAAAAAATAAAAAAACCCCACCCCACAACCCAACCCACCGAAGGGTGGCAGGAGCCGACTCCAGGAATTGGCCCTGCCACCCTTGGGCGGGTTTTTTTTGTTATTTTTTTAATTTAATTTCAAATTTTAATTTTTTTTTTAATTACATAATTTTAATTTTATTTTTTTTTTGTTTAACTTAAAAAAGAATTTTTTATTTTTATTTTTTTTGCATTAAATTATATATATATATATATATATATATATATATATATATATATATATATATATATATTATTTTCTTTTAATTTTTAATTTTTACAGTTTTATAGATTTCTTTTATTTTTCATTGTTATTATTGAAAAAAAATCTATTTTTTAAATTTTATTTTTATTTTTTCAATATTTGATATTTTGTGTTCTTTTTACTGGTTTTATTTTTTTCAATATTTGAATTTTTTTTAATTTGTATTATTTTTTGTGTTTTTTGTTTATTGTTTTTTTCCCTTCTTTTTTCAATATTTGGATTTTTGTTTTCTTTTGTGTTACTTTTTGTATTTTTTTTTTATTGTTTTTTTTTCAATATTTGAATTTTTGTTTTCTTTTGTATTATTTTTTGTGTTTTTTTTATTGTTTTTATTTTTTTTCAATATTTGAAATTTTGTTTTCTTTTGTATTTTTCATTTTTATTTCTTTATATATTTATTTCTTCTTCTTCTTCTTCTTTTTACTTTTTTTTTGCAGGGTCTCTGTTGATGCTCGTCTAGCAACCCAGTCCCATTATGTGGAATTTGATAGTTAATTTTAAAAATTTTGTTATAATGAATCGAGTTTGCCCCCACAATGTGTCAATTTCATGGTTGGTCTTTAAGTTTTCATTACAATGGGTCGAGTTCACCTACACTGCGTGTCAATTTGATGGTTGATTTTAAAATTTTTGTTGCAATGTATCAAGTTGTCTTAGGGTAAGATTTTAAAATTTCTATATATTTAACATTTAAAAAATAAATTACTTTTGCTGTAATAAATCTTCCATTCAGGTGCTTATTTTAAAAAAAAAATTAGTCATAATTTTTTTCCGTAACTTCATGCTTGAAATATTTTGAAAACTTAATATTTTTTTGTAGTCGTAATCTTTGGTTTTAATTAGATGTTTGAAAAATTGTCAAGATTTTAATATTTTTATAAGTCATGATATTTATCTTTAATGCTATGGTTGAAAACAATTACAATTTTGAGGGTTTTTTAGAGTAAAGGTATTTTATCTTTATCAACATGGATGGAAATTGTTGGAATTATCAGGATTTGAGACACGATATTTTATTTTTAATATCATGTCCAAGAATTGTTGGAATTTTACAGTTTTTGAAAGTCCTAATATTTTATCTTTAATTCCATTGCTAAAAAGTGTCAAAATTGTAACTCTTTTTTTTTGTTCCAACATCAAGTCTTATTTTTTTAGGATGTTTTTTTCATCCAATTTGCAAAAAAAAAAAAGGGTTTTTGCTTCCATTTTAAATAAATGTTGAAATTTTACCCTAAAAGAAAAGCATCATTCTGGCATACACAATTTTTATTTCTGGGTTGTTTTTCATGTTTTTTTGGGGTTTTGGGTTAGAGTACCCATTTTGAGGTAATAGTTCTCGTTTGATCGATAACTATGTTAAGTATGCAAGATGCTGCATATCATCCCAAGGATAATTAGGGGTGGTCATAGCTTCCATGATATCTCCATCAAAATGGAATATGGGGGGACTAGAGGAAGAGAGACCACATGATGGTGAAGAACTACCTGAAGCATCTCCATGAGAGATAAGGTTCACATATGCATCGTCAAGGATGGAAGATATATGACAAATAGATGGAATATCTACTGATGTTGAGACGGGGTTATTTGTTGAAGAAGGTTCAACCAAATCACAATAGGAGACATCAAGGGAGTTCCAAGGAATCGATCTCATGGATGATGACATGTAGAGAATGGGAGTAGTACTACCTGTCATCTCGACATCAAGAGGAGGGATCATAATGGGTGTTTGAGAGACTTCCTGTTCTAGTGTAGGAGTGGGACCAAAATCCACGGGTAGAGGAGTTGTGGACTCACTATGAGTTACCTCTAATTCATGAAGCACTTGAAATGTATCAAAACAATTTTCGAGACAGGGATAATGATGAGAATTGTGGCCATAATTATCACACAAAGAACACATGTGACTTGTGTGTAATGATCTATTCTTCGTAGATGACTTAAGCAAGGTGACATGGACCTTAGAAATGTTAGAATTAAGGAAGGTATCAGTCGCCACATGCTTGACATGAGGGAGATGAGGACAATTAATAGTGGCATGATCGTCAACATCACAGAAAGTATAAGGAGGAAGAGGCTTTGGTGGCTTAGGTGGAGCTAGAGTTTCCGCGGGGGGGTGGTCGTACCTTTATTTCCCTTTCCCGGGCTTTTCCCCCCTTGCCAGATACTTTCGCAACAGGAGTAGGTTGCTGTTGAGGTTGTTGTGGAACTAGAGCAAAGGCAGGGGTAGGAATAACTGGTTCGACTTGGGTCAAAGCAGTGTAAGGATTGAGATAGTTGGGTGGAGAGTTTCTGGGAGGATCGATGTACCAAACTAGGATCCCCAAGGTAATGTTGGGTAAACTCAACGTAGCCATGAAAGGTGTAGAATAAAATCCAGGGGGTGGAAATAAGAACGGTATCTGACCAGAAGGATAATGGCCAGGAGGAACTGCTCTGGAATGGTTAAGGCATGGGGGAATGTTTCCGGGTAGAAATGGATTAGGAGAGACATCAACAGAAGGAAATGATCCTTGAGGAGTAATCCTGGATAGCTAGGTTGAGTTAGGCACAACAGGTTGTGGAGCTGCGGTCTATTGTGAAGGCATACCAGGTCGTTTGTGGGCGGCCTGCAATGCTTGGAGCATGCAAACACTAGATGAGCTAGGCTCAAAATGGGTAGGAAGTGGACCATAGTAAGCATCAAGAAAAGTTGAATCTTTGTAGGCTTCTGGAGAGCCATTGGTGTAGGAAGAGACATTTGTATTATTAGTGACAAAGGAAATGTTGGACAAAGGTGAAGTTCGGGCTTTGGGGTCATAGTATTTTAATTGATCGATGGTGATGTTATTTCCATTATGGGGAAAGCACATCTTACAGTGAACTGCAAATGTGATAGTTGACATGGAATAAGTATAACTACGAACCAAAAGGATGTTATAGTCTAAGGGAGCATAAATGACTTCAATATCAATACAGACAATCTTGCCAACAACTGTGACTAGGTAGTTGTGATACAAGACAAGGGGTTGTGAGGGATTACCATCCTATGCCCGAAGAGTGATGGTTGACACAGATAGGTTAGGGGAACCAAGTTTCTTCCAAACAATGGAATCCATCACATAGGTGGTTGCACATTCGTCAATCATACACCATTGAACAATGGCATTTCTAATGGAGACTGGAATTTGAAATACAGCGGATGAAGGTAAGGGAGGATTTTCTGGCTTGTTAACATGAAAGACAATCATCTGATCATCTTGAGGATACATGGCACCTAAAGCATATAGCAGATATTTTAAATGTAATGGACACATCTTGAGGACTTCCAGTGTTGACATGGTAGCAGGAGAATGCGCCAAGTCATCTACTATGCTATATGTATGGGTGGCTTTAGCAGAAGAAACATTTTGATGTAATGGGCCTTTGGGTATCTTGGTAAAAACCTCAACCTTAGGCGTAGGGATCTATAAGGTTCCATTGGATGATGATAGAGGCTCGGTGGAAACTTTGGGTTGGGACTCAGTCATAGACTTAGTGGGTGGCTTGTCATACTAGCACGATTGAGTCTAAAGGTTGACATGCTCAGTATTTTCCTCATCAAAATTCATCTTAAGAATATGTTAATCATGGTGGCCAAATGGTGGAGATGGTTGGGCTTCCTGACCTTTTGTAGGTTGGGTAACTATGAATCCTTTGTGAGGGAAAGGATTGGTAACCACTGTTGGTTGAGATGAAGCAAGAGGGGGAGGAGGAGTGGTGGGTTGCGATCCTCGACAAGTTACTTGAGCTTCATATACTTGTTGTATCTGAGGTAAAATAGGACATTCATGGGTATAATGACCATATACACTGCAACAGGCATAAGGTTTGTTCGTATGAAGACCCTTGTTTTACTTGGGCTAACCAATGTGTTGCTAGGTTGCAGGATTAGGTTGAGGACCCTAATGGGTATTGGGTGGAGGACCCTAGTTTCCTTGATTACCTTGATACTATTGGTTCCTATTACCCTTACCCTTGTTACTTTTCTTGGGGTTAAGGGGATTGGGTCCACTTTGCTAAGCATACAATTGTCCTTGTGGAAGATGTGGTTGCTACGACGAAGGGGGAGCAAGCCTGGGGGCTGGGGCATTGGTGTTGGAGGAGCTAGAGCACTAGGTTGTGCATACTAGTAAACGAGGATATGGGGCAACATTAGGGTAAACAGGTGGGGCAATAGCTGGCCCTGACATTTGTTGATGTGGATGGTGTTAGGCCCCTATACTACTAGTGTAACCCCTTATTGTTATTAGTACAACCACCTTATTATATTGGTGTACCCATGTAGTCCCCATATTGTTATTATTGTGCCCTTACGTTATTATTGTTATGTTGGGTCTGATTATATTATGACCCCTTAGACTCCAATATATAGAAATGAGGTCTTGTCATTTGTATCATCTAAGAATTGTTCATTTGTGTAATGTAAAGGAGGTTGCCCCCTCAAAGAGGCTTATTTATAAGGCGTTAATCTATCTTTTCTATCATTTTGTGAGCTGGTGTCATAACATTTGGTATCAGAGCTTTGGATTCTAGGGTTTTCGGTTCTCTAGAAAGGTCATCGTGACAGTTTCGTAATAACTTTATTTGTGCGACGTTTTAGTAGCTAAAAATAAAACCCATTTGAGATGAAATCTTTCTTAACATCCGGTCTGAATTTCAGAGCTTGTCTCGCAATAGTTTTGGAGATATGATCTGATGAAGTTATAGTCTTTGCAAGATCTAGAATTTCATTTAAGACAGGTCATCGTGGAATTTTTGCTATAACGTTTTTGCTACAAAGTTTCAGAAGCTAAAACAAAAACTTGTTTGAGAAGTAATCGATCTGAACCTTGGGTCCAAATTTCAGATTTTGTCTCGCTATATTTTTGGATATATGATCTGAGGAAGTTAGGGTTTTTGCAGACTCCCGAATTACATCTTAAACAGGTGACCTTGGGAAAATCGTCATAACATTCTCTCTGAGCATCAGATTGAAATTTCATAAGAAGTTACAAAAAGAGGACAGACAATAGTCTTTTGTGTGTAATGCTTATATCTAAAGGTCAAAACAGTGACACGTGGCATGGCATAAAAATTCGCTATTCTGAAAAGGTATATAATCAGGTCATCTTGGGAGATTGTGCATAAGTCTTTCTTGGAGAATCCAATTTTGATTAGACTAGTGGCATTGGGAAGAGGAAGCAAAGGACTACTGCAGGTCATGATTTGAGAACAGGAAGATCCGAAATTATAGAGTTGTAGTTATTTCAAGATAGAGCTTCTAAAATCAAGAAAAAGTGAGATGAAGAAGTTTGATGGCAAGGATCTGGTAAATTGGATACTACAGATGGAGAAATATTTTGATCTACATGGTGTACCACTATTACAAAAGGTAAGTATTGCATCTGATTATTTAGAACCAAATCAATTTTTATGGTATAAAGGGCTTTGTTCTCGTAAACCACTTTTCATGTGGTTAATTTTCACAGAGGAAATGATAGCACATTATCAGGATACAAAGAGAAACACCTTCTTTAGCCAATGATAAATCTCAAACAAAAGTGTTCAATGGTAGAGCACATTGAGGACTTTCAAAAATTGAATATAAAGGAAAATGATATTCCAGAGAAGTGGAGGATTGATGTCTCCATAGGGACCTTAAAGGATAACATTCAATATGAGGTTCATCTTTGGGAACCTGATTCATTGCAGAAGGCATTCAGGTTCTCAATAAAAGTGGAAAGCAAAATTATGGAAACAAGGAATTGTACCCCTCACAACTATGAACATGGAAGTGTTGTTTCTCCTAGCCTTCCACAACCTACAAGGGTGACACCACAACAATTGGAAGAAAAAAGAGAAAAAGAGCTTTGTTACAATTGTGATAGCAAATGCAATAAATCTCATAAGTGTGCTTAGAAGAAATTATTTTACATATATTATGAAGAGGAGGAAGGAAAGGATCAAGAAAAATAAAAATAAGAGGACATGCACCAAGAACCAATCCCAGAGAAAGAAGAAATGCATCTGACCATATCTTGTAAAGCATTGGCAAGAATTACCACTCCTCAAACTCTCAAGATAGAAGGACATATCAAGAAGAAAAAGGTTCAAGAAGTGGAATATCACATCGAGAAAGAAGAAATGAATCCAAACATATCTTGTAATGCATTAGCCAGAATTACCACTCCTCAAACTATCAAGATAGAAGGACATATCAAGAAGAAAAATGTTAAAGAAGTGAAAGATCACATCGAGCATCAAGAAATGAATCCGACCATATCTTGTAAAGCATTGGAAGAAATTACCACTCCTCAAACTCTAACGATAGAAGGACATATCAAGAAGAAAAAGGTTCAAGTAGTGAAATATCACATCGAGCATCAACAACAAGTTTTCCAACTTTTAAAGGATAATGCCACTTTGGTGCAAAATCGAATAAAACAACAGGTAGATCAAAATCGTAGTGAAAATTTTTTTGATGTAGGTGATTAGGTATTTTTATGGCTAGATCTCAAGCAAGTTATTTATGAGAAGGAAATGTTGGAAATACTACATGCACTTAAGAAATGGCAGCCTTACCCAATGGGAAGACACCTCAAGGTAAAAATGGACCATGATAGTCTTAAATAATTTTTAGAACAAATATCATCTTTAGAAGAACATAAAAAATGGGTCACAAATATGTTGGGTTATGACTTTGACATCATCTATAGAAAAGGGAAGCAAATTTTTTTTGCAGATGCACTCTCAAGAAAGGATGAGGATGTGGAAGCATTATTTTGTGGTGTTTCTATTATCCAACCAGATTGGATAAACGAATCAAGGGATGAATGGAAGAAGGATGAAGAAGTGTGGCCACTCATTCAAAAGTTGCAGAATATCCCAATTCAAACAATATTGCGAGTATATTATGAAATCGATCAACTTCAGAGTATCTCATCAAGTGGAAGAACTTACCCGCTGAAGATTCCACATGGGAGGACAAGAATTTTATACAAAAGCATCAAGAACTACTCAAGCATTGAGGACAACACTTTTTGAAGGAGAGGGGCATGTTAGGCCCCTATACTACTAGCGTAACCCCTTATTGTTATTAGTACAACCCCTTTATTATATTGTTGTACCCATGTAGTCCCCATATTGTTATTAATGCGCCCCATAGAAGCCCACTATTGTTATTATTGTGCCCTTACATTATTATTGTTATGTCGGCTCTGATTATATTATGACCCCTTAGACTCCTATATATAGAAAGGAGGTCTTGTCATTTGTATCATCTAAGAATTGTTCATTTGTGTAATGTAAAGGAGGTTTCCCCCTCGAAGAGGGTTATTTCTAAGGCGTTGATCTATCTTTTCTATCTTTTTGTGAGTTGGTTTCATAACAGATGGGGATATGCATATGGCATGTTGGGATCTGGATATGGGATGCCATGTGGAGGACTTGGGGAGGGATGATTGTAAGTACAACTGGTCCCTCCCTAAGGTGGAACATAGCTCATATAAGGTGGAGCATATGGTTGAGGGTATGATATGGGTGGACAATAACTATGCCATCCATAGCATGTGATGCCCCCGTTGCATTAGTAGGACCATGTCATGGTAGATCAGGGATGACAATGTAAACATAACCTGATTGTGCATAAATCAGATAAAATTTTAAAGATATTTGGAGTGCTTCTTCCTCAGACTGGGGGAAGTGTGACATGACATATTTAGCAATGGCCAATAACGATCTAAGGAACCAATTCATATAAACTTAGTCTTCAATGTCTGTTTCTCTACAAATTATCCTCCTTCTACACCATTCCTGAACATAGTTAGAAAGGTGAGTGGTAGAAGTTTGACAGAAAGTAGTCAAAATTTTGGTACCAGTATCATAACAAAGAGTTAACTGGAAATGTGAAAGAAAGGTTGTGGCAAGAGTTTCTAAAGTGGAATGGGTTGCTTTGGGTTGGTCAACATACAACTTAGCAGCAACTCCAGTGAGCATGTGTTGGAACAAACGAAGATGAATGGAGTCTCTGGTAATGCAATTTGATGAACACCACATGTGGAAGGAGCGAACATGATTAGTTGGATCTTCTCTAGGATTACCTTCAAACTTTGGGATGTCTTAAGGGGGTTTAATAGGCATAGCTACCCATGTGGGATCATGGAGAAGAGGATCATTGATAAGTTGTCTAAAATATGGGAGACATAAACCAACCATAAAAGGACGTAAGGGAGTAGGAGTGACCACACTGGTAGGGGTTCCGTTGGTGGGGGTGCCTTAGTTAGCACGTGGGTTACCACCCTGGGTTCCCACACCCACATTGGTTCCTGACATGGTGGTGATACTGGTTGAGAAGATGCAGAATCAAAGGATGAAATGGATGAATCAACACAATCAGAATCAGACTGATGACTCGATGGACAACTAGGAGGATGTACTCTAACTCGAATTGGAGGAGTAATATGTCCTAATGGGAACTGAGAGTGAATACCTTGAATTTGACGCAACAAATTCCGAGGGGATGCATTGAAGTCCAGAAAATAACGATATTATGAAATAAAGGGTGATGATAGGAATAAAATAGCAACAAGCAACAAGAAAATGCCTAGTGCAGTGGTGCAGAGTGTAAACTAACTATTTTAATGATGTTACTCTAATACAAGAAAACATGTCCTATCAAAGAAAAATACCACTAGCCCATAAGTGATCCAAATCCTCAAACAATCCTAGATCTACTATTTTAGATGGCCTTCCAAAAAACTTCTTACTTGATGGAATCTAATCCCCACAAGCAGAGTTGTCCAGAGAAAGGTGGGGTAGAGAACCAACTGGTTACCTTCGTCCCATAGGGGTGGTCGAGTCTTGAGCTTCTTGGTAGTCATCCACTGCATGAAATTCCCTACCATATGTTGGGTAGCCCCGAGGAGAACTATTCGCACGATGACCTAACCTAACCCCCTCTGAATCAGGTTTCTGATACACTCTGTCTTTGACCGTGGGATGGTGAAGGATTTTAAGCTCCCTAATATGTCAACTTCTATGTCTCAATGAAAGCAATCGATGGGTGTTATTGGAAGCCTATCCCACTGATCCTACACCTACACTACAAAGATTGTTTGGCCCTGGTGCCCAAGTGGGCATAATTTATGTGTGTTGTTTTATTAAGTGTAGTTTTTCAACTCTTGGCTTGGGAGTGTTAACCAAGCTCACATTCGCTTAAGGTGTGATTGTGTGAAAATAATGTGTTAAGTGGATGAGTTAAGTAAGCATGCTTCATGATGCCATGTGATGCTGAAAGTAAAATGACGAAATGCTGTAAATAAATATGAAAATGGCAGAAAAATAAATAGCCAATCAAGCACACAAAACCCCACCCATAAGGGCTCCTAAGGAGTCAAGAAAGAGAGGGAAAAAAAGCTACTCAAAGACACATAAATTGACCAAATAGATCTAATGTCAAGGGACTCTGATCTAAAGGCTCCAATTTGCTGTAAATGATGCAAACAAACAACAAAAATCAGAGGTGAAAAATGTTGCAAAGGATAGGTGTGAAGCTCTAAAACCTACGATGCTCAAGGGGATCCTAAGGGGGAAAAGGAAAACCCAAACTCTAAAGGGAGAAAATGTAAAAGAAACCTATCCAAAAGATCTAGAAAGTAATGGATCATATCTAAAAGGCAGTGGCTGAAAATGTTGAAAACTCTAGACTCCTCACTTAGCGAATCTCTTCCTAACAATGTGGAGGTGTACTCTAAACCCTGGGGGGGGTTTTACTTCCTCAAAGAGACAAATCAAGTGCATCCAAGCCTAAAGGAGAATAAAAATAGAAGTGGAATACCCAAACCAGTTTCCAGACAACACTCTCGATAATTCTAAAAAAAAATGAAATTTTTCCAGAAAAGTTCCAAAATGCAGGTATTGACTTGAAACAGAGGAAAACGTGGGTTTTGGGCCACAATTTTCACTCTGCAACTCACTTATGTGGCTTAAAAGTTTGTTTTTCGCTTGGGACTCTTGGTCGGTAGATCTCACACAAATTTTGTCATCTCTTGTTTGGCTGGTACTTGTGACATGCAGAAAAGATAAGAAAACCACCAAAATTTGAAATTTTGACAAAATAGGGTTTAATACTATAAATAGAAATTGAGAGGCTAAAAATCACTGTGAAAAACCCTGAATTTCTTTGAAACTTCAATCACCCAAGAATGTTGTTATTACACCAGTGAGTCTCCATTTGTTAGTGTGAAAATTCTTGGAAGGTGTACCGAAAACACTTTACTTAAGTCACTAGGTGACAAGTGATCCTAACAACAAGTTGATGGCTGCTAGTCATTCAGACCTGCAACGAAAATAGAAAACCAACAATAAAAGTGTAGTAAATCTTGAATAGAAATTCACAATGTAAAATATCTAAGGAGATAACCCAATTGGAAAGACTTTGAATGAATAAATCTTTTATTAATAGCACCTAGTGAAAGAGATCTACAAATGGATTTGCATGTCCCCATCCGTGGGATGGGTCCTTTGATGTCCTCGATGCTTCAAACAACGATTCTCTCTCAATATGTGAAAATACCAGAGAAAATGTGGAGAACTCAAATGGGAGCTCAAGGAAAAAAGACGATAATGGTGACGATGATTATGATCATGGTGAAGAATGAATGAAAAACCCTCCTATTTATAACAAAGTATGGAGTTAATATCGAAAATGGAGAATAATAAAATAATATTAACTAAATCATGATCTAACCACTTGGAATACTTTATTGTATTTATTAGATGGGGAAAAGATATTTAAAATGGTTAAATGTCTTTACTTAGAAACAATTAACAAATAAATTGATTTATTAATTATTTCGCAAGAATTAAGAATGGTGTGAAATCAAAATAATTATTAAATAGTGATTTAACAATTATTCTAATAACAAAAATAAGGAAATTTAAATAAATAGTGATTTATTTAAATATTCCTAAGGGATTTAGTCAAATGTGACAAGGAATAATTATCTAAATAATGATTTAATAATTATTCCAAGAGAAAATTAAATAAATAATGATTTATCTAATTATTCTCATGGTTTTTTTTTATTTAAATTAGATTTTTTTTTATAATAAAAGTGGTTTACTAAATTATTTTCCGCAGTTAAAGTGAGTTTACTATTGTAAAAACAAATCTATGTGGTGTATTTCGATCGACCTAGTTAGAAATGGCTAGGTGATGATTTTTTGGTGATAACGGTTTTGACCTATGGTATTGGCTAACGGCTAAGATATATAAGGTTATGAAGATCAAAGTGTTTGGGTGTGTAAGTGATAAATATTTGATCAATAGTTAGATCTGAAGCAAGTGTGCATGTAATGGGTTATTAATGAATATTTTGATATGAAACTTTAATGTATATTTTGATATGAAACTAAGTATGGGCCCAAGAATTTGATAATGGATCAGATCCAAGAGATCTGAAATGAAAATATTGATTATGGGTTGATTTGATCTATGATGATAATGTTTTGACGTGTGATTATTTTGTGTATGCCGAGATATGGGTATCTTTGAAGTTCTGTTGTGCAACGAAAGTTTGTGTCAATACTTGTAGATTTGTATGCAAGTTTGATAACCTGAAAGGTACGTGCATACACGGGGTCAATGTTGGTAAGTCATGTATCTATTCATATTTGTATATGGGTTTCATTCCTGAAAAGTGCATATACATGCAAAATTTGTTTTTGGAAAGCGCATATAAAAGCTATGATTTTGTTGAATAAGATGTCTGATCAGTCTAATCAGTCTTGTTGTGTTTTTGTTGTCTATGAATGAAGTCTTACTTGATGATCTGGTCTTAATAATGATGTTTGAAGATGAAGTGATTGAGGTTTGGTATGATGAAGAGTGGTGATGCTACTAGTTCTATGTGATTGAAGATCAGTGATGGTTATGTGAATATTTCTGAATGATTCAGTGGCTATGTGTGTGACTCAGTGTTTATTTCAGTATAAAAATGATTCAGTTTCAGGATTCAGTGTTTCCAAATCTGTACATGAGTATGCTTCATTGAAAGCACATATATACGTGGATATGATTAAGAATAATAACGCATATATTTTGATATATGGTTGATGAGGGTTTGCAATGACAAAATCTGATTTCTGTAATCAACAATATATTGATTGGTATTCTAGTTACAATGATCTAACTACTTTGGTTGTTTCAAAATATGTTGATTAATTTGGCTCTCAGTTGGTTCAGTGTTCGGTTGATTCAGTTGGTTCAATAATTGAGTGACTTGTTGCAATGGTTAATTTCAGTTTTGGTATTTGGTATTGGGCTTAAATGATGGTAGTGGGTCTAGTCTAAAAATTTGATGAAACATGGCCTACAAGTTGTGATGTTTTGGTTCAGGTGGATCTAGTGTGAAAATTTATGAAATGTGCTCCATGGTGGTGCTAAGGGTTGAAGCCTTCAGTTCGGAAATCGAAGCTCCCTTCCAGTGGTAGCTAGTAAAACAGATCAAGGGGTTGGAGCTCCCTTCTGGTGGGTGTGGGTAAACGAGATCAGGCATTGGGAGCTCCCTTCCAGTCAATTTTGCAAAACGAGAGAAGGTTGTAGCCTTCTATAGGTGGGTGCCTGTGTGCTAGCATGATTTTGCGCCAATACAATATTGTAAAAAGTTTCTCATTATAATAAAATATGAAGAAAGAGATGACAACAATGATGGTTTTTTCCCACATTGGGTTTCCACCTAAAAATCATGGTGTTCATGTGTGTTGATGTGTTTCTTACGTGTGATTGTTTATTTTGTTATTACTACACATGGTTACTGTTTAATTGATTTTGAATGAAGTATTAATGCATTAGTTCAAGTTAAACAAATGATGAATTAACTAAAAGGTTAGTTAACCAGATATACGCCAGTTTTCTGCATAACAGTCGCATACATATGTGGGTTTACTTCATTATAGTTTCATACATAAATTTGAGTAAGGAAAGAAAAGTTTAAGTGAGTTTTAAAATATTGATTCAGCCCCCCGGTATTTTTCCCAACAATTGGAAGCATAGCAACTCCTTTAGAAGAAGCTTGATCGCTTAAAGGAGATCCAACAAAATGATGGGAAAGAAGAAGATTTCTCGAACAAGGGAGTCAGAAAACTGTGACATTAATATATCAGATGTAGTGACAGTGATAGATGTTAGCAAATATTTAAGTTTGGGAGCACCCTACTTTTTATTGATCAAGAATGAAGAAGACAGTAATAAATAATTATTAGGTATCAACTTTTTTTCAACTATGATCCATTTCCTTGTCTATGCAATAATGATAGTGATGATCTTTCAAATGGTGAAGAAGGTAAGTATGATCAAGAATGTCAATCACTTATGGTAGTTGAAGATGGAAGTAGTAATGGATCTAATGATAATTTCATGGATGCCCTAGAAGAAAAGGTTAATTTTATTAAATAAATAACTAAGCTTAAGGTTTGTTTAGAAGAAGCTAAATTAGTTGAAGAAACTTTGAAGAAACAAATCATAGAAAAGGAAGAGCATAATGAAAATATAGATTGTGAAATAGTAAGTCTAAGGGAAGAACTTGAGAAAGAAAATAGTCTTAATATTAGTTTTGGTAAAGCATCTGAAACCTTATATGAAATCATCAAATTTCAATGCTCTCCTCTTAGAAAGACAAGTCTTGGATATAATGAAGAAACATCAAAGTTTGTAAAGTCTTCTGCAGAGACATGAAGCTATCTCAATGTAGTAAAAGGAAGCAATCAACAAAACTCCAGCCTAAGACAAAAGAATAAAGACCCAAATACTTCCCAGATAAACTCTTCTCGGTTCAATAAAAATTAAAACAACACTAGAAGGTACTATACTCTCTTCTACTTTAATGGAAAACATTTCACTTGTCACAATTTTGGTCATAAGGTTGCTCAATGTGTTGCTTACGAAACTGTTATGACTAGAGAAGCAAGAAAACAAAAGAATGAGATAGAGGTAAAGAAACACTCTTACAATGCTTTCTCTCCTCTTCAATATGAAACTAAATTCTCTTTTTGCAATAAATTTGGGCATAAAGGATTTGAACGCAGGAGCAAAGGATGATGAATACCTTAGAATAGGCAAACAGAAACAACATCTAAGGTATGGAAGAAGAAGACCATCGAATCTGAGAACTGTGGTCTAGATTTATATGCAGGAGATCAAGAAACCTATGGTACATTGATAGTGGATGTTCAAAACACATGAAAGGTGATAAATATAAGTTCATGTCTTTTAATGAAAAAAATAAAGAAAAGAATGTAACCTATGGAAATAATTCACCTGCTGCTATCAAAGGAAAAATAATTATTTTGCCAAAAGAAAAAGTTAAAGATGGAAATGCTTTGATGGGTTGAAGGATAACTTGTTAAGTGTTAGCCATATGTGTGACCAAGGGAATTAAGTTGTTTTCATATCAAAGAATTGTGTGGTTTGAAATCCCGATGCAGTAAAAATTGTAATAAAAGGAACAAGAACTCCAGGTAATGTCTATGTCTTGGAAGGTGGTCTAGAATAATTTAACTTAAGAAAAGCAGAAGAAATATGTTTGTGAAAAAAAAGTATTGAGACATTTAGGCTTTACTCAAATATATAAGTCAAGCAAGCTAGGATTAGTTCACGATTTTCCCAACATCTATACCAAAAGGTACTATATGCAAATCCTATAATTTGGGAAAGAAAACCATGCTACAATTCAATGCCAAAAAAGGTTCCACAAGTATGCCCCCTGACCTTATTCATATTGATTTGTTTGGGCTAGTGGAGAAAAATTCACCTAGAGGTGAACAATATTTCATCTTATTTATTGATGACTTTACTATAATGTGCTAGATTGGTTTATTAAAACATAAAGATGAAGCATTTGATAAATTTAAGGTCTTCAAAGCTTTAGTAGAGAATGAGCTATACTAAAAAATCAAATGTCTCAAATCTGATAGGGGAGGAGAATTCATATTAGATGAATTTTTTGACTTTTGTGAACAACATGTCATTAAGATGCAGTTCTCTATAGCTAAGACTCCTTAACAAAATGGGGTAGTAGAGAGAATGAGCAGAACAATTCAACAAATGGCACATGCCATGCTTGATTATTCCGAGACACTTTGTACCTTCTGATGTGAAGCAACACAAACAATGGTAACTATTCTCAACAAAGCACATATCCATGTAAATAGTCATAAAATGCCTTATGAACTTTGGTTCAGTAAACCTCCAACTATTAATAATTTTAGAGCTTTTGGAAGTAAATGTTACATAAAGAATAATGATGATAAACTTGGAAAGTTTGAAGCTAGAGTTGATGAAGGAATTATCCTTGGATACTCCTCTAGAAGCAAAGGATATGAATGTTACAATAAAAGACTTCAAAATATTATTGAATGAATTGACATTTTGATTGATGAAGCATCCATGGGTACCAAAAGGGAAGCACCAACAAATGATGAAGATACTCCTACAACAAGACAAAAGAATGTGGGAGAAAGAATCAAGGAGAAACAAATGAAGGACATAACAATATAGAAGCACCATAAAAGACTCCATCAAGGTATGTTCAGAAAAAATCATCCAGAATCTCAAATTCTAGGTGATAAGGAAACTCGAGTACAAACTAGAATAAATCTTGTTGGAACTTCTAGTCATCTAGCCTTACTATCCACAATTGGATGACAAAATGTAAATCAAGCTAGAAAATATGAATATTGGGTTAAGGTTATGAATGAGGAACTTTGACCAAATAGAAAATAATCATACGTGGGAATTAGTACCTAAACCTCAAGATAAGAATGTTATTGGGATGAAATGCGTATTCAAAAATAAATTGAACGAGAATGGAGAAGTAATTAGAAATAAAGAAACACACTTTTTCAAAGCTTATGCTCAACAAGAAGGAATATAATTTGAATAAACATTTTCTTATGTAACTGGACTTGAAGCCATAATAATGTTTCTTTCCTTTTCAAGATTTCATCATTTGAAATTCAATCAAATGGATGTTAAATCTGAATTTTTAAATGGGAACCTAGAAGAAGAAGTCTATATTGAATAACCTGAAGGGTTCATTCCGGGAAATGATGAAAAACTTGTTTTCAAACTCAAGAAGGCATTATATACAATAAAGCAAGCCCCTCATGATTGGTATTATCACCTTGACAAGTATCTTCAACAACAAGGCTTCACTAAAGGGTCTGCAGATAGAAACCTATATACAAAGGTGGAAAATGATAAACTTTTAATTCTTGTTATTTATGTGGATGACATCATCTTTGGTAGAAATGAAGAATCCACGAGTCAAAGGTTTTCTTCTGTCATGCAGAAAGAATTTGAAATGTCTTTACTCGGTGCACTAACATACTTTCTTGGTTTAGAAGTACAACAAGAAAAGAATGACATATTTCTGTCACAAACATAGTATCTCAAGGAGATTATGAAGAAATATGGAATGGAATATTGCAAACATGTATTCACACCAATGGTTACAGGATGTAGTCTCAGTTCGCAAGATGATTCTCCCACAGTCAACCAACCAAAATACATATCCATTATTAGAAGTCTACATCATATTACAGGAACAAGACCAGATATCATGCATGCAATTGAGATTGTTGAATGATTCCAAGATAATCCAAAATAAACTCATCTTCAGACATTGAAAAGAATATTCAAATATATACAAGGCACTCAATACTTTGGTTTATGGTATCCCAAAGATGTAGATCTTACTCTTCATGCTTATACAGATGCAGATTGGGCAGGAAATGTTGATGATAGAAAAATCACTAGTGGAGGAGCATTCTATATGGGGCCCCGCATGGTATCATGATTAAAAAAAAAACAAATCTCAATTGCTTTATCTAATGTAGAAGCAGAATATGTTATTATTGCATCTTGCTGCACACAACTTATTGGGATGATGAAAACTTTGCAAGATATTCAAATCAATTGTTCTCCACCCATTTCCATTATATGTGATAATACAAGTGCCATTAGTATTTCAAAAAATCATGTTATGCACTCCAAGACTAAGCATATTCCAATTAAATATCATTTTCTAAGAGAACAGGTGCTTGAACAAAAGGTCAAACTGGAATATGTTCCCTCAAAATAATAAGTTGCTGACATATTTACAAAACCACTTCCATATGATGCATTTGAATATATCATACAGAAATTAGGAATGGTCCCTCCTTCATCACTTTGTTAATCATTCCAGTTCATGGGAAGTAATACATATGTTGTCTTAATGATTACTCCCATGGTTTTTTTTATATTCATACATTACTGTGAGTGCATCTAATGTAGTAACAATGAATAGGTACAAATAGTAGAGGCTTAGGGGGAGCTAAAGTTTTGAAGTTTCAATATTTTACTTTCTATACATGGATCCTATGAAGACAATTCATGTATATACACACGTTCTTATCTGAATAGTCATATATGTTTTCCTATGATGAATAAATAGTCCGATAGACTCAAGAAAAGGCTCTGATGTTCTCTAGACAATTATTATTTGGCCTTCTTGTTTTGATGATTGATGGTTACAGTCTGTTGATGCTATTTATAAGTGGTTTTGGCCTTTATAAGTTTTTGATGCCTTGATCAGTAACATATTGATGAAGATACTTTGATGTCATTTCTTATATCTGAAATGATATGATCAGATCTAACAGGAACAGATGGGATAGGTTCAGGGGGACCATTTTCTATGCTTCTAGTAATGCATTTTTGGCATTATGTTTTAGAACTCCTTCGTACATAATGATTCTTATCAAAGGTGATGTTGTAGACTTCGTAATAGGTCGATGATATTGAAGCTAAATTATCTTGCATATTGATGATGATTTATTATTGCTTCTATCTATGATGTAGATCCTACATAGTATATGATGGTTGTTTAAGACTATTTTTGTCTTGTTACCTCACTATAGAGGTCTTTTGTTCTGGTTATAAATGTCATATTTATCATTTGATGTAAAGTTCATGTAAATATGTATGATATAACCATTGTAAAATTCATTCATGTATGGACTATTATGGTCAAGTCATGTAATCCCATTCTCGGTGGTTGATGTAATAATGAAGTCAAATATGTAACACCACTACTATTAGGTGATTGATATAAGTTTGAGTCATTGGTCATAGGGAAGGTCATGTCTGGTTGAGTCAACAAAGGGATAAAAGCCTTCATTCATAATTGGTTAACGCTTTTCCCTTGATTTCAAAGTGGGAGAGTAACTTGGTGTTCAAAAAGCTTTATGCTAAGCCTGATGTGTTTTACAGGTATTTATAAGAGGTGGTGACCAAACACCAAAGTGGTTTCCATCAAGTCCAAAGGGGGAGATTGTTGGCATTATGACTGATGTGTTGTCCTTGATGACAACCTACTTGATGAGTTGTCTTTTGATGACAACTGTCTTGATAAATATGTCAATATGATGGTAGCAAGATGAGTATTCAAGCCAAAATGGATATGATAGAAATATTGGACAAAGGTAATGTTTTGGGAAGTATACATGGGTTATGTGAAGCATAGCTCCGTGGAGCATGCAACAATATGTTAGTAAAGCACTTTAGGATTAGGTCCATTGTGGGACACTGGTACCCAATAATGTCCATTGGTTCCCATAAGCATGCTATGACTAGAATGATGGTTTTGAGGAAGGGATATTCCTTGGTTTTTGGACCTTCTGATGTGAGGAAACCTTGACAAGGGATGAATTGCTCGAAAAGGGGATTTCATGGAACTTGGAAGGTGAGTGACTGCATGGAAGGGGTGACTAGATTTCTTGAGGGACTAAGAACCAGAGAAAGGAAGTCTAGGGAATAAATTTGTTTTGGTAATTATCATTGCCAGATGGAATCAAAAGCACATTGGGAGTGTTATATGGAACAATGAGCCAGTAAATGTTCACTGAGAGAACAAGTAGCACAAATATTTTAACATTGTACATTTCATACAGGCTTTGATTTTGGCAGTGGATTCTGGAGTTCCTAGGAAGGAGGTGAATACTAGTACTACTTTTGAGGGTGGATGCGTGAGCCTCTAGATTCCCTTGTTATTGATGCAAACATCATATCCTTTATTTGATGGTTAGATCAAATGTGCATATGCATATATGTGTATATTATTGTAAATATTGTATCGAGTTGTGTTTATAAAGCTCCATAAACAATATGTTCATTTTCTTGTTGAAGCAAATGTCTATAAGTATATATGTGTTTGTCATAGTAAATATTGCACTGAGATGGGTTTATAAAGCTCCATAGGTAGTATGTTTTTCTAGTCATAAGCATCATAAAACACCAAGGATGGTGTTCCCCCAAGGGGGAGGGGTTTGTAACAACCCCTAGTTGATTTTCCATGTAAATAAAATAAGACCAAGGTCATGGGACATGTATTCCAAGCTGAATGGTGGGAAAAAATCATAGTGTACATCACTTGTGGCTTATTAATGGCTATGGATATTGGCAACGACATTGGAAAAGGTAAAGAGGAAATAAATGAAATTTAATTATGAGAAATAAGGAAAATATTATTAGAAAATTATATATTACAGTGCAATGGAACACATAAAATATTGCAGAAATATAAACACAGAAAATGCATAAAACAAGAGAGACACAGATATACGTGGTTCGCCCAGTTTGGGCTACATCCATGGAGAAACAACCAGTCCTTCCTTTTATATCATCTAGCAAACTAAAGAGATACAACCTACAGTAGATCCGTTGTAATTTCCTCTTCACTCTCAATCTCCTCTCTCTCCCTGACTGACTCAGAATACATATCTACATAGACGCAATACAATTCCCCCATATATTGCGAGGGGTTTCCTTCTAGGGCAAAAAGCCCTAAATTAAACATAACTTCTACCGTCATATCTCCGCCTAATGAACAGCCCAGATTGACTAAGAAATTACAACGTTTTACAAGGTAATTTTGCATCTATTTTTAGCTCTGGGGGCGCTGCCCCTGATCCCCTTGCCAGCGGGTGGCTCTCAAAGGTCGTAGCCACCCCCCCTGGACCCTTCTTGCAGCGAATATTTTATTTTCAATGTTGGCACCCCATTACGAATTGAGGTCCAATGCGGCGATACCTTTGAATACAGAAGATAATCAGGCTCTACACCCAACAATCTCCCACTTGGAGACTGATTATAGAAACTCCACCGCTGCTTCATTTGTTGAACAATGAATTCACTTTGAACCTAGCTATTTCTCATCTTCTTCATCATACTTGAAGACCAATTGAAACTGAGCAGATTCTCAGTTTCTCCCTAGTTATAACTTTTGTTAACATTTTTGCAGGATTCTGGCTAGTGTGTATCTTTTCCAACTTCAACTGTCCATATTCCAACACTGACCATATGAAATGGTACTTGATCTATATATGTTTAGTCTTGGAATGAAATGCAAAGTTATTTGCAAGATGTATGGCACTTTGGTTGTCACTGTATAACCTTCCCAACTCCTAATTCTTACCTAATTCATCCAGAAACCTTTGTAACCAAATCATTTCTTTACTAGCCTCTGTAGTAGCAACATACTCTACTTCTGTTGTTGAGAGTGAAACAACACTTTGTAGTTTTGAGACCCAACTAACAATTGTTCCACCTACAGTAAAAACATACCCTATTGTGCTCCTTCTGTTATCTCTATCACCTGCCATATCTTCATCAACATATCCCTGTAGAGTAATGTTTGAACCACCAAAGCATAATGCTTGATTTGTGGTACCTATCAAATACCTGAGAATCCACTTCACTGCCATCCAATGTTCTTTTCATGTATTGTTCATGTACCTGCTTACAACTCCCACTGCATGTGCAATATTAGGCCTTGTGCAGACCATTGCATACATTAAGCTTCCAATTGTTCATGCATATGGAACTTTAGACATATGTGCCATTTCTTCCTGAGTCTTGGGATGATCCTCCTTATTTAATTTGAAATGGCTAGCCAAAGGTATACTAACTGGTTTTTCATTATGCATATTAAACATTTTCAACACCTTTTCTATGTACTCACTTTGAGACAGTGTTAATTTGCGATTCTTCCTGTCTCTAGTTTTTCTCATACCAAGGATTTGTTTTGCAACACCCAAATCCTTCATTGCAAATGAGTTCACCAATTTTCTTTTGCGGACATTTATTTCTTTCATGTTATAACTTGCAACAAGCATGTCATCTACATACAATAACAATATAATATAGTTGCCATCATTTTGCCTCTTGAGATAAACACAATGATTTGAGTGACATCTAGTATAACCTTGTTCAGACATAAACCTGTCAAATTTTAGATACCACTACCTTGGAGCCTGTTTTAAGACATACAAACTCTTCTTCAACCTGCACACTAGTTTCTCGTTCCCTTTTACCTCATATCCTTGTGGTTGCTGCATATATATCTCTTCCTCCAAATCCCCATGGAGAAAGGATGTCTTTACATCTAACTGCTCAAGATGGAAATCTTTAAATGCTACTAGACTTAAAATAGTTTTGATTGAAGTCATTTTAACAACAGGAGAAAATATCTCATCAAAGTCTATACCCTTTTTTTGTGCAAACCCTTTCACCACAAGTCTAGCTTTATACCTTTTTCTACATCCATCTTCTTCCTTCAACCTATAAATCCATTTATTTTGCAACGTTGTTTTACCTGCAGGCAACCTTGTTGGAAATAATACTGAGAGGGGGGGGTGAATCAGTATTATCAGATCAATCAAACTTTTCAATTTCATACTCAGAAACATATACGCTACTTCAATTAAGTGAACCCGCGTATACACGCTACTGTGTCTAATGAAACTCACGTATATCCAGAGATCTTATAATTCAGTTAGCTTAATCTTCAGTAAATGCATCAGATCATTATTAAGCATATTAACAGTAAACAGGTGCAGAATAACAGAACAGAACACCACACAAGAGCCACACACATGAACACAAAGATATAAGGTGGAAACCCAATGTGAGTGAAAACCACCTGCTGCAAGTCATCTCAATCTTCTTCTTAATAAGAAAATCCTTTTACAATATTTGTACTGGTGCAGTCTTATACCAGTACGGGAGCTACAACCCCCTTTGCTCTTGTACTAGCCGATCCATTTACTAGTACGCAGGCTGCTACCTGCTACAATGCTCCAAAGATCTCCTTTAGCTTTTGTACTAGCTTAGATACTAGTACGTAGGTGCTTGCCTACAATCTTCTCACCTCCAGGTACCACGTTTCATCAATTTTCAGACTGGATACACTGAAGCACAACACATAATCTGCAAGGCCACTTTTCATCCAATTTTCATACTGGACCCATAACTATCATTGAAGCTCAAAACAATCATCAAACCCTGAATCACTGAAACACTGTTAACAACAGTCACCAGAACACAGAGTAGACACAGAACTCTGTAATAACCATCAGATCCATCTGCAACTTCAAATATCAAGCTTTACAATGTATACGCTACTTAGATGAATCAAACCCGCGTGTATACGCGCTTTTGCCAAAGACAACCCGCGTACAGATCTAAAAATAATTTCTCATAACTTGCAGTTGTACCAGACATCAGTCATACTCATAACACTTATAGAACAATACATGCGTCTAGAATAAGCATCATAAAGATAGTTCATTTCAAACCATTTGATCCCGATCTCTCCTTAGATCTTGTTCTCCATCAACCAGTGAGATCTCTCCTTAGCTCAGATCAAGCAATGCATCATCAACCCATAACCCTGCATACTGGATCTAATGCTTCATCAGATATTCAAGACATTTCAGATGCCTTTGCCTAATGATTTCCTTCTCCTTATATAGCCTTAGGCCTTGTTCAATACCAAGGGCCACAACCATAGAAATCCAATACCATCAACTTCAAAACTAGGGATCAACACGTCCGTCGAGACACCAAGGTCCAAAACCATAGGCACAACTTCCAAGGAATAACCGTCGTGGACCAAAGATAAGTTTTCCATATACACGCTCTTTTACTGAAGCAAACCTGCGTGTACACGCGACTTGGGCTTAATGAACCTGCGTGTATGAACTTCCTCTTCTTCTTATAGTCTGATCATCAATTCCTTGCTGCTGTCCTTCTGCACTATGATTTCTCATCAGTGTGGTTTGCCATCAAGGACAACACTTGTCTCATAATGCCAACAATCTCCCCCTTTGGACTTGATGGCAAAGCTAACTTGTCACACTTAGAACTATCATCTGATTCCTTTGAGTTGTCCTCCATCAGTCACATCTGATATCTCTTCTGAAGATTCATCCAGTTATACATAAGTGAGATATTCTTCTATGAGAGGGTTGCCATCAAGTACAACACATGCATCATAATGCCAACAATCTCCCCCTTTGGACTTGATGGCAACAACACCAAATCACTCTCCCCCTTTGACATCAAGGGCAAAGGGTGGACCAAGATATTCTCTTCCTTTGCTGAATCATTCCACTGTTCATACTCCCCCTGAGTACCTGCTGAAATCTCTGAATAATCTCCCCCTTTGTATATGCCAAGGTGTACCAATCTGTCCATGCTCCCTCTGAGTACATGCTGAATCTCTGTACTGCTGAAGTGTGTTGTTCATGCTCTTCTTGACTGTAGGAAAGATCTACAAAAGATGTTCTTCAAGAAGAACATGACTCTATACATCATAAAAGACCTTCCTATCACCAAAGACTCATACATACATCCATCTCTCAACTAAGTGAGGATATACAAACATTGACTCATCCACCCAACCAAGTGGGGATACATCAAAAGTTTACATATGATAACCAATCATATTGCATCAATCATCCCAGGCATAGTGGGGAAACCAAAATAGGCCGTTACATGACCTTGACACCATGAAAGAGATAAAAGAGATATATGACATAGAGACAACAAATCTAGACTAAGACTTATGAAAGTCACCAATAATCGCCAGCATCTTGTCAATCACCATTCAGATCAGCAACCAAGAGATCCTTTTGTTCTCCCTCTCAACCAGTGCCATTTGTTAGATCTGATCATGCATATATCAGCAGTAAGCATCAAAACATCTTCATCCTCAAGTTAGGATCAAAACACTTCTAGACATCATACAAGTAACAAAACATTTCCACACATCCTCAGCAGACTGTAGCTATTAACCAATAGAGCAAATAATGGACTGAATCATATCAGATCCCTTTTCTGAGCCTGTCCCCACTGCTTTTCCTCAGACTGACATATACGCGACTTTGCAGTGTCGAACTCGCGTATATACGCGACTTCCCTTTAAGGAACTTGCGTATGAGATTCAGGACACTGAAGGTTTACACTTTCAGCTCCCCCTGAGTCTGATATGTTTGTGCTGTGCTGTGTCTCAGTACATTGTGCTGACTGTACTTCCTTCTTCCTCCATATCTTCAAGTGTAATGAGGTTTTCTCCTTTTGGTGTGATGTCCATCCTTTGTTCCTGCATTCCTTTGCTATATAACATCTAACATGTTTCATGTTCCTTCTGTAGCAATCAGTAGCTTTGTGACCATACATATTGCAAGCAAAGCAATATCCATTAAAGTACCTTGATTGAGATGACCTGTCCGCATAATAGTCTTGAACTCTTCTTCTTCTACATCTAGCTGCAACATGTCCAAGATTATGACATACATAACATTCAATATTATTCATAGGAGGAGTAAAGGATTTTCTTTGAGGAGTCTCTTTCCTTGTTTGTTGATGGGATTGACCTTTCATCTCCTTGTTGATCATTTTGGTTTTCTCTTTAGAGTTTCTTGCCTCACATTGTGAACTAGATTCACCTTCAACAGATTCATGGAAACCAAGACCAGTCTTTATAGCAGGGGACCTTTGACTACTAAGAATATCATCCAATACTTTAGAGCTATCTTGAAATCGTAAAAGCTTATCCTTTTCTTCTAGTTTACCTTTCAAGATATTTACCTCAACCTGAAGTTGTTCTTCCTTTTCAAGAGATTTCTTTTTCAAAACTTCTTCAGCTTTCCTTCCTTCTTCCATTTGTTCCCTTAGTTTGAGAATTTCTTTTTCTTGTTCTTCATACAGATCTTGCTGCATTTGACGAACTCGGAAGGCACATTCCAGTTGAGATTTTAAGCTGGTGACTTCGTTTTCTTGTTTTGCAACAGCTTGGAGTAGATCTGTATTCTGCTTCTTTGATTCTTCAAGATCTCCTTTTAGTGAGAGGATTGTAGCTTCAAGATTTTCATAGTAGCTGGATCTATCTTTGAGTTTCTTGATGGTTGTGCTTCTTTCGTTGACTTCTTTTCTTAATGATGTCACTTCATGCTGCAATTTTTGACATTAGTCTTCCTTGTCCTTGAGTAGCTTTCTTACCTTGTTTCCTTCTTCTAGTTGGGCCTTTAGTTTGGTAACTTCTTCTTTGAAAGCACATTCCCTTTTGTTCAATAGATCTTGTTGATCTTTAACTTTGTCTGCAAGCCTTCTAAATACTGCCTCTATTTGACACTTTTCTTGCTCACCCATACAAGCATGTTCAGTAGTTTCACTATCACTTCCATCTCTTTCACAAGGAAATATAGCTGGAACATCAGGGGATAACACATTCATACCTGATAATGATTCTGAATCTGAAGAGCTTCTTATACCTAATCCCCAATCGACTCTCCCACTGTCATAGTCCTTCTGAGATGTCTTCTTCTTCTTATGAGCTTTCTTCTTAAGCTTCTTTCCCATTGTTCCACGGATCTCCTTCGAGCGATCAAGCTTCTATCAAAGGACCTGCTCTGATACCAATTGTTGGAAATAATACTGAGAGGGGGGGGTGAATCAGTATTATCAGATCAATCAAACTTTTCAATTTCATACTCAGAAACATATACGCTACTTCAATTAAGTGAACCCGCGTATACACGCTACTGTGTCTAATGAAACTCGCGTATATCCAGAGATCTTATAATTCAGTTAGCTTAATCTTCAGTAAATGCATCAGATCATTATTAAGCATATTAACAGTAAACAGGTGCAGAATAACAGAACAGAACACCACACAAGAGCCACACACATGAACACAAAGATATAAGGTGGAAACCCAATGTGAGTGAAAACCACCTGCTGCAAGTCATCTCAATCTTCTTCTTAATAAGAAAATCCTTTTACAATATTTGTACTGGTGCAGTCTTATACCAGTACAGGAGCTACAACCCCCTTTGCTCTTGTACTAGCCGATCCATTTACTAGTACGCAGGCTGCTACCTGCTACAATGCTCCAAAGATCTCCTTTAGCTTTTGTACTAGCTTAGATACTAGTACGTAGGTGCTTGCCTACAATCTTCTCACCTCCAGGTACCACGTTTCATCAATTTTCAGACTGGATACACTGAAGCACAACACATAATCTGCAAGGCCACTTTTCATCCAATTTTCATACTGGACCCATAACTATCATTGAAGCTCAAAACAATCATCAAACCCTGAATCACTGAAACACTGTTAACAACAGTCACCAGAACACAGAGTAGACACAGAACTCTGTAATAACCATCAGATCCATCTGCAACTTCAAATATCAAGCTTTACAATGTATACGCTACTTAGATGAATCAAACCCACGTGTATACGCGCTTTTGCCAAAGACAACCCGCGTACAGATCTAAAAATAATTTCTCATAACTTGCAGTTGTAACAGACATCAGTCATACTCATAACACTTATAGAACAATACATGCGTCTAGAATAAGCATCATAAAGATAGTTCATTTCAAACCATTTGATCCCGATCTCTCCTTAGATCTTGTTCTCCATCAACCAGTGAGATCTCTCCTTAGCTCAGATCAAGCAATGCATCATCAACCCATAACCCTGCATACTGGATCTAATGCTTCATCAGATATTCAAGACATTTCAGATGCCTTTGCCTAATGATTTCCTTCTCCTTATATAGCCTTAGGCCTTGTTCAATACCAAGGGCCACAACCATAGAAATCCAATACCATCAACTTCAAAACTAGGGATCAACACGTCCGTCGAGACACCAAGGTCCAAAACCATAGGCACAACTTCCAAGGAATAACCGTTGTGGACCAAAGATAAGTTTTCCATATACACGCTCTTTTACTGAAGCAAACCTGCGTGTACACGCGACTTGGGCTTAATGAACCTGCGTGTATGAACTTCCTCTTCTTCTTATAGTCTGATCATCAATTCCTTGCTGCTGTCCTTCTGCACTATGATTTCTCATCAGTGTGGTTTGCCATCAAGGACAACACTTGTCTCATAATGCCAACAATCTCCCCCTTTGGACTTGATGGCAAAGCTAACTTGTCACACTTAGAACTATCATCTGATTCCTTTGAGTTGTCCTCCATCAGTCACATCTGATATCTCTTCTGAAGATTCATCCAGTTATACATAAGTGAGATATTCTTCTATGAGAGGGTTGCCATCAAGTACAACACATGCATCATAATGCCAACAAACCTGACTAAGTCCCAAGTCTGGTTATGTCCTAAGGAGTCCATCTCTTATTTCATGGCTTGCTCCCACTTCTTCCTAGTTTCTACTTGTACTGCTTCTTCATAAAATTCTGGTTCACCAGAATCAGTCAACAATACATAATATAATGAAGGAGAGTATCATTCAGGGGGTCTACTTATCCTCGTAGATCTTCTAACACCACTTCCAGGTGTTTGAGGTGCTTGTTGATGTTGTGTTTGTTGTTCTGGATGTTGATCATTATGATTTTCAGGCACCATCACTTTTTCTGTGATCTCATCAAGCACTGCATATTCTTTGTTTCCTTTTTCCTATTTCTTTTCCTGTAGCTGATCCTTATACAAAACCTTTTCATTGAATATGACATCTCTGATCCTAATGATTTTTTTTTCATAATCATAAAAGAGATAACCAAAATCATTAACACCATATCCAATAAAGGTACATTTCTTTGATTTTGCCTCAAGCTTTGTTTTATTTTCTTTATTAATCTGGACAAAGCCTTCACAACCAAAAGTATTTAGAAAAGAGTAGTTTACCTTTTTACCTATCCATGTCTCCTCTGGAATACCACCATCCAAGGAACTTGAAGGCCCTCTGTTTATTAGATAAACAATAGTATCTACAACATTTGCCCAAAATTGTAAAGGCAATCCTGCATGCAATCTCATGCACCTTGCACGCTCCATAATTGTCCTATTCATCCTTTCCTACACACCATTTTCTTGTGGTGTTCCTAGAACTGTCTTCTCTCTGCGAATTCCATTCTTTGAACAATACGTATCAAAATATTTGCTGCAATATTCACCTCCATTGTCTGATCTAAGACACTTCAACCTTTTTCCTATCTCATTTTCAACCAAAGCTTTCCATTTCTTAAAAGTATCAAATACATCAGATTCATTTTGAATATAATAAATCCAAGTTTTTTCTGGTTGCATCATCAATAAAAGTAACATAATAATGAGAGCCACAAAGAGATGATACCTCAGCAGGTCCCCATGCATCTGTATGAACAAGCTCTAATTTTTCGCTCTTCCTTTATTTCCCAACTTTGAGGAATCTGACTCTCTTCTGTTTTCCATAAACACAATTCTCATAGAATTTTCAATCAACATGCTTCAAACCTGGTAAATTTTTTTTTGAGTGAAGAATCTGCATCCCCTTCTCACTCATGTGCCCAAGCTTATGATGCCACAATGTCGTATCTTCTCCTGTAGAGGTTAAAGAATTAACAAAATTAGAAATACCAATGCATAAATACAATGTAATAACCTTTTCTCCTTTTTCTATTACTAGGGATCCTTTAGTGACCTTCTAAGTTTTATCTGTAAAAGTAGTCACACAGCCTTCACCACCCAACTGCCCTGTTGAAATAATATTTTTCTTTAGATCTGGAACATGTCTTAACTCCTTCAATAGCCGTTGATTTCCATTCTGGTGTTTTACGACAATGTACCCATTCCAATGATTTTACAGGGTTTATCATCACCCAATCCAACCTGTCCAAAATCTCCTTGAACATAATCATGAAAATGTTTCCTATCAGGTGTGGCATGGAATGAGGCCCCTGAATCTACCACCTAGGTATCAATAATATTTTCTAAAGAAAGAACCAAAGCATCTTGAAACACATAACCTGTTACATTTGCTTCATGATTATTTTCTTGCTACGCGTCTCCTTCTTTTCCCTTCCGAGACTTGCAATCTTTCTTCAGGTGTCCTTTCTTCCCACATTTCTAGCACACTATCCCTGATCTGGACTTGGATCTACCTTTTCTTGACTTACTACGATATCCAGGGCTCTTTCCTCTTTCCATTTTTCTTCCCCTAGTCTTTGCAGTCAAAGCATTACCTGATGTCTCACCAGAGCTTTTCCGTCGCATTTCCTCACTAAGGATTGCACCGACAACATCATCAAACTTTAAAGTACTAGATCCAGAGATAGAGTTACTAATGGCCATAACTAAACCATTCCAACTTTCTGGCAATGCGCACAGAAATAACAGAGTCCTATCTTCATCATCAAAAGTTACCCCTACAAAACTTAACTAACTGATAATTGTATTAAATTCATTTAAATGATTAGCAACAGATCCACCTTCTGACATTTTCATATTAAATAAACTCTTCATAAGAAATACCTTATTTGAGGCCGAGGGTTTTTCATATATTTTAGCCAATATCGACATTAAACCCTCTGTTGCCGTTTCCTTCGAAATATTAAATGCTACTGATGCCGCTAGGCACAATTGTATTGTTCCAAGTGCCTTTCTATCGAGAATATCCCATTCTGTGTCTATCATACTCGTCGACTTCTTTGCCTTTCCGCTCAATGGTTGGTACAGATCTCTCTGATACAGATAATCTTCCATTTGCATCTTCCACAGCTGGTAGTTTTAGCTGTTAAATCTTTTGACCCTAAACCTACCATCTTCCTCCATTTCTCCCACTCGAACTAGGAACCCTTCTCTCCTGCGAGTTTATCAACTAAATAGACATTCGACTCTAATACTAGTTGTTATAAAATTATATATTACAGAGCAATGGAACACATAAAATATTGCAGAAATATAAACACAGAAAATGCATAAAATAAGAGAGACACAAATATACGTGGTTCACTCAGTTTGGGCTACGTCCACAGAGAGACAACCAGTCCTTCCTTTTATATTATCCAACAAACTAAAGAGATACAACCTACAACAGATCTGCTGTAATTCCCTCTTTGCTCTCAATCTCCTCTCTCTCCCACACTCACTCAGAATACAAATCTACATAGACGCAATACAATTACCTCATATATAGCGACGGGTTTCCTTCTAGGGCAAAAAACCCTAAATTAAGCATAACTTCTACCGTTAGATCTCCACCTAATGAATGGCCCAGATTGACTACAAAATTACAACATTTTACAAGGCAAATTTACATCTATTTTTAACTTCGGGGGTGCTGCCCCCGATCCCCCCGCTAGGGGGGGGGGGTTCCAAAGGTCGCAGCTGCCCCCCTTGGACCCCCCCTGCAGCAAATATTTTATGGGCGGCATTGCTGCTCCATTAAGAACTGGGGTCCAATGCAGCAATACCTTTGAATACATAAGATAATCAGGCTCCACACCTAACAGATATGAGAAAAGGAAGATGAAGAGACAAAAATATGAATGTAAGGGAAATTAGAGGGAAATGAAGCAAAATGAAAGAAAAAGGAGACTTCAGTGGTAAAGAGGGACCCAAGAAACAATTGACAACTTTTGCTTAGCTTTTTGGATCAACATTAGGAAAGGAGTGAGGACAAGAAAGGGAGCAAGCATACAAAGTAAGGGAGTGCAAGAGGAAGTTTGGACAATACTAAGTAAGGGAAGAAAATGGTTGTGGATTGTAGGTAACAATGTGCATGTGTGATTTAGCATGTTGGAATATGAATGCATGGTACATGCATGTGATTATTTGGTTCATTTTTTCATTGGCATGCCTTTCTTCTGGATTAATAATGGTTTCAATGTTTCCTTGCCATTTCCTAAATAACCATGGTGTAGTGGGTTCCCCACTTAGTTTTCTGATTGGTTCTCAAGATCCCTATGGATATGTGTTGGGAAAATTTCTTTAGAGTTCGAAACAGCTTGGGTTCCCTATAGGTTGTGGGTTTTTATGGGAGAACTCTAGAGTCCTGTAACAACTTGGGTTCCCTAGAGGTTATGGGTTGAGTTACTAGTTCCTAAAGCCCTTGAAAACTTGGGTAGAGACCAATCTAGTTGATGATGAGTGATTTCTCAGACATATAGGTGAGATTACTATAGTTGAGGGTTGATGTGGTTAGGCCTCTGGAATCCCTGGTTGGTTCAATTTTAGTTTAACCCTTATGATCACACATTCATGCTTGGAATATGGTGTGGGGTTGATTGGATGAAAGAGAGATTTGGTTCAACCCAATCTATGGTTGAGTGGTACGTGGAAGTCCTGACTTGGTTGGAATTTTCATATGTTAATATGAGTTATTTTCCTATTATGATTAATGAGCACATCTACTGGTTATTATGTTGATATTATGGTTTATTTGTCATGGTTATATGTTGACTATATACTTAGTTATATGACGTGTTGTAGTTATGTACCACATTCATGATTTGATAAGTTACTAGATGGTTTATGAATGCATGTGATAACAAGTGTTATTGTGGCTAGCAAAGGGAATAGAGCCTTCTTAGGGATTCTCAAATGGAGTTCAAAAGTTTATGATCATATATGCATTCATGGCCTGTAGCTTCCATGTTTACTATATGTTTCATGAAATGTATTGCTTGCATTAGGCATGTATTGGTCAAGATCATGCTCAATATTTGGTTGTTCAGTATTGTTATCATCATTTTCATGCTTTTGGAAAGGAAAGTTGGGCAGTGATCTAGAGGCAATCCTAAAAAAGTGGCATAGATATCGTGACTGCATGCATAGAATAAGGGATTTTGGGCCATAACAACATGGAGACATGCTTGTGGGTGCAATTATCGCCTCACAAGTGCATGCATGTAGTGTTATGGGTATGGTTGGGGAGTAAACCTTGTGAAAAAAGTTCTAACTCAAGGACTGATCACATGGGGTGGTTGGTATGCTCCTAAGTGATTTGCAGTTTTTGAGGTATGTCAGTTTGTTTCTAGTAACTTGGAGGTCAGGTCATATCATAGTGATTCTCAACTCATGTTTACCCTAGAGAGCTTGTAAAAGTGAGTAAATGTGGGGGGACGATGTACATGAAAGTTATTAAACCTAATGTTTGTTCAGAACAGGGAACACACTTTTGATATTTCATAGGAAATCAAAAGGTACAATTCCTTGGTTCCATAGCAGTACACATGATAGCTTAAAAACTAGGCTAAGAACAAAATCCCAGATATATATCTTATACCTTAAACATATCTTGAAACCTAAGTAAACCTTATTTGGACATTATCAAATAGACTAAACAACAACACATACAACACATTACCATTACACACCTTTGAGATGGAAACTAACCCAACATCTAATAGTAGAGCTTCCTTGGATAACATATCTTCCAAGAATTTATTTTCCTTGTATGTATGAAGATTTTGCAATCATCATATTTCTCCTATGCATGGTGTATTTTTTTCCATGATTCTAAATGAAGGACACTTAATTCATCTCTTCCATTGAACTAGTCCACAAAGACTTTTGAATCCCCATAAACTTTGAATACTTTTACTAGCTTCTAAATGGAAATCCTCATGACACGTCACATAGAAAGGAGTTCAACTATAAAAATTGTGCCTTGGTCAATACCTAGTTTGTATTCAATCATCAGATTCTAGTAGAAGAAAATGACTATACCTGCACCATAAGCATCCCTCTAACTGGCTCCATCAAAGAATCCTTGTACTATGCCAGTCGGCAGGTCCACATCTCTTATTAGCCTGATCTTCTTCCTTTTCAAAGGGTTCACTTGCTCAAGATAAGACGTTCTTTCATTTTGTATAACAACTTCAAAGATAACTATAGAGTCTTCATAGATATAATGGTTTTTCCCTATCAAAACTCTAGATAATACAAAGATTGAAAATAATTTAAGAGAAGAGGAAATAAACCTTTGATTACAAATCTAGAGACTCTCTTCAACTAAGTTTCCTTTCCACTAAGCATCAAGATTAAAACAAGATAAAACCACCATCCAAATAAAAATTACAAAAGGATAGTGAATAAATAAATGAACTATAGACTCCTCATTCAACTAACATAGAACACAAATTCCAAGACCTACCAATCCTCACTTAACAAGAATATCCAAAGTCAATATTTTCCTTTCCAACAATAGAAAAATGAACAACCTACTTTTAAGGGGGCCTTGTCCCTTCTATATCAATTTTTGCCATCATTTTTAAGAATCAAGAGGGTTCTCTTGAATTAGAGCATCACATCCAAATCTGACTGTTATATTTCTACTTTTTTAATTCTTATACCACCTAATAATGTCTTCCTCCTCCCTGTTAACTATAATACCAACTTTACCCAAATTCAATACAAAAGAGCTCCATTTAGCTGAATAAACTTGAGAAAGGTCTAAATCTTGAGCTAAAATCCATTCTTGACTATCTGAAGTTGAATCCACCCACCTAGAAACATATGCAATAAATATATAAACCAAATGATTTAAAAACTCCATCATCCTATCATAGAGTTTATGGAAACCATTTGCATCCTACCCACATGTCACGACCAACAAGAACTTTATCCCTATTCTTAGTCTTTCACGAGAGCGATTTTCCTAAAGCTTGTAGATCACTTACCAAATTACTCCAAATCATAAAACCTCCCCTATTGACTTTTGGATCTTGGCTGAACCAATATACAACTGACATGTATTTCAAATATTTGATCCTCATTACTAGACTCCATAAACTATTATGAGAAAGCATACACCAACACCTCTTGGCTACAAGAGTTAGTCCAACTTTCTCCATATTATGTAAGCCCCAACCTCTAGAGACTTTAGAAGCACCAATTTGTTCCAAGATATCAAAGTCATTTCTCTCCCTCGCTTGTTGCCATTCTAAAGAAAATGAATACATAACTATTTGATTGCACCTAAAATACTTTTAGGAATTTTTGCTAGAGTCAACCAAAAGACCAAGTTTCCTTCCAATATTGGTTTGATTAATATTAGATGTCCATCTAACAAAAGCCATCAATTGCACCAATGAAAAATGTATTTTTCCACCTTTTTAACAAGCACATAACAATATATAGTTAGATAATTGTTAGGATTAATAAAAAATCCAATATATTTAAAGTCATAATTTAAAGAACCAAACTTGAGAGTAAAATTTTCTTGGAGAAAGTTCACTTGAGCTTCTTCCAAGTTGTTGCTAAAACAAAACAATATGTCTAGGATGACCTCCATGCCCAATGCTACATAGAAATAATGCAAAATACCTATAAAAAATTTTCATTCCTTAGTAGTCCCCAAGCCAAAAGAACAAAACATCATCTACAAATAAAGTGTGACATATCACCATCCCCAAACCAAAGTCTACTCATTTAATTCTACCCTTTGATTTTCCTCCATACTTAGTCTACTAAATCCTTCACTAATGAGTGAAAGGAGAAAAGGAGATAAGGGACAACCTTGATGAATGTCACATGAAGCTTTGAAAATTCCTATGGCTCCCCATTAACCAGAAAAACATAATTGGGTAATCTCACATAGCCCATTATCTAGGAAACCACATCAAAGTTCAAACCAATCTGAAGCAAGACTAGTGTAAGAAAAGACTAGTCCACTTTATCATAAACTTTCCTCGGGTAAATCTTCATCACAATAATTGGAATATATCTACATTTAATGGAGGGCATAGCTTCCTAAGCCAGCCTAATTACATCATGGATCTGTCTGTTGAATAAAAAACTAGATTGGGCCAAAGAAATATGATTTGATAAGCCAATATTTAACCTATTAGCTAGAACCTTTGAAATGAGTTTATGTAAAGTGTTGAATAAATCTATTGACCCATAATCACTAAAAGTATTAGGCTCCACTAATTTTTGGATTAATACAATGAAAGTTACAGTTAGATGACCAAAAACAAACCCCCCTTCCTATATTCCTCAACCACCTCCACAATTTCCCTTCCCATACGATTTAAAAAACCCAAAAATAGCTCCATAGACCAACCATTGGGCCTTGAACTCTTGTCTTTGGGCATCCTCATTAATATATTTAGTACCTCCTCCTTGGAAACAAGACTACCTATCCAATTGGATTCTTCATCTGAGAAAACATGGGGCAGGACCTGATTAATATCATCCAATCAACTATATTAGTATGGCCATCATTCTCAAACAAATTTTCGAAGAAAGAAATGCCTTCCTTCAAGATATCCCCATAAGAATATAGAGACATAGAGCCATTATGTGATTGAACTGAACAAATATGGTTTATTGCGCACCTATGATTAGCAAACTAATGAAAGTATTTTATATTACTATCTCCTTCAGCAAGGCAATTCACTTTACTCTTAAGCTTCCAAACAATTTCATGAGCCCTAAGGCTATGTGCTTTTTTTCTTCCAAATTCTTGATTTGCTCTCTTTCACAATCCATTAATTCCCCATCACTTCTAAAAACCAACCCAAAAATTTGATTTTCAATTGGCTCATGTTCACCTAATTCCACATTTCTTTCCTTTTTTAGCCAATCACCAACAACTTTTTAGCAATTTCATATTTTTAAAGAAATTTTCCATTAGAGAAATAATACTAGAGCTATCAATATGAAACCATATAGACCTAACCAAATCCTTGGAGCTCTCATCATCCAACTAGTATCTATTAAATTAAATTTGTTAATGTCTCCTATTCTCATCCCCTAGAAAAACAAGGATAGGTTTGTGATCAAATATTGATTAAAAACTCACTACGGAATGATACAACATAACTTTTAACAAGAAAAACTCCTTTACTAAAATTATGTCAATTCACTTCTCCATTTTCCCAAATTGATTGTTGGACTAAGTAAGAACCAATTTCGAGGCATCAACATCTACAAAACTCATCATCTCCATCCATTGATAAATAAAACTTGCCTATATATCCTTCTTACCAATCAACTCAATAAACTCCTCATCCAAAGGAATTATTTTTTTATTATTATTCCACTCACTTTTAAAATGTTTCCACTACAATAAAAATAATTTGATTTTGTATTTGATTTTATCTATTCTATCTTTTTAATTCAATCATGTTTTCTTATATTTAGCTTATAATGTATCAGAAAATTCTAATAACTTAATGTCCCTCATATGCTTGTTGACATGGTTATTAATTTTATGTTTCAAATAAATTATATTTTAAAATTTAAATAATGCATACCTTTGAGAGAACACCTATAATTTATCGAAATGATATAGCTAGATCTTTGATCTATTTGTTGTTCGATGATAATACCATGGCTTCCTATTCATAACTGGCAACAAAAATGAATTAGTGCCACCGTATTGTATCTTTAGATGCTATAAGTTCATCTTTTGGGAATATCAAAGGATATTTCTTGATCTCATTTGAGTCATGCAATTTGAATAACATACCATAGAGTTAGATTCTAATTCAATTTTTTTGTGAAAAATTTCGGACACAAAACATAGATCTGTAATGGATCTAGGCATTGATTTGTAAGAGCAAAAATGTTTTAATGTTATGTTTTTATGGAAGGTGCGGAGTACTGTGAGAGCCACAAAAGTGTTTGATGCCCTTGAATGCTAAACACAGAATTTCTGGAGCATTTCATCCTATTTCACATGAAAGGGAAGAAATTGCTTGGAAATGCAGTGCACCGAGGGTCCTTTTGGATCTGTGTTTGTCATCTGGTAGGCCTGAGGACACTGGTCGTCATGGTGACCTGAATAACAATTATAGATGTAAGGAAGAAGTTGACAATGGCGCTCCTAGTAACTTCCTTGTGATTCCAGACTCTGTTTGACCTGGATCAAAATGATGAGTTCTCAATATAGCCCGCCCGCACTATCACTTGGAACCATTCATAGTATTTCAACTCATGCTAAGATTAAATTATTAAGAGAAACAATTGCATAAAGCTGAATTTGGTGGTTTGAATTGGCTGTCAAGTGGGGTGTCATATATTTTGAATCTCTGCATCTCTTATACATCATAGTTTATTCCTCACAAAATGCAGAGATTTGAAATCTTTGCAGTTCTTATAGTCCACAACTACAGTGCCAGATTTGATTTTCGTATTGAAATGAATGGAACTAGAATATGATGGTTGTCAAATCAGAGGGGAGGTCCTTTGAAGCCTTGCAGATACGGTGGACAGAATGAGGCTAACCTGCTCGACTAACAAATAACTATTTTAGGTTGATCCGTGGCCGTTGAGACAGAATTATGGAGAGTAGAGTAGACTTGGAGTATTTCAAGACTGATAAAGGGTTTACTCTTTATTTTAACGTCTGAAATATTAGAGAATTTTTGAATATAACATTAGTATAGATCTATTTTAAATAAAGATTTATCATGAGTTTTAATTTTTTGCTCTGTAATTTTTTTTATGATGTATGGTTATTTATTTATTTTTTTTAATTTTAGATTTTTTTTATTTTTTTTTATTTTGATGGACATTAACAAAATTCCAACTTTGATGATGTACATTTTTTTTAATTTTTATAAAAGGCACCCGTACATAGTGTGACTCTCTGGTCTCAATGAACTGCTTTCTTCAAATATACCTGCTACACACTAAACCCGCCAACCTTTCGGTTATAAAACCATTTCTCTTGCTTTGTAGCAACAACCTCGATACCGTCAATGTTGACTCCCTGATAGCTTCCCGGCCTACATTAGTTTCCATTGTCCATTGAATGACTTCAAGCAACACGCTAAAACGCCATTGCACTTTTAACTCATGTTTTCTAGATTTAAAGAGGTTTTTCATCTCCCATCCAAAGAAATTCGGCTATTAAAAAATAGCAGAGCGAAAGAACAGTAGCAAATTTGCGGTTCTGGCCGCCCAAGAATTTAGAAGCACTTTCAATAGTTATTGCTATGTTGTTTTATGGTTACGGAGGTTGTTGTTTTTGGGCACTGCAACTGACAAAGAGGTGCTCTGTTGCCAGATTGTATATACGCCGGGCTCTAACCGCCCACCTCTGTTTCACAGGTATGCATGTGACTGTGATTTTTCATTTTAAAACGCTATTAATGTCGGATCTCTTTATAATATTTCAAAAAAAAATATTGAACCTACATCTAATTGTTTATACCCGTGAACAAAGGCTTGATATTTAGCTGTTTAGCTTCATTCCGATACACTACAACATCTCCCCTATAGGGCTTTTCAACACAATAAATTCATCACATCCATATTCCAATGATTAAAATGTTTAAATTTAAAAAAAAAATGATAAAAGTTCAATAATCTTATTTCCTTCCCATACAAATGGTTTATCAACAATATTTTTTAACATATAAAATATGTATATTTTATTTTTATTTTGAAAATATTTATAATATATTATTCGAGGGTGACAAGCGACATGGCAACGTTGGGAAGGTGACACTTGCCACTTTGCCATCTCCCATAACATTTAAAAGCGGGTGGTGTGGTCAGTCAACCCCATACAACACATGCAAACTTAATTCCTCATTTTATATGGTGGACAATCTCCCTCTACCAGTTCACCCTATGCACCAAGGCTTTGATATTTGGAGTTTATGTTGGGTCTAGCCTCCCTCCCTGCCAGTGGTGGTATTATTGTTTCAGAAGCTTCTCAGTATCAGACCAATGCTTAGAGGAAATTCAATGGATAAATGGTGTAACCTTCATATTCTTTTGAGTCTTGGTTGCATGCCTCTGGATTTGGAGTTTCAGAACCTTGGGCCTACATGCAATTCCTTTCATCCCTTTCATCCCGAAGTGTTAAAAATATGCAATTGCGGTCAAATTCCACTTTGGACTACTCATTTGATGGAGATGATGATGGCATTGAGTTCCTCTTTTTGAGAGGACAAAAATTAACCTAAAGATCACCTCGTTCGAACAAATAGAAGTTGGTTTTTTATTTTGAGCACCAACTCATGGATATTGGATCAAGTCGGCCTCAACATCAAATGGACATTGTTGGACACCCCTAGAAGCCTATAAATACAAGTGACCTAGAAGCTCATTTGGACATCACAACATCAAGCATCTTCTTCTCTTCTATCCGATTTGGTTTGGCACATTGGCAAAGGAAAAGGCTGTATGGAGATCTGAAGTCTTAGATCTGAAGCTCGCACAAAATTAGGGTTTTTGTTTTGGACATTGGCATAGAACTAGGAAATTTTGTCCTTGGACGCACGCATGCTATGGTCAAGACAATGTACAAGAAGCTACGGACACATGCATGGTAACCTAAATGGAGCATCCAGGGGTTTGACTATAGTTGACCATCATCCAAAGTTTTATGAAGCTATCTGAACTCTGAATCAAGTTGCCTTTGATATATTTTGGCATTGTAAACTGGTTTTTGAAGTTGTTGGCTTGTATTTTTTATCATATTGAATTGGGCTCATTGTACTCTCTGCGGAACATTTTATGACAGTTTAATAAAAGAAAAATTTGAAAGGGTTTTCCCCCTAGTGAGGTTTTCCCTTAGTCTTTGACCAAATCTGGGGTCTCTTTTTGATATGTTGATTGTCTTCTTTTTCATTGCATATATTTTTCTATCTTCAATTATTGTTGATGAATGGAAATATTAATTGTAATTGTAAATATTTCTAATTGAAGTTTGAAATTGGGTTAAAGTAATTGATACAACATAGAACAATCTGAAAATTAACATGGTATCATAGTTAAGGTGAAGGACAAGCCCAAAAGGAGACAAGCCTTGAAGCACTCATCTTTGGAAAGTTGAAAGAACCGATCTAGTCAAAGTCAAGATGACTTCCTACTTCAAGAGTGATGAGAAGTTGGGTGACTCATCTAATTTTGTTGCATGGAAAGTTAGGTTGGAGATCATAGCTGATAACAATGATGTTTTGGACTACATTCAAGGAAAGGTACCTGAGCCTCTGGAGAATGCATCCGTTGTTGTCAAGAACAAGCACAATAAATGTGAGTTGAAAGCAAAACAAATTATAGCTGATGGATTACAAGATAATCTACTTGCATATGTTGGAAACTTGAGAAGGTCTAAATACATGTATGATAAGGTAGCCAACATGTATGAGGTCAACAATTTGAATGAAATCCTCACCTTGAAATATCAACTCAAAGACACCAAGATGAACAAAGGAGAGTTTGTACAATCCTATATAATGAGTATCTCTCGTATTAAAGATTAATTGCAAAGAAGTTGAGAAGTTGTGTCTGACAGGGAACTGGTGGTCATGACTTTAAGAGGTCTCCCTCCTATTCGGGAAACATTCATCACTACTATAAGCAACAAAAATGTCCTCCCTTCATTTGATTAAATTGTTGGAAATCTCACTCAAGAAGAGTCAAGGATGATAGCAAGAGGAAGGGTTCAAAAGCATGAAGAAGGAGAACCCGCTGCATGCATCGCTCATGAGAAGAAGAAGAAGAAGAAAGGGAAAGGAGTTCCATCATATTCAAGAAAGCCTCCTCCTTAAAATTATGGTGGAAGAAGTAATATGTGAACATTGAATGTTACAATTGTCATAAGAAAGGGCATTATGCTTGAGATTGCCCCGAGAAGAACAATGGACCACATTATAATACTAGAAGCAACAACAACAGGTTCAATGATCAAAGAAGGAGAGATGACCAAAGGAATGACCGCAATGGAAGAAATGATAGAAGAAGAAAAGATGCTCCAAGTGACCATGAAAAAGATCGTCGTCCACAAAAGAAGTCAAAATTCTCCAGATATGAAAGTAACATTGCAAATCAATCTAAATATTTTCTTATTTCCGCTCTTACTAGTTCATCTCCTCCGGATTCATGGGATAGTTGGTTGGTTGATAGTGGGGCCACTCATCACTTCTCTAGTTACAAAGAAGTTCACTCTAACTTGGTAGAGAGAGAGTCAAATGTGAAAATCATTCTTGGAGACAACTCCTGTCATCTCGTTAAAGGTTTTGGATTTGTAAAATTTCATTTGAATTATGGGGAATCTATTGTACTACATGATGTAATGTATGTGCCTGGGTTAAAGAAGAATTTGGTATCGATATCTGCTTTGGAAGAAAAAGGAATGAGGGTTGCATTCATGAAAGGAAAGGTTCTTACTTGGCCTGTTGGATCACTTATGATAGATGCATTTACTTTGGGAACAAGATATGAAGGACTCTACAAGGTCACTAGAAGACCACTACTAGCATTGGTTCATAATACAAATCAGCTAAGAGAATTATGACATCGAAGGTTGGCTCATCTTCATTATGATTCTCTTCTGAAATTGGAGAAATTGGTCTTAGGGATTCCAAAGGTTCAAGCTCAACATGATGGATTATGTCTGGGACATGCTAGTGGAAAAATGACAAGGACCATTCCCCTCTAGTGAAAACAAGACCATTGACATCCTCCATCTCATTCATTCTGACATATGTGGGCTGATGCATGTGCACTCTATTATTAGATATCTCTATTACATCACATTCATTGAAAATTGTTCAAGAAATACATGGATATACTATTTGAAGCATAAGGATGAAGCCTTCAAAACATTTAAGGAGTTCAAAGCATTGATTGAAAATCAAACAGAGAAGAAGCTCAAACTATTTAGGTCCGATAATGGTGGAGAATACATGTCAAATGAATTCATGGAATCTTGCAAAAAGGAAGGTGTCAAGGAGGAAAACATTGTGCCATATACTCTTGAACAAAATGGTCTAGCTGTAAGGAAGAATAGATCTATAGTATAAGGCACTCGAGCGATGCTCCATGATCAAAAGTTGCCAAAATTTCTTTGGGCTGAAGCTTCACATGTTGTATATGTTCAAAACAAGGTGCCTCAACAAGCTTTGGAAAACAAAACCCTTGAAGAAAAATTTACAGGTGTGAAGCCTCACATTAGTAATCTCCACATATTTGGATGTCCTACATATTTCCATGTGCCAAAGGACAAAAGGAGAAAATTGGAAGCCGCAGGAAGAAAATGTATGTTTTTTGGGTATTGTGAAAATTATAAATCATCTAGAATATATATTCTTGGTCAAAGGAAGGTTGAAGTTATCAAGGATGTTATGAAGATGTTTCTCTTGGAAAAGCAAGACACCTTCCTCTACCTCCTCCTCCCGAGAAGAATGGTGATAGGGATATCTTGAATGGTTCGTCCATGCCCGAATCCGAGACCGATATTGTTTATAATCCCATGGTGCTCATAGATCCTTTAGATTATCCTCCTAGTAATCCTCCTACTAGGAAGAGACCACTTTAGCTCTGGGACATTCTTTAAGATGTTGATAGTCATGTGCCCGTCCGAATATCATTTAGAGATAGCAAGAAGCCATATAGTTAGCTAGGATATGTTGCAACATGAGCACTATGATTCAAGCCAAACCTTCGACATTTGAAGAAGTTGTAAAAGAACAAGTTTCCAAAGATTTTATGGCCAAGGAACATGAATCTATTATGAATAATGATGTATGGGATGTTGTGTTGAGACCGAAGGGGAAATCTGTGGTAACTTCGAAGTGGATATTCAAGATCAAACATGGAATTGATGGAAGCATTGAAAAATATAAGGTGAGGTTGATAGCTCAAGGATTCTCTCAGAAAGAGGGAGAAGATTATGATGATATATTTGCACCCAAGGCTCAGTATACAACCATTCATTCGATAGTTTCCTTTGTTGCAAGTCAAGGATGGACCCTTCATTATATGGATGTAAAGACTGCATTCCTCCATGCATGCTACAAGAAGAAGTATACATTGAACAACCACACAGATTTGAAGTAGAAGATTGAAAGACACATGTTTATAGATTAAAGAAGGCATTGTATGGATTGAAGCAAGCCCCAAGAGCATGGTACCCCCACATAGAAAGTTATTTGGTGAAGTTGGGATTCACAAGAAGCAATGTCAATCCCAACCTCTACTTCAAGGTAGTCCAAGGTATGTCATTGATCTTGGTTTTATATGTTGATGATCTATTCTTGACCGATAGTGAGCCCCTGATGCTTGAGTGTAAGAGGGAGCTATCCTCTAAATTTGAGATGAAGGACCTTTGACTCATGCACTATTTTCTAAGCCTTAAATTGTGGCAAAGGCCTAGTGATATTTTCCTTTCACAAGGAAAATATGTTGTGAACTTGCTGGAAAGGTTTGGAATGATAGAATGCAAGTCCATACCCATGCTGATGGAAATGAAGTTCAAAAAGTTATGCAGAGAAGTTGCAGGACCTGATTTGGCGAATCCATCCAAGTATAGATAGTTGATTGGGGCTCTAATGTTCCTTGTGAACACCCGTATGGAAATATGTTATGTAGTGAAGAAGTTGAGTTAATTCATGACCGAGACTCTCCATGCACATTAGACTGCTGCCAAACACATTTTGAGATATTTGTAGGGAACAATTACACTTGGTCTGAGATACTCTACAAGAGATGCTCAACTTCATGGATACACCTATGCTGGCTGGCCGAGAAATTTTATCTATAGGAAAAGTACGTTAGGATGTTGTTTTAGTCTTGGATCTATCATGATATCTTGGATGAGCAAGAAGTAGAAGTTAGCAGCATTGAGTACCATCGAGGCAAAGTATATTGTTGCTAGAATGGGTAGTTGTGAAGTAGTTTGGTTGATGATGCTCTTTGGAGAGATATTTGAGTAGGTCCTAGACACTATAATGATATATTGCAACAACAATAGTGGGATCTGTCTGGCAGAGAATCTTGTGTTTCATGACAAGTCCAAGCAAATAGAGATCTCATGTCACTTTATTTGTGATATGGTAAAGAGAGGAGTCGTTCGACTCCATCACATATTGAGAGATGAAAAAATTACAGATATTCTCACCAAGGCTTTGCCTAAAGGGAAGTTCTTTATCTTTAGATAGCAACTTTGATTGATGGATGTGACCCCTTGTGATATGGGGCACCACTGATTGAGGACATTGAGCCATACTCTTCCCCCCATCTAAGCTCCCAGGGTGAGGAATTGAGATGGAGGGATCCAGGGGTTGAGGGAACCCTAGACAATAGGGTATCACCCATAAGGTTGGAGTAGTAGCTCACCCTATCTTGATCTTTGCAGAGTGTACCCCAGTTGGCAGCATACCCACAAGCTGGGCTTGTTTGGATTATCCCTCCCCATCTGGCCAACGGGTGAGGAGGCTTAGGGGTGTGCGATCCTTACCTTTGGTAAGTCAGGTGATCCAGATTTAAACAGGAACGCAAAAAATCACAGAGATAACCATATACACAAAGATGCAGCGGAAATAATACTTCATTTCATTAATAAAAAAATACTGAAATATGCTTACAATCAGAAATGGGAATATATCAGCTAGGGCGATGGTAGCTTATCTCTGAGAAGAGATGTGATGGCTACATGCCTCTGAACTGTGTTACAATGAGGCTCGAAGGCCTATTTATTGTTGAGAAACAATGGAAAACCCTTAACATTCCAAAACCTAACCCTAGGAGATGAAACGCCAAACTGTGGGCCCCGTTTGGGGGTAAATTGGTACATCAACTTCCCGGGGTCGTAACTTTGGCATATGATCTCTGTTTGACGCGTACAATAGCTCGTTAGAAAGATCTATCCGAGTACTACCACTTTGGGAGGCAACATGGGTCCATGGACCCATGTTGCCCCAGATTCCCAAAAAAACGTTGTTTAGGGCCTCAAAACGGCTCCGGAAGTTCAGGACCCGAAAAACTGCTAAAAATAGTAAACTGTGCTACAATTAAGGAAACTGAAAATGCTGAGAAAGGCAATGGTGGGGGTCTAGGTGGATTTGGCAGGTGGCCACCAATATCCACCTGGATCATTCCTCCCCCCTTAGGAAGCAATGGTCCCCATTGCGTTGAGCTCCTCCATGAGATGAGGAAACTTCTGCTGAACTTGTTCCCTGGTGAGCCACTTGCCCTGCTGAAGGAGTTGGCCTGCTTTGACAACTCGATACAGTTGGATATTCTGTTAGTGAGTGTTCTTGATCTGTGTGTCCATGATCCGATCAGTTGCAGCTTGTTCCATGCAATCTGGATTTAATTATGTGGGTTTGAGCTGTTCTGCAATGTCGGATGTGTCTAGCAATGGTGGAAAGTATGGCCGAAGGCGGTCCACATTGAACACTGGGTGCAGGCCAAGGAATGGGGGAATGCTGAGCTCAAACGCATTGTCTCCCATAGCCTTAGTAATGGCGTAAGGACCATATCGGAGTGGTCTCAATTTCCGATAGGCTCCAGTAAGGCGTTCCTTTTGCAAATGCAACCAGACTTTGTCGCCCACCTGAAACTTGTGTGGCACCCGGTGTTGATCATGTCGCTGCTTGTACTTGGCATTTGATTTCTCAAGAATGTCATGGACCTACTGGCGAATATGTTGGATGCGCTCAATGAAGCTGGTGGCCTTATCTGTTTCGGACTGGACATGAGCTGAATTCATGTGAGTAGCTGCAAGTGGCATGGCCACATCAATGGGGCATAGTGGCTGGAATCCCAAACCCACTTGAAAAGGGCTATGGCTAGTGGAGCTGTGAAGAGCTCGGTTGTAGCTGTGCTGAACATAGGGGAGGCTCTCGTCCCATGTGCGTGGATGCTTGGAGTTATACATGCGCAGAATGTGCACAATCATCCTATTGACAACCTCTGTCTGGCCATCAGTTTGAGGATGGAAGGCTGTGGACTTCGTGAGTTTGGTGTCCAGCATTGACCAGAGACTGGACCAAAATGTGCTGAGAAACCGACTGTCCCGATCTGAAATGATAGACTGTGGGATCCCAAAGTGCACCCACACTCGTTCAAAGAAGAGTTTAGCAGTGGCTTCTGCTGTGATATTCTTCTTGCAGGCCATCATAATGGCCATCTTCGAGAACCTGTCGACGACCACAAAAACATAGTCATTACCATGCTTAGTGGAAGGAAGGCCTGACATGTAATCCATGGAGATGGATTCCCACAGTCGACTAGGGGTAGGCAACGGGGTATAGAGGCCGTGCTTCTTAATGGCTGGTTTGGCAATGGCACAGGCAGTACATGATCGGATGTACTTCCCAACATCCTGTCGAAGATTCGGCCAATAGAAATAATTTTGCAGTACTGCCACTGTTTTCTCGACCCCGAAATGCCCAGCAGCCCGACTGTAGTGTGCTTCCCAAATCATCTTGGCATGCTCGCTTGAAGGAACACAAAGGTGACCGAGGTGGCATAATAAGGAATCCTGGAGGTGAAAATCTGCAACATGTCGTCCCTCCAAGGGTGTCTGGTATGTGTGGCCGAATTCTGGGTCGCTTTTGTAGAGAAGTGGCCAATCCGAAGTCTCGTGCCCACAAGAGTTGAGCATGGTGGTTAGCGCCATGATCGGTGGTCGACTGAGGCAATCTGCAACATTATTGGTGCTTCCCTTTTTATACTTGATATTCAAGTGAAACTGTTGCAGGTATGTAGACCACTTCTGATGGCGATCATTCTGCAATTTCCCTTGGGTCTGTATGAACTGCAGAGGTCGATGGTCTGTGTGGATGACCGTTTCCTTCCCCAAAATGTAATGCTTCCATTGTCGGCAGGCCTGTACAATGGAATACATCTCTTTATCATAAGTGGGGTACTTCCGGACTGTGTCTGACAATGTTTCACTGTGATATGCCACTGGATGTCCATGTTGAGTAAGGACTGCCCCAATAGCATAGTCAGAGGCATCTGTCTCGACCTCAAATGGTTGTTGTAAATCTGGTAACGCGAGCACTGGTGCCGTGCAGAGGCGATCCTTCAACTCCCTGAATGCCTTCTGTTGAGATTCAGACCAAAAGAATTTTTCTTTCGCCCCGCCCTTGGTGACTTGACTCAAGGGCCAAGAAATATGAGAAAACCCCAACACAAACCTGCGGTAGAAGTTGGCAAGACCTAGAAAGCTACGGAGCTCTGTTAGAGTGGTTGGAGAGGGCCAATCCTGAATGACTTGTATCTTGGCTGGATCGACATGCACCCCATGTTCATCAATGATGTATCCCAGATACTGAACCTGGGTCATGCCAAAAGTGCATTTCTCCAAATTGGCACACAACTTGTGTTGCCGCAGTGTTTGGAGAACCTGCCGGATGTGGTGGAGGTGCTCTTCCCAACTCTGGCTGAAGATCAGAATGTCATCCAAGCATACTACTACAAAGGAGTTGGTGAATGGCCGCAAGATGTCATCCATTAGCCTCATAAAGGTTGCAGGAGCATTCGTCAATCCGAACGGCATGACCAACCATTCGAAGAGGCCCTCCTTGGATTTGAAGGCAGTCTTCCACACATCGGAGGGTTCGATCGGTACCTGGTGATATCCTGACTTCAGATCGATCTTGCTGAAATATTTCGCCCCCTTTAGCTGGTCTAGGAGGTCGTCAATCCGCGGGATCGGGTACCTATTACGGACAGTGATCTTGTTCAGCGCCCGATAGTCAATACAGAGTCTCCACGTCCCATCCTTCTTCGGTACCAACAAGATCGGGCTCCCACAGGGCGATGAACTCGGACGGATGTGACCTTTCTGCAGGAGCTCCTAAATTTGCCTCTTGATTTCATCGTTCTCTAGAACGGAGCGCCGATAAATTGGTCCATTGGGTAGCGGCGCACCTGGGGTCAGATCGATGGAGTGCTTGACTTGACAGTGCAGAGGAACCCCTGCCGGGGAGGTGAAGATGTCCTCGTACTCCTCCACAACCTTGTCCATCTGTAGTTGTCGTGTAGAGGGACCCTGTTTGGAGGTCGCGGCCACTGTCTTCTTCTTTCCTTGAGGGCGTATCATGAAGAAAACAAATTTCATGGTTTTGGAAATGATCTTACTGCATTGTTTCGCAGTAATCAAAGAGAGGGCGGCAGGTGGTGCTACCTCTGGTATCCTGAACAACTTATTTCCCAATGTAATAATAACAGCACGGGGCCTTGATTCATACACAGCATGTCGCTTCCACAAGTATGGTTGTCCTAGTAATACATCACAAACTTCAAGGGGAGCAATGTCACACAATACCTCATCCGTGAAGGGCTTGATGTTGTATGGAAGGCGACACTGCTGGCTCACGCGAAGATCTCGTCCTTGGTTAAGCCACCCAATGGTGTATGGTTGTGGATGTGCTGTGGTCGGTAAGCCCAACCGCTTCACGACCTCTGCCGAAATGAGGTTCTTTTGACTCCCGCTATCAACAATGAACTGTATCGGGGAGCCCTTTACCCACATCTGGGAGTGGAAGAGACGCTCCTCCTCTTCTGGATCTTCGGGTTCATTTTTCTGGATCTTTGCGGTAGCAACAGTGGCGCTGGGATCCGCATCAATGATCTGCTTCCCTTTTTCAGACCCCTTATCGGGTTCTGACTCAGAGTCGGAACATGCATCTGATTCTGAAACCTTTAGCTCAGCCACCAGTGACTGCTTGGCCCGACACTCACTTGTGTTGTGAGTGGAGCTCTTATGGAACTCGCACCATTTTCCAGTGTCCTTTCTCGGCTTCGCGGCGTTGTTCTTTGCTTGCAGCTTCGGCTAGTTGTCTTGGGCTGTCCTGCCTTGGCTTTGTCCTTTGTTCTGTGGTTTAGGGGCACCTTTCCCCTGTTTTGGATTCGCAAATCCAAAGTCTCGCTTCTTTTGTTTAAACTTCTGCTCGACCTTGACGGCATATCGGTATGCTGCGCCCAGCAAGGGGATGTTTAGGAATTGTATTTCTTCCTGGATGTACTTGTGCAGGCAGCCACGATATTTGAGTATCAAATGTTGCTCCGAATCCTTAATACCCAACTTTGTGCGAAGGGTATGGAAAATATTTGTGAACTCCGGCACGTCTTGGTCCCTTCCCTGTCGCAGCGTGGTCCACTTTATGTATTCATCCTCATAGCTTCCGACAGGGTAGTATTGCTCCTTGATGGCATCCCGGAACGAATCCCAGGTGGGTGCGGCTGAAAATAGTGAGCCAGTACTTTCATCCTTCTGTTCGCAGTAGGTTTCCCACTAGTCCTTGACGTGGGGGGCTGCTTTGAGAAGAGCAAAAACAATCTTTTCCCGATTCGAAAATTCATGAACAGAAAAATAACCCTCTAGCAAATTTAACCATTTATCTACGACATCTGCGTCTATCTGACCCTCGAATATGGGGATTTCAAAATTAACTTGTACCTTAAAGGGTGTGGCATTTCCAGAGTAGTTGCTGGAAGCCGATGTGCCGCTCCTGGGTAGCCGCTGAAGGATCTGGGCAAAGCTGTCCATCATCGTGTTCCGTTGTCGCTCGAGGGCTTCTTCGAGCAAGATTTTGACGGGATCTCCTGCCTCCTCGTCTTTCTTCTCGTCCGCCATGGGAGGCCGTCGGGATTTGCGAGGCTGGTCTTGTAAAGGTTCAACCAGTTCAAGCCCTAACTCCTTATATCCCGACCTTGTTGGGGACATGCAAAGAAAACCGAGAAAAAGCAGACCGCTCTGATACCACTGATCCGGATTTAAACAGGAACGCAACAAATCACAGAGATAACCATATACACAAAGATGCAGCGGAAATAATACTTCATTTCATTAATAAAAAAATACTGAAATATGCTTACAATCAGAAATGGGAATATATCAGCTAGGGCGATGGTAGCTTATCTCTGAGAAGAGATGTGATGGCTACATGCCTCTGAACTGTGTTACAATGAGGCTCGAAGGCCTATTTATTGTTGAGAAACAATGGAAAACCCTTAACATTCCAAAACCTAACCCTAGGAGATGAAACGCCAAACTGTGGGCCCCGTTTGGGGTAAATTGGTACATCAACTTCCCGGGGTCGTAACTTTGGCATATGATCTCCATTTGACGCGTACAATAGCTCGTTAGAAAGATCTATCCGAGTACTACCACTTTGGGAGGCAACATGGGTCCACGGACCCATGTTGCCCCAGATTCCCAAAAAAACGTCGTTTAGGGCCTCAAAACGGCTCCGGAAGTTCAGGACCCGAAAAACTGCTAAAAATAGTAAACTGTGCTACAATTAAGGAAACTGAAAATGCTGAGAAAGACAATGGTGGGGGTCCAGGTGGATTTGGCAGGTGGCCACCAATATCCACCTGGATCATCAGGTATCTCACCCAAGCTAGGATTATAATGCATGTGTCCTACCACATGACTCTTAAGGTCATCGTTGGGAAGATCGGTAGGTAATAGGATGGGTTAATTAATAGCCACCCTACATCACTTATTTCTCGATATGGGTTGAGTTGTAGCTCCCCCATGATATTTTTAGGTAGTATCCTGATGATATATTTCCAGGTAGTAGCCCGATGACAGATATTTTCAGGTAGTAGCCCACTGATAGATATTCTGGGTAGTAGCCCACTAATAGATATTCTGGGTAGTAGCTCGCTCATAGAGATTATGGGTTGTAGGTTGATGGATAGAGGGTGGTAGCTTTTACACCCCATGATTCGTCTTCTTTAGATTAGAGAATTTTTCAACAGATGGAGTTGAGAATATTTATATAGATAATGACAGGATGAACATTGATCGATGGACAGGTTTTACAGGTGAAATTCTCCCTAGTTGGAGGGAGTTTTCAAAATATGCAGCTGTGGTCAAATTCCACTTTGGACTACTCATTTGATGGAGATGATGATGGCACTGAGTTCCTCTTCTCGAGAAGACCAAAATTGATCTAAATATCACCTCATTCGGACAAGTAGAAGTTTTTTTTCATTTTTGTGCACCCACTCATGGATATTGGATTTGGTTTACTTCACTCTCATGCACACTTAGACAGGTCGGCCTCAACATCAAATGAACATTGCTGGACACCCCTAGAAGGTTATGAATACAAGTGACCTAGAATCTCATTTGGAAATCACAACATCAAGAATCTTCTTCTCTTCTCTTTGATTTGGTTTGGCACATTGGCAAAGGAAAAGGTCGTACGAAGGTCCAAAGTCTCAAATCTGAAGCTCACAAAAAATTAGGGTTTTTGTTCCTGACGCTCGCAAAAACGGGGAAATTTCATCCCTAGACACATGCATGCTATGGTCACGACAGAGTCGAAGGGTTTGGCTACATTTGACCATTGTCAAAAATTTTCTGAAGTTGTCTGAAGTCTTAATCAAGTTTTCTTTGATATATTCTACCACTGTAAAGTGGTTTCTAAAGTTGTTGGGTTGTATTTCTGATCATATTGAATTGGGTTCATTGTACTCTCTACTGAAAATTTTATGAAAATATAATAAAACAAGAATTTTAAAGGCTTTCCCACTCGAAATTAATGGAAAAAGATTGTTTCATGGTTGTGTGTGTGCCTTAGTTTAGATTTAGCTCCTATTTTATAGACGATAGTTTGATCTCCCTAAGTCGAATGTAATCTTATTTATTTTTGATTTGATGAATAATGAAATAGAATGAGAGAAATACTACTTGGGCAATCTCCCGGTGTATCTCGTCTCACCTATGACATGAAAGTTTCATTTCTAATTTGTCTTCCCATTTTTATCTTGGTATCAGAGCACCATAGGGTAGAGAAAGAGCTATGTGTGAGTTGGGTTTGTGGTGAATTGAGCCTTTGTGGCTGAGATTGGAGAGTGAGTAAGTCTATTTTGCTAGTGAATGCAGGTGTGTAGATATTGTTCGCAAAGTTGTGTATCAATCAATCCTAGCATGAATCGGAGGAGGCTCAATAAGAGATCAGTGGAGCAGTGATCAATAGGACAAGCCAAGTTGAAGATTTTGTTTTTCTAGGTGAAAGTTGCAGGCTTTTGCTACAAAGAAAAGAGAAGGAGACTGTGCAGTTTCTTTGAAGAAAAACTGAGCAGAACCGTGCAATTTATTTGAAGGAAAACTAAGCAAAACTACACATTTTTATTGAATGAAAATTGAGAAAAACTACGCAGGAAATAAGGCATACATATAGAAAACTATCTCCCGTGCATTGTGTTTGAGGTATGACTATGCATATGATTGTTTCTTTGAAATTTTTTGTTTTTTTTTGAAACTCTTGCTTGGATCAATTGAATGAATCTGTAGATTGGTTGTTGGAGGATCTAGAGTTGGATTTGTAGATCGGTTGTTGGGGGATCTAGAGTTGGATCCGTAGATCAATTGTTGGAGGATCTTGTGTTGGATTCATAGATCGGTTATTGGAGGATTTGGTGTTGGATCCGTAGATTTGTTGTTGGATCATTGGATTTGTTGAGTATATCAGTGGATCTATTATTGGAGTCGTGGATCTATTGATCAAACGTGTTAGTGGTGGTGATCATGAGTTTTTTCACAATGGATAATCACATTGCAGAGACATACCTTAATGAGAGAAATAAGCTCGATGGGTCAAATTATGCCAACTAGAAGTTCAAGTTGCAGACATTGATTGAGAGTTGTAGTGCGTGGATAATTAGATAAGGAGATGAAGCAAAGTTAATTGCAACTAGAGGTACCATATCCACATCAGTTCAATATTGGGAAAAGAGGGAAAATATAGTGAAGGTGTTGTTGAAGATGTCAGTAAAAGACAACATAATCCCTCATATCCGATATTGGAAAACCTTCAATGAGATTTGGGTGACACTCAAGGATTTGTATGAAACGAAAAATACAGATCATGTGTTGTTTATAAAGAGAAGGATTCTCTCAATTGAGATGGAATAGAATGAATGTGTTACTGCATTCATCTCACAGATTAAAGAATTGAAAGACAAGTTAGGTGACATAAGAGAGAAAGAATATAACAATGATCTCATCATGATTACCTTAAATGGCATGACAAAGGATTATCAAATGTTCATTATAGGGCTTGAATCAAGGGAGAAATCTCCCTCTGAAGAGTCGACAAGGATTTTTATGCAGGAAGAAGAGAGACGTAAGAATTTGAAGCCTTAGAATGCATATCTAACATTAGTGGAAAAGAAGAAGTTCTTCAAAGGGAAACTAGGAGGAGGACATAGAAGTAGTGGTCCATCTCAGAAAAATCCATTTGAAGGTATGCCATCCACCGAAAATGATTTAGGAATTAAGTTTTTTTACTATGGCAGAACTGGTCATATTGCTAGAGACTGCTATAAGAAAAATAATGATGAAAACAGACATAGACACAAGAGGCATACAGGGCATTTTGTTGGTGAAGATTTGAATCATGATATTAAATTATTTGTGTCTGATGTTGCTCTTTTTGTTTAGGCTGATGAGGCTAGAACTTGGTTTGTGGATTCTGAAGCATCCACTCATATGCCATGTAATAAACACTGGTATGAAAATTTTAAGGAGACCAACACTCATGCTAACATCAACCTGGGAGATGATAGAGCATATTAGATTAAAGGGTATGGATATATTCATGTGATACTGCCTAATGGTAATATCAGGCACATCTAGAATGTCATGTATGTGCCTAGGATTAAAAAAAAGATTGATCTTTGTATCCATGACTATAGATCATAATTTCAAGGTAGAATTTTTCAAAGCTTACTACGTTGTAAAGGATTTGTTGGATCATCAAAATCTAGTTGCATCAAGAGTAAGAGTTGGAGGCCTATATAAGTTGAATGTTACAAGAATGATACATCAAGCTTTAACTTAAACAACTATGACAATAGAGAATATTTGGCATCAAAGGTTTGATCACATCAACCGACATGATTTATTGTTTCTACAGAAACAAGGTATGGTTGATGGAATTCCTATTTTAAGAAATGAACATATTGATTTTCAAGGTTGTGCACTTGCAAAAATGCACATGTATGAATTTCCCTCTAACTTGAATAGGAGAAAGAAAGATATACTTGAACTTGTGCATACTGATATTTGTGGACCTATGCAGACAAGGTCCATAGGTGGAGCTTATTATTTTTTACTATTTATTGATGACTGCACAGGATATACCTAGGTATACTTTATTATAAGGAAAAGTGATGCTTTCGAGTACTTTAAATAATTTAGAAACATGGTTGAAAATAAGATAGGGAAGTTCATTAAAATCCTTCGCTCAGATTAAGGGGGAGAATATAGGCTTTGAAACTTCATCAAATATTGCACAGATCATGGAATAGTACAACAGTTTACAGTACCCCACACTCCACAATAGAATGGGGTTGCAGAAAGAAATAACAGAATTTTGGTGGAGTGTGCATGTAACATGATGAAAGGTAAGAACCCCTCTAATGGCTTTTGGGTAGAAGTTATTAATATTATAGTTTACTTAAAGAATAGAAGTCCAACTAGGTGTCTTGATCTCAAGAATCCATTTGAGGTTGTGTGGTTTTAAACCTGCAATCCATCACTTGAGAGTATTTGGTTATAGAGATTTTTCACACATTCCTAAGGAAAATAGGAATAATTTGGATGCTAAAGCTATAAGATGCATATTTGTAGGGTATTGCTCTGATTTCAAAGCATATAAGACATTTAATCCATCTAGTCACAAGGTATTGCAAGTAGAGATGTTATCTTCCATGAACAAGTTGATGAAGGGAATAAGGATAGAAGTTATGAAGAGTGGCACATGCCTTTATTGAAAGATGACAGTAATGATGAAGCCAAAGACAATCGTTTACAACAACAACAACAACAAAAAGAGGAATCTAGTGATATGGACACATTCAACAGTCGAAGTCCACTCATAGGTAAGTAAGAAATCACACATAAAAATAATTGATGTAAGTCCGCTACCAAGGAGATTAGGATGCTAGACTCACTTACTAGAAAGGTACAAAGATTATCCTCTTATGACCAGTATTTTAAATGTTGTTGAGCCCTTGAATTATAATGAAGCAAATCAGTGTGAAGAATTGAGGTCGGCTATGAAAGAAGAGTATGATTCTATTATTAAAAATAAAACTTGGGAATTAATTGAACTTCCGAAAGGAAAAGAGCCCATAGGTTGTAAATGGTTATATAAACTTAAGTTTAAATCATATGGTAGTGTAGACAAGTATAAAGCTAGATTGGTGGCCAAATGGTACTCACAGAAAGAAGGATTTCCTATGAGGAGACTTTTGCTCATGTAGTTAAGTTAAATACTATTACGATGTTAATATCTTTAGCTTTTAGAGCTTACACCAGGTAGATGTAAAATTTTATTTTCTAAATGGAGATTTGAATGAAGAAGTATATCTAACACAACCTAAAGGGTTCGTTAAAAAGGGGCAAGAAAAATTGGTCTGTAAATTAAAAAAGGCATTGTATGGATTGAAATAGGCTCCTAGATCTTGGTATGAGAAAATAGACTCTTTCTTCTTACAACATGGTTTATGAGAAGCAAAAATGATCCAAATTTGTATACCAAATTTGATTCAAAGGGGCAGATTGTGTTGATTTCCTTAAATGTAGATGATTGAATTGTTACTATATGTTCTAATGAACTGGTTGAAGAAATTGAAGTGCAAATGTCACAGGTATTTGAAATGAAGGACCTTGGAGAATTGCATTATTGTTTAGGTCTTGAAGCCTAGAGGGATGTTGACCAGATATTTGTCACTCAAGGAAGGTATGTGAGGGAATTGTTGAAGAAATTTAAAACGGATTAGTGTAATTCTGCTTTAGTACCTATACAACAGAATATTAAATTTCAGAGTGATGATGGTTCTAAAGAGGTGGATGCTACATTGTACAGAAAACTGGTTGGAAGTTTGATTTATTTGACTACAACCAGACCTGACTTAGCATATTCAGTCAGTGTGTTGAGTGAGTTTATGAAAAAACCCCTTGAAAATCATTGGATGGCATCAAAAGGTGTCCTAAGGTATCTTAAAGGAACCATAAATTTTGGCATTACATATACTGATTCTTTGATGTTAAACTAACAGGCTATTTAGATTCAGATTGGGCTAGAAATCTGGATGGTAAAATATATATAAATGGGTATGTTTTTAATATTGGGTTTGGGGTCATTTCTTGGAGCAGTAGAAAGAAAAGTATTCTATCCTATCATCAACAGAAGCATAGTATCAAGTTGTATGTGCAACCACTTGTGAAACAATTTCGTTGAGAAGACTTCTTAAAGGTGCAAGAGAAGAACAAAAGGATGCTACGGTGATTAAATGTGACAACCAAAATTCAATCAAGCTAGAAAATAATCCTATTTTTCATAAAAACACAAAAAAATATAGATACTCAATCTCATTTTATTAGAGAAAAGGTTCAATCCAAAGAGATTTTTCTTGAATATTGTAACACCTATGAAAATGGAGCTGATATCTTCACTAAGCCTCTTGGGAAGATCAAATTTGATTTTTTTAGGGAGATGTTAGGTGTGTAGGTGAATCCTTTCTCCATTGGGGGGGGACTTGAAATTAATGGAGAAAGTTTGTTTCATGGTTATGTGCGTGTCTTAGCTTAGATTTAGTTCCTATTTTCTAGGAGATAGGTTTGATCTTCCTAAATCGAATGTAATCTTATTTATTTTGGATTTAATGAATAATGCAATAGAGTGAGACCAGTATTGCTTGGGAAATCTCCAAGTGTAGCTCACCTCACCTTTGAGTTTCAAGTTTCATTTCTAATTTGTCTTCCCCTTTTTAGGTTTTTCCCCGGTCTTTGACCAAATCTGGTGTCTCTTTTTGATGTGTTGATTGTTTTGTTTGTCATTGCATATATTGTTCTATCTTCAATCATTGTTGATGAATGGAAAGACTAATTCTAATTGGAAATATTGGTAATTGAATTTTGGAATTGGGCTAGAGTAATTGATACAACATAAAACAATATCAAAATTAACATGAAGGAATATCAGCTTGCATGAGAAGGTGGATATAGGTCCAGAGCCAGAATTGGGACATGTTGAGCTTTCATGCCAATAGAAGTTGTGGGTTGAAGATAGTTGTCATTTTTGGCACCGACCTATACGAGTTAAAGGTTGTGTTGGCTACGATAAAGTGAGATAGTGGTCACAGGTTTTAGTCTAATCCTTCTTTTACTATTGTCTATTGTTTTGGTTCTAATTTATCTTGGTTTAAGTGTGGATATTTCCTTTTAAATCTTTACAGGGTGCACTAGGACTGCTTCTCTGGTGTCTTCGAACATGAGGGGGTCTCTATTTGGAGGTGGTTGTTTGTGTATTCAATGTATGGGAATTTCTTTTCCTACAAGATTGGGTAGTCCAAAATCCTTTGCTCCTTCAGGTTTATATTTTGTTTCAGTTTGTTTAAACATTTTCCACTTTTCCATTTCCAAAAAAAATTAAGGGGGGTTTGGCTTGGTGAGCCAACCCCATGCAACACATGCAAACTTAATTCCCCATTTTATATGATAGACAGTCTCCCTCCATCAGTTCGCCTTGTGCACCAATACTTTGATATTTGGAGTTTATGTTGGGTTTGGCCTCTATCCCGCTACCAATGAGATTATTGTTTTATAAGCTTCTCAGTATCGTACCATTGCTTGGAGGAAATTCAACACATAAATGGTGTGAATTTCGAGGTGAAATCATAGAGTTGAGGTATACTTTTTTTCGAAATAGGGCACGTTTGAGTGGAAAAAAATAGCTCAATCGAACGCCTTGGGCACTAAAAAGGTAGCTCAATCGAGGGTTAAAAACAAACCCTTGATTGAGCTATAATGCTCGATCAAGCATTATGGCTCAATCAAGCTTTAAGGCTCGATCAAGCCCTTTTTTTCTAAATATCACTCGCACGGTCTACATGCACCATTTTAATAGACCACGGGTAAACTAAGAGCTCGACTTAGAGTGTGACAGTAGCTTGATTGAGAAATTGGAGCATGGAGCGTTCAAATCAATCTTGCCAACCACCCCACCAATGTCCCAGAGGCTCAAACGAAGGTAGGTATTCTATCTTTTGTCTTTCTTATTTATTTATTTATTGCAAAATTAAACAAACTAATTATAAATAAAGCAATCATGTATAAAAACCATGAAAACCAATTACTTAAAAAAAACAACCATACAAAAACCATGAAAACCACAAAAAACCCTTAAAAGAACTTAGAAAACCCTTCAAACTACTTAGGAAACTACAAAACCAACCTAGAAAACCATTAAAAAAACATTCTTCAAAAAAACTTAGAAAACACTTCGAAACCACCAAAAAAATATAATATAGATTTTAAATAGAGGATGAAGGACCTCTTAAAGATTTTTATGAACCCAATGTTTCGGACTACCAAGTGAGTCCATCATCAGGGGCCGCGACAATAGATATTCTAGAGATATTAATGATGTATCCATGAGCTATATTTAAGGTTATATATATAGGTTATGAAAGAAATTAATTTAAGAAATTAGGTCGGCCAATCTCCAATTTTGTTAATATTTAGATTTTTTTTATTTATTAATTCATTAAGTTGTTAATTTAATTAATTTGTTTACTTAATTAATTAAGTTGTTTAATTAATCAGTTAATTTGTTTAATTAATTAATTAATTGTTAAATTAATTAATTAATTTGTTTTATTGAATTGAGACTTCTGTGATCCATATCAAATTTTTGAAGAATTCTTCGGCGAAAATCACATGGAGAAATTTTTGTTGACGCGTTTCGAACCAACCAGTGTGGTTCATCGTCAAGACAAGTTGAATGAGTAGATCTAGCTATGCACATTAAATAGATAGGGCAGAATATCCACTGACTCAGATTTTAGTTAAAAAGACAACAACTAGATTTGACCTGATAACGGCTAGTTTGACCATGATAAGGGGTATATATATATATATATATATATATATATATATATATATATATATATATATATATATATTATATAACTAAAAACTATATAACATCATCTCACTATATATAACAAAGAAATTAACTATATAATTATAATATTTAACATATTATATATATATATATATATATATATATATCTATATATATATATATATATATATATATATATATATATATATATATATATATATATATATATATATCATGAACCAACCAACCTTTAATGGTTTTCCCAAACAATCTAAACTTCCTATATAAGGTAGCCCTTCCTAGATAGTTCGAATCTTGGATCTCGATGGAGAAGCAAATGCAGGAAATACTGGCATGCCCACGACCTAACACGGGGTAGCCCTTCTGGATGTACACCTGGGGCCTAGGCGTAGACATTGTATTTCGTTGCAGTCTTGGCCCTAACCTGCCTGGGTACCCCGTTTACCCGACTCCCTTGGTTAACCCTAGCAACTTTGAACTTGTGTATGTGGTTTGCGGTATTGCGGTTGTAGGGTTTCGTTTAAGCCTGTGTCGGTTACTCCGGTTCTCAATGGTAGTTGGCGTAAGCCCCAGAGAAACATGGAGGGAGACCTAATAGACTACTCCGATGACCCCCTTGAAGGCCTCTCCATCTTCAGTAGACTGGCTAATAGAGACGTGCACTTCCCATTCAGTAGTGAGCTCTCGGAGATAATGGCCCCTCTTCCATCGCTTTCGGGACAGCTAAGCTCTGTGATCGATCTTCCAGAGCTACCTGTGACTTGGCCATCTCTTTTTACACCTTCCCTGACGCCGTCCTCCCATCTCTCTGACCTCGCCCCTCTGCATCTGTACGAGCAGCCGAATCTGCTGGCCTAACCTCCCTCCATCACCTTGAGGCTATTCACTACCCTCCCCATTCCTTGCTCAATGAAGCCCTCCCTTCGCACTCCTTCCCTCCCCTGGAACAAGTAGAGCCATCTAGAAGCTACACCACCATTGCCCCCCTCTCGAACACCTACCGGCTTGAATCAGAATAGTTGCCACGAAACCCTAACCCTATCTCTCATCCTCCAAACCCTCACATTGAAGAGCACCCTGAGCAAGTGGAGACTGCGGAGACCCACTGAAAGAAACAAAGGTGTGTAAAGCCGAAGCCATATGATGTTTTCATTAACTGGGAAGAAGGTTTCCAGTGGCAGGACACTATGGACATGGCAGCAACGATCCTGGTAGGTAGAGTCAAAGGAAGGACCTATTCCGCAACTAGACTAAAGTAATGGGTTGCCAAAATATGGGGCCATCATTTGGCAGATCTACCTATTGTTCAAAATTTTGTTTGCGGTTAGTTTTCCCTTAGATTTGAATGAGTTGACCACAAAAATTAGGTTCTTTCATCCTACTAGCACATCGAACAAGCTCTGGTCATGCTAAGGAGATGGAGCCCACTCTTCGACCTTGACAGAGAACAGATCGAGGTAGGGCCAATCTGGGTTAGACTACCCCATATGCCCTTACATTTCTGGACCGAGGAAATCTTCAGAAGAATTGGAAAGACCCTAAGAACTTACCTAGATTATGATAGATCCTACCTTTCCGCTGGTGTCATGGCCTATGCGAGACTGTTGGTGCACCTAGATATCAGAGGAGGCTTGCAAGAAAAAGTTACCCTTCGCTGGAGGAACTATGATCGGATGTAGATCCTGGACTATGAAGGGGTTCCCTTCCACTGCAGACGATGTCATAAAGTCAGACATCTCTACAGAGATTGCCCTCTCCTTGCAAAAAATACATCCGGGTCTAGAGGGAAGCCCACAATTGCTGAGGGAACACAGACGTGGAAGGAACAATTAGATGAAGCTGACATGATCAACACTGAGCTAGATGAATCTAGGCCTAACCCGAAGACGACGAAGAAGCGAGGGAGTGCACCCCATTGGCCACCTTCACCACCACTAACCAGGTCCAAGGCGGCCACTAGCAGAGAACTCTCTTTGGGTATGTCTTGTCCTCCCTTACTCTCTACTTCCATTAAATTTTCATTTGCTCTATCATCTAGTCCTCTACAATCTGGGGCTATCTATGTTTCTACCCCCTACACAAACCACAAGATCATTCCCCTCATCTCTCAGTTGGACCCCCATCCCTCTGTTGAGCCTCTGTTCATTCCCCCAGCACAAGAGATCCCCATCCATGGGACTACCCCTGAACCTCATCGCTACCACCTCCACTCCCATACCAGAGCAAATATGTTGGATGCCATTGGCCTTTGCATCTCCCCATTACTCTCTATCCCGAAGCCTGCTCGAGGAGACTCTTCTCTATCCAGAGCTAAATAGAAGGCAGGGCTAGAGGTGGCATCTGGGAAAAATCTTTCACTAGATAGGGTACTTAAAGCATAGAGCCCTCCTCTGGTGTTCTCACCATGAAGGCCATCTCCTTTAATTGCAGAAGGATAGCTAGTCTAAAAAAAAACTAGCGCTGAGGAGACTCCTTCGAAAGGAGCCTGTTGATTTAGTTCTTCTTTAGGAAACCTTGGGTACAACAACCATCATAACACCTCTTCTGGAGTCCATGCTCCTTGGTTGGAATTTCCATGCCTTAGATGTAAATGGTCGATCAAGAGGCATAGCCCTAGGCTACAAACCCTGCTCTATTAAACTGCTGGGAACCTGGGGAGGCATAGGGTTCATAGGGGCTGGCATCTACACAGTAGAGTTGGGATCGGAGATTAGAGTGCTAAACATCTATGGACCCTACCACCATAGCGATATCTTCTGGGAAAGGTTGCTGGGAACCAGCATTTTACAGGCAGACAATCTTATTGTAAGGGGAGATCTAAATCTTTGCCTAGGTTTCTCGAAATCCTGGGGTCTTCAAGCACAAGCTGACCTCCTAGAAGGATTTTTTGAACAGCTCCTCAACTTTCATCATCTCATTGATATTCCAATAGAAAAACTAACCCCAAATTGGAGCAACAAACGAACTGGGGAGGCCAGTTTTGCAAGGAGACTAGACCGCTTCCTCATCAAGGAACATCTATTGGAGCAAGGGTACACTTATCGCTAATGGGTGGGATCTGGGGGGCTCTCAGACCATTTTCCTATTCATCTGGAAATCTGTGGCACCATCAACAAACCTAGAGCCCCTTTCAAATTCAACTCCTCATGGTTGAATGACATCTCTTACACCAGTCTTGTGACAGACTTTTGGAAGACCCACCCTTCGGATAGGAACAGACACATCACTGAAGGTTTTGTGGCCAACCTAAAGGAATTAAAGAAAATTTCCAAGATATGGGCTCATAATAAGAGATGTGAAGAAGAACATCAGGTGATCAAAATTGAGAATGAGATAGCCATCCTTGAGGAAAATAGCAAAGGCACCTTCCTTTCACTTGAGCTCAGGGACAAGCTTGTGGAGCAAACAACTCTAAGAGGGAAAATTCTCAAGGACAAAGAGGAAACGTGGCGACTGAGAAGTTGGGCTATTTGGCTGAGAGAAGGGGATGAAAATACAAAGTTTTACCATAAATTCGCAAATAGAAGAAGGGCTTATAACACCATCTGGAACCTAACTAATGAACATGGAGCTGTGGTTGACACTTTCCCCCAGCTGGCCTCATTGGCCACCTCACACTTCAAGCAAGTCTACCAGAACCCTCCTAATGCTACCTTGGCTGAGGTCATCAGAGTAGCGCAACTGTTTCCTCGTTTTACTGATATGGAGGAAGTCGAGCATCTCAATAGAGAAGTTACCATGGGGAAGCTTGAGGCCACTCTAAAATGGTTCAAAAGGGATAAAAGCCCAAGCCCAGATGGGTGGATAGTTGAATTCTACCTAGAACTATTTGAGGTTTTAGGGAATGACCTACTCAAGGTCATAGAGGAATGCAGGATATCTAGGAGCATGCATGGGGCCATTAACACCACTTTTATAGCCCTCATTCCCAATACTGACAACCCCTCATCTTATAATGACTTTCGTCCTATCTCCCCTTGTAACTGTCATTATAAAATCATTTCCAAAATCATAGCCAATCGAATCTGCCCCATCCTATCTGCCCACATTTCCCCTAAACAATTTTCTTTCCTAAAAGATAGACAGATTCACAAAGCAATCGGATCAGCTCAGGAGGTGATGCACTCAATACAATCCAAAAAGATCAAAGGCATGATTCTCAAAGATGACCTCTCCAAATCCTTCGACAGAGTAAGCTGGTTATATCTTAGAATGCTCCTTACCCATCTAGGCTTTCCTATCAGATTTGTCAAATGGATTATGTGTTGCATCACCAATGTATCCTTCAGTGTACTGGTCAATGGGGCTGTCTCTCCATTCTTTGGCTCTGAAAGAGGCCTTAGAAAAGGATGCCCCCTATCACCTTTGCTTTTTCTTCTTGTCATGGAAGGCCTAAGCAGATTGATCAAGGACATGCATCACAGGAGTAGACTCTCTAGTATCAAAATCACTAAGGACTCTACTATAACCCACCTTCTCTTTGTGGATGATGTTCTTATGTTTCTAAACGGGAGAATAGGGGATCTCACTACCATCCAAAATGCTATCAACCTCTTCAAAACAGCTACAAGCATAGCCATCAACAATTCCAAATCCACTATTACTGTCTCTGAATGCCCCCCCATGAAATAAGCTTCACAATACAAAGGTTTCCTTTCACCTTGAATCACTTAGACGAGGGCCTTAGATATCTGGGATAAAGATTGAAACCGCATGGATATAAGATCGTAGATTGGATATGGTTAATTACCAAGCTGGAGAAAAGACTTCATATCTGGTGCCACAAATATCTCTCCACAGCCGGTCAGCTGGTGCTCATCAAGGTAGTTATTGAGGCCACCTCAATCTACTGGATGTCCCTTGCATGGATTCCTAGAGGCATCCTTAATAGAATTTAGAACCTCTGTAGCAGATTCCTTTTGAAAGGTAATCAACTTGGGAGAATATTTGCTTGGACAAGATGGGACCTCCTATCTATGCCCAAGAGTGGGGTGGAAGGGGAATAAGAAAATTGGAGGAGTTTTCCACTACACTGGTGGCCAAGCTTGGGTGGCATCTTCTTACCTCCACCAGTCTTTGGACCAATATTGTTGTTGCAAAATATATCACCCTGCTCAGGCCACTGGAGTGGCTGAGACAACGTAGCTGGAACAAAACCAGGATATCTAATATATGGAAAGCAGTTTTGTATACACTTCCCCTTATACGGATGGACTTACTTGGATAATATCTGATGGGGCTTCTATCCAAATTGATCGAGACCCTTAGATAGGATGTGTAATGCACATCACCTCCCCTTGGACTTACTACAGATCCTCTCTAAGAAAGGAATCACGCATATAAATCATGTAGTGGACCCAGATAAATCATCCTTTCTCCATCAAGCATGGAAGACAACCCGTAGCCTGCTCCTCTCTCGACAATGGCATCTAGCATGGCATTCCTACAATTCTGCCCTACAGGAATCCCACATTAGACTCAGAGAAGGGGAGGATGAGATAATATGGGCTATAGTTGAGAGTGGTCGGTACTCCCCTAATGAGGGGTACCTTCTAATAGCTAGCAGTCACAAGCCACAACTCATTGAACCATTGTGGAAAGACATGTGGAAACTGAAAGAACCTCCCCGCACAAGACTACTCCTATGGTAAATCCTAAAAAACAAGGTGCCAACTGGGGAAAACTTGAATAAGAGAGGTCAATATGAGCTATTTTGGTGCTTTTTCTGCAAAAACAATTCTAAATCTCTGGATCATCTTTTTTTGTCTTGTTTAGTCACTATCAGCCTATGGACCTCCACTCTTACCCACCTTCACCTGCTTATCATCTGGTGGGGTCTGACTACCAAGGAAGCTTGGGCAAATTGGTGGGCATCTTCTACATCAGCCAAAACCAGAAACCTCCCCCTCCTCTTCTGTTGGGAAATATGGATTGCCAAAAATCGCTACATCTTCTGTGACACTGCCCCTCATTGGACTTCCATATCAGCCAGAATTATAGCTAATTTCAACTCTCTCCCTGAGGACTTGACCACCACACCTCCCAGGAATATCATTCCTGAATCCATAGATCATTCAAAACCCTGGGCATATTTTGATGGCTCCGCTCAAGATACAAGATGTGGTCGTGGGGCTATACTACACATTTCGGCAAGCCACTATTATCATATACAAATGGGACTTTTGCACCAATAACTTTGCTAAACTCTCCACGGCACACCACCTAATCAAATTTGCTATTGAGAAAGAATGTCATAATTTGCAAATCTTTGGTGACTCCAAAATTGTTTGTGACTGGATAAACAAAACCACAACTTGCCACACATACACTTTGGGACATATATTGGCAAAAATTCATAGATGCATCTCACATTTTGAAAGTTTTGTTTGTCAACACATCTATAGGGAATGAAACATCATTGCTAACCAACTTTCCAAAATGGTAGTGATCAGGCCACGCAATGTCTAGTTATTGCAAGAGCAACAGGGAGTAGAACATTTCCAGTACTACCACCAACCGTATATGGACCATGTAGACCAGGCTCAGTAGGAGCGTGAACTTATGAAAAACGAGTCTCTTTTAACTTGTCTATTTTGAATTCTGTATATACATAACAGCTCATGTTTTTAGAAATACTCTCCGTGTAGATTATGTTTAAATTTTGACTCAATTATGTAGTACTATTTAAAGACTGTTTCCCTCCGTGGAGATCTTATTTTGGATATCTTTTTTGGGATCTAAATATTTTTTGAACTGCCACACAACCACACCTTATGCATATGCACTCGCATCTACAACATGTAATTTTCTTATCTTAATGAAAATTACATTTCCAAGGGGAAAGAAAACATAACTATATTTAACTATAATACCACATAGCCATATATTATAGTTCTTCATATAAAATATAACATAACATAGTTTTATAACTATTTAACCTAACATAAATGTGTGTGTGTGTATAACATGTTACAACATAACCATAACTATAGTTCATAACATGACATGTTTTATTAACATTAATACTCAATTTAATAAGGATTCTGCATGACATGATAACACAATTCTAATAAGATTTGGAATTCTAAAATGAGGTAAAAGTTTAATTTTAGATCATTCAATTTTTTTTTATAGAGGCTTGATTGAGGATAATAGCTCAATCGAGCTATGTAGCTTGATCGATCCATAGCGCTTGATTGAGCCCCTATTAACCACATATATGGCTTGATCGACGATTTATGAAACCCTCGATCAAGCTATTTGAATTTGAAATTTAGGCGCTTGATCAAGTCTCTTAAGTCGTAAAATTCACAATTTCAGCATCCCATCTACAAAATTTCCTACAACACCATCTTATACCTTAGCTGATTTAGGGCTAAATTTGATCCAGACTTATTCATGAATGTAAAAAAATACAGAAATACACATATACACAGAGATGCAGCATAAATAAAACCTCATTTCATTAATATCAAAGAGCTGAAATATGCTTACATATAGAAATGGAAATAAACTAGCTCGGGCGAGGGTAACTTATATTTAAGAAGAGATGTGGTGGCTATGTGCCCTTGAACTGTGTTACAATGAGGCATGAAGGCCTATTTATTATTGAGAAATAATGGAAAACCCTAAACTTCAAAAAACCTAACCCTAGGAGATGAAGCACCAAAACTATGGGCCCCTTTTTGGTAAATTGGTACATCAACTTCCCGGAGACATAACTTTGGCATATGATCTTTTTTTGACATGCACAATACTCACTATAAATATATATCCTAGAAATACAAATTTCAGCTGCAAACATCAATCATATCCCTAAGGTTTCCCATTTTCCAGAAAAACATCTTTTAGGGCCTCAAAATGGCTACAGAAGTTCAGGACTCGAAATTTGCCAAAAATAGTAAATAGTGCTATAGTTAAGGAAACTGAAAAAATGAAAGAAACAGTGGTGGGGGTCCAAGTGGAATAGGTGGGTGTCCACAAATATCCACCTAGATCATTCCTCTCCTCTTAGGAAGCAACGGTCCCCATTGCGTTGAGTGGCTCAATAAGATGGGGAAACTTCTGCTGAACTTGGTCCCTAGTGAGCCACTTGCCTTGGTGTAGGTGTTGGAAAGCTTTGATAACCCGATACAGTTGGATCTTCTGTTGGCAATTATTATTGATCTGTGTTTCCATGATCTGATTAGTTATTGCATGTTCCATGAAGACTAGGTTTAACTTTGGTGGTGTGAGTTGTTCTGCAATGTCGGATGTGTCCAGTAATGGTGGAAAGTATGGACAAAGGCAGTCCACATTGAACAATAGGTGTAGGCCAAGGAATGGTGGAATGTTGAGCTCAAAATAATTGTCCCCTACAACCTTGGTGATGGTGTACAACCCATATTAGAGCAGCCGAAGCTTACGATAGGGCCCAGTGAGGTGCTCCTTCTACAAATGTAGCCAAACTTTGTCGCCCACATTAGGGGAATTTTGAGGTCTAAAGTGGGCCTCCTAAGAAAAATATTCAAACAAAATAAACATTATAAGAAACAATAGGATTCAAGATGATGATGTCAACCATGGGGGATGATTCACCATTTTTGGAGTAAAAGGGTAAAAAGATTAAAAGTTAATAAAATAATAAAACTACTTTTGGAACTCGTATTTTCAACTTATCTCCCTAAGGTTTTACTCAAATTTTGAGTGGGAGTAGTTGTTGGATGAAAAATTTAATTCTTCATCTAAGGAGTACCCATATTTCATACTTTTGATGGACCCTGCTACATGAAAAATGAGAAATACATGAAAAAACGTGATTCCAATAGCATTTTTCATTTTTTGTATAACAGGGTCCATCAAAAGTATTTAACATGGGTACTCCTTCGATGAGGAATCAAATTATGCATCCAATGAGTGTTGCCACTCGAAATTTGAGTAAACCTGTAGGGAGATAAGTTGAAAAAGTAGTTTGTTCTTTTTTCCCTCTACAATTTGAAAATATAATATAATCTTATTTTATTATTTCCACTATTATTTTATAATTTCCTTAGGAGGCCCATTTCAAACCTCAAAATTCCCCTAATTCCTAGAACTTGTGTGGCACTCAATGTTGATCATGTCATTGCTTGTACTTAGCATTAGCTTTTTCGAATAGGCCATGGACTTGCTGACAGATGTGCTAAATGTTCTCAATGAAGTTGTTAGCCTTGTCAACTTCAGACTAGACATGAGACGAATCTACTGGAGTAGCTGTAATTGGTATGGCCACATCAATGGGACATAGTGGCTAGAATCCCAATCCCACCTGAAAAGGGTTGTGGTCAGTTGAGCTATGGAGATCTCTCTTATAGTTGTGCTAGACATAAGGGAGGCTTTCATCCCATGTGCATGGATGCTTTGAGTTGTACAAGCATAGAATGTGTACGATCATCCTATTGACGACCTTTGTTTAGCCATCAGTTTGGGGGTGGAAAGTCATGGACTTAGTGAGCTTGTTATCCAACATCGACTAGATACTTGACCAAAATGTACTTAGGAACCTACTGTCCTGTTATGATATAATGGACTGTGGGATCCAAAGGTGTACCCACACCTATTCAAAGAAGAGCTTAGCAGTGGCTTCCACTATGATACTCTTCTTGCAAGCTGCCAGAATGGCCATATTACAGAATTTGTTGACGACCATGAAAATGTAGTCATTTCCATGCTTAGTAGAAGGAAGGTCTGACATGTAATCCATGGAGATGGATTCCCAAGGGTGACTAGGAGTAGGTGGAGGAGTATATAGGCATTGATTCTTGATGGTTGGTTTTACACTGGCATGGGTAGTGCAGGATATGATGTACTTCCCAACATCGTGTCGAAGGTTCGGCCAATAAAAATACTTTTGCAGCACTACCATTTTTTATCTACCCTAAAATGTCTAGTGACCCGACTGTAGTGTGCCTCCCAAAACTTTTTGACATGCTTGATTAGACGAACATAGAGGTGTCCCATGTGGCATAACAATGCATCATGGAGGTGAAAATTTGGAACTTGCTTGCCTTCCATAAGTGTTTGGTATGTGTTGTCAAATTCTAGATTGCTCTTATAAAGTTGCCACCACCATGCAATCTCGTGCCCACGAAAGTCGAGCACAGGGTCAAATCCATGACCAGTGGTCGGTTGAGGTAGTCTGCAACATTGTTGGTGCTTCCCTTCTTGTACTTAAATTTCAGATGGAACTGTTGCAGGTATGTGGACCATTTCTGATGGTGCTCATTACGCAACTTTCCTTATGTTTGTATGAACTACAAGGGTCATTAGTCTGTGTGGATGATCGTTTCCTTCCCCGTAATGTAATTCTTCCATTATTGGAAGGCTTGCACAATGGAATACATCTCTTTGTCATAGGTGGGATACTTTCAAAATGTGTCTGAAACTATCTCACTATGATATGCCACTGGATGCCCTTACTGAGTAAGAACTGCACCAATAGCATAGTCAGAGGCATTTGTCTCGATCTCAAATGGTTTCAGTAGGTATTGTAATGTGATCACTGGTACAGAGCAGAAGTGATGCTTCAACTTGGAAAACGCCTTCTATTGGGACTCATACCAAAAGAACTTTTCTTTCGCTCCTCCCTTGGTGACATGACTCAAGGGCCAAGTGATATGAGAGAAGCCCAACACAAACTTGTGGTAGAAGTTGGAAAGACCTAGAAAGTTGTGGAGCTTTCTTAGAGTGGTTGGGGTTGGCCAATATTGAATGACTTGTATCTTCTATGGGTCCACATGCACACCCTTCTCATCAATGATGTACCCCTGATATTGAACCTGGATCATACCAAAAGTGCATTTCTGCAAATTCGCACACAACTTGTGTTACTGCAGGGTTTGGAGGACCTATCGAATATGGTGGAAGTGCTCTTCCCAACTTTGGCTGAAGATTAGAATTTCATCCAAACACACCACCATGAATGAGTTGGTGAAGGGTCACAATATGTTTTCCATCAACCTAATGAAGGTTGTGAGGGTATTCGTTAACCCGAAAGGCATGACCAACCATTCGAAAAGGCCCTCCAGGATTTGAAGAAAACCATCCACACATCAGAGGGTTCAATCGATATCTAGTGATAGTAGGACTTGAAGTTAAAATTATTGTAGTATTTTCCACCCTTAAGTTGGTCTAGAAGGTCATCAATCCATGGGATGGGATACTTGTTTCAGACAATGATCTTTTTCAACACCCGATAGTCAATTCAGAGTCTCTAGGCCTCGTCCTTCTTCTATACCAACATGACAGGGCTCCCATAGGGTGATGAATTTGGCTTGATGTGACATTTTTTGTAAAAACTCCTGAATCTACCCCTTGATTTCATCGTTCTCCATAATAGAGCATCGATATATCGTTCCATTGGGTAGCAGCATGCTCGGGGCCAGATCGATCAAGTACTTGACCTGACAGTGTAGAGGTACCATTGTGGGTGAGGTGAAGATGCCCTTGTACTCCTCCACAACCTTGTCCATATGTTGTTTCCATGCAGAGGAGCCCTGTCTAGCGATCTTGGCCATAATCTTATTCTTTCCCTAAGGGTGAATCATAAGGAAAAAAAATTTCCCAGTCCAGGAGATGATCTTACTTTATTGCTTTGCAATTATCAAAGAAATGGTGGTACACAGTGCTACCTCTGGTATATTGTACAAATTATCACCCAGAGTGATAATAATAGTGTGAGGCCTAGACTCATACACAACATGCCACTTCCATAAGTATGGTTGGCCTAATAATACATCAAAAACTTCAAGAGGAGCAACATCACATAATACCTAATCCGTAAAGGGCTTGATGCTGTAGGGAAGGCGACAATATTGGTTGACGTGAAGATCACGCCCTTGGTGAAGCCACTTGATGGTATATGGATGGGGTGTGGTGTGATCGGTAGGCCCGACCTCTTCATTACCTCTATTGAAATGAGGTTCTTTTAGCTCTCGTTGTCGAAAATGAAATGCAACGTAGAACTCTTAACCCACATATGTGAGTGTAAGATCTGCTCCCCTTGCTCTATCTTGGCAGTGGAAACGGTGGAAACAGGCTTCACATCGATAATCTACTTCCCTTTGTAAATCCACTTGTTGTTGGTTTATGACTCAGACTCAGAACGTGGATCTCATTTGAAAGCCTTCAGCTCGAACACCAGCAGCTGATCGTCTCAGCACTCAGTTGTGTTGTGAGTGGGGCTGTTATGTAACTCACGCCATTTCCATGTGTCTTGCTTTGTCTTTGTGGTGTTGTTCTTCACATTCAGCTTCAACAGGTTGTCCTGGGTCACCCTGCCTTAGATGTTTCCTTTGTTCTGCAGCTTGGGGGTGCCTTTCTCTTGCTTTATATTCGCAGATCCAAAGTCTTGATTCTTCTGTTTAAATTTCTGCATGATCTTGATAGTGTATCGATAGGTGGTGCCAAGTCAAGAGATGTCCAAGAACTCCATCTCACCCTAGATTTACTTATGTAGAGAGTCACAGTACTTGAGTACCAAATGCCGCTAAGAATCCTTAATACCCAAATTCACACATAGTGTATGGAAAATGTTTGTGAACTCCAACACATCTTGGTACCTTCCTTACCGCAGCATGGTCCACTTTATATATTTATCTTCCTAGTTCCCAATAGGGTAATATTGTTCCTTTATGGCGTCTCAAAAAGAATTCCAGGTGGGTGTGACTGAAAACAATGAGGATTCCCTCTCGTCCGTTTGTTCACAGTTGGTTTCCCACAAGTCCTTGATGTGTGGGGTGGCTTTGAGAAGTGAAAAAGTAATCTTTTCCCGATTGGAAAGATCATGAACTAAAAAATATCCTTCCAACAATTTAACCATCTATCTACAATGTTTGCATCTATCTAGCCCTCAAATATGGGAATACCAAAGTTAACTTGTACCTTAAAAGGAGTGGTGCCTCTAGAGTGGCTGCTAGATGAATATGCGTCAATTGTGAGTAGCCCCTAAAGGATCTAGGAAATGTTATCCATCATGGCACTCACTTGTTACTTTAGGGCTTCCTTGAGCAATATTTTGGAAGGATCTACTACCCCCACATCTTTCTTTTCTTCCACCATGGGAGGCCATCGGGGTTTGTGAGGTTGGTCTTGCAAAGGTTCAACCAGATCGAACACTAACTCCTTATACCTTGACCTCGTTGGGGACATGCAAAGTAAAATAAAGAAAGAGCATACTACTATGATACCATTGATCCAAACTTATGGAGGAATGTAAGAAAATATAGAAATACACATATACACGGAGATGTAGGAGAAATAAAACTTCATTTCATTAATATTAAAGAACTAAAATATACTTACATACATACATGGAAATAAACTAGCTCGGGTGATGTTAGGTTATCTCTGAGAAGAGATGTGGTGGCTACATGCCTTTGAACTATGTTACAATGAGGCTCAAAGGCCTATTTATTATTGAGAAATAATGGAAAATCCTAAACATCCAAAAACCTAACCGTAGGAGATGAAGCGCCAAAACTATGGGCCACGTTTGGGTAAATTGGTACATCAAATTCCTAGGGTCGTAACTTTGGCATACGATCTTCATTTGATGTGCACAATACCTTGTTAGAAATATCTATCTGAGGAATACAACTTCCAGCTACAAACATTAATGAAAGTTATATGTTTTCTTGTTTTCCAAAAAATGTCGTTTAGGACCTCAAAACATCGTCGGAATCTCACAACCCAAAAACCACCAAAAATAGTAAACTGTGTTACATTTAAGGAAATTGAAAAACTAAAAGAAATAATGGTGGGGGTCCAAGTGGAATAGGTGGGTGGCCATCAATATCCACCTGGATCAAAATTATTCCTTAGGTGGTAGAGTTGATAATGTTAGTTTCATGAAGGAATCCTATATCCAATGGCATATGAGTTTAACATTTTTGAATTCATATGATGTTTTTCATCTAATTTTTTTAAATATAATGCTTGAAATATTTTAGAATTTTTTTAAAGAGGTTGAATAAAAAATCAATATAATAAAATATACACAACGAAAAAATTTCAAAAAACACCACTACATTTGAGTCCTCTTCAAAAGGGTACTTTTGGGTTTTCAATTTATTTAAATAGTTAAAAAAACCTTACGTGAACATGTGTCTACAAAATGCAATTGAAATATTACTTTGCAACTTCGAAAAATAATAAAAAATATATTTTTGCATAGAAAAATAAATTTTTATATGAAAAATTTACCTCTCTCCATGTAGATCATGTTCATATATATAATTTCTGTTTAATTACACATTTTATACTAAGTTATGCTAAGCAAACACACACATACCTCTTAAGGTGTGTGAAAATTTGCTAGGACAAGCATTTCATTTAATGGAAAATTGACATATTATACGACATTAAATGATTTTACAAAAAATATCATTAGGACAACATAATTCCCCACAATTTGTCTTTTTACTCTAAATCAAAAATCACAGTGCTTATATGAATTTTGAGGGCTTCAATTCGATAAAAGAGGAAAAACTTGAAATTTCATCACCACATTTGGCCCAAAAGTGTAACCCATCTTCATGCTTTCACCCTTTAGTTTTATCTAAGTCTTCGTCGCATGCCTCTAGATTTGGAGCGTTAGGAACCTGGACTTACATGAAATCCATTTCATCCCTCGAATCCTGAAGGAATAACAACTTGTTTGAGAAGGTGAATGTAGGTCCAGAGCCAAAACTGGGATATGTTGAACTTCCATGCCAAGAGAACTTGCAGTTTTCACTGGGGCTAAAGACAATCATTGTCTGTAGTGCATCCATGTACTTAGATTCTAAGATTTTGTTGGCTATAATAAAGTGAGATAGTGATAGAAGGTTTTAATCTAATCGTTGTTTTCCTATTGTCCATTGTTCCAGTTCTAAGTTTTGTTGGTTTAAGTCTAGATATTTCCTTTTAAATATTTATGGGGTGCATTGGGACTGACTCTCTGGTGTCTTCGATTATGAGGGGGTCTCTATTTGGAAGTTTTTTTAGCGTATTCAATGTATGGGACTTTATTTTCTAACAATATTGGGTCATAAAAAAAACCTGTGTTCCTTTATGCTTGTATTTTTTTTTAATTCATTTAAACTCCTTCTACTCGGTCTAGGTCTAGTGTGGGTCAATTATCTTTCTCGTTTCCTTTTCTATTGGTGAAAAATGCCATGGAAAAACATGCATAGCCACAGGGATTTTGGAGCAAAGGCTAGCAAGGTTGGTTGCATGCCCAGACCCACGCTCATGACACCACAACCATCTTTCCCTTTGCTACTCATTTGAATATTCATGATGATTTTTTTTCTCACTCTACTAATTTGAATATTCATGAAGAAATTCTTCAACTCGAAACTGTCACCAGTAATGACTGCCAAGCATACTCTGACTCTTATATCATGTATGAATTAGTATATTTGGTTCCAAATCTTATTCATACCAGGGATAGATGGGACAAATATCTCAATTTTATCACCCTCCATTCGCAGCTAAAATATCTTTTTGGAAATGTCCTGAAAAAGAAACATGAAGAATGTAATGATATCATTTTTTCCCTTAATGAGATAAAGAGGGTGTAGCATCATCAAGAATCATGTTTTTTCTAGCTTTGATGCTCAATTGGCTCATTTGGAATTCCATCTTCAATGTCAACTCAATCCTTCTTCTCCTACTAGAGACACTACACAAGATCTCACCGCAGTGACCTCAGATTCTTGATCACTGGCCATGAATTGCTTTAGTTTCCTTCTTCTTTATGTTACTCAATATTTATTAGATCTAGTTGTTTATAGTAGTAGTATAATTTATTTTGACTCTTGTTATTACATTATTGGTTAAGAGATCTAATTTCCTTCATGGCACATTGAGACCAATAATCTATGACGAACTAAGATGTGTGGAATGATGTAATGTGAAATTTTTAGTAATGAAAAATTAACTTTATATATATACTTTAATATAGGGTATATATATATATATATATATATATATATATATATATATATATATAGATATATATATATATATTTCTTTCTTTCTTTCTTTCCCCTATATTAAAGTATAAAGATATTTTTCCTAAATAATAAAAACACTTATCTAAGCACAATTCGTAATAACAAAACAATATCAAAGAAAATTGAATTTTGACAAAGTGAAATCAAAATCGTTAAATATAACCAGCATAGATCCACATTAATTGACTAAAAAACATCAAATCTCTCAAGATGCGAATTTATTTTTGAGTACAAAACCTCAAGAAACGTTTTCCCCTCTAGAGATTTGATTCCTCCCATAACTTGCTATATCTTTAGTTAAATTGGATCTATGCTAGTTCTTAATAATATTATTTATACTATATAAATTTCACATCTCTATAGATAAAAGTATTCTCATTTTTAATTATATTAAAACATTGATTTTATCTCTATAGAATATCACGAAATATTTTTGGTAGTGGTGCGTATAGAAAGTTAGGTATATCTTAAAAATAATTATAACCATTTTTATTTTAGATTTAATTAAAAAATGTTATAAAATTAAATTAAAACAAAATATTTATAAAATATGTTGATTGTGAAATGAGTTATGGTTTTTGAGCATATGTATTGGTAAGCCATGGTATTGTAACAAAGTCTATTTACAAGTTAGTTATATTATAATTATTAAGTTTTTATGTTCTTATAAATTCAATTTAACTAGCAATTGCACTTGAATTTGCAAAGGAAATGTTGTAAGGCATAAATTTCAGAAAAATCGTGCCATATAAAATGATTGAAGATAAAAATTAGTAAAAAAAAAATACCATTTAAAGCTATAAGATAAAGAGAAATCACTTACATTATACCAAATTGACAGATTCTATAACCTTTCCAACATGGACTGCCTCTTAATTTTCAAAGATCGTCTTCCAAGTTCCAATAGAAAATATTTGATAGAATTTGAAAAATTACATGGAGTAGATGACATAAGATAAGTTAAATAAAATAATATTAATTCATGAATAATATGATGGCTATCTTTCCAAATCTAAATTTGCATCACAACCTCACAAATTTCAGACATCACCACGTATTAGATGAAATCCAGAGATCAACTCCCAATTATTCATAACTTTTGGCATAAAATATGCAAATTTCATGGGAAACTCTAGCATAGTGCAGTTGATGATGTTCAATATCTCCAATGTTTCCTATGAGAACGTCATCTCTAAAATTGTAAAGAAACATTTTGAATTGCACTAACACTAATAACACACTATTTCAGTATTTTTCATTTCCCCCTCAACCGTATAGGGTTTACATCTCATGGTGGCCAAAATTCTAATTTGTATTATAACTTGTTGTATGTATCATCAATTTATATTGACAATTGCAACAAACCATTGTAATCGTTTACATGGTGAAGAACCCTCTACATGGTTGAAGACATTGATTATTCACACATTCCAATAAACCAGCAACCACCTATAACTTAACCAACTCAAAAATACACAACAAAAGTTAACTAAGAAAAACCCTCTACATGGTTGAAGACATTGATTATCCACACAATCCAATAAACCACCAACCACCTATAACTTGACTAACTCAAAACTACCCAACAAAAATTAATTAAAAAAACAATAACGTAGAATTTTTATTTTAACATAAGATTTTTATTTTTCTTTTTCCAACAATTTTGTAAATTATTTTATGTTGATGGGGAATATTTTCATCTATGTAACATTTGCAACCCCTCTATTTTAAACTTCCTTTTTTCATTTTTTTCTTATAAAGAATACCTTGTTCTATGCTATAAAAAAGCTTAGTATTTGTGTCACCCTTACTAATCCACACATATCTACTTTTGAGGTGTCATTCATTATATTATTTGTTAGGAATATCATATCTCTCTTGTTATGGTTCTCTAAGAATGGTGAGTACATCCTTCTAGAATATCCCATTGGAATTAAGATACAAGGATTTTATGTTATGTTCCACTTCATTTAAATAGGCTTATTAATTTTCTTTATGATGTTGAGACCATTTTCACGACCAGTTTTAGTATGGAAATGTGTTTTCAAATTAAGCCATATAGGAGTTCGAGCATGAGGGATGTAAGTGTGATCATGTGTCCTCGGCCATATTTCTAAAATCCTCTTTAGAAAACCAAGAGTTGTTGAAACAAAGTGGGTGTGAATGTTTATTTGAATCGACATATGATCTAAGAAAAATGGGGATATGATTAAACAATTTGTTGTGAGATAGTTTGAGGGTTAAGAAAATCATTTCAAATGAGGAACCTGTTGAGGAACTTGTATTGGATCATTTTGATGTCCAAAATGGTCTGTGGAAAGCCAAGAAACCTCTTCTTTAAGGATAATAGAAGACTTTGTGCTCAATCAGCAAGAAGTTATCTCCTTTTTGAATCTCCTACAAATTCTTTCATCTTGAACCAAGAAGACTTGGAGTTAGTTTTTCTAGATTTTCCATGTGTGTTTTGAATAATTTTTTTTCTTTCACACATGTATTTTAGTTTCATTGCGATTTTCAATATCTAAGGTGTGATGTTCAGATGACAAGTCTATGTAGTTTAAAAGGAAATCTAGGGAAAAATGTTTTGTTGTTATGTAGCATCCTGGTATTTTTTATTTAACTTCTATAAAAAGTGACACATTTGACTCCAATACAATTGAAGTAACACATTATGATAATCTAGTATACTCTATATTGTCTCTTATGCCAGTGAAATAAAATATAATGATAAATTGTTACAATTTCCTTGAAAATGCGTTATGTTAATGAATTATAGTCTATATTGACTCCTCTACCAGTCAAATAAATCTAATCAAAGATCGTACCAAATCCACTTTAGAAGAATTTCTTTGAAAATGCATCCTATATGTTCATCATTTCAATTTCAATTTTCCATATATTTATCATGTTATTGATTTGTTCAATATTCCAAATCCTCATGTGATGCTCTACATATCCGGATTCCACGGTTGGAATGTATAGCTTCCATATGCCATTAAACTGTCAGAATGGGGGATATGTTGACTTTCAAGAAACTGAAGAGGATTCTAGACATGAGCTAAATTAAGTAATTGAGACAATTAGGTAGATTATACATTGGGATCCTAAGAAACACAGTGAAACAAAAATATTGAAAATCAAATAATGCCAATGAAAATATCACCACGATCAGAACATTTATGGCTGCCAATCTCCTTTGGTATATAAAATCCCAAGGAAAATAAGTTCTCAATGAATGAAATCGGTTAATAAACCAAGGGTCAAATCTGAAACAAATATACAAAGAATATAGAAACTTTCAACATGTTGTTGCATGACCTTTTAATCCACAATTCTATCATTTGAATGCCCATTAACTGCATTAGTGGAAACTCATCTACAAGGGAGTAAAGATCACCCCCTATCAAATATAATGTACAGTTTGCTCAAATTTCATCCATTTTAAGAAGAGGAAATTGACTCACCAAAATTAGACAAGCTTGAAAGTAAAAAGCCTACATTGTCCACACTCTTGCTTGCGACTATACATAATGATAAGCCTCAGGAATCTATTTTGCAACAACCCAAATCTTCATTCCACCACCCCAAATAACCAAATCCATCATCAGCGGTCGGCTATGTATCCTACTTCCTTGATTTTCATTGTAGGAGCAGGGCTTGCCTAATTATGCTAGAACATATTTCCTGATCCTTAAAAGCTTATTAGCATTGGGGTTGGTATCTCCAACTTTCTTCTTGCTACTAGGAAACTAGTGTAGGCCTTTGTTTTGAGGGAAATTGTAGTCTTGCACATCACGAGGTCATCGACCATTAAAAGGGGAAATAGGTCCCATCCATAGGCTTGATTGTGGTGTGGGGGTAGCAAAAGGAGTAGAATATGGACGGCTAGAAGTTAAATAAATCTAAACTAATAAATTATACATATCAAAAATATTATGCAATAAGATAATTAATAAATTATTGATAAATTCAAAATCAAACTCAATACATAATGATAAACATATCTCACATAAAAAAATTTCACCTCCACTATTTAATAAATTTAGAAATTAAAATACTTCCAATCATAAACCGTAGTTTATGGTTATTCACTAATATTTTAAGGATAAAAATTTATCTTAACTATTTAATAAATTTAGAAATAAAAATGCATTTTCTCATAAACTATATAATTCTTTGGGGAAGATCCCAAGGATATAAATTTATTTTAAATTGTAAAAAATTTAGCTTTGTAAGCTGCAAAATAGTTGTGATATTTTGTAGAATATTTGTGACACTTTTAATGATGTAGTGTTTATAAAATTTTGGTACTTGTTAAGATAGGATAATTTTATCTTAAAAACTTTCAACAAATTATAATTATTTAAAAAATAGATAAATAAAATTAACAGTTCTTTAAGAAAAAACTTGAAAAATCAAACCAACATTCCCAAATTTTACTGCTAATTTTTTCCTCATAATTATCCCATAAAAAATAGCAAAGTACATAGCAAAAATAAAAACGGCAAAGTACATCTCACAATTGAGATAAATGTGACAAATAGCCTGACCTTATTTGGTGTACATAGAACAACAATATTTTCTTAACCCAAGCAAATCGATGTAATACTAAATCCAGAATGGTATTTTCTTAACAAAACATCGTTACTACAAAATGAAATACAATGAAATTTGATGTAATACTAAGTCCGGAACCACAACCGCAGTGCCAAAAAATTGGTGATTAGAATTTCTTGTTTTAACTATTGTAAAACACGTATGTGTACTCTAACTATTAGACTCCATTATAAAAGAGAGAACTACTCATGTGGAATTTTTTAACTATGAGTATAACTTGTCTAGAGAGAAATTTAGGTTTCAGAATTACATCATGATCTACTTCATTACAATATTTTATTTTCATTAATTAAATGGTAGAGAAATATAAACCTGACTATCAACCGATTGTAAATTTGGATCATTAGAATGTTCAACTTCAATGCCATTGTTATCCTCAATGTTGATCTCACAGACATCTTGTTGATGAGCAAGACTTTGTGGTGTCTCAGTTAGAAGGCTTTTCAAATGCATTAGGATTTCTGATTCTGACACGTCTAGATTTAGTTTAATTTTGTGAAGTATCCCATTATTGGTTCCCATCCTAACACAATAGTCGGGGTCATTGGCCAAGATTCTCAATATGTGTAGCCCTGATACACTGAAATCTAAGTATTTATATTCATCTAAGGACTGACCCTCGTACTATTTCAGCGAGATTTCAATCTAATTACTATCATACAACCATTAGGGAATTTTGAGGTCTAAAATGGGTATCCTGAAGAAATTATAAAATAATAGTGTAAATACTTAAATTAGATTATATTACATCATGAAATTTTAGATGGAAAAAAGACAAAACTAATTTTCAACACGTTTTTTAATTTATCTCTGTATGGGTTTACTCAGATTTTGAGCAGAACACTTGTTGGATGCATAATTTGATTCCTCATCAAAGGAGTATCCACGTAGCATACTTTCGATGGACCCTTTTATATGAAAAATGAGAAATACATTAAAAATGTGATTGTAATCATGTTTTTTCATGTATTTCTCATTTTTCATGTAGTAGGGTCCATAAAAAATGAGAAATACATGAAAAACATGATTGTAATAATGTTTTTTCATGTATTTCTCATTTTTCATGTAGTTGGGTCCACGAAAATATGCAACATGGGTACTCCTTGGATGGGGAATTAAATTTTGCATCCAACAAGTACTCCCACTCAAAATTTGAATAAAAACTTGGGGAGATAAGTTGAAGAAGTAGTTTTATTATTTTATTATTTTTTAATCTTTGCACTTTTTTACTCCAAAAATGGCGAATCATCCCCCATGGTTGACATCATCATCTTGAATCCTATTCGTTCTTATAAAGTTTATTTTTGTTTTACATTTTTCTTAGGAGGCCCATTTTAGACCTCAAAAGTCACCTAATGAAAGTGTTTATGGATTCCATAGACTCAAGAATAGCCACCACCCAAATACAATTCTAGGGTATCTCCACCAATTTGGTGATGATCTCTATAGTAACTATTGAGATTCCCTGGTCATCAGGTTTGTCTTAATTCAACATCTCAATCAACCTCCCCACAACATCTCACATGTTTCTGATCACCCTCAAAGTCTCCTATGCAAACTCATGTTCATTCACAAGCACGAACAAAACTTGAGCCCCAGTGACCTAATTGGAAGTTGTCGAAAACATATCCATCATCATTTACATCTCCCAACAACATTCCTCGGTCCACATACCAAAATTCGGTATCACTAAAACTATCTCTTGTTTCCTAGAAAAGGATGATCTAAGCTGAGAAAGCATAATGAAGGAAAGAATAATTCATGAAAAAGTCTAAACTTTAAATCCAAAATAGTTTACAAAATAAAAACCATAGAATTTAGCGGCTATAAAACATAGAATTTAGAACGACGCCAATACAATTACAAATGAAAAATGCCCATGCCCCACATAATACTCATCATACCTATTATCAATGTTACTCTCATTTTAGACAAAAAATGATTGGGCAGGAAAACTCGTTTAACTAGGCCTTCGTGTCTTTATACCACCCCCGCTTGAGCCTTAGGTGGTTTTGGATGGAATTTAAGCTAGCTTAGGAAGCCCATGGTCTCCTATGTTATTGAGTCTATGCTTGTACAACAGAAGCCTAGTCATAGCTAGGCTCTTGATAGGGGAAGGACCTACTTCTATAAGGAGAATAGGATAGGGTGTATTGCTTTTAATTTTCAGGCTATACGTTATAAAACACTTCTGGATTTGCTCAATCTTTGTCCAGGATTCTCTAGAGATGCTGAAACCCTAGACCTCACATCCATATAAGATAACAGGAGTGACTAAAGTTTCAAAGAGGAACTTCTTTTTATCCCACATTACGATGTTTTTCGTTTTACAATTATTTTCAAGACCAAAATAAGCTTTCCACCCCCCATTAATCCTTTTCTCAATGCTATAGTTCTAGTTGAGCTTGTGATGAATATCAATTCCTAGGTATTTGTAAGAATACACTTCCTCCTAGTTATTATTGTCATACATAAAATTAGCGTAAGTGTCCTTCTTGGATTTGATAATCGTAACTTTTGTTTTGTCAGTGTTAACAGTCATACCCATGGTAGAGCAGAAATCCTTAAGAAGCCTAAGTTTCTTATCAAGATCAAATGGGCACCTTGCGAGAAGAACAATATCGTCAGCATAGAGAAGAAGGATGATGACTATCCCAGCTAATATCGTGCCAGCACAACCTGCTTCCTCTAAATAACCTTCAAGCTTGTCAATGTAAATGTCAAATAGGGTAGGGGAGAGGGGCAACCTTATTTAAATCCAATATTACATTTAATATATTTCGACCACCCCTCATTTCTTTTTAGCTTGGCAATTACATTCTCATATAATCTTATAGCGGCAGCTCTCAACTTGAAAGGAACCTTTAGCTCTTCTAATCTATTGCAAAGGTTGTTTCTAGGAACCGTATCGAAAGCCTTTCTAAAGTCCACAAAGCAACAAAAGAGATTGGATTTATGATTACGACATTCCTCCACAATGATCCTAAGTGTAATGAGGTGGTCTGTTGTTGAATGGTGCCTTCTAAAACCCGCTTAGCCTTTAGCCCGCTTACCTTCACTTTCAAGCCATATGCTCAACTTCTTTTCCAAAATAATACCATATTCCGTCAAAGTTTCAAATATCATTTTAAAATATTATATATATTGTTGGTAAATATTAAATAAATTTTGAAAATGGATAATATATTTATATAAGGTTAGAAGTGAATTAAAAAAGGTAATTTATTTCTCTATTATTTCTCTATCTTAAAAAAATATATGAGTGAAATTTGTAAAAGGAGTAGTTTAAATAATAAATGAAATAGTGTTATTCATGACATTTTTTTGGTTAATTGTGTCCAGAGTGAGTATTGGGGTAGATCTCACATAAAAACGTAAACATAAATGTACACATGTAAACATAAACGTAAACATGTTAACGTAAATGTAAATGTAATCTAATTATTATTATGTTTAAACACAATATAAATTTAAAATATAAAGAGATTTACAAACACTCATAAAACAGGTATGGTAAATAAATAAAAATATAAAGAAACTAGATGTATGGTAAATTAATAAAACCTCTTTTTATATTTACTCCATAAACCTCTTTATATTTACGAAAACTCAAAAAAGAGGTTTTATTTAGGTGAAGCCTATGGGAAAAATACCATGGGGCAAATAATTATTAATACCATGGGCCAAGTACCATATTTATAAAAGTGGTATGGTAAATAAATAAAATAAAATAGGTATAAAGAGGTATGGTAAAAAAATAAAAATATATCAAATAGGATTATAAATCAACATATAATTATATACCAAGTCTATGGGCCAAATACCATGGACCAAATTATTATTAATAACTTGCATAAAAACATTATTAACCCTAATATTAATATTAAAAGATTAAGATTGTTATTGTTATTAAATATAATATTCATATTAATATATTATAATATTAATACTTTTAAATTTAAGAACTTTGGATTAGTACAATATTAAATTTGTTATATTATAATACATAATAATATATCATGATATACATTAACTCTAGATATATATGGGAGGGAAGAACAACGACATAGAGTGAAAGAGGTGGAGAGATTCGGGGAGTGACAAAGGAGAGATGGAGATAAACTGGAGGAGAGGGGAGAGGATAAATGAAGAGAGAGAGAGGGAGAGGAGTGAGAGAGGTAGAGAAGGGTAAGAGAGGGAGAGGGAGACACAAAGATGGATGGGGAGAGAGAGAAGGAGAGAGGGATGGAGATAGTGAGAGGATTGGAGGGCACAAAGAGAGATAGATATGGGGGAAGAGAGAGGAAGGATGAGAGAGCTTACTTGTGAGAGAGGAGGCGAGATGGAGGGATAGATATATGGAGTTGGAGGGGGAGAGAAGGAGGGAAGAAGAAAGACATAGAAAGTGAGAAGTGGAGAGAGAGAGGGAGTGACAAGGGAGAGATGGAGAGAGTGTGTGCATATTTAGGGGTGAGATTAAGAGACAAAGAAGGAGAGATAGAGAGAAGGGGGGAGAGAAGGAGAGAGGGAGGGATATAGTAACATAATTGAAGAGAGAGAGGATTGGAGGTAAACGAGAGAGAGAGAGAGAGAGAGAGAGAGAGAGAGAGAGAGAGAGAGAGATGGGGGAAGAGAGAGGGAGGTAGGAGAGAAGGTGAGAGAGGAAGAATGAGAGATATGACTTGAGAGAGAGGAGGAGAGTGACGAGGGGGAGAGAGGATTGGAGGTCAGAGAGAGAGAGAGAGAGATATGGGGAAGAGAGAGGGAGGTAGGAGAGAAAGGGAGAGAGAGGGAGGGAAGACAAAATACATAGAGAGTAATAAGTGGAGAGAGAGAGGGAGTGACAAGGGAGAGATGGAGAGAGAGTGTGTATGTTTGGGGTGAGGTAAAGAGACAAAGGAGGAGAGATAGTGAGAATGGGGGAGAGAAGGAGAGAGGAGAGAGGAGAGAGGGAGGGATATAGTAACAGAGTTGAAGAGAGAGAGAGATAGAGGTGGGAGATAAAGGCAGAGAGAGGAAGGAAGAGAGAGAGGATGTGAGAGAGTGGAGAGAGGGAGGGAAAGAGAGATGGAGCTGGAGCGGGAGAGAGAGGGATCTTAGAAGAAATAAATAGAGAGAGATAGGTGGAGAGAGAGAGAGATGGAGTGATAAGGAAGATGGAGAGAGAGTGAGAGAGGACAATAAGAGGGAAGAGAGATAGAAGTGGGGAGAGGGATAGGAGGAGAAGAGAGAGAGAGGTGGGGAGAGGAGGAGGGAGGGATAGATAGATAGATTGGAGAAAGAGAGTGTATGTTTTGGGGGTGATATAGAGAGACAAAGGGAGATAGAGATATAGATGGAAAGTGAAGAGAGGGAAGAAAAGGGAGAGGGAGAGAGGGAGGGAGGGATAAAGAGATTGATAGATACGAAGTGAGAGAGAGTGTGTTTTTGGGGTTTTGAGATAGAGAGACTGATCCAGTATCGTTTAATTACATATGCATTAGAATTACATATAACAGAGCTAACCATGGAACTTAAAAAATCACACAAAAAATGCAGAAATAATTAGAGGAACACAAAAACCATGACACAATGATTTGATTACGGATTTCATCCAATTCGGACTACGTCTCCGGGTCGTGCTCAATAGTGGCGAGGCCTTCTTTCTATTAGTGGCATAAAAAATATAAAAGTACAAGCAACAATCAATTCCAACCCTTATACCTCCAATCTGATAGATGGGTAGAGAATGGGGAGCCCAGCTTTAGAAACAGAGAGTAACCTAAAATCCTGGCGAAAAGTAGTGCAAAAAATCCTATCCAAACTCCCAATTTGTATATCAGGCCTTCTGAAACCTTCTCGAAACCTCCCTATTGCTCAAGGCAAGGTTCTGTCCTGCTGCCAGGGTTAGGGATTGCTGTGTGCAATAGAGTATGAGTATTTGGCATGTCCTCCCCCCTTTTCCTGACACAACAGTCACATATAAGTAAGCATGGCAGCATCCCTCAAAACCCGGGCAGTTTCACAACAAAACATACAAGTTCGGCAGGCGGAAGGGTCTATGGCAACAACCTTTAAAAATGATGAAATCCCATTCGAACACAACAAAACCAATTAACTATGCTCAAGGCCCAGCGCATGTCTATCGACACTTGTAACTATCAACGGTAGTCCAAAGCCAATACAACAGGCACTTCTGCGATATACTGACTCATTAGTTTATAGAGTACAATATATAACATATCGTGTCCAGGGTCCCCATAGCAATCGCAATCAACACTTCGAACCATCGGCGTATTGACCCATACACTATGGTGATCATGGGCCCGACGAGAATATACGATGAAACATAATGAAGTATTTCATCTGGCACTGATCGCAAAATCACAATCAGTGTTTTCAGTCGGAACCGCGTCACAACCATCCACCATTCTTTGTGATAAATTGCATAGCCACCGAGGGTTCATCGGTGGCTGATTTTGATCCACTCCGATATGTGATTGCGATTTCATCAAAAGACATCTGTGCTTAGGCTGATTCATATACTTGTTTCATCTCCGATCACCGATATGTGATATCACAATTGCAGTCGGGAACATGTCGGGGCTGATTCTTAAACCGCTTCTTTGTTTTGTCCCGATATGTGATATGCACGACCCAGTGCAACCTACCACATGGAATTCCCTCATTCACTGAGACTTTTTCCATGTCATCTTCTCCTGCCACCTAGACAAGTCAAACTCAAACTTTGACTTGCTCTAACTTTGTCATCTGGACTTGGATTTGAGTGTCGTTCATACCATTGGAATAAGGATGATGAGCACTTCGATCCAATGCTAAGCTTATCTAGATTTTTCCACTTTGAGTTTTGAGCCCTTTACCATGCCACTAGTACTTTTCTAAAGTTCCACCTGGATCAATGCTCCCCACTAAGAGCTTTTGGACCACCAAAAGAATTTTCAGAGAATTGGTGAGTGAGGAAATTTCTCCCTCACTTTTCCTTCTCCATCCATCGAGCTTTGCTTGGATGCATTCATTTGAAGCTAACATGAATGCACTCTACCAAAAGCATTAACACATCTAGTACAATGTCTGTGTGCTCACCGAACTACACTTTCAACCACCTATATGCGAGATTGTTACATCCTTTACAATCATATACAAACCATACATGACTCAAACAACCCCTCACTTTCCAAGAGTTTATAACACACACTCTTTGGTCAAGGATTACATAATAAAAACCAATACCTCAACTATTCATAAGAAAAGGCCACAAACATCATCGTTGTGTTTTGAAGTGATGGAAAACACATCATCACTTTTACATTTATTTTCAATGCATGATATACAAACCGTGGCCATAACAAGCTACTATATTAAAAAAACCACATTTTACTTAATAAAGAAGAATTCCATGAATGTGATGGATTCATTTGTTCAACATTTTTAGCCATTGCCTTCTTTATCGATACTTTCTTAGCATGGAGCATATGACATGTGGCTCCCTGGAGCCCCACCTCGTTGCAGTGACTACAATGATTCCTCCTCCTCTAAACTTTCAGGTCATCTTGGAGCGCTTTCCAATGGTGTTTCTCTGATAAGTGTTCATGGAGCCCTCACTGTCACTGGAATGCGAGGAGTGATTTCATCATCCGTCATTGGTTGGTCACTAAATGTTTTGGAGAATTCCCCGTCTTCCTTCCTAACATACCTGAGTCCTGCATGACGAGGCAATTCGTCCACCTTGATGGGGTTTATAATGCCTCAGCCATTAATGTCGAGGCCCTTCTCCTTATAACCCATTCTCTTTAATAGTTTGGAGCCGATACCTATAGTATGTTTTTCAAAAACAACAAAATCATCATCAAGAAAGGTACATGAAGCTGAAGAGTCACTTTTTACCTCAAGGCAGTTATGTTGCAGCTTTTCCAAGGCTTCGTCCTTGTCTTGCAACTGGCGTAGAAACCTTTGTTTCTCCTTTTCGACTTCCTATAGGAGTCTCCTTAGCTTAGTATTCTCTACTTGAATTCTTTGGTTGATCTTCTCAAGTTCCTAGAGCCATGCTACATTTGGTGTCCCTTTCACCTTTGGTACAATATCTATTGAGACCTTTGTTTGACTACCCAAATCAGAACTTAGATTGACGAGTCCCTCTGCTACAATCCCAAGAGTTCCGATCTTCCTTTCTTCACCGGAGTCTGACACCAGGTCAATTGTTCAATGTTGGGAAGAATATTGAGAGGGGGGGTTGAATAAGTATTTAAGCTCTCACAATAATATTTTTTTTTTTCAAACTGTATACGTGATTTTACGGAAACCAAATAGCATATGTTCGCGACTATAATGAATGAAACCAACGTATAGATAATAAACTTGTAAAACAACTAATTCATTGTTTGTTTAACTTAAATCAGAGTGTGATGCATTTACTAAGCAGTAAACAGATGCAGTAAGAATAGAATAAATCAACACATATAAGCAGCACACATGAACACCAGGATTTTTCAGGTGGAAACCTAATGTGGGAAAAAACCACCATTTTTGTCATCTTAGTCTTCAATCTTCTTAATATAAAAAGTGTTTACAAGTTTTGTACTGGTGCAGACTCTTTCCAGTGTGCAGGAATCTACCTGCTAGAGGCTACAACCTTCACTCATTTTCCAGCTTCTACTGGAAGGGAGCTCCAACCCCCTAGCTCTTGTAATGGCTAATATGATTACCAATACGTAGGCACTAACCTACAGAAGGCTACCACCTTCACTCTTTCTCCAAGGACCACGTTTCATAAATTTTCAGAATGGATACTTGACATACACATTAACACAATATGTAGGCCACGTTTCATCAAATTTTCAGACTAGACCCATCAGTAACATTGAAGCTCAAAATAAATTACCACTACAATACAACCATCAAATACAACAACATCAACCAATCACTAAAACGCATCAACTCTGAAGAAAAACACAATCAATCAATCTAAACAGTCAGATCATTGTCACTAGAACATAGAGTTGAACCCATAAAACTGCATCAACAACCAAAACCAACAACAACCTCAAAAATCATATGTCAGAATATATATGCTACTTCAATGAGGAAAACCTGCGTGCATATGCTACATTTTGTAACCCAACCTATGTATACCTCTAAAGATACTCAATCATAAAACTTCTGAACCAAAAACTATACTAACTAAGGACATTCAAAATATCTATTGTCATAATTCATAGTTCTAAACAAATAGCAGCAAAGATCACCCTTCTTACTCAATCTTCCTATACAATTAGTTTAACTTCATATCTAATGAAGACATCATTGAAAAACAAAAGTAAAATAGTAGCACTCATCATATAGATCAATCATATCTTAACAACTAGCCCTTCCTCTTCATACGTTAATTGGAAGTGTCAAATCTATGTGTATACGTGCCTTCACCGAGGCTAACCTACATATAGATCTGCAAATAATGACATATAACTTCGTAGCTTTGAAACACTTTAGAATACCCAGATCATAGCATTTAAAGGATAAAACATGTGTTAACACTCAGATCTAGCCTATCCATTATCATATCATATATTGATAAGCCATTTCATGTCTCATGATCCTCATCCAACATTGTGTGACAAAATGTTTTAGATCTATATCATAACAATAGCCCTTACTACACAAAATATACTTTAGATAGAAGTATTCCTGAAAACCCCTTTCACTTACAAACATAGCCCTTTGATCGTCTCCTCCTTATATACTTATTGGCTTTGCAATACCATGTACCAAAACAACACTTAGAACCCATGGCATTCTTAGACGGGATCAAGCAACTGTTATTCCGCTCAATGTTGTGGCCTAATACCATGGTATGGACACTTGGTATTCTTTAACCTTAATTTTCCATCCCATAAGTTCTTTTCCTTCTGTGAAACTGCGTGCATACGTATACACGCTTTCTATTCTATGAACCGACATGTATACATGACCTGAACTAGGTTAAACAACATATAAAACTTAAAACATTCTCTTTCCTCAATTTCTTGATTTTGGTCTGTAATCCTTTGTCCCATCATCTTGTTCTTTTATTCCATTACTATGTTAGCTCATAATTGACTTGTTACGATGTGAGTTGCCATTATGCATCACTTTATCATATATGTGAGTTGCCATCAAGGACAACACCTGTACCATAATGCCAACAATCACCCCCTTTGGACTTGATGGCAACCATATTGGTGTTGATCACTTCAAGTTGTAGAACCTGTTAGATATAACAAGAAACACCAAGATACTCGCCCCCTTTGACATCAAGGCCAAAGTATGAACCAAGATATTCTCCCCCTTAGTACCTGCTGAGATGCACTAAACTATCCATGCTCCCCCTGAGCACATACAGAGTCTGCAGAAATATTTTTCAAAAAAATAACATTACTCTATAACTCAACTATGTGGGGATACATCAAACATTCGTACATGACAGAAAATTGAAATTATTACATCATCCTTCCCATGCATAGTGGGGTTACAAATTACGTCATGTGTCCAAAAGGACTCATCCATAATAGAATATGAAAGAAAAGGATATATTATTGCACCATAGGTCTTTACATGGCCTTTTCATCAAATGACATTAATAATTGAGACCATAGCTGAATTCAACAACCATGATGCCAACAATGCATAATATTTTGAAGGCTAATGCTTCCCTTGAACCCGCGCTACATGTGAATTGCCAACAATTCATTCATCAAGGCATCTTCATCAATCAAATAAACATTAACAGGAAAAAGCATATCAACAGACTGTATCCATCAACATCAGACTCAACATCCATGTCAAAATCTGATTTTGAGTCTGACCCATTGCTTTTCTATAAGAGAAACAAAGATTCTATTGTTGGCATAGAAACTCGCATATATACGCGACTGTGCTTCATGAAATCTGCGTATAGAAAACAATCCTATGAATCTGAAAAATTTGGATTTAACAGCAAGATGAGACATAAACAACTCCCAACTTTTGTCCTAGATATTCAAATTCTTCTCTGGGAAGAGGTTTGGTAAAAATATTAGCAACCTAATCTTTGGAGGGAACATACTCTAATTTAAGCTTTTGTTCAAGCACTTGTTCTCATAGAAAGTGGTACTTAATGGGTATGTGCTTGGTCTTGGAGTGCATAACATGATTTTTCAAAATACTAATCACACTTGTGTTGTCACATCAGATGGAGATGGGTGGAGAACATTTAATTTGAATATCTTGTAATGTTTGCATCATCCAGAGAAGTTGTGTGCAACAAGATGCAACAACCACATATTTTTCTTCCATTGTAGATAAGGCAATCGAACTTTGTTTCTTGCTGAACCAAGATACAGATAGTGATCCCATATAAAATTCACCTCTACTAGTGCCTTTTCGGTCATCAACATTTCTAGCTTTAACCTTTTCATTTAGATAAATAGAACCTTTACACTTAATGACAGCTGGTGTGTCATTTCCAAAAGAGATATTATTTTCCTTTTATAAATCATTGTATGAAATGAGTTTATATTTATCACCTGTCATGTGTTTTGAGCATCTGCTATCAATGTACCATTGGTTTTCTTGTCCTTATGCAAACAGAGATCTGCCACATCTTTTTTACTGTAGTTCCTTTTTTTTTCCATACCTTGGAGTTTGATGATTTTTTCTCCTTTTGATATGTTGGCCACAATTTTCTCTTGCATTCAGATTCTTCATGACCAAAGTTATTGCCAAATGAACATTCAATTTCATCTTCAAGAGATGAAAATTTATTATAAGATCTCTTCTTGATTCCTGTCACGCTCCTTTGTTTTCTTGCTTCTCTAGTCATGATAGTTTTGTAAGAAACACATTGAGAAACCTGATGACCAAAGTTGTGGCATGAAAAGCATTTTCCATTAAAGAAGAAGTTTCTGTGATCATAAAATATTTTGGTATTGTTCAACTTTTGGTTAGTGCTTCTATTGATGTTCACCCTTGGACTAAAATTAGCATGATTTACGTAGGGAGTACTTTTAGGCTTTTTCCGAGGATTGACACATTGTTGAATGGTTTTTGCTACATTAACATAGCTTCTAGTGATGGCTGAAGACTTTTTTGGTTGGGATGTTTCTCTAGTGTATCTAAGACCAGTCTTTATAAGAGGAGAATGTTGAACCTTGATGATTTCATCTAAGGTTTCTGATCCTTTAGCAAATCTAAGATTCAGAGATTTTTTCTTCTCAAGTTCCTTTCTTAGACTCACTACTTCACACTCTAATTTTTCATTGTGCTTTTCCCTTTCTGTGAGTTGATGTGTCAAAGTGTCTATGACTATATTCTTTTCTTCCAAGCAGATTTTGAGTTGAGTGATTTCTTCAAGAAAATATTCTTCTTCTAAGGCATCCATAAACTTATCATTTTCATAAGCCATGAGTAGTTTAATTTCTTGATCAGATTCACCTTCATCATTATTAGACATGTCATCACTATCTTCATAAGTATAATAACTTATTCTATTAAAAAATTGTTTCCTATTACCTTTTGCAGAATCCTTTCCTTTGTCATGGTTATCTTTATGAGAACATTTAACAGCATAATGACCAACTCTACCACAAGCAAAACATTTGAAGGGAAACTTACCTTTGAATCTTCTAGTACCCAGTTGAAGTTTCTTCACAAAGTTTAACTCGTCTTCTTCTAATATATATTATGTTTCCTTGAGATCTTCATTTTCTTTTCCCTTTGCAGAGGCTTTGAAAGCAACTTCTTTGTTTCGTGATGGACCTCCTTTCCTCATTTCAAAGGTCGATAAAATTCCATGAAGTTGAACAATATTAACATATTGTAGATCATGCATCTCTTCAATGGAAAATAATTTTGACTCAAATTTAGAAGATAGAGGTCTTAAAAAAATTTCTACTGTAGTAGCCTCCTTTATTTCTTCACCCAGATTCTTCAAAATATTTACAATCTCATATACTCATAAAAAGTAACTAGCAATAATTTCATCACTATGCATCTTGAGAGTTTAATATTGAATTTTGACAGTTTGGAGCTTAAGACGTTTTACCTGGGAGTCTCCTTTGTAGCTCTGAATGATTTTGTCCCATATTTCTTTGGCTGTGTTGAGCTACTTGAATTTGATAAAATCTGATTCTGATAGACTGCCCAATAATGCATTGGTGACTTTGGCATTAGTTTCATATGATTTATTTTTTGCTGGATCTGTGGGGACTGCTATTGGATATTGGTATCCTCCTTCCACAATTGACCAAGCATCAGCTCCAAGTGACTAAAGATAGGCTCTGGTTCTTATCTTCCAATATGCTAAGTTATTTCCATTCAAGATTGGTGGTCTAATATACCCCATTCCTTCTTGATTACTCATATTGAGAGATCTTCCCTCAAATGATCAAGCTTCTTCTGAAGGACCTAGTTTGATACCAATTTTTGGGAAAAATACTGAGAGGGGAGTGGGGGGGTGGGGGGGGGGGGGGTGGACTGGGTGAATCAGTATTTAAACTTTCACAATAATATTTTTTTTTTTCAAACTGTATATGCTATTTTATAGAAACCAAATAGCATATGTCCATGACTATAATGAATGAAACCAATGTATAGATAATAAACTTGTAAAATAGCTAATTCATTGTCTGTTGAACTTAAATCAAAGTGTGATGCATTTACTAAGCAGTAAACAGATGCAGTAAGAATAGAATAAATCAACACACATAAGAAGCACACATGAACACTAGGATTTTTCAGGTGGAAACCCAATGTGGGAAAAAACCACCATTGTTGTTGTCTTAGTCTTGGAATGGAGCTCCAACGCCCTAACTCTTGAACTAGCTGATATGATTACCACTACATAGGCGTCGGCCTATAGAAGGCTACTTCCTTCACTCTTTCTCCAAGGACCACGTTTCATAAATTTTCATACTAGATACTCCTAGTACACATCAACACAATATGTAGGCCACATTTCATCAAATTTTCAGACTAGACCCATCAATAACATTGAAACTAAAAATCAATCACCACTGTAATACAACCATAAAAAAAAACTGCATCAACTAATCATTGAAACCCATCAACTCTGAAGAAAAGCATAATCAATCATTTTGAATAGTCATATCACTGTCACCAAAACACAGAGCTAAACCTAGAACACTGCATCAACAACCAGAACAAACTACAACCTCAAAAATCATATGTCAAAATGTATACGCTACTTTATTGAGGAAAGCCTGAGTGTATATGCTACTTTCTGTAACCCAACCTGCGTATACCTCTAAAGATACTGAATCATAAAAATTATGAACTAAAAACTATACTAACCAAAGACATTCTTAAGATCTAATGTCATATTGCAGAGTTCTAAACAAATAGCAGCAAAGACCACCCTTCTTACTCAATCAATTAGTTAGCCAGACTCAATCCTCTTACACAATTAGTTTAACTTCATATCTAATGAAGACATCATTGAAAAACAACATTACTGATAAGATAGATCATTAATTTATGCACAACTAGCCCTTCCTCTGCATACACTACTTGGAAGTGCCGAATCTACGTATATATGTGCCTTCACTGAAGCTAACCTATGTACAGATCTGCAAATATCATAGAATTTAAAGGATAAATCATGTGTTAACACCCATATCTAGCCTATCCATTATTAGATAATACAATGATAAGTCATTTCAGGTCTCATGATCCTGATCCAACGTTGTATCCAAGGGTGAACAAGATGTTTTAGATCTATATCATAACCATAGCTCTTACTACACAAAATATACTTCAGATAGAAGTATTCCTGAAAAACCCTTCCACTTGCATAATATCCCTTTGATCTTCTCCTCCTTATATACTTAGAGCCTTTTCAATACCATGCAACAAAACAACAGTAAGAACCTATGGTATTCCTAGACGAGATCAAGTAATTGTTATTTCGCTCAATATTGTGGGCTAATACCATGGTATGGACCCTTGGTATTCTTTAACCTTAACTTTCCATCCCATATGCGCTTTTCCTTCTGTGAAACTACATTCATATGTATACGCACCTTCTATTCTATGAACCCGCATGTATACATGACTTGGACTAGGTTAAACAACGTATACAACTTAAAACATTCTCTTTCTTCAATTTCTTGATTATGATCTGTAATCCTTTGTCCCATCACCTTGTTCTTCTGTGCCATTACTTTGTCACCTCGAAATTGACCTGTTACAATGTGATTTTCCATCATGCATCACTTTATCATATATGTGAGTTTCCATCAAGTACAAAAAATGTACCACAATGCCAACAATCTCCCCCTTTGGACTTAATGGCAACCATATTGGTATTGATCACTTCAAGTTGTAGAACCTGTTAGATATAAAAAAAACACCAAGATACTACCCCCTTTTTACATCAAGGGAAAATGGAGGACCAAGATACTCTCCCCCTTAGTACATGCTGAGATGCACTAAATTGTCCACGCTCCCTTTGAGCACATGTAGAGTTTGCAAAAATATTTTTCAGAAGAATAACATGACTCTATAACTCAACTATGTGAGTATGACCTTCCTATCACCAGTGACTCATACATACATCAATCACCCAACCAAGTGGGGATACATCAAATGTTCATACATGACTGAAAATTACACTTATTACATCATCCTTCCCATGCATAGTGGGGTTAAAAATTACATCATGTGTCCAAAAGAGACTATGACAAAAAAAAAATTATTATTACACCATAGGTCTTTACATGACCTTTTCATCAAATGACATTAATAACTGAGACCATAGTTGGATTAATCTACCATGATGCCAACAATGCATAATATTTTGAAGGCTAATGCTCCCCCTAAACCTGTGCTACTTGTGCATTGTCAAAAATTCATTCATCAAGGCATCTTCAACAATCAGATAAACATCAATGGGAAAATCATATTAGTAGACAATATCCATCAACATCAGACTAAACAGGAATGTCAGAAACTGATTTTGAGTTTGATCCACTGCTTTTCTATCAGAAAAACACATATGCTACTGCCGACACAGAAACTCGTGTATATACACGACTCTGGTTCATGAAATCCATGTATAGAAAACAATCCTATGAATCTGAAAAAACTGGATTTAACAGCAAGATGAGGCAAATACAACTCCCAACTTTTGTATGAGATATTCAAATGCTTCCCTGGGAAGAGGTTTCATAAAAATATCAGCAACCTGATCTTTGGAGGGAACATACTCTAATTTAAGCTTTTGTTCAGGCACTTGTTCTTATAGAAAGTGGTACTTAATGGGTATGTGCTTGGTCTTGGAGTGTATAAAAGGATTTTTTGAATTACTAATCACACTTGTGTTGTCACATCAGATGGAGATGGGAGGAGAATATTTAATTGGAATATATTGTAATGTTTGTATCATCCAAAGAAGTCGTGTGTAGCAAGATGCAACAACCACATATTCTGCTTCCGCTGTAGATAAGGCAATCGAACTTTGTTTCTTTTTGAACCAAGATAGTAATCGTGATCCTATATAAAATGCACCTCGACTAGTTCTTTTTTGTTCATCAACATTTCCATCTTTAACCTTTTCTTTTAGATGAACATAACCTTTACCCTTAATGACAACCAGTGTGTCATTTCCAAAAGAGATATTCTTTTCTCTTTCTAAAGCATTGTATGAAATGAGTTTATCTTTATCACTTGTCATGTCTTTTGAGCATCTGCTATCAATGTACCATTGATTTTCTTGTCCTTCTCAAAACATAGCTATGCCACATCTTTCTGACTGTAGTTCCTTCTTTTCCATACCTTGGAGTTTGATGGTGTTTGCTCATTTTGATAGGTTTGCCAAAATTTTCTCCTGCATTCAGATTCTTCATGACCAAAGTTATTGCAAAATGAACATTTAATTTCATCTTCAAGAGGTGAAAATTTATTATAAGAGCTCTTCTTGATTCTTTTCACACTCCTTTGTTTTCTTGCTTCTCTAATCATGATAGTTTTGCAAGAAACACATTGAGAAGCCTTATGACCAAAGTTATGGCATGAAAAGAATTTTCCATTAAAGAAGAATTTTTTTTGATCATAGAATCTTTTGGTATTGTTCACCTTTTAGTTATTTCTACTATTGATGTTAACCCTTGGAGTAAAATGAACATGATTTACCTGAGGAGTACTTTTAGGCTTTTGTTGAGGATTGACGTATTGTTGACTGGTTTTTTCTGCAGTAAGATAGTTTATGGTGATGGATGAAAACTTTTTTGGTTGGGTTGTTTCTCCAGTGTATCCAAGACCAGTCTTTATAAGAGGAGAATGTTGAAACTTGATGATTTCATCTAAGTTTTTTGATCCTTTAGCAAATCTAAGATTCAGATATTTTGTTTTCTCAGGTTCTTTTCTTAGATTCGCTACTTCACACACTAATTTTTCATTGTTCTTTTCCCTTTCTGTGAGTTGATGTGTCAAAGTGTCTATGACTATATTCTTTTCTTCCAAGCAGATTTTGAGTTGAGTGATTTCTTCAAGAAAACCTTCTTCTTCTAAGACATCCATAAACTTATCATATTCATAAGCGATGAGTAGTTTAATATCTTGATAAGATTCACCTTCATCACTATTATATAGGCCATCACTATCTTCATGAGTATAATAACTTCTTATATTAACAAAATGTTTCCTATTACCTTTTGCAGAATCCTTTCCTTTGTCATGGTTATCTTTATGAGGAAATTTAGCAGCATAATGACCAACGCTACCACAAGAAAAACATTTGAAGGGAAGTTTACCTTTGAATCTTCTGGTACCCAGTCAAAGTTTCTTCACAAAGTGTACCTCGTCTTCTTTTGATATATATCTTGATTCCTTGAGATATTCCTTTTCTTTTCCCTTTGTAGAAGCTTTGAAAGTGGCTTCTATGATTTCTCATGGACCTCCTTTCCTCATTTCAAAGGCAGTTAAAATTCCATGAAGTTGAACAAGCGTAACAGATTGTAGATCCTGCTTCTCTTCAATGGTACATACCTTTAACTCAAGTTTAGGACATATAGATCTTAAAATTTTCTCTACTATAGTAGCCTCCTCTATTTCTTCACCTAGATTATTCATATTATTTACAATCTCATATAATCGTAAAAAGTAACTAGCAATACTTTCATCACTATGTATCTTGAGAGTTTTATATTGAATTCTGAGAGTTTGGAGCTTTTCAAGTTTTACCTGGGAGTCTCCTTCATAGCTCTGAATGATTTTTTCCCATATTTGTTTGGCTGTGTTGAGTTGCATGACTTTGATGAATTCTGATTCTGATAGACTTCCCAATAATGCATTGATGACTTTGGCATTGGTTTCATATGATTTCTTTTCTACTTGATCTATGGGGACTTCTGCTAGATATTGGTATACTCCTTCCACAATTTCCCAAACATCATCTCCAAGTGATTGAAGATAGGCTCTAGTTCTTATCTTCCAATATGCTAAGTTATTTGCATTGAAGATTGGTGCTCTAATAGATTCATTCCTTCTTGATTTCTCATCTTGAGAGATCTTCCTTCTAGTGATCAAGCTTCTTCTGAAGGACCTACTTTGATACCAATTGTTGGAAAAAATACTAACATGTGGGGGTGAATCAATATTTAAACATTCATAATAATAATTTTTATTTTTCAAACTGTATACGCAATTTTACAAAAACCAAACAACGTATGTCCGGGACTATAATGAATGAAACCAACGTATAGATAATAAACCTATAAAATAACTAATTCATTGTCTACTGAACTTAAATAAGAGTGTGATGCATTTACTAAGTAGTAAACAGATGTAGTAAGAACATAATAAATCAACACACTTAAGCGGCACAAATGAACAACAAGATTTCTCAGGTGGAAACCCAATGTGGGAAAAAACCACCATTGTTGTCATCTCGACCTTCAATCTTCTTATTATAGAAAATGCTTACAAGTTTTGTTAGGTCCCTATACTACTAGTGTAACCCCTTATTGTTATTAGTGCCACCCCGTTATTATAGTGTTGTGCCCATGTAGTCCCCATATTGTTATTATTGTGCCCCATAGAAGCCCACTATTGTTATTGTTGTTCCCTTACATTATTATTGTTATGTCGGCTCTGATTATATTATGACCCCTTAGACTCCTATATATAGAAAGAAGGTCTTGTCATTTGTATCATCCAAGAATTGTTCATTTGTGTAATGTAAAGGAGGTTTCCCCCTTGAAGAGGCTGATTTTGAAGTTGTTGATCTATATTTTCTATATTTTTGTGAGCTAGTTCATAACAAGTTTTGTACTGGTGTAGACTCTTTCTAGTATGCATGCATCTACTTGTTGAAGGCTACAACCTTCACTCATTTTCTAGCTTCTACTAGAAGGGAGATCCAATCCAATAACTCTTGTACTATCGAATGTGATTACCAGTACATAGGCGTCGGCATACAGAAGGCTACCACCTTCACTCTTTCTCCAGGAACCACGTTTCATAAATTTTCAGACTGGATACTTGTGGTACACATCAACACAATATGTAGGCCACATTTCATCAAATTTTCAGACTGGTCCCATTAGTAACATTGAAGCTCAAAATCAATCACCACTGCAGTAAAACAATAAAATACAACTACATCAACCAATCACTGAAACCCATCAACTCTGAAGAAAAACACAATCAATCAATCTGAATAGTCAGATCACTATCAACAGAACACGAAGCTGAACCTAGAACATTGCTTCAACAACTAGAACCAATTGAAACCTCAAAAATCATATGTCAAAATGTATATTCTACTTCAATGAGGAAAACTTGCATGTATACACTACTTTATGTAACCCAACCTATGTATACCTCTAAAGATACTGCATCATAAAAATTTTGAACCAAAAATTGTACTAACCGAAGACATTATGAAATATCTACTATCATATTGTAGAGTTCTAAATAGATAGCAGCAAAGATCCCCCTTCTTACTCAATCAATTAGTTAGCCAGATTGAATCTTATTATACAATTAGTTTAACTTCAGATCTAATGAAGAAATCATTGAAAAACAATAGTAAAATAACAACACTGATCAGAGAGATCAGTCATTTCTGAACAACTAGACCCTCCTCTGCATACGCTATTTGGAAGTATCGAATCTGCGTGTATACACACCTTCACCAAGGCAAACCTACGTATAAATCTCCAAATAATCACTTATAACTTCGCAACTTTTCAATACTCCAAAATACCCAGATCATAGCATTTAAAGGGTAAAACATGCGCTAGCACTTAGATCTAGCCTATCCATTATGAAATCATACACTGATAAGTCATTGTAGGCCTCATGATCCTAATCAAACATTGTATCAAAGGGTGAACAAGATGTTTCAAATCTATATCATAACCATAGCCCTTACTACACAAAATATACTCCAGATAGAACTATTCCTAAAAAACCCTTTCACTTACACACATAGCCCTTGATCTTCTCCTCCTTATATAGTTAGAGCCTTTTTCAATACCGTGCACCAAAACAACACTTAGAACCTATGGTATTCTTGGATCAAGTATTCGTTATTCCGCTCAATATTGTGGGCTAATACCATGGTATGGACCCTTTGTATTCTTTAACCTTAATTTTCCATCCCATACACACTTTTACTTCTGTGAAACTGTGTGCATATGTATATGTGCATTCTATTCTATGAACTCGCATGTATATGTTAATTGGACTAGGATAAATAGCATATACAACTTAAAACATTCTCTCTCCTTAATTTCTTGATTCTGATATGTAATTCTTTGTCCCATAATTTTGTTCTTCTGTGTCATTACTTTGTTACCTTGGAATTGACCTGTTACAATGTGAGTTTCCATCATCCATAACTTTAGCATATATGTGAGTTTCCATCAATGACAACACCTATACCATAATTCCAACAGTATGTGTCAGGTAAATCCTATAGTTGTGACCTTCTCGTCTTCCTTTGATTCAGACTTGTGATCTTGTTGTAGGGTTGTAGTTGTCTTCTGCCTCTCCCTTCTTTCATTCCCCCTAGGCCTCCACTCAGGGTGTAGTTTCCAACAATTCTCTTTGTCGTGTCCCTCTTTCTCACAATGTGTACAAGAGCGTTGGCATTATGATATAGGTATTGTCCTTGATAGCAACTCACTTAGATGAAAGATCACAGTGCAGCATGTCAACAACAAATAATTACAGATCAGACTCCAAAGAATGAAGATAGAGAGGCATACGCAGGTTCGCCTTGTCCAAGATGCATATACACGTAGGTTTACCTAACAAAAAGCGCGTATACGTACACACGCACTTTCACAGAAGGAAAAGTGCATATATCTTGGGAAACCAAAGTTTTTGGTCCAGGGTATTTGATCTAAGGTAATTGATTCGAGGTATTTGGTCCAAGGTATTGGTCCTAAGTAGTTTTGGTCCATGGTATTGAGAAAGGCCTAAAACTATATAAGGAGGAGAATATCATTAGGCCAGGGTGTGCAAGGGATTTGAATATCTTATGAAGTGTTGGATTATATATGCAGGTTAATGAACTTATGATGGTTTTCTTGATTTGATCTAAGGATGCACCTATATGTCTGATGAAGGTTGATGGATCAGGATCGTGAAGCCTGAAATGAATTATCATTATGTGGTTTGATCATAGACAGTCTAGATCTAAATAATAACACATGTTTTATTCCATAAATGTTATGATCTGAGTGTGACTGAAGTCTAGAATTTCCGTGAAGTTTCAAGATAGTATTTGCAGATGTGTACGTTGTTTCACTTTGGTAAAAGTGAGTATACATGTTGGTTTGACACATGGAAGTAGCGTATGCCTTATGAAGTATGATGTTTAAAGTTTCAGTTGTTTCTGTTTGTTGTTACAGAGCTTTGGGTTCTGCTTTGTGTTCTGGTGACAATATTCTGTATATTCAAACTGATTGATTGTGATTTGTTTTAGTGATGATGGTGGATCAGGATAATATTGACTTATCATTATGTGATCTGATAATGGATGGGCTAGATCTGATTGCTAACACATGTGATGATTTGGGTATGTCTGAAGTCGGGAAATGCAGCAAAGTTATAAGTAAGTATTTGATGATATATACGCTGATTCGCTTTGGTGAAGTTGCGTATACATGTTGGTTCAACTCTTCCAAGTAGCGTATACACTGTGATGCATTGTTTTGAGGTTACAACTGGTTTTGAATGATGATGTATGCTCTAGGTTCAGATCTATGTACTGGTTACAGTGATCTTTCTGTTCCAGTTGATTGGTTGAAGTTGATTAAGTATGAATGAATGGTTCAATCAGTTGTGTCATAAGTTCTAAGGTTGTGTTGAGGGCCCCGAAATCGGGTCAACAACAAGGGGGATACCCACCCGGTCAAGAACCTGGTTGGCAGCTCCGTGCCCGTTTGGTGTAGCGGGTCTGACTGGGGATAATGGGACCAGCTTCCCAATCTAAGGGGTGTGTGTGTGTAGAGTTTGGTGATGTGTGTGTGTGTAGAATATGATGATGATAAATCTGGAATTATTTCTAAGCTAATTTGATTCTAAACTCTAAACTAATTTTTATACTACTTTAATCTAGCAAAAACAACACATCTAATCTACGCTAACCCGGGGTAGAACTTTTTCCATTGTGCGATCTAGAAAGATTTCATATAATAACTGGTAATGAAGATTATTCAGCTATTATAAGAATATAAATCAATTAAGATAAACTATCATGCATAAAAGGTTAAGCAAGGCAGTTGTGAACAGCATATCGCACAATCAGTTATTCATATGTTAAGCATAAATCAATGACTCCACCGTACAAAAGTGCTAAATGGTAACCCACACATTCATACATTAACATGTAAACAACATCAGCTGTATATTACTCTAAGAATCCAAGAAGAAATTCATCAAGAGATAAAAGTACCATTTATGACTGATTTTATACTCACAAACCTTACGCAATAACGATCTATTTCTACTTACTTCTAATGCATGCTAAGAGTACAGAAGTGCAACATCAGTAGCAGACATTAAAATGCAAACATAAATAAATCTCGATCCATCCATTCATCAAAAACCCCCTCCGAGGGTGCAAAAGTGCATGTTCTGAGGACAAGTTTTTTGACAAATTTCCGGACCCTTCTCCAAATGCCATGAGAAGGGTTAAATACTACTAACCGACTAATCTTAATTACACAAATTTCGGGAACGGCTTCAAATGACCGCCCTTTTACTAAAACAAATTTATTTCTAAAAATGAATCTAATTTCTAACCATTTCTGTATTAGCTCCTTAGTGCTGTAAGCAATGCGCTGTTCGCCCTGAAAGAGTCGGCTGATTGTTCTTTCCTTTTGTTCGAGCTTGAAAATTAGAAATAACAAGAGCTAGCACCTCTTTCTAACAAACTAGGAGATATTTTTGAAAATCTTCTTCTGGAGGAGTGTCTTCACGGCGTGTATACTTAGTACAACTCAGATTTCTTTCAAACTGATTGTGCTGTTGCTATTTCAGTTTCCGGCCGTGCGAATGACTCAATGAGTTGGGGACTTTGTTGCCTGAACAATTTTCTGAATTGAAACTTGTTTCCGTTCTTTGTTCCAGGCTTTTCTGAGACGTCTTTCCCTTCAAGCGTTTTTCTTTTTGCTTTACCCAATTTGGGCTTTAGGATCTTTCGTAAACGCTTTGCTTTTGTGCCCCTTTGACTCTGAGTCCTGGATAGTCTATTTCCATCAGTATTTGTTGAGTGATACTCTGGAATCTGCGGTTTTGCTGCATGCGGTATCCATTTTCGAAGTCATCTCCTCTCTGTTCTTCTAGCTCGGGCGTTTTTCCTTAGCTGTTTCCTGCATATAGATTTATATTAGTTGCTACCTTATAGTTCACGCAAATGAAAAGAGACACGAAGAAAAGATTGACATGAAAGCATTAAATTTTAATGAATGCATAATCATGACACTCATTATGGCTTGACTCTTCTAAAAACGCAACACAATCATCTTCAGATACACAGGCGTACAACCATTAATTTCCCGTAAGGTGCACGCCCAATTTTGGGCTTACAGATCATGCCGAGGAACGTTTGCGATGAATGGTTTCTGCGATTTGCATCGCAGCGCCGAAGATTGCGATGTAAGAAAGTGTCATCGCAGCAATTAATATTCTCGTTCGTCGCAAATCGTAGATCACAGATCGCAGTTTTGTATGATCGCATATCGCAACGTCGCAAGATTTTCATTTTATCACTTTGTACTGCTTATGCAACATTGCGACGTGCGACGTCGCATATCAGCCGTTGGCGTTCCTTTGGTTTTCCCTTTTTAAGCGCTTTAAATGTATGCGATGCGATGGGTTTTCGCGTCGCTCCTTTGCAGCGTATTTATGCGCTTTGGAAAAACGCTTCTCTTCTTCCTTTGCGACGCGATATAGCTCTTAGGGAGTTTAATAAAAAAGATTTCTTAACAAAATATTTTTTTGGATTTTATGGTTAAGGGTCCCTCTTTGCTTGATGTTATTACTAATATCAAACAAAGAGGGGGGTTGTTGGTGACCACAACAATGGCGATTCACTGTGAAGAACCAGTTATCTCTGCTTTTCTATTGACAGTTCACTTCCGAAACAACAAAATTTTTATATGTCTAAATTTTGTTATGGACAGATAGAGTAGATTATCCCTCACCTTGTCAACGATACTTTGTCTCAACCCACTTTTTATATCCCAATTGCTTGCTTCCTCAGGTTTCCTTTTGCATTCGCATCAGACATTACTCGCTCTTTTTTAAAGATAAAGTAAGGTCTTCTCTGCGTACTGGCCTAAAAGTATGCTCATTTGTCGTAGGTAGAGCCTCTGCTGCTCGCAAGCGTCCATAGCCTCGACAGGGTTACCATGTTATCCAGCAATGATCCTTTTTCCTGCTTGAGGTTACTCGCAACATTCTAGAGAAAAATCCTTTTTGACACTTTTTCCTTTTTTATTCTCTAAGGAACAATGCCTTGGTTTGATGGCCAAATTATGACATAGTCATTCACTTGATTTACACTTTTGCTGAATAAGTTGGCTCGTGATGAGACCTCTTGTCTTTTGATTCCAACAATCTTTAAGTCGTTGCCCTATTTTGGTAGAAAGTATTGGCAAAGTCAGCAAGTTATAATATCTGTGATCATGATAAGCCGGCTCGTGATGAGACCTCTTATGCTTTGAGATATAGTGTTTCTTGGATTGTTTCTCTGGATGCTGCGATTTCCTTTTAGCAGGGAGGAAGTCATTGTTTTTCCTTAAGAAAGCTCTGGACGACAATAATAGAGTCTTTGAAAACAACAGTTTTGCAGAGAATATTTATTTTATTATTGATGATACCTTTCATTGTGCTGATACAAAACAATTCTTTACCAAAGGTCACTTTTGTCAAAGTTTTTTAGAGGTTGAAACTAGCATTGTAACCAAGGTGAAGTTAACTCTATTTGTCAATAATAAAATTTAGATTTTTCAAAAGTTTTGCTATTTGTACAAGCGAAATCAAAATCTGATAGAGAATTGGTGCCTCTTTCACGAATCCTTTAAATGATCATTTACAACCAGTTTTATTCATAAAAAAGAGAAAATCAAAACAAAATAAAACTAAAAAACTAAATCTATCCTACAAAAATTAGAAGAATTGTCTTCTATGGAAAATATAACTTAAGAATCAGTCCATTGACAGGTAAAGAATCTCTTCTCCCTGCCAAATCCTGCAACGCGAATGTAGACGGGCCTACGACTTCTACAATCTGAAAAGGGCCAAGCCACAACTTTTGAAATTTCGTATGTTTGCCCTTTTCTTTATGAGCCTTATCCCATTTCAAAACTAAATCACCCATCTGAAAGTTTTTTCTGGTTATGATGCTTGAGTCAAAAGAGGATTTTATTAGCGCTTGGTGATGGGCATGGGTTTTCCTAGCTTGTTCTCTTTGTTCTTCTAATTTGATTATTTCCATTTGTCTTAATTGTAAAGAGGAAGTAGATACTTCATCGATATATTGCACTAAAGACAAAGAGGGAATGACTAGGTGAGTCGGAAGAACCACTTCTCTCCCATAAACTAAATTAAAGGGAGAAGTGCCGATTGAAGCTTTCTTTGTGATTCTATCAGCCCATAAAGCATTTACCGATGCTTTGTGCCAATTCCTTTGGTTTTGGTCGACTGTTCTTTTGATAATCCTGATCAGGTTCTTGTTTGTTGATTCAGCCAATCCATTACTTCGTAGTTGGCAGAATATTTCAGTTTGAACCCTCTTTTAAGTGCAAACTCAGTCATAGCATTTCCAGAAAAATATGAAGCATTATCAAACATTAAGGCTGTTGGCAACCCAAACCTAGTAATGATAAATTGATCTATGAACTCAATAATGTTTTCAGAATTGACTGTCTTGAGAGGAACTTCTTCTACCCATTTAGTAAAATAATCGATTGTCGTAAGGATATACTTATGCTGCTTAGAAGAGTGAGGAACAATCTCACCTATTATGTCCAAGCCCCATTGGCTGAATGGTTGCTCGATGTTGACCAGTTGTAGCGGCATGGACGGTTTCCTTTGTTTTCCTGCAGCAGTCTGGCAGACTTGGCATTTCCTTACGTGATTGTGTGAGTCTTTGAACAGCGTGGGCCAATAATATCCTGCACGTCAGATTTTATGTGCAGTCGTATCTCCGGCATAGTGTCCACCTGCTGGTCCATCGTGGAGTTCCTGCAAAACCTTTTCGGATTTAGTTTTCTCAAGACACCTAAGAAGCACAGAATCATAATTCCTTTTAAACAAAACATCATTTATGAGCTGGTATTGTTTAGCTTTCAATCTCAGAGCTCTTTTCTTGGTATGATCCAGACGTGATGGAGCATACCCGTTCTTAAGAAAATAAATGGTGTCAGCATATGATGATTCTGCGTCGTTTAGGCTTACCTCATACGTTTGTACCTCTTCAGATGAGTTCTCAGGAATTTTCGATGCTCCGGCTAACATCTTGCAGAAGCCTTGACCTCTTACGATGTTTGCTGGTTTGATCTCAAGATCATATTCTTGTAAAGCGGTAATCCAATTAGCTCTCTTTTCGCCCACATCCTTCTGTACCAAAAGGTTTCTTACCGCTGGAAACAGTACTATGACTTTAGTGTGGGCTTTAAGCAAGAAAGGTTTGAAATATTTGATCGCTTTGAAAACGGCATAGGCCTGTTTCTCTACATCTGAATAATTAAGTTCAACACCTTGTAAGTTCGAGCTAAAGAATGCGATTGGAGCCTCCGCTTTTTCTTGATTTGCTTGGGTCAAAATCGCGGCATAAGATTTCTCTGAGGCAAAAGTGTATAAGATAAAAGATTCTGAAAAATTTGGGGTGGCCAAAGATGGAGCATTGATGATAGCTTGTTTGATTAAGTTGAATGCTTTGTGCTCATCTAGACCCCATTTGAAATTTGAATTCTTTTTTATCATATTTTGTAAGGGAGAAATAATACGTGAAAAATCCGGGACAAATCTTTTGACAAAATTGATCTGTCCGAGGAAGGATTGCATGGCTTTCTTGTTATGGGGTATGGATATTTTGGAAATTTCCTTGATTCTGTCAGGTTCTATGTGAATACCAGATTTCGACACTATGAATCCGAGCAATTTCCCTTCGCTTAATGCAAAGAAAGATTTCTTTGGGTTGAGCGAAATCCCATACCTCAAACATCTTTGAAAGATTTGCTTCAAATCTTTGAGATGGTCGCTTCGTTTTTTGGAGTACACTGTTATATCATCCAGGTAAATCACTACTGACTTATTGACTAACCCTTTAAACGCGATGTCCATGGCTCTCTGAAAGGTAGCTCCGGCATTGATCAGACCAAATGGCATCTTCCGATATGCATAAGTGCCCCATTTGGTTCGGAATGTAGTCTTTAACTGATCATCGGGATGCACCAGTATTTGATTGTATCCTGAAAATCCATCCAGGAAAGACATTAACTCTGAGCCCGCTACTGCCTACAATATTTGCTCCATAGGTGGGAGGGGAAAGTTATCTTTCTGACAGGCTTTGTTGAGATTTCGGAAATCGATACAGATTCTAATATCTCCGTTTTTCTTCCTAACGGGCACCATATTGGATACCCATTTGGAATGCCTGACGGGGAAAATTATTCTGGCTCTCAACAACTTATTAAGCTCACTTTTTATCTGATTTTCTAAGTTATGTTGTATTTTTCTGAGCTTCTGCTGGACAGGTTTTTCATTGTCAATCATAGGGATAACATGTTGAATGATCGAGGTGTTGTATGTCTTTAGCTCATCATAATTCCAAGCAAAAACGTTTTTGTATTGTCTCAAAAGACGGATATATGCTGATTTCTCTTCAGGGGCTAGGCCGTGGCCTAGGTTAACGTTTTGTGGCTTCTGATCAGTTCCTAGATTCACTAATTCATAGTTCAAAGTAGAACTGTAAAGTTTAGCATTGGCGGACCTCTTGAACCGACTTTTCAAATCATATAAATCTTCTAACTTGACCACTGATTTCGGTATAGCATTGTCAGTGCCGTTTTGTTGTATTTGGTGATCATGATGGTCTTCGTCAATTATTTGATTTGAGTAGGATCCTTCAGAAGTAAGGAAATTTACGATGTCAGGGTCGTCATTGAATACTCTCCAATTGGTGATGTTGTTAGGGATGGATGGTCTAAAGATTAATTCTATTGAAAACCTATCAGGACTAAAATCTTCGGAAGGAATAAGTCTAGAGGCTACGTTAGCTAACAGGTCTGCGCTCGCATTTTGAATTCTTGGAATTGACGAGATGTTGAATGCTATGAAATGTGCAGTGAGATCTTGAACTAACGATTGATAGTGCTTTAAATGACTTGACAGGCAATGTATGGTGTTACGTACCTGTTTTACGATGATCTCAGAATCTTCAAAGACTTGAAGATACTTAACGTTCAATCCGATTGCTTTGTATAGGCCTTGAACCAAGGCTTCGTACTCCGCTATATTGTTCGTGCAATCGAACTCAAGTCTGCATGTGAGCATAATCTTGTTCCCGTCTGGGCTAATCAGAACGCATCATGCTCCTGCTCCCTCATTAGATTTAGACCCGTCAAAATATAATTTCCAAAACAAAGATGTATTTACAGAATTATCTAAAAAGCTAAAACATTTTGAGTCATCAGTTTGGGAGAAATTTTCAACTTGGGATAAAACTGAATTCTCTAAGTAAGGTGAAATTTGAGCATTGAAATTGCCGAGGAAAGAATCTACTGCGTAATTGCCTACAATGCTACTATTGTATGTTATGGCTTCATTTTCTCCTTCCAGTTCTGTCACTATGTATTTTTGGTGTAACTCTCGTTCAACCTTTATCTGATTTGGTTTACCATTGTATGGCAACCACATGTGCAACCAGTCAGTGGAGAAATATCCGTGGAGTTTCTCCGACCAATCCCTGCTAAGAATCAAACCATAGAATTCAGGGATATCAGCTACTAGAATGTCGATAACCTGACACACTTTTGGGTTAGACGACAATCTTATGGTCACTTGATTAAGTTCACCAATCACTTCGACTTGGGATCGATCAAGTTGAACTATACGCACTGCAGATTTTTGAGGTTGAACATTCAATTTGGCACATATTGACTTGGGTAAAATATTCGTTGAAGCACCAGAATCAACCAAGCAATTGTGCACGTTTTTATTGAAGATTTCATAGGTGAGAAGAAAAGGAGGAGTATGAGATCTTGATCTTCCTCCAATCAAGGCGATGTCATTTGGATCAATCTTATTGATCGCGTTGGTTGGAGGTCTTCCCATATTGTGGGAAGCTACGGCTGTAGGTAGAGATGTAGTAGGCACAGCGTGTAATTCCTTCATCATTATTTTCTGTTGGTGTTTCAATTTACTCAATTCATAGAGAGTGATATTAGCCCTAGTCTTCTTCATGTCATCAATGATGTTATACTCCATTTCATCCGACACAATTAGTGTTCTTGATGGAGGTTCTTGATTTGATTGGACTGGGCTAAGCTGGGTCACTTTAGTAGTTGTCTTTTTTGTTGCGACCTTATCTTTTGTTGCAGGGCTTGCGCCCTTCTGTTTAGGGGTAGTTTGGGGAGGATCAAGTTGATTTTTGCTTCTCGTGCTAACAGGAAATGCTTCTTGATCTTCTTCTTGTGGGAGGATGAAGTCCCACATTCCTTGTAGTTCTACAACTTCTTCCTCGTCGGTCTGCCCTTCATTGGTATTCTCTTCTTCTTCGTCTTCTTCAGATTCAACGTTTGAGACAGCACTGGGTGGTTTTACCTCCATGGGAGGATTTCTTTTAAAAGTCATATAGGGCTTTTTCGAAGAAGTCTCTGCTACTTGTTTCTTAATATCAATCATCTCATTGGACATGGCTTTCAGCACTTTTTGTAATCCTTCCAAATCGAAAGGATCTTTCGTTTGCTTCTTCTTGGTGTCTTCTTTAAAAGAGATTTTCTTAGATTTGTGTTTTTCTATAGCAGATCTCTTTTCTAGGGCTACCACACATTTTTCCACTGCTAACGCTTCTGTTAAGTTATCAACTAAGGTGGTCTTGTTTGCCCTATCTACGAAGATAGCCAAGTTTGATGGTAAAGCCGTGATGTACCATTCACATCTTACTTCCTCGCTGGGTTGTGAAGCAGCGGGGATTTTGTTGAGGATCTTACTGAACCGTAAGTTGAAATCTTTAATGGGTTCTCTAGCCTCAGATTTAAGATTAGATAGGTCATTGATCAATGTCGTTGTGGATCTATCATCACCAAACTTGGTGAGGAACTGACTTTGAAAAATGTCCCAGCTTGTGATGGATCCGGAAGGTAACGAAAAGTACCATGACCCAGCTGTTCCTTGCATTGTATAAGGGAAAAGCCGGACAACAGCGTCTTCGTTAGTAACTCCGTTGAGATTGACAGAAAGCATGAAATTATTGATATGCTCTTCGGCAAGCATGCCTTCTTCTGGATTGAATTTAGGCAACCATTTCTCAGGATGGGCCGGTATTGGGCTCAGGGGTGGAGGCATTAAAACCGCCCCAGGATTGTTCCATGGAGACTGGGCCATCGTTGAGTTGCTATTTATTGAAAGTGCAGAAGACGATCCCTGATGCTGAGAAGATGAAGATACTAAGATCTTTGAAGTTTGAAGAGGAAGGGTTGTGGAAGATGGATGAGTGAGTTGGAATGAAAAAGTGGGTGGTTGACTTCGCGGTGAGGGAGTTGAGATGGACGAAATGGGTGAAAGAGTCTTACTGTCAGACTCTGGTGGTGTTTTCCTTACTCTTTTCCTGGTGGGGAGAGGGAGTTCACTTGGTTGTATGCCAAATTTCTCACTCTTTAATCTGGTAAGCGGATGAGCAGGGTTGTACTGCGAAGTCACGCTGCTTTTGGATTTATCAGACTTCTGGTTAAAAATAGAGAATCCCTGGAGTTTACGAATCAAAGTTTGAATTTCAGGGGGTTCAATGATAGGTTGGTCTGATGTATTCGAGTATGTAACAACGGTGGATACTCGAGCGACTTCAAATTCCGGGTTTAACCATGTTGGAGAAGTCGAGGGAGTTGTTGAGGGTGTATTACTCTCAGAATGGTATTTAGATATTGCTTTAGGTGCCATTCATAGTTCGAGCCCTCCTTCTAGTGCCAAATATGTTGAGGGCCCCGAAATCGGGTCAACAACAAGGGGGATACCCACCCGGTTGGGAACCTGGTTGGCAGCTCTGTGCCCGTTTGGTGTAGCAGGTCCGACTGGGGATAATGGGACCAGCTTCCCAATCTAAGGGGTGTGTGTGTGTAGAGTTTGGTGATGTGTGTGTGTGTAGAATATGATGATGATAAATCTGGAATTATTTCTAAGCTAATTTGATTCTAAACTCTAAACTAATTTTTATACTACTTTAATCTAGCAAAAACAACACATCTAATCTATGCTAACCCGGGGTAGAACTTTTTCCATTGTGCGATCTAGAAAGATTTCATATAATAACTGGTAATGAAGGTTATTCAACTATTATAAGAATATAAATCAATTAAGATAAACTATCCTGCATAAAAAGTTAAGCAAGGCAGTTGTGAACAACATATCGCACAATCAGTTATTCATATGTTAAGCACAAATCAATGACTCCACCGTACAAAAGTGCCAAATGGTAACCCACACATTCATACATTAACATGTAAACAACATCAGCTGTATATTACTCTAAGAATGCAAGCAGAAATTTGTCAAGAGATAAAAGTACCATTTATGACCGATTTTATACTCACAAACCTTAAGCAATAACGATCTATTTCTACTTACTTCTAATGCATGCTAAGAGTACAGAAGTGCAACATCAGTAGCAGACATTAAAATGCAAACATAAATAAATCTCGATCCGTCCATTCATCAAAAACCCCCTCCGAGGGTGCAAAAGTGCATGTTCTGAGGACAAGTTTTTTGACAAATTTCCGGACCCTTCTCCAAATGCCATGAGAAGGGTTAAATACTACTAACCGACTAATCTTAATTACACAAATTTCAGGAACGGCTTCAAATGACCGCCCTTTTACTAAAACAAATTTATTTCTAAAAATGAATCTAATTTCTAACCATTTCTGTATTAGCTCCTTAGTGTTGTAAGCAATGCGCTGTTTTCCCTGAAAGAGTCAGCTGATTGTTCTTTCCTTTTGTTCGAGCTTGAAAATTAGAAAGAGCAAGAGCTGGCACCTCTTTCTGACAAACTAGGAGATATTTTTGAAAATATTTTTCTGGAGGAGTGTCTTCACGGCGTGTATACTTAGTACAACTCAGATTTCTTTCAAACTGATTGTGTTGTTGCTATTTCGGTTTCCGGCCGTGCGAATGACTCAATGAGTTGGGGACTTTGTTGCCTGAACAATTTTCTGAATTGAAACTTGTTTCCGTTCTTTGTTCCAGGCTTTTCTGAGACGTCTTTCCCTTCAAGCGTTTTTCTTTTTGCTTTACCCAATTTGGGCTTCAGGATCTTTCGTAAACACTTTGCTTTTGTGCGCCTTTGACTCTGAGTCCTGGATAGTCTATTTCCATTAGTATTTGTTGAGTGATACTCTGGAATCCGCGGTTTCGCTGCATGCGGTATCCATTTTCGAAGTCATCTCCTCTCTGTTCTTCTAGCTCGGGCGTTTTTCCTTAGTTGTTTCCTGCATCTAGATTTATATTAGTTGCTACCTTATAGTTCACGCAAATGAAAAGAGACATGAAGAAAAGATTGACATGAAAGCATTAAATTTTAATGAATGCATAATCATGACACTCATTATGGCTTGAATCTTCAAAAAACACAACACAATCATCTTCAGATACACAGGCGTACAATCATTAATTTCCCGTAAGGTGCGTGCCCAATTTTGGGCTTACAGATCATGCCGAGGAACGTTTGCGATGAATGGTTTCTACGATTTGCATCGCAGCACCGAAGATTGCGATGTAAGAAAGTCTCATCACAGCAATTAATATTCTCGTTCGTCACAAATCGTAGATCACAGATCGCAGTTTTGTATGATCGCAGTTTTGTATGATCGCAGATCGCAACGTCGCAAGATCGCAAGATTTTCGTTTTATCAATTTGTACTGCTTCTGAAACATTGCGACGTGCGACGTCGCATATCGGCTGTCGGCGTTCCTTTGGTTTTCCCTTTTTAAGCGCTTTAAATGTATGTGATGCGATGGGTTTTCGCATCGCTCCTTTGCAACGTATTTATGCGCTTTGGAAAAACGCTTCTCTTCTTCCTTTGCGACGCGATATAGCTCGTAGGGAGTTTAATGCAAAATATTTCTTAACAAAATATTTTTTTGGATTTTATGGTTAAGGGTCCCCCTTTGCTTGATGTTATTGCTAATATCAAACAAAGAGGGGGGTTTTTGGTGACCACAACAGGTTGTAAGTGATTGATTGAGTTTGGTTGATTCAAAGAGTGATGATTGAGTTTCAGTGATTGGTTGATTTGATGGTTGTATTGCAATAGTTATTGATTGTAAAGGCTCAATGTTGTGGATGGGTCAAGTATGAAAATTGGATGAAATGAGGCCTTCATGTGTATTGCTATGTACCAAGAGCATCCAGTCTGAAAATTTATGAAACGTGGTCCCCAAAGAAGAAAGAAGGTCGTATCGTTCTATAGGTCGGTGCCTACATACTAGTAAACATATCAGCTAGTACAAGAGCTAGGGAGTTGTATCTCCCTTCCAATAGAAGCTAGAGAATGAGAGAAGGTTGTAACCTTCTACAGGTAGAAGCCTGCTTATTAGTATGAGTCTGCACTAGTACAATGTTGTAAATATATTTTCTTATTATTAAAAGAAGACAGACATGACAACAGTAGGTGGTTTTGACCCACATTGGGTTTCCACCTTAAATCTTGGTGCTCATGTGTGTTGCTTATGTGTGATGGTTCATACTGTTATTAACTGCACATGCTTACTGTTTAATGTTTAATAAAGTATTGATGTTTAATATTATTAAAATTAATTAATTTTAATATAAGTATTAATATATTTTAATAATTTAATAATTAATATTAACACAATATACTATTACTACTATTCATTAAATACTAATATATATATTAAAAAAATAAAAGAATAAATATTTCACATACTAATTTATAATTAATAACATTACTATTTATTGTAATAAAACATTTAATATTTTACATTCACAAACTAATATATATTAAATATAACAAAGTATAATAGTTATTATTAATTATTATTTAAGATCTATTAAACAAGCCGACATTCATCTCATCCTTAAATCTACTCTCCTCATAACTATTTAAATCCCTCATTTAAGCTCTTCTACTATCAACATTCAAGAAGTCCTGATGATGGATCCCTGTTGGGATTTTAAACGTTGGCAGAAAATCGTTTTTACTGTGGATTCTCCGGTAACTAAGTCAAAAGATATAAACCACAAATGTCTTAAATCCAGGAACATATGATGAATTAACTGAATCATAAGGTCACTAGATATACGCCGGTTGCCTCAAGAACATTTGCGTGCACATGAAAGTTCCCTTCACTGAAGTAGCGTATATAAATTTGATTATGAAAAGAAAAAGTTATTGATTTGCAAATACTGATTCACCCCCCCTCAGTATTATTTCCAACAATTGGTATCAGAGCAGGTCCTTTAGAAGAAGCTTGATCGCTTGAAGGGAGATCCATCATCATGAATAATCAAGAAAGCATGGGATCCATTAGACCACCAATATTCGATGGGAGCAACTTTTTTTATTGGAAAATAAGAACCACAACCTATCTAAAATCACTTGGAATGGATGTCTGGGAAATTGTGGAAGGAGGATATACATTTCCAACAGCAATTCCTACATATATGTTAGGTAAAACGAAATATGAAAACAATGCCAAAGTTGTCAATACTTTATTGGGAAGTCTGTCACAATCAGAGTTTGTCAAAGTCATGCATCTCAAATCAGCCAAAGAAATATGGGACAAAATCGTTCTAAGATACGAAGGAGACTCTCAGGTAAAACATGCTAAGCTTCCGACTCTTAGAACTTAGTATGAAACTCTTAAGATTCATACTGATGAAAGTATAACTAGTTACTTCCTATGTATAGATGAAGTTGTCAATTGTATGAAGAATCTGGGTGAAGAAATTAAGGAAGTTACCTTAGTTGATAAAGTCTTGAGATCCTTTTCTGCTAAATTTCAATCCAAAGTGTCTATCATAGAAGAGAAACAAGATCTGCAGAGTATCACTATGACACAGCTTCACGGAATCTTAATAGCCTTTGAGATGAGAAAAAGGAGGACCATTAGGTATGAGAGAAGCCACACTCAAAGCTTCAACAAAAGGAAAGGAAGAACACAATGAATCAGGACATATTTCAGAAGAGGAAGATGTGGTAAACTTTGTCAAAAAGCTTCAATGGGGTTCTGGAAGGTTTAGAGGTAAGTTACCCTTCAAATGTTTTTCTTGTGGCAGAGTCGGTCATTATGCTGCCAGATGTCATAAAGATAAATTTAAAAAAGGAAAGGAATATGAAAAAGGGAATAGAAAATAAATTGTGAATAAAAGGAGCTACTATACTCATGAAGATAGCGATGGTTTATCTAAGAGTGATGAAGATGAAACTAGGCAAGATTATAAATTTCTCATGGGTTATGATGATGATAATTTTTGGAATGCTTTAGAAGAGGAAGACCTTCATGAAATGTCTAAACTCAAAATATGTTTAGAAGAAAAGAATATGATTATAGATACCTTGACATACCAACTTGTTGAAAAGGAAAAACACCATGAAAAACTAGAGTGTGAAATTGTGGGTCTAAGAAAGGATCTTGAGAAAATGAAATCTCTCAATCTTAGATTTGTTAAAGGATTAGAAACCTTAAATGAAATTATGAAAGTTCAGCCTTATCCTTTGATAAAGATAGGTCTTGGATATACTGAAGAAGCATCTCAATCTCAGAAGCCATCAACCTCCACCAAAATCTATCTTGATGCAACAAAGACCAGTGAACAGTATGACAATCATCAACAAAGGCATAAAGCAGATCACCAGGTAAATCAGACTCAATTTACTCCAACCAACCTCATGTAAATCATACTCAATTTGCTCCAAAGATGAATATCAATATAAACTACAATCACCAGGTCAATAGATTCGATAGTCACAAGAACTTCCTTAATGGGAAATGTTTTTCATGTCATAATTTTGTACATAAAACTGCTCAATGTGTTGCTTACAAAACGATCATGACTAGAGAAGCGCGAAATCAAGTGAATGTAACAGGAATTAAGAAAAGTTCCCGTAATAACTTTTCTCTTCTTGAAAATGAAATAGAATTCTCAATCTGTAACAACTTTGGTCATGAAGAATCCAAATGTAGGAGAAAATTTCGGCAAACATCTCAAAAGGAGCAAACTCCATTAAATCCCAAGATATGGAGAAGGAAAGAATCTGAAACAAAAAGATGTGGTATAGCCCTATATGCAAAAGGACAAGAAAATTAGTGGTACATTGACAATGGATGCTCAAAACACATGACAAGTGACAAAGAAAAGCTTCACTCATATAATGCCTTAGAAAAGGAAAAGAATGTCTCATTTGGAAATGACACTCCTGCTTTCATAAAAGGTAAAGGCTCTGTTTTCTTGAAAGAAAAAGGTTAAATCTCGAAATGTTATGTATGTAAATGGTTTAAAGCATAACCTGTTGAGTGTCAGTCAAATGTGTGATCAAGGAAATGAAGTGGTGTTTCGATCAAACGGATGTGTTGTTCGTGAGCTTGATATAGGAGAGACTGTGATTAAAGGTACAAGAAATCCAAACAACTTATACATACTCAAGGGAGGACAACAACAGTGATATCTAAGAAAAAATAATGAAAACAGGCTGTGGCATAGAAGATTGGGACATCTAAGCTTTTCTCAAATATGAGAAGCATGCAGATTCAAGTTTGTTCATGATCTTCCAGATATCAGCATCCTAGAAAATAAAATATGCAAACCATGTCAAATAGGCAAGAAAACCAGAGTTCACTTCATGGAAAAGGAAGGGTCAGCTAGTAAGCCTCTTGAACTTGTCCATACTGATTTATGTGGACCATGAAGGAAAATGTCACCTTGTGGAGAAGAATACTTTATTTTGTTCATTGATGATTTTTCCAAAATGTGTTGGATAGGTATTCTAAAGCATAAAGATGAAGCTTTTGAAAAGTTCTAAGCCTTCAAAGCTTTGGTTGAAAATGAATCAGATCAAAAAATCAAATGCCTCAGATCTGAACGAGGAGGGGAATTTAAATCGGATTAATTCTTTGACTTTTGTGAACAACATGGAATAAAAAGGCATTTCTCCACTGCAAGGACTCCTCAGCAAAATGGTGTTGTTGAAAGAATGAAAAAAACAGTTCAACAAATGGCTCGAGCTATGCTAGATGAATCTGGAAATCCTGCAACTTTCTGGAGTGAAGCTGCATTCACTGCTGTAACTATTCTCAACCAAGAAAATGTTTGGGTAAACAACACTCAAACTCCACATGAACTTTGGTATGGTAAGACTCCTACTGTAAAATAATTTAAAGTTTTTGGAAGCAAATGTTATATCAAAAGGACTAATGAAAAACTTGGTATGTTAGAACCCAGAGTAGACGAAGGTATTCTTCTTGGTTACTCTTCCATAAGTAAAGGATATAAATGTTATAATAAAAGACTTGGAAAAATTGTTGAAAGCATTGATGTTGTAGTTGATGAAGCATGCAAAAATCCAAAACAGATAAAATCAACAAAAGATTATGACAATGAAGAAGATGAGGATTACTTTCCCACATCAAATCAAAATCATATTGAAGAAGAAACTAATGAAGCACCAAAAGAAGAGATAATGGTAGAAGAAAAGACTCCATCCAGGGATATTCAAAAAAATCATCCAGAAACTCAAATTTTAGGGGAAAAGGAGGTAGGTGTACAGACAAGAAGATCTATTACAGGGACCTAGCATTACTATCCTCCACCGAAACTCAAAATATAAAATAAGCATGCAAATATGAATGTTGGGTCAAGGCAATGGATAAATAACTTGAGCAAATTGAAAAAATGATACTTGGGAATTAGTTCCTAGTCCTCATGATAAAAATATTATAGGAACTAAATGGATTTTCAAAAACAAGTTGAATGAAAATGGAGAAGTCATTAGAAACAAGGCTAGACTTGTTCGTAAAGGGTATTCTCAACAAGAAGGTATAGATTTTGAAGAAACTTTTGTACCTGTTGCCAGACTTGAAGCTATAGGGATGTTTCCTGCTCTTTCTAGCTTTCAGAAATTCAAAGTATACCAAATGGATGCAAAATCAGCGTTTCTAAATGGAGATTCAGAAGAAGAAGTTTATATTCAATAGCCAAAAGGATTCATTCTTGGAAATGATGAAAAACTTGTATGCAGACTCAAAAAGGCCCTCTATGGTCTGAAATAAGCTCCAAGGGCCTGGTATTATTGCCTTAACAAATATCTACACCAACAAGGTTTTACAAAAGGTTCAGCAGATAGAAATCTATATACAAAGATTGAAACTGACATATTGCTAATTATTATTGTGTATTTTGATGATATCATTCTTGGTAGCAATGAAGAATACATGAGTCATAATTTTGCTTCAGTAATGCAGCAATAATTTGAAACGTCCTTGCTTGGTGAACTTACCTATTTTCTTGGCCTACAAGTTCAACAAGATAAAGATGGTATTTTTCTTTCAGAAACCAAATATCTCAAATAGATCTTGAAAAGGTACAGAATGGAAGATTATAAAACTATATGTACCCTAATGGTAACAGGATGCAGTCTTAGCTCAAATGATGAATTAGCAGCAGTACATCAACCTACCTACAGATCCATGATTGGCACTTTGTTGTAACTAACAGGTACCCGACTTGACATCATGCATGTAGTAGGAATAGCTGGAAGATTCGAAGCAAATCTAAAGGAATCACACCTTCAGGCAGTCAAAATAATTTTCAAATATCTTCAAGGAACTCAGGACTTTGGTTTATGGTATCCTAGAGATGCATATCTTACTCTTCATGCATATAGAGATGCAGATTGGGCAACGAGTGTTGATGATAGAAAATGCACTAGTGATGGTGCATTCTATATGGGTTCTAGGTTAGTGTCTTGGTTCAGCAAGAAACAAAGTTCAAATGCTTTATCTACAGCTGAAGGAGAATATGTGGCTATTGCATCTTGCTGCACACAACTACTTTGGATGATGCAAACCTTGCAATACATTCAGATCACATGTACTCCACCCATATCCATTCTATGTGATAATACAAGTGCCATTAATATTTCAAAGAATCCAATCGTGCACTCCAAGACCAAGCACATACCCATCAAATACCATTTTCTACGTCAACAAGTGCTTGAACAAAAGGTCAAATTGGAGTATGTTCCCTCCAAAGAACAGGTTGCTGATATATTCACTAAATCACTGCCCAGAGACACATTTGATTATCTCAGACAAAAGGTGGGAGTACTTGCTGCATCATCCTACTATTAAATCCAATTCTTCTAAGAAAGGTTGTTATACGTGTGTTTCATGAAGTATAGTCGCATACACAGACAGGTTTCTATGGGTTGAGAAGCGTATATATGTTTCAGACAAGAAAAACAACGAGGCGGGCTCTGATTTGGGTGCTCTGTCTGATGTTGATGATTACTATCTATTGATATATCCTGTTCATTAATTTTTATCTGACTCACAAAGATGCCTTGATCTTTGACTTATTAACAATGCACATGTAGCATAGGTTCAGGGGGAGCATTATCCTTTACTCTCATTCTGCATTGTTGGCATTATGGTTGCTGAATCTAACTATGGATACAGATACTTATACCTTTTTGTTGCTTATGTCATGAAAACGTCTAGGGTGTGATATGTCTTCTCACATATTTGAATGAGTCCTATTGGACAAATTATGTAATTTTTATTGCTACTTTGCATGGGAAGGATGATGTAATTATATTTCTGTCATGTATAAACAATTGGTATAGCCCACTTGGTTGGGTGGATGAGTCAAATTTGGTATATCCCCACGTGGTTGGGAGATTGATGTATGCATCAGTCATTGGTGATAGGAAGGTCATACTCACTTAGTTGAGTTATAGATTCATGCTACTCTTTTGAAAAATATTTTTGCAGACTCTATATATCATCAGGGGGAACATGGACAGTTTAGTGCATCTCAGCATGTACAGAGGGAGAGCTCAATCAAAGAACTCAACATGTACTCAAGGGGAGAATGGACAACATAATTTATATCAAAATAGGAGAATATCTTGGTCCAGCCTTTGCCTTTGATGTCAAAGGGGGAGAGTGACTTGGTGTTCTTGTTGCCATCAAGTCCAAAGGGGGAGATTGTTGGCATTATGATACAGGTGTTGTCCTTGATGGCAACTCACTCAGATGAAAGATCACAGTGCAGTAGGTCAACAACAAATAATTATAGATCAGACTCCAAAGAATGAAGAAAGAGAGGTATATGCAGGTTCACCTTGTCCAAGCTGTGTTACACTTAGGTTTACTAAACAAAAGGCATGTATATGAACAAACACACTTTCACAGAAGCAAAAGCATGTATATCTTGTAAAACGAAAGTTTTTGGTCCATGGTATTTGACCCAAGGTAATTGATCCGAGGTATTTGGTCCAAGGTATTCGTCCTAAGTAGTTTTGGTCCATGGTATTAAGAAAGGCCTAAAACTATATAAGGAGGAGAAGATCATTAGGCCAAGGTGTGCAAGGGATTTGAATATCTTATGAAGTGTTGGATTATATATGCAGGTTAATGAGCTTCTGATGGTTTTCTTGATCTGATCTAAGGATGCACCTATATGGCTGATGAAGGTTGATGGATGAGGATCATAAAGCCTGAAATGAATTATCATTATGTGGATTAATCATAGAAAATATAGATCTAAATATTGACACATGTTTTATTCCGTAAATGTTATGATCTAAGTGTGATTGAAGTCTGGAATGTCTATGAAGTTTCAAGTTAGTATTTGTAGATGTGTACGCCATTTCCCTTTGGTGAAAGCGCGTATACATTCTGGTTTGACACATGGAAGTAGTGTATACCTTATGAAGTATGATATTTAAAGTTCCAGTTGTTTCTATTTTTTGTTACAGAGTTTTGGGTTCTGCTTTGTGTTCTGGTGACTATATTCTGGTGATAGTATTATGTATATTCATATTGATTGATTGTGATTTGCTTCAGTGATGATGGTGGATCACGATCATAATGACTTATCATTATGTGATCTGATAATGGATGGGCTAGATTTGATTCCTAACACATTCGATGATTTGGGTATGTCTGAAGTCGGGAAATGCAGCGAAGTTATAGGTAGCTATTTGTTGTATATACGTTGGTTCGCTTTGGTGAAGTTACGTATACATGTTGGTTTGGCTCTTCCGAGTAGTGTATACACTCTGATGCATGGTTTTGAGGTTACAGTTGGTTCTGAATGATGATTCAGTGTTCTGGGTTCATATCTGTGTACTGGTTACAATGATCTATCTATTCCAATTGATTGGTTGAAGTTGATTAATTATGAATGAATGGTTGATTCAGTTGTGTCACAGGTTCTAAGGTTGTAAGTGATTGATTGAGTTTGGTTGATTTAGAGAGTGATGATTGAGTTTTAGTGATTGGTTGATTTGATGGTTGTATTGCAATAGTGATTGATTCTAAAGCTACAATGTTGTTGATAGGTCGAGTATGAAAATTGGATGAAATGAGGCCTTCATGTGTATTTTTGTGTACCAGGAGCATCGAGTCTGAAAGTTTATGAAACATGGTCCCTGAATGAAGAAAGAAGGTCGTAGCCTTCTGTATGTCGGCACCTACATACTAGTAAACATATTTGCTAGTACAAGAGCTAGGGGGTTGTAGCTCCCTTCTAATAGAAGCTAGAGAATGAGAGAAGGTTGTAACCTTTTGCAGGTGGAAGCCTACGTACTGGTATGACTCCGCACCAGTACAATGTTGTAAATAGATTTTCTTATTATTAAAAGAAGACAAATACAACAACAACAGGTGGTTTTCACCCACATTGGGTTTCCACCTTAAATCTTGGTGTTCATGTGTGTTGTTTATGTGTGATGGTTCATTCTATTATTAACTGCACATGCTTACTGTTTAATGTTTAAAAAAGTACTAATGTACATATTAAAGATCAACATATGATGAATTAATTGAATCATAAGGTCACTAGATATACACTGTTTGCCTCAAGAAAAATTGCGTGCACATGCAAGTTCCCTTCACTGAAGTAGCGTATATAAATCTGATTATGAAAAGAAAAAGTTATTGATTTGCAAATACTGATTCACCCCCCCTCTCAGTATTATTTCCAACAACAAGAGGGCTTTGCTCCTCTTCTCTTGGTTGTTGCAGCTCTTTTTGGGTGGTCACTTTGTTCATTCATCCCCATGCTCTTAAAATGCATGGCCTTCACACTGGCCTCACCGATAGTAGCAAGATCAAACAATAATAATGAATGCCTTATGTAACTATGTGAAGAACCGATATATTTAGTTACAATCTCTAATGAATCTAATGGAATGCTCAAATTAAATGCTTGTTTCCTAAATTCTTCATTGAAGTTTTTCACATTTTGACCCTTTCTTTGCCTTAGATGTTTCCATTCCATTAATTCTTTTTGTTTTATATCCCAAAGGGTTATTCTTCAATGCAGAAATAAAATTTGACCAGGAGGAAAGAAGGTTACCCATTTCCTTGTTGCCTTGCAATCTGCTATTCCATCAAATGAGAGCATTGCCACTTAGTTGAAGGGATGCCAACTGGATCTTTGCCTCACCTTCTTTGATCTATTGGATATAGCATTAGACCTCAATCTACCTAATCCAATTGTTGAGATTTTATGCATTACACTCTCCAACATACATAGGAAAGTCAAACTTTACATCTAATTTAAGGAAATATTTCTTATATGTGTGTCTGGAGTCATGATTGGAGTGATGAGAACTATCACTTGAAGAACGAGAGGAAGGGGAATCTTCTCCACTATCTCTTTGATGTGCCAATCCACGATCATCTGTATCTTTCCTCTCATGTTGGAGGGCCTTCTCATACTCTGAAAACAGTTTATCCATTTTCTCTGCCATATTGTAGAATACCTTTCAGAAATTTTGTTCCTATTCCCAATGAGCTTCTTCATTGGTCATGTTTCTTCTTCATTTTACACATCCTACTTCGGGATCAAAGGAACTAAGTGTTCCTTCTCCTTTTCGCAACATGTTCCAGGTTAGCATAAATTCATGCAATTAACATCTACAAAGACCTTCTTTGATAGCATACTTGATCTAAGATCTTTTACTTATAGATGCGTCGAAATTAGATATAACAAAGTAAATTAACCATGGAACTTAAAAAGGAACATAAACAATGCAGAAATAATTAGAAGAACACAAAAACCATGACACAATGATTTGATTATGGAGTTCGTCCAATTCGAACTACGTCTTCGGGACTTGCTCAATAGTGGGGAGGCCTTCTTTCTATTAATGGCATAAAAAAGATAAAAGTACAAGAAATAAGAAATTCCAACCCTTATACCTCCAAGATGATAGATGGATAGAGAATGGGGAGCCCAGCTTCAGAAACAGACAGTACCACTGAACTCCTGGCAAAAAATAGTGCAAAAATTCCTATCTAAACTCCCAATTTGGATAATTGGGCCTTCTGCAACCTTCTCAGAACCTCCCTGCTACTCAAGGAGAGGTTTCAGCCTGCTGCTAGGGTCAGCATCTACTGTGTGCAATAGATTATGAGTATTCATCTAGTCCTCCTCCCTTTTCTTGACACAACAGTCACATATAAATAAGCATGGCAACATCCCTCGAAACCCACGTAGTTTCAGAACAAAACATCCAAGTTCTGCAGGTGGAAGGGTCTATGGAAATAACCTTTAAAAATGGTGAAATCTCGTTCAAACACAGCAAAACCCATTAACTGCATTAAAGGCCAGAAAACATGTTTATCAATGCTTGTAACTATTGGTGGATAGTCTAAAGCCAATACAACAGGCTCTTCCACGATATATGTACTCGTCATTTTATAGAGTACAATATATAACTTATCGCGTTTGGGCTCCCCATCGTAATTGAAATCGACACTTTGAACCATCATCGTATTCGCCCATACACTGTGGTGATCATGGACCCGATGGGAATATACGCTATAACATAATGAAATATCACGTCTGGCACTGATCGCAAAATCACAATCGATGTCTTCAGTCGGAACCACATCTCAACTATCCACCATTTGTTGCGATTGTGATATGCGATAAATCGCATTGCAACTAGGGGTTTACGGTGGCCAATTATTATCCACTACAATATGAGATTGTGATCGAATCACAAACCATTTACGTCGAGGTCAATTCGTATACCTTTTCCATCTCCGACCTCCTTTATGAGATATCATAATCGCAGTCAGGACCCTGCCTCGATCGATTCTTAAGCCACTTCTTCCTTTTATGTTGATATGCGATATGAGGGACCTAGTGGCAACCTTTCATGTGGCATTCCCTCTTTTCCTGAGACTTTTTCCCTACCATCTTCTCCTTCCACATGGACAAGACAAACTCAAACTTTTACTTTCTATAAATTTGTCATCTGGACTCGAATATGAGTGTCATTCGTATCGTTGGAATCAAGATGATGAGCACTTTGATCTGATGCTAAGTTTATCCAGATTTTTTTCACTTTGAGTTTTGAGCCCTTTGTTGGGCCATGAATACGACCACTTTGTAACACTTATTTCATCCATTTTTACTCTTCTCTATTACATCATCTATTATAATTTATCATTTAAATCCATTTTATAAATGATTTATGCTCTTATGGATGAATATTATTTATTCTCTTTTATTTCTAATAAATTGATGATTATGCGTGATTTTATCAATGATAGTTTTAATAAATCAGTTGTAACATTATTCACCATTTTTAGCCTCCAAGATAATTTTCAGATTGAAGATTTGATTTTTAAAAGCGCCAACTCAGAAATTCGCTGGTTTAAGGAGTGACAGTTTTGCGGTTGAGATTCTGAGCAAATGAAGACGAATTTGAGAAATCCGGAACATGGGTTTTGTCCAGAACGGGCCCAATTAACTTTAGAGAAGAATGGTTTGCCCAAATTCGGCTTGTACAGAGAGAAACTTAGGGTTCTTTGAGCACGATTTTCTCAGATTTGCTGTTGCGGCCATCCTCCAAATCTCAGCCGCAAACCCAAATTCGTCTTGCTTTTGTTGAGAGATGAAAGGAAATATATTTTCTTGTTGATCATCTAGTTAGAATCAACCCAAATTTGTAAAATAAATCATGTTGTAATTATCTATGTCATAACTGCTCTCTGATCTTTCTCTATTTAAATGAAAACAAAGATCAGAGAGGGGGGGACTTCAGGAGGACTTTGGGGATTCGAATGATAGAATTGAGGATGAATTAGAGCTTCAGAATTGAGGATGGCAGAGAGAATGGATAATGGCTGAGAGATTGAGAGATTTCTTGTTGTAATCCACTGTAACTCTGCTTTGACATTTTAATATAAATCTAGTTGCCATTTCATCTTTGGTCCTGAAGTAACCCAGCAGCATCCGTTGGCGGCTAAGGGCCCAGCCTCCGGTGGAGTACGCTGCTGTTGTATTATATCTTTATGCTTCATGTGTGGTTTTATTTCTTTCTTTTACTCTATTCAGTTTTCTGATGCACTTTACTGTTTTACATATCAGCGCTGTTATATATATTTGATTGGATACTATTGTTATTTTCAACACGAATGCTATGTTATCATTTTAACCTTGTATCGCATTTCTATTCCGTTTGATAATTGATATAACATTGCTATTCCTTACAGATTGACATTCGATTACAAATTAACCACGCTGTATGTTCCTAATTCGGTACAACTGTATGATGTATTCTTAAATTGTGACTGTTGTTTATTTGGGATTGTTGTCCCATTACAATTGCTGTTACTTTATAACTGTGATTCATGCATATTGTATCGAAGCTCAGATTACTGTCCCTTTTAATGATAAGTGTGTTGCGTGCTTGATTTGGATTGTTGTACATTCATATTCAGTTGCTATTCCATTTCTGAATTGTTGTTTCATTTCTATTGTTGTTCTATTTCCTTTTGCTATTTCATTTTACTTTCTGTCATTCCATTTACTTGCATTTACTGTTTTAGTGTGAGAGAAGGTCTAAAGCTGTAGTGAGTCAGCAAGTCGCTGCTTAGCTCCCAGATCTTTGGTCCATGCTCTAATTTCCTTTCCATCAGTTTCTAGAGGGATGTGTTATCGCTTCCGCACCCTTGACTGATGCAATGCCTGGTGTGATTTAGCCTTTTGAAGTAGTTAAGTTGTAGACATGCACCCATTTACTTTGCTGTTCATTTCTATTGATTAATTGCACTATTTTGCTTTTAAAGAGTTTTCATAGTTTACTTTCAATGACAGCTTTAGTTCAATTTTGATTTCCTTTTGATTGCTTTAAAGCAGGACTGTCAACTGTAGAGAACATTGGTTATTGCTTCCTCGTTCCCAGATTGATTGTCTTGTTCCAGTTTGATTTCAATTACATCAATTTCTAGAGGAATGAGTTATTGCTACTGTATCCTCGATTGATGGTTGTTTGAATGAATGATTTAGTTTAGAACATATCAGTTTCTTGTTGCTCCAATTAGATTTTGCTTCCAGCTTTTGCATTTTAAGCACTATACTGCAAAACATTACTCTTGAGTAAATAGCCGCCTCAGACTGAGTACACTCTTGAAATAAAAATTCGTCCCTGGGTTGATAATTAATGTGAAGGTAATTAGGAGTTCAAAAGACACCTTTTTATCGCCCCACATTTTGGCGCCGTTGCCCGGGAGAGTGTAGCCATTTCTAAAGAGTAGTGTGAATCTGATGAGTGCATGTTAGGGAAGAGTTGGATCTTAAAAACGGAAGGTAAGAACCTGCGTACGGAGCATGTAAAAGCCCTGCTCCACTGTCCGCTTTCCTAACAGATTTGTTGTTGCTTTCTTGTATAGAAATAGATGTTTGAATTTTTGTGTAGGAAAAATAGAAATTTTGAAAAATGAATCACAAGGTTTCACTCAAGTGGTGATGTAAGCACCACCCATTTCACTAAGTAATTGACAGGAACATTGGAAGAAGGAGCTTCGAAGGAACACATGAAGGACATCTTCTGTTATGGTAAGAAACTGGCCAACATTTTTTTTGAATTTCCTGCTCAACTAATTCCACACCTTCACCGTAATAAACCAGTACAACATGCTTACAGTGTTGAACTGCCAAATTTACCCACTCTTCCCACCCATTCTATCTCACATGTGCCATTAGAGAAAACTTACAATGAGATTCAGAATGCTTCAAATTCAAAAATTGTAGAAGCTATGGAAAAAAATGAGGTTTCTTGTAGTTTGCACCAACAAATCATTTTAAAAGCTCGAGAACTTCATGGTATGATGGGAAATCAAGAAAGTAACGGATATATTGAAGATTGGTTTCACTCCATCACGTGTTTGCATCATCACTCCACACTTCAACAATTTTTGAAACTATCTTTTCAAGGGAAGTTGGCTTCTCATACCCTAATTTTTATCAACATGCATTTTTCGAATTTGGGTATGTGCATACATGAGGTCTTATTTCTAACATGGTTCCATTGGAAATACTCTTATACATAAACATATTCGATTCTCAAAGAAGAGTAGGATAGTGGAGAAAATAAGATAAATAAAGAAATAAAACAAGCACATTTTTATTTTTGTAAAACTAGTTGTTTCTTTTGTTGCAACATGCTATCGAAATCAACATCGGTGATAAATATTTCAATATATTTGTGTATGTAGATGAATCATAATAGAAATAATAAGTTCTACAAACACTCATTTTCATTTTTATCACCAATTTGAAAAAATGCTTGAATATCATTTTTTGGCTTGCGGGCTTGATGAAATTTCTGGAAAAACAGTCGGGACAGTCATGTTTTGAGGGACCAAAAGTGAATATTTTTAAAACCTGTTTCTATCCTAAGTATCCCTTGATGTCTACTTTCCAATCCAATTTGAATCACTCAATTTGGATTTGAAACGAAAAAGTTAGAACCGAAACATTGACAGGGTGTCTAGCAGGCAGCTTAGGAACAGAGTTGGGACAGTCAGTTTTTGGAGGCTTAAATGAATGAATTTTTAAAACCTGTTTCTATGGTAGATTCCCCTATGAATCTAGTTTACAATTCAATTTGAATCACTCATTTTAGATATCGTATGGGGATGTTATGCTCAAAATACTGACTGCTTATCATAAATCAGCACCCTTAAAACTATGTCTTTTCGACTGTTCCTTACAATATTTTACCTATCAATTCTTCTTTTCTTCAAAACCTGTTTCTATTGGAGATAAATAAATGAATCTACTTTCATTTCCAATTTGAATCATTTGAATCCGACATCAAACCAAGAATCTATGCTTGAAATATCAATCGTTGGTCTAGATTGGGTAATCGAAAATGACTCTATTATGCAGGTTGTTCTAAACAAGTTTGACATATCATAACATTGAATTTTTAAAACCTGTTTCTACTAGAGATAACCCTTTGAATTAGCTCTCATTTTTCTTTGGAATCACTCAATTTCGACGAAAAACAAAGAAGTTGTGATTAAAACACTGCGGGCTAGCATGATTGGCCACTGCTCTCCCGCAAGTGACATATAAATTTTACTTTGTTATTTTCTCAATGGATTTGTTATACAGAGTAAATAATTGTTGTTTTTTGCATAATTCTTAGATTAGGGGAGCCCGATCACCTCTCTTTCTCCATGATTTAATGTTTTATTGCAGGTAGACACTCGTTTTTTGAAGGTCCTGGGAAAATAAAGAAGGTCAATTTACGGACGAGTGATTTTTCAAAGAAATTTTTATAAAACAAATGAATTTTATCCAACTCATTACCTAATGGATTCATAATAGAACAAATGAAGAATTGATTTCGATTTGAATATTCATGTCTTGTCACTGCTGCCAAAACATTTTTCAAAAAGATCATTTTTTTTTACATAATATCATAGCTGTTGTAACTTAATCTACATATTGTTTTTAAATAAAATGTTGTTTCTTTTCTAATTCCTTTTATATTTTGTGTTTCAGGTGTTGCTTCATTCAAACTGTGACCCATCCTCAGCTTCAATACAGTGAACAGCTAATTCATTCTTTGCGTGTTTTCATTTCATGCTTGTGCATTTTGCTGTTCCTTTTCTGAAGGGACAGCGGTTGTGTGCACTTCTGTCGTTTCTGCTGTTCCTTTTTCAAAGGGACAACAATTTCGTTTTACTGTTCCTTTTCCAAAGGAACAACACCTTTTGGTCAGCAATTCATTTTGTTGTTCCTTTTTCATGGTTCATTTTGCCGTTCCTTTTCCACGACTCATTTTGTTGTTCCTTTTTCACGTTTTGTTGTTCCTTTTCGAAATGGAACATCACTTCTGCACTTTCACGTTTTACTGTTCCTTTTCGAATGGAACAGCACTTCTGCACTTTAACGTTTTGCTGTTCCTTTCTGAAATGGAACAACACTTCTGCACTTTCACGTTTTGCTGTTCCTTTTCGAAATGGAACAACACTTCTGCACTTTCACGTTTTGTTGTTCCTTTCCGAATGGAACAACACTTCTGCACTTTCACGTTTTTCTGTTCCTTTCCGAAATGGAACAGCACTTCTGCACTTTCACGTTTTGCTGTTCCTTTCTGAAATGGAACAACACTTCTGCACTTTCACATTTTGATGTTCCTTTTCGAAATGGAACAACACTTCTGCACTTTCACATTTTGCTGTTCCTTTTCGAAATGGGACAGCACTTCTGCACTTTCACGTTTTGCTGTTCCTTTTCGAAATGGAACATCACTTCTCCACTTTCACGTTTTGCTGTTCCTTTTCGAAATGGAACAGCACTTCTCCACTTTCACGTTTTGTTGTTCCTTTTCGAATGGAACAGCACTTCTGCACTTTCCATTTTTGCTGTTCCTTTTCCAAAGGAACGACACTTGCGTTTTTGTTGTTCCTTTTCCAAAGGAATGACACTTTTAGTTTTTGTTGTTCCTTTTTCCAAAGGAACAGCATTTGCATTTTCACACTTTTTTATGTGTATTTTTGCTTTTTGGTGTGCATTTCCTTTGCTGTTCCCTACACGGAACACCACTTTTTGAGTGTTTTTGCTGTTCCTTCAAAAGAACAACACTTTGGGAGTATTTTTGAGAGCAACCATTTTCTTCCTCTTGTGATATTATTCCTAATTCATCTCAACCACATTTTACTGATTCCCCTTCATGGCATGAACTACACTATTTTTATGAGGACAAGAATTATGGATTCTATTGAAGTGAGTTAATATCATTCACGTTATGATCTTTAACATGACAGCTCCTTGATGATAGATTCTTTTTAAAAGGGACACAATTATTTGTATACTACTTTACTGCATTGTTTTCTATTGAACATGATATTGATTGATCATCTTAATACCATGCTGGTTCCACCCTTCCTGGTTATAATCTTCTCTGTCTGTAATAAATGAGATTATGGGTATCTTTCTTCCTATTGACATGTTCAACTTCTTCCGCCATCCCTGCTCTTAAGGAGTACTGAGCCTCCCTCTTTTTATCATAAAAATATGTAATAACAACAAAATTTTGTTCGCAGATGGAGGATAGGGGGTCTCATTACGAGCCAGCCTACCATGTTCATAAGGTTGTAACAAAGTGACATTCCCATTATGGCCACCACACCAGGGTTATGATCCATTGGATAGCAAAATTATCTTTGGAACAGGAGGTCTAATCACGAGTCCATCTGATCACTTTTGCTACATCCTAGTGAATAGCAGTGTGGTTATCTGGTTACCATGCTAGCACATTGATCTCTTCTATAGAACAACACTGAAACTCTCTAGTTATAAATTGAGGATTCTGGCTCATATGGGTTAAAAAGCAACCCTGCCGAGGCTATGGACGCCTATTGGCAGCAGCGGCTCTGCTTATGGTATTGGATTTATATCTTATCGTCAATTATTATTATAATAACCTTTTCTTATTTTCCTTTTTATCAGAGAAGTTATTCCCTTAATTTTTTCCCTGTTTTGAACCTTTATGCATGAGAAATTGTTTTATGATCAAACGTATCATTTTCAGCTAGCATACTATCAGTAAAGCATCTTTTTGGCATATTGTTGTCCTTTTTCGTTTTGCATAAACTATCATCACTCCAAAGCGTCCTATCTCTTATTCATAACTATCTTTACACACTTTGCTCTCAATATAACCATAACTTTCACCGTCCTATCATTAATAAGTGTACTCTGCCTCCCTTACTGATATATTGTTCATTCTATTGCCTTGTCATCAGCAGCACCCCTTTCATATGCTTTATGGTTATGGAACCCATTTTCCAATTGGAGGGGGGAATGTATGCATTATGGGATTGCATGCGATATTATTACTGCACTTTGCCATACCTTGTTGATTTGACAACATATTAATATTGCATGTATACATAAGTTTTTCTAATTGAAATGTTGCATGCATTTTATCTGTTGCTATTCAAAGCTAACCCTATGGATTCAAAAACATTGTATGCAAAATAGTGCTTTGTTTACAGGAGAACAACAAGTATGGGCAAAATTCTATTCGCAGCATGACCACACTATTGCAACTAACATAAGAGGCTCAAGCAACTCGCGAATGTGAACAATTGTTCAGACATGATGTGCTTGCCTAAATTCCACCTTTTCTGCCTACATCAGCTTCAACAAATGCCAGTACCTATATGTCATTCCACATTTTTCTTTTGGAGGTAAAACTTGAGGTAAAATCACATAATTTTCTGATTTATTACGAATTTAGGAGAATTTTATAAAAATCCTTTTTGAGCATTATTTATCATCCTTCACTCCACATCTGTACCAATTCCCACTTTTCACCGACATATCATCTTTCAGTTTGCTTTCATTCATTTCTTTCTTATGACCAGGCCATTCATATTCTTTATCATCCATTGCTATTCTTATTCATTCTCAACACCTCCCTTATTCCATGATGTTTTACACCAACCATAGACTTCAACAGATAGTAGCACCCACCTCTATTTCTTTTCTAGCATCGCATGAGGGCATGCTAATTTTTCAAAGAGGGGGAGGAATTGCTATGCATGATGGATGTTTTCTATTTTCTTTCTCATTTAAGGCATACAATTTCAATGTAGAAATTGATTTCTATAATATTTAAAAAAAAACTATGAACTCAATTCTTGTGATCTCTAGGAAACACAGACATACTATTAAAATACACATACCTAGATAAATTCAAGATAAATTGGTTCATAGAATTTCGGAAATCATGCACTCTTACCTACAGCCATTTTGTTTATATCTCATGATCCATGCATCAAAACGATCTGATTTTTGGATCATAGAAGCCTTCATATATTACAAATCTACTTGCAACATTTCAACAAAATCTGGTTTGTAGTTTTTGGGAAAATGGTTAATGAAGTTGTTGTTATCTATGTCATATTTTGCTGCAACTTCATACATATAGTTGAATGTCAATATAAAAATTGTTATGCCTTCATCGAGATTGCTAAAATTGAATATTCATTAATTAAGGAAGCATTCATTTGTTCTCAAATTTTTATTGCTTGGTTAACACATGGGTTTTTGTCTTTGGGTTGCATGAGGACATGCAATATATTCAGTTTTCGTTGCATGAGGACATGCAACATATTGAGTGTGGGGGTGTGTTGGGCCATGAATACGACCACTTTGTAACACTTATTTCATCCATTTTTACTCTTCTCTATTACATCATCTATTATAATTTATCATTTAAATCCATTTTATAAATGATTTATGCTCTTATGGATGAATATTATTTATTCTCTTTTATTTCTAATAAATTGATGATTATGCGTGATTTTATCAATGATAGTTTTAATAAATCAGTTGTAACATTATTCACCATTTTTAGCCTCCAAGATAATTTTCAGATTGAAGATTTGATTTTTAAAAGCGCCAACTCAGAAATTCGCTGGTTTAAGGAGTGACAGTTTTGCGGTTGAGATTCTGAGAAAATGAAGACGAATTTGAGAAATCCGGAACATGGGTTTTGTCCAGAACGGGCCCAATTAACTTTATGAAAGAACGGTTTGCCCAAATTCGGCTTGTACAGAGAGAAACTTAGGGTTCTTTGAGCACGATTTTCTCAGATTTGCTGTTGCGGCCATCCTCCAAATCTCAGTTGCAAACCCAAATTCGTCTTGCTTTTGTTGAGAGATGAAAGGAAATATATTTTCTTGTTGATCATCTAGTTAGAATCAACCCAAATTTGTAAAAGAAATCATGTTGTAATTATCTATGTCATAACTGCTCTCTGATCTTTCTCTATTTAAATGAAAACAAAGATCAGAGAGGGTGAGACTTCAGGAGGACTTTGGGGATTCAAATGATAGAATTGAGGATGAATTAGAGCTTCAGAATTGAGGATGGCAGAGAGAATGGATAATGGCTGAGAGATTGAGAGATTTCTTGTTGTAATTCACTGTAACTCTGCTTTGATATTTTAATATAAATCTAGTTGCCATTTCATCTTTGGTCCTGAAGTAACCCAGTAGCATCCGTTGGCGGCTAAGGGCCCAGCCTCCGGTGGAGTACGCTGCTGCTGTATTATATCTTTATGCTTCATGTGTGGTTTGATTTCTTTCTTTTACTCTATTTAGTAATCTGATGCACTTTACTGTTTTACATATCAGCCCTGTTATATATATTTGATTGGATACTATTGTTATTTTCAACAGGAATGCTATGTTATCATTTTAACCTTGTATCGCATTTCTATTCCGTTTGATAATTGATATAACATTGTTGTTCCTTACAGATTGACATTCGATTACAAATTAACCGCGCTGTATGTTCCTAATTCGGTACAACTGTATGATGTATTATTAAATTGTGACTGTTGTTTATTTGGGATTGTTGTCCCGTTACAATTGCTGTTACTTAATAATTGTGATTCATGCATATTGTATCGAAGCTCATATTACTATCCCTTTTAATGATAAGTGTGTTGCGTGCTTGATTTGGATTGTTGTACATTCATATTCAGTTGCTATTCCATTTCTGAATTGTTGTTTCATTTCTATTGTTGTTCTATTTCCTTTTGCTATTTCATTTTACTTTCTGTCATTCCATTTACTTGCATTTACTGTTTTAGTGTGAGAGAAGGTCTAAAGCTGTAGTGAGTCAGCAAGTCGCTGCTTAGCTCCCAGATCTTTGGTCCATGCTCTAATTTCCTTTCCATCAGTTTCTAGAGGGATGGGTTATCGCTTCCGCACCCTTGACTGATGCAATGCTTGGTGTGATTTAGCCTTTTAAAGTAGTTAAGTTGTAGACATGCACCCATTTACTTTGCTGTTCATTTCTATTGATTAATTGCACTATTTTGCTTTTAAAGAGTTTTCATAGTTTACTTTCAATGGCAGCTTTAGTTCAATTTTGGTTTCCTTTTGATTGCTTTAAAGCAAGACTGTCAACTGTAGAGAACATTGGTTATTGCTTCCTCGTTCCCAGATTGATTGTCTTGTTCCAGTTTGATTTCAATTACATCAATTTCTAGAGGAATGAGTTATTGCTACTATATCCTCGATTGATGGTTGTTTGAGTGAATGATTTAGTTTAGAACATATCAGTTTCTTGTTGCTCCAATTAGATTTTGTTTCCAGCTTTTGCATTTTAAGCACTATACTGCAAAACATTACTCTTGAGTAAATAGCCGCCTCAGACTGAGTACACTCTTGAAATAAAAAGTCGTCCCTGGGTTGATAATTAATGTGAAGGTAATTAGGAGTTCAAAAGACACCTTTTTATCGCCCCACACCCTTTACCATGCCACTGGTACTTTTATGAAGATCCACCTAGTTCAGAGACAAACAAGGAGAGATGGAGGGATATATAGATATATATATGGGGGGGTGAGAGAGGAAATAATATTTCTTGCACTAGTTGCATTGATTTCAATGTAGATAGTGATTTCTAATCCTATTAGATTGTTTGCACTAGATGCATTGATTTTAGTGTATATGTTTATTTCTAATGATATTTTATTTCTTGCACTAGATGCATTGATTTAAATGTAAACGATTTCTAATCCTATTTGATTTCTTGCACTAAATGCATTGGTTTCAATGTAGATGGTGATTTCTAATCCTATTTGATTACTTCCACTCGATGCATTGATTTCAATGTAGATGTTGATTTCTAATAATATTTTATTGCTTGCACTAGATGCATTGATTTCAATTTACATTATTTCTAATCCTATTTGATTGTTTGCACTAAATGCATTGATTTCAGTGTAGATGGCGATTTCTAATCCTATTTTATTTCTTGCACTAGATTCATTGATTTCAGTGTAGATGTTGGTTTATAATCCTATTTACTTACTTGTGCTAGATGCATTGATTTCAGTGTAGATGTTGGTTTAGAATCCTATTTTCTTACTTGCACTAGATGCATTGAGTTGTGTTAGGATATTCCGACACATGGGATATAGTTAAGTTCAACTTGGTCTAGTTTAGAGTTAGGTATAGAGTTAGGTAAAGTGTGTTTCTTTACCGTTGTACATATTGTAACTTACAATCCGACGGTCACGATATGTAGTGATCCGACGGTTCATTCTCTCCTTGGTATTACCGACACTTGATCTGTGGCTTGACACCCGATTGGTCCATGAGTTCTATTTAAAGCGCATGGAGGGTCATTGTTCGGGTAATCCGTGCATGAGAGAAGCTTATGTAAATTTCCATTCTTTGATTAATAAATTTCCTGTAGTACCCACGTTGGGACAGGCCGTGGATTGTTTCCCTCCTTGCACTCTGAGGGTTTTAACCACGTCAAAAATACTGGTGTATTGATTTGAGATCTAGTTGTGAGTGGTGTCCTTTTGGTGTTCTTTCTGAGGAACTTACCCTGTAAATTGCTACATGGTATCGGAGCTATTTGAGGGCCGCGTCCGTTGGTGATCCAAATCTGAAGCCGGTAGAACTGCATGCGGCTGTCGTTTCCTAGATCTGCTGTTTCTGACTGCTTTCGGGCCGAGAGGACTGCTCTGTTGCGTTCGGAGCATCTGTTCCAGTGAGGAACCCCTTTCGTTTCACGCGAAAAGGTTTCCGGTAGCCCTAGCTGCGTCATTTTTCAGATCGGGAGGTATACAGTGTTTTTTGCAGTTTACTGTTATTTTCTCTCTGCTTATTTCGGTTTCGGTTTATTTAGCCTTTTTTTTAACCGGATCTATACCTTTCATTTCTGCGTATGCTCTTTGCCCTGCGACTCTGTGCGATCTGGGCAAATCAGAAACAGAAAGGAAGGATTTTTCTCATGCGTATGCTCTTTTCCCTGCACCTTAGTGTGATCTCGAAAAATCAGAAACATTGAGAAAAATATTTAGTTTTTCGGCTAAAGCTAACTTTGAGATTTTTTTTTTAAATTTCTAGTTTTTGGCTAAAGCTAACTTCGAGCCGCAAGGTTCATTTTTCTTCTCATATTCGTGTTGGGTTTTGTGTTTTGTGTTTTGTACGGAAAAAGAGCTTTCTCAAGGCAAGCACGCAAACCAAGGCCCCCCCCCCCCCTCTCTCTCTCTCTCTCTCTCTCTCTCTCAAATTTTTTTTATAGATCAATTGGTTCAAAGCTATTTTAAGAGAGTAGAGGTCTTGGGTTCAAGTCTCCATTTTGTGGGGGCGGATTTTTTCATTCCCGCACATTCGCGCACTTTGCCGGCAACGTCAACAATTTTTTTTTCAAAAAGCCATAACTTCTTCATCCGGAAGCCTTTTTCAGAGCCGTTTTTTTTAAAACCGCCTATTTTTTCGAGATCTATCCATTGGACCACTTACTTTCAGCATCTTCAGCTTCAGTTTTTAAAAAAAAATGGAAAGTCCATGCCAAGTCATTCTTGACAGCACTAACTACTTCCAATGGGTAGCCTACATGGAAGATTTACTTAGAAGTAAAGGTCTCTTCAGAATAGCCACAGACCAAGAGAAGAAACCAAAAGATGAAGACAAGGCTGCAAAATGGGAAAATAGACAAGATCAAGCACGTGGTTTGATAGGGATGTCTATTTCTCCTGATCTTAGATTCCACATTGCAGAACTTGAAACTCCTCATGAAGCATTAGAAAAACTCGCTAAAGTTTTTGGGATTAAAAATGAAATTAGAGCCCATCAACTTGAAAATGAGTTGCTTACTTTGGATCCTAATAATTTTTCTTGCATTGAAGATTTCTTGTCAAAATTCAAGACCCTTAGATATCTCTTGGAAGGTGTTAAAGTTAAGAAAGAAGATGGTAACCTTATTTATTCCATCCTTACTAAGTTGGGACCAGCCTACTCTGTATTTGTTTCCACTTTCCATTCTACAAGGGAAGCTTTCATTTGTCAAGGAAAAGACTACAAGGCCCCTTCCTTTGACTCCTTTTGTGATTCCTTAATAAGAGAACAAGAAAAACTCTTACACCTTGGTCTTCTTAATCTTGGAAACTCTTCCACGAAAGCGTTAGCCGCCCAGCAGCAACCAAATTCAAAGAATCCTAAGAAGTCATATCCTCAAAAGAATGGTCCTAAACCAACTCAGCCTCAAGATGAAAGATCATTTCAGCAAAATGATAAGACCAATAAAAACAAATGGAAGAAGACTGATAGACATTGTAACTTTTGTAATCGAGATGGCCACTTAGAATCTAAATGCTTTAAGAAGATGGAAGCCTTGGAAGCCGCAATGAAGAAACATAACATCCATGTGGAGCCTACTTCAACTTCAACTTTCGGAATGGCACTTTCTGCATGTCGTTGTCAATCATCTCAGTCTGGTTATGCATTAAATGTATCTTCTTCTTCTTCTCATTCTCATGAGTGGCTCATTGATTCTGGAGCCTCTTATCACATGGCAAAAAACCAAGCCATGTTTTCTTCTTTAAATGATTGTAACACCAAAAATATATATGTTGGTGATGATAGATCTCTTAATGTTGTAGGGACTGGAACTGTTCATCTAGACAATGGTCAGTTTAATGATGTATTATGTGTTCCAACCTTATCCTGCAACCTTCTATCTGTCTATCAGATAACTCATTCAGGTGAAGGTAAAATTGTTGAATTTTCACCTCATGATGTTGTAATCAAGGATCTAAAAGATCCTAAACAGATTCTAGCTACTGGTCTTGCTGATGATTCCACAAGGTTGTATAAGTTTCACAACTTTGGGTCATCAAATCTTCCCTCAGTATTTGTTGCTCATAATGATGAAGTGAGCAAACTTTGGCATGAGCGATTTGGTCACTTAAACTATCGCTCCCTTCAGCATCTATGTAAAGAAAATATGGTGACAGGTCTTCCTATGGTATCTTGCAGAGATGGTGTTTGTTCCGGATGTGTACTCGGAAAACATCATCGGGACAGTTTTGACAAACGTGCCTCTTGGCACGCCTCAGCCCCTTTACAGCTTGTGCACAGTGATTTATGTGGTCCTCTTCCTGTTGCTTCATTCTCTGGCTGCAAGTACTTCTTAACTTTCATTGATGATTTCTCCAGACGCACTTGGGTATACTTCTTAAAACTCAAGAGCGAAGTATTTAACACTTTTTTGGCCTTCAAAGCCTTTGTTGAAAAACAATCTGGACATCAAATTCTTAAGCTAAGAACTGATAATGGTGGAGAATATGTTAAAAACACATTCATCAACTTTTGCACCGAAAATGGAATTCAAATGCAACATACTGTTCCATACACTCCACAACAAAATGGTGTAGCTGAAAGGAAAAATCGCACCTTAAAGGAAATGGCTAATTGTATGCTGCAATCTAAAGGACTCAGTCTTAGTTTTTGGGCCGAAGCAATTAATTGTGCAAATTATATAATCAATCGCACTCCTACTAAGGTTCTAGAGAATATCACTCCAGAAGAAGCTTGGAGTTCCATTAAACCAGATGTAAGTCACTTTCGTGTGTTTGGAAGTGAAGCATGGGCCCATATTCCAGATGAAAAGCATAAAGCTTTAGAACCTAAGAGTGAGAAATGTACTTTTGTTGGATATTCTGAAGATGTAAAAGGTTATAGACTTATTCCATTTAAGTCCAAAAATGTTATCATTAGAAGAGATGTAAAATTTGATGAAAATAAATCGGCCTGCGAGCCTAGTCCGGCGGATGTGCCACCTCTTCCTATCTCTTCTACTTTTGAAAACATTTCTTCTTCAGATGATGAAAGCGAGGATGATAATCCTCCCCCACCTTCTCAGGATCCTCAACTTCCAAGATGGGTCCGTGCTACTCGGGATGCAGCAGGTGATCTTGCCGGTGATCCTACAGATCAGCGACGTACACGTTCTCAGTTTGAAAGAGCCTCTTCTTTACTGGCTCAAGCTCCAGTAAATCATGATCCTGACACTTTTGCAGAAGCTTCAGGCCATCCACATTGGGAAGCAGCTATGAATGAAGAATATCATTCATTGATGACAAATGATACATGGGATCTTGTTCCTCTACCAAAGGGACGCAAACTTGTTAGATGTAAATGGGTTTACAGAACCAAGTATGGACCAGATGGGAAAGTTGATAAACATAAAGCTCGTCTCGTTGCTAAGGGCTTTTCACAGGTTGAAGGCATTGACTACACTGAAACCTTCTCCCCTGTTGCCAAAATGAACTCTATCCGCCTTGTTCTTTCCCTTGCTGCCTCTTTAAAATGGGAAGTCCATCAGATGGATGTTAAATCTGCCTTCTTGCATGGGGACTTGCAGGAAGAAATCTATATGGAACAACCCATTGGCTTCATACAAACAGACTCCAGCCTTGTTTGTCGACTTAAGAAATCCCTTTATGGCCTCAAGCAAGCTCCTCGGGCTTGGTATGCCAAAATGGATAGCTTTCTTTTAGAATCTGGCTTTTCTAGGTGTCATTCTGACAATACTGTCTACACCAAGAAAGTGGGCAACTCTCTTATCATCCTTGTTCTTTATGTTGATGATCTTATTCTTACTGGTAGTGATCCCAACCTTATAAACCATGTGAAGTCCAGCCTTAAAAAGAAATTTGAAATGACAGACTTAGGACACTTACACTATTTTCTCGGTCTTCAAGTCTTGCAATCCAAGGAGGGTATTTTCCTTTCCCAGTCCAAGTATGCTTGTGATATTCTTCGTCATTTTCACATGGAAGACTGTAAGCCAGCCCCTTCTCCCTTTCAGTCTGGAGTCAAACTTTCAGTCTCTTGTACTTCTCCTGAAGTTGATGCTACCTTATACCGTCAACTTGTAGGAAAACTCTTGTATTTAACCCATACTCGTCCTGATCTTTCCTTTGTTGTTGGCCTTGTTGCTCGTTTTATGCAAAACCCCCGTGAAAGTCATTGGAAAGCAGCTAAAAGAATACTTCGTTATGTTCGAGGTACAGTACAGTTTGGGATTCATTACAGTGCCAAAGCAGCTCCTCTGTTAGTTGGTTTCACTGATTCTGATTGGGCTGGTGACCCTGATGATCGGAAGTCTACTGCCGGTTATGTCTTCACTCTTGGTTCAGGACCTATTACATGGGCTTGTAAGAAACAGGCTGCCATTTCTCTTTCGTCAGCAGAAGCAGAGTATCGTGGTGCCGTGGAAGCTAGTAAGGAAGCCTTGTGGCTTCGTCAGATCCTATCAGAGTTTGGCTTTGAGCAGCAGCATCCAACCACACTTTGGTGTGATAATCAAAGTGCCATTCAGCTATGCAAAGATCCAGTCCAGCATCAGCGCAGCAAACACATTGAACTACACATGCACTTCATCAGAAAGCTCATTCATGACCATGTTCTTGAAGTGCAATATTGTTCAACAGATGATCAGGTTGCAGACATCTTCACAAAGGCTCTCACAGAGGCGAAGTTCACTAAACTTCAATATATGCTTGGAGTTCAGGAAGTTTTCACTAAGGGGGGATAGGCTCTAGTGCCTCCTTCCTTCTCCTATTGTGTCATATTTGTAAATCCTTCAATCCTATCCCAAGTTGTTCTTAAGGGGGGATGTTAGGATATTCCGACACATGGGATATAGTTAAGTTCAACTTGGTCTAGTTTAGAGTTAGGTATAGAGTTAGGTAAAGTGTGTTTCTTTACCATTGTACATATTGTAACTTACAATCCGATGGTCACGATATGTAGTGATCTGACGGTTCATTCTCTCCTCGGTATTACCGACACTTGATCTGTGGCTTAACACCCGATTGGTCCATGAGTTCTATTTAAAGCACATGGAGGGTCATTGTTCGGGTAATCCGTGCATGAGAGAAGCTTATGTAAATTTTCATTCTTTGATTAATAAATTTCCTGTAGTATCCACGTTGGGACAGGCAGTGGATTGTTTCCCTCCTTGCATTCTGAGGGTTTTAACCACGTCAAAAATACTAGTGTATTGATTTGAGATCTGGTTGTGAGAGGTGTCCTTTTGGTGTTCTTTCTGAGGAACTTACCCTGTAAATTGCTACAAGTTGAGTATAAACGTTGATTTCTAATCCTATTTGATTGCTTGCATTAGATGCATTGATTTTAATGTTATCTTCTAATCTTATTTGATTTATTGCATTAGATGCATTGATTTTAATGTTATCTTCTAATCTTATTTGATTTATTGCATTAGATGCGTTGATTTCAATGTAGATGTTGATTTCTAATTTGATTTAATTAGATATATGATGGTACATTAATTTTAAAGTGATTGGATTAACATTATGCATTTATTTTAGTGCAAGCACAAAAATATTGACAATGTACATTGATTTTTGTGTTATAGTAATTCAACCTAGTAATACTGGAGAGAGAGAGAGACAAGGTATGATGTTTACTATAATAGCTAAAGCTAAAGATTTAAATGGTTTAATATTTAACCTTTCCTTTTCATATAATCAATATGAAAAAATCACAATTGATATGAAAAGATGAGAAAAGTAACAAGGGTGACAATAAGAATAGTAGAAGATAATAGTTTGAGATTAATCACCATGAATAGTATTTTTAATTGACTATATTATTATTATTCACATTTTATATCATTCAACACTATTACATTGTCACTTTACATTCAAAATTTGTATTTCATCATTTTTCGTCATTAAAGTTATTAAAAATAGTTATCATCTCAACAATCTGAGGTAACTAAGAAAATTTAAAATTAAAATGACCAGATTGATCTGAGACATATTTATCATATTTAAAATGATTATATTAAAATTAAATGAATTTATATACTATTGATAAAATTAATCCTACGTTAGTTAGATTTTCTTTTTCCACACACATATGAAACCATTCTAGATCCATCCTAACTTCAGATATATCAAGCGTTGAGAGGGATCAAATCTCTCGATGTGAAAACCTCTTGCTATGTAACTAGATCACAAAAATATAGAAAAGATAGATAAACGCCTTAGAATTCAGCCTCTTCGAGGGGGAAACCTCCTTTACATTAAAAAAATGAACAATTATTGGATGATATAAATGAAAATACCTCCTTTATATATATAGGAGTCTAAGGGGTCATAACATAATCAGAGCCAACATAACAATAATAATGTAAGGGCACCATAATAACAATAGTGGGCTTCTACGGGGCATAATAATAACAATATGGGGACTACACGGGCAAACCAATATAATAAGGGGGTTGTACTAATAACAATAAGGGGTTACATCTTATGAAACCAGCTCACAAAAAGATAGAAAAGAGAGATAAATGCCTTAGAATTCAGTCTCTTCGAAGGGGAAACCTCCTTTACATTACAAAAATGAACAATTCTTGGATGATACAAATGACAAGACCTCCTTACTATATATAGGAGTCTAAGGGGTCATAATATAATTAGAGCCGACATAACAATAATAATGTAAGGGCACAATAATAAAAATAGTGGGCTTCTATGGGGCACAATAGTAACAATATGGGGACTACATGGGTACAACAATATAATAAGGGGGTTGGACTAATAACAATAAGGGGTTACACTAGTAGTATAGGGGCCTAACATGCCCCTCTCCTTCATAAAGTGTTTTCCTCAACGCTTGAGTAATTCTTGATGCTTCTGTATAAAATTCTTGTCCTCCCATGTGAAATCTTCAACAAGTAAGTTCTTCCACTTGATGAGATACTCTGAAATTGATCGATTTCATAGCTGTCGACTTCTTGTTTCTATGACTGCTCCAGGTTCCAATATGATTTTTCGTTCCTCTTCAAGTTCTCGCAATATTGTTTGAATTGGGATCTTCTGCAACTTTCGAATGAGTGACCACACTTCTTTGTCCTTCTTCCATTCATCCCTTGCTTCATTTGCCCAATCTGGTTGGATAATAGAAATAGCACAAAACAATGCTTCCACATCCTCATCCTTTCTTGAGAGTGCATCTGCAACAAAATTTTGGTTCCCTTTTCTATAGATGATGTCAAATTCATAACCCAGCATATTTGTGACCCATTTTTTCGGTTCGTCTAAAGATAATATTTGTTCTAAAAAGTATTTAAGACTATCATGATCCATTTTTACCTTGAAGTGTCCTCCCATTGGGTAAGGTCGCCATTTCTTAAGTGCATGTAGTATTGCCCACATTTCCTTCTCATAAATATCTTACTTGAGATGTAGCCATAAAAATACCCAATCACCTACATCAAAACATTTTTCACTGTGATGTTGATCTACATGGTGTACCACTGTTACAAAAGGTATGTATTGCATCTAATTATTTAGAACCGAATCAATTTTTATGGTATAAAGGGATTTTTTCTCGTAAACCACTTGTCACGTGGTCACTTTTCATGGAGGAAATGATAGCACATTATGAGGTTACAAAGAGAAACACCTTCTTTATCCAATTGATAAATCTCAAACAAAAGGGTTCAATGGCAGAGCACATTGAGGACTTCCAAAAATTGAATATAAGGGTAAATGATATTCTAGAGAAGAAAATGGTTTATGTCTTCATAGGTACTTTAAAGGATAACATTCAACATGAGGTTCATCTTTGGGACCCTGATTCATTGGAGAAGGCATTCAGGTGGGCAAGAAAAATTGAAAGAGAAATTATGGAAACAAAGAATCCCACCACTCACGACTATAATTATGGAAGTGTTTTTTCTCCTAGCCTTCCACAACCTACAAGGTTTACACCAAAACAATTGGAAGAAGAAAGAGAAAAAGAGCTTTGTTACAATTGTGATAGCAAATGCATTACAGGTCATAAGTGTGCTGAGAAGAAATTATTTTACATAGATTATGAAGAGGAGGGAGAAAAGGATCAAGAAACATCGAAAGAAGAGGGTATAAAGAAAGAAGAAATGAATCTGACCATATCATGTAAAGCATTGGAAAGAATTACCACTCCTCAAACTCTCAAGATAGAAGGACATATCAAGAAGAAAAAGGTTCAAGAAGTGAAGGATCACATCGAGAAAGAAAAAATGAATCCAACCATATCTTGTAACGCATTGGTTGGAATTACCACTCCTCAAAATATCAGGATAGAAGGATATATCAAGACCAAACTCAAGATGGTAGAGTTTTTCTTCCCTATATCCATGGAGTTACAGAGAAAATCGCTAAAATCCTAAGAAAGAAAAACATTATCACACATTTCTCAGCACATGGTACTATCAAGCAAGGTTTGAAGTCTATAAAAGATGATATTGACAAACATCAGCTTAAAGGAGTTTATAAAATAGATTGTTCTTGTTGAAAAAGCTACATTGGTGAAACAGGTCGCTCCCTCCAGACAAGACTCAACGAACATGGTGCTGATATTAGGAACAGAAGATCTCGTCCTTCAGCCTTGGCAGAGCACTCCTCGAAGACTAAACACCATATATGTCTAGAAGACGCATCAATTATCGCAAGGGAAGAGCAGCACCAGAGACGAAAGATAAGAGAAGCACATGAAATTATCAAGCATCCTCATAATCTGAACAGAGACAATGGTATGGAGATCAGCGGGAGCTGGGTTCCCTTGATCAAGGAAATAAAAATCGCAAACACATCCCTAGGTATATCCCTCATCAGGTAAGTTTTCCCTCTCCCTCTCCTTTCTTCTGTTTTAGTCTGTCCTTTTATTAATTTCTTAGTAGAACAACTTCCATTAAAAAGCTATTCTTATATTAATTTCTATAAAACCTTTAAGTAAGGTATTAATTATTATATTAATTAGTTATAAATATTAGTTATTTATAATGGTTAATATGATTTAGTTAATATATTAAATAAAATTATATAGGAATTAATATTTTCCCTAGTTTTATATTGATTAAATATATTAATTTCTATATATCTATTAATTAATATATTAATTAATATATTAATTATTATATTAATCAATTATAATTATTCATTATTTATAATTGTTAATATAAGCTAGTTTAATATATTATTTTAATTTATATAGAAACAAATATATTTTAGCTTAATAAGCTAATCTAAGTTTTTTAGTTCTATCCCTAATTTAATCTTAGGTTTGCATTATTCCAACAATCTTAATAAATAATAATAAAATAATAATAATAAGTAAATTATGAAAGCAAAATAATATTAGTTTATAAAAATTAATTAATATTAGAGCCGACAGTTTGTTGTATTTCTCATCACTATTTATTCCTTCTGAGTTGCTCTTCTTGTATCATCATTCTCATATCCTGATGATGGATCCCATTTGGGATTCGAAACGTTGGTATAAAAATGTTCAAACTGTGGATTCTCCGGTCAATGATTCAAAAGAAGAAAAATTTTCAAGAAGTGAAATATCGAGCATCAAGAAATGAATCCGGCCATATCTTGTAAAGCATTGGAAGAAATTACCACTCCTCAAACTGTAAATATAGAAGGAAATATTAAGAAGAAAAGGGTTCAAGCAGTGAAAGATCACATCGAGCATCAACAACAAGTTCTCCAACTTTTAATGGATAATGCCACTTTGGTGTAGAATTGAATGAAACAACATGTAGAGCAACATCACATTGAAAAATGTTTTGATGAAGGTGATTGGGTATTTTTACGGCTACATATCAAGCAAGCTATTTATGAGAAGGAAATGTTGGCAATACTACATGCACTTAATAAATGGCAGCCTTACCCAATGGGAAGACACCTCAAGGTAAAAATGGATCATGATAGTCTTAAATACTTTTTAGAACAAATATTATCTCTTAGCTCAAAATATTTCTCCATCTGTAGTATCCAATTTACTAGATCCTTGCCATTAAACTTCCTCATCTCTCTCTTTCTTGATTTTAAGAGCTCATTCTTGAAACGATTGTAACTATGTAATTTCGGATCTTCCAGTTTTGGAATCACGAGCTATAGTAGTCCTCTATGTCCTCTTTCCAATGCCACCAGTCTGATCAAAATTAGATTCTCCAAGAAAGATTTATTCACAATCTCCCAAGATGACCTGATTATACACCTTTTCATAATAGCGAACTTGTATGATGTACCAAGTGTCACTATTTTGACCTTCAGATCTGAGAAATACACACAAAATACTATAGTCCTTCCTCTTTTTCTTAATTTCTTACAAAATTTCAATCTGATGCTCAGAGCCAAAGTTAGGACAATTTTCCCAAGGTGACCTGTTTGGAATGTAATTCGGGGGTTTGTGAAAACCCTAACTTCTTTAGATTATATCTCCGAAAATATTGTGAGAAAGGATCTGAAATTTGGAACCGAAGTTTAGAACACTTTCTTCTCAAATGGTTCTTTTTATTAGCTTCTAAAACTTCGTAGCGAAAGAGCTATAGTGAAAATTCCACGATAACCTATTTTAGATGAAATTTAGGAGCTTGCAAAAACCCTAAATTCTTGAGATCATATATCCGAAAATATAGTGAGACAAGATCTGAAATTTGGACACAAAGTTCACAAAGATTTCCTCTCAAATGGGTAATTCTTTTTTTATCTTCTGAAATGTCGCCGAAAAAAAGTTATAGCGAAAATGCCCCCATGACCTGTTTGGAGTGGCGAAACCCTAGAATCCAAAGCTTTGATACCAAATGTTATGAAACTAGCTCACAAAATGATAGAAAAGAGAGATAAACACTTTAGAATTCAGCCTCTTCGAGGGGGAACCTCCTTTACATTAAAAAAATGAACAATTCATGGATGAGACAAATGACAAGACCTCCTTTCTATATATAGGAGTCTAAGGGGTCATAATATAATCAGAGCCGACATAACAATAATAATGTAAGGGCACAATAATAACAACAGTGGGCTTCTACGGGGCATAATAATAACAATATGGGGACTACATGGGCACACCAATATAATAAGGGGGCTATACTAATAACAATAAGGGGTTACGTGTTATGAAACCATCTCACAAAAAGATAGAAAAGAGAGATAAACACCTTAGAATTCAATCTCTTCGAAGGGGAAACCTCATTTACATTACAAAAATGAACAATTCTTGGATGATACAAATGACAATACCTCCTTTCTATATATAGGAATCTAAGGGATCATAATATAATTAGAGCCGACATAACAATAATAACGTAAGGGCACAATAATAAAAATAGTGGGCTTCTATGGGGCACAATAGTAACAATATGGGGACTACATGGGTACAACAATATAATAAGGGGGTTGGACTAATAACAATAAGGGGTTACACTAGTAGTATAGGGGCCTAACATGCCCCTCTCCTTCATAAAGTGTTTTCCTCAACGCTTGAGTAATTCTTGATGCTTCTGTATAAAATTCTTGTCCTCCCATGTGAAATCTTCAACAAGTAAGTTCCTCCACTTGATGAGATACTCGGAAATTGACCGATTTCATAGTTGTCGGCTTCTTGTTTCTATGACTGCTCCAGGTTCCAATATGATTTTTCGTTCCTCTTCAAGTTCTCGCAATATTGTTTGAATTGGGATCTTCTGCAACTTTCGAATGAGTGACCACACTTCTTTGTCCTTCTTCCATTCATCCCTTGCTTCATTTGCCCAATCTAGTTGGATAATAGAAATAGCACAAAACAATGCTTCCACATCCTCATCCTTTCTTGAGAGTGCATCTGCAACAAAATTTTGGTTCCCTTTTCTATAGATGATGTCAAAGTCATAACCCAACATATTTGTGACCCATTTTTTCTGTTCTTCTAAAGATAATATTTGTTCTAAAAAGTATTTAAGACTATCATGATCCATTTTTAACTTGAAGTGTCCTCCCATTGGGTAAGGTTGCCATTTCTTAAGTGCATGTAGTATTGCCCACATTTCCTTCTCATAAATATCTTACTTGAGATGTAGCCATAAAAATACCCAATCACCTACATCAAAACATTTTTCACTGTGATGTTGATCTACATGGTGTATCACTGTTACAAAAGGTATGTATTGCATCTAATTATTTAGAACCGAAACAATTTTTATGGTATAAAGGGATTTTTTCTCATAACCACTTGTCACGTGGTCACTTTTCATGGAGGAAATGATAGCACATTATGAGGTTACAAAGAGAAACACCTTCTTTAGCCAATTGATAAATCTCAAACAAAAGGGTTCAATGGCAGAGCACATTGAGGACTTCCAAAAATTGAATATAAGGGTAAATGATATTCTAGAGAAGAAAATGGTTGATGTCTTCATAGGTACTTTAAAGGATAATATTCAACATGAGGTTCATCTTTGGGACCCTGATTCATTGGAGAATGAATTCAGGTGGGAAAGAAAAATTGAAAGAGAAATTATGGAAACAAAGAATCCCACCACTCACGACTATAATTATGGAAGTGTTTTTTCTCCTAGCCTTCCACAACCTACAAGGTTTACACCAAAACAATTGGAAGAAAAAAGAGAAAAAGAGCTTTGTTACAATTGTGATAGCAAATGCATTACAGGTCATAAGTGTGCTGAGAAGAAATTATTTTACATAGATTATGAAGAGGAGGAAGAAAAGGATCAGGAAACATCGAAAGAAGAGGGTATAAAGAAAGAAGAAATGAATCTGACCATATCATGTAAAGCATTAGCAAGAATTACCACTCCTAAAACTCTCAAGATAGAAGGACATATCAAGAAGAAAAAGGTTCAAGAAGTGAAGGATCACATCGAGAAAGAAGAAATGAATCCAACCATATCTTGTAATCAATTGGTTGGAATTACCACTCCTCAAAATATCAAGATAGAAGGATATATCAAGAAGAAAAATGTTCAAGAAGTGAAATATCGAGCATCAAGAAATGAATCCGGCCATATCTTGTAAAGCATTGGAAGAAATTACCACTCCTCAAACTGTAAATATAGAAGGAAATATCAAGAAGAAAAAGGTTCAAGCAGTGAAAGATCACATCGAGCATCAACAACAAGTTCTCCAACTTTTAATGGATAATGCCACTTTGGTGTAGAATTGAATGAAACAACATGTAGAGCAACATCACATTGAAAAATGTTTTGATGAAGGTGATTGGGTATTTTTACTGCTACATATCAAGCAAGCTATTTATGATAAGGTAATGTTGGCAATACTACATTCACTTAATAAATGGCGGCCTTACCCAATGGGAAGACACTTCATGGTAAAAATGGATCATGATAGTCTTAAATACTTTTTAGAACAAATATTATCTCTTAGCTCAAAATATTTCTCCATCTGCAGTATCCAATTTTATAGATCCTTGCCATTAAACTTCCTCATCTCTCTTTTTCTTGATTTTAAGATCTCGTTCTTGAAACTATTGTAACTATGTAATTTTGGATCTTCCAGTTCTGGAATCACGAGCTATAGTAGTCCTCTATGTCCTCTTTCCAATGCCACCAGTCTGATCAAAATTATATTCTCCAAGAAAGAGTTATGCACAATCTCCCAAGATGACCTGATTATACACATTTTCATAATAGTGAACTTGTATGACGTACCAAGTGTCACTGCTTTGACCTTCAGATCTAAAAAATACACACAAAATACTATAGTCCTTCCTCTTTTTTTAATTTCTTACAAAATTTCAATCCGATGCTCAGAGCCAAAGTTAGGACAATTTTCCCAAGGTGACCTGTTTGGAATGTAATTCGGGGGTTTGTGAAAACCTTAACTTCTTTAGATTATATCTCCGAAAATATTGTGAGAAAGGATCTGAAATTTGGAACCGAAGTTTAGAACGGTTTCTTCTCAAATGGGTCTTTTTAATAGCTTCTAAAACTTCGTAGCGAAAGAGCTATAGTGAAAATTCCACGATAACCTATTTTAGATGAAATTTTGGAGCTTGCAAAAACCCTAAATTCCTGAGATCATATATCCGAAAATATAGTGAGACAAGATCTGAAATTTGGACACAAAGTTCACAAAGATTTCCTCTCAAATGGGTATTTTTTTTTTATCTTCTGAAATGTCACCGAAAAAAAGTTATAGTGAAAATGCCCCGATGACTTGTTTGGAGCGCGAAACCCTAGAATCCAAAGCTTTGATACCAAATGTTATGAAACTAGCTCACAAAATGATAGAAAAGAGAGATAAAAACCTTAGAATTCAGCCTCTTCGAGGGGGAAACCTCCTTTACATTAAAAAAATGAACAATTCTAGGATGAGACAAATGACAAGACCTCCTTTCTATATATAGGAGTCTAAGGGGTCATAATATAATCAGAGCCGACATAACAATAATAATGTAAGGGCACAATAATAACAATAGTGGGCTTCTACGGGGCATAATAATAACAATATGGGGACTACATGGGCACACCAATATAATATGGGGGTTGTAGTAATAACAATAAGGGGTTACATGTTATGAAACAAGCTCACAAAAAGATAGAAAAGAGAGATAAAAGCCTTAGAATTCAGTCTCTTCGAAGGGGAAACCTCCTTTACATTACAAAAATGAGCAATTCTTGGATGATACAAATGACAAGACCTCCTTTCTATATATAGGAATCTAAGGGGTCATAATATAATTAGAGCTGACATAACAATAATAATGTAAGGGCACAATAATAGCAATAGTGGGCTTCTATGGGGCACAATAGTAACAATATGGGGACTACATGGGTACAACAATATAATAAGGGGGTTGGACTAATAACAATAAGGGGTTACACTAGTAGTATAGGGGCCTAACATGCCCCTCTCCTTCATAAAGTATTTTCCTCAACGCTTGAGTAATTCTTGATGCTTCTGTATAAAATTCTTGTCCTCCAATGTGAAATCTTCAACAAGTAAGTTCTTCCACTTGATGAGATATTCTGAAATTGATCGATTTCATAGCTGTCAGCTTCTTGTTTCTATGACTGCTCTAGGTTCTAATATGATTTTTTGTTCCTCTTCAAGTTCTCGCAATATTGTTTGAATTGGGATCTTCTGCAACTTTCGAATGAGTGACCACACTTCTTTGTCCTTCTTCCATTCATCCCTTGCTTCATTTGCCCAATCTGGTTGGATAATAGAAATAACACAAAACAATGCTTCCACATCCTCATCCTTTCTTGAGAGTGCATCTGCAACAAAATTTTGGTTCCCTTTTCTATAGATGATGTCAAAGTCATAACCCAACATATTTGTGACCCATTTTTTCTGTTCTTCTAAAGATAATATTTGTTCTAAAAAGTATTTAAGACTATCATGATCCATTTTTACCTTGAAGTGTCCTCCCATTGGGTAAGGTCGCCATTTCTTAAGTGCATGTAGTATTGCCCACATTTCCTTCTCATAAATATCTTACTTGAGATGTAGCCATAAAAATACCCAATCACCTACATCAAAACATTTTTCACTGTGATGTTGATCTACATGGTGTACCATTGTTACAAAAGGTATGTATTGCATCTAATTATTTAGAACTGAATCAATTTTTATGGTATAAAGGGATTTTTTCTCGTAAACCACTTGTCACGTGGTCACTTTTCATGGAGGAAATGGTAGCACATTATGAGGTTACAAAGAGAAACACCTTCCTTAGCCAATTGATAAATCTCAAACAAAAGGGTTCAATGGCAGAGCACATTGAGGACTTCCAAAAATTGAATATAAGGGTAAATGATATTCTAGAGAAGAAACTGGTTGATGTCATCATAGGTACTTTAAAGGATAACATTCAACATGAGGTTCATCTTTGGGACCCTGATTCATTGGAGAAGGCATTCAGGTGGGCAAGAAAAATTGAAAGAGAAATTATGGAAACAAAGAATCCCACCACTCACGACTATAATTATGGAAGTGTTTTTTCTCCTAGCCTTCCACAACCTACAAGGTTTACACCAAAACAATTGGAAGAAAAAAGAGAAAAAGAGCTTTGTTACAATTGTGATAGCAAATGCATTACAGGTCATAAGTGTGCTGAGAAGAAATTATTTTACATAGATTATGAAGAGGAGGAAGAAAATGATCAAGAAACATCGAAAGAATAGGGTATAAAGAAAGAAGAAATGAATCTGACCATATCATGTAAAGCATTGGCAAGAATTACCACTCCTCAAACTCTCAAGATAGAAGGACATATCAAGAAGAAAAAGGTTCAAGAAGTGAAGGATCACATCGAGAAAGAAGAAATGAATCCAACCATATCTTGTAATGCATTGGTTGGAATTACCACTCCTCAAAATATCAAGATAGAAGGATATATCAAGAAGAAAAATGTTCAAGAAGTGAAATATCGAGCATCAAGAAATGAATCTGGCCATATCTTGTAAAGCATTGGAAGAAATTACCACTCCTCAAACTGTAAATATAGAAGGAAATATCAAGAAGAAAAAGGTTCAAGCAGTGAAATATCACATCGAGCATCAACAACAAGTTCTCCAACTTTTAATGGATAATGCCACTTTGGTGTAGAATTGAATGAAACAACATGTAGAGCAACATCACATTGAAAAATGTTTTGATGAAGGTGATTCAGTATTTTTACTGCTACATATCAAGCAAGCTATTTATGATAAGGAAATGTTGGCAATACTACATGCACTTAATAAATGGCGGCGTTACCCAACGGGAAGACACTTCAAGGTAAAAATGGATCATGATAGTCTTAAATACTTTTTAGAACAAATATTATCTCTTAGCTCAAAAAATTTCTCCATCTGTAGTATCCAATTTACTAGATCCTTGCCATTAAACTTCCTCATCTCTCTTTTTCTTGATTTTAAGAGCTCGTTCTTGAAACGATTGTAACTATGTAATTTCGGATCTTCCAGTTCTAGAATCACGAGCTATAGTAGTCCTCTATGTCCTCTTTCCAATGCCACCAGTCTGATCAAAATTAGATTCTCCAAGAAAGAGTTATGCACAATCTCCCAAGATGACCTGATTATACACCTTTTCATAATAGCGAACTTGTATGATGTACCAAGTGTCACTGTTTTGACCTTCAGATATGAAAAATACACACAAAATACTATAGTCCTTTCTCTTTTTTTAATTTCTTACAAAATTTCAATCCGATGCTCAGAGCCAAAGTTACAACAATTTTCCCAAGGTGACCTGTTTGGAATGTAATTCGGGGGTTTGTGAAAACGCTAACTTCTTTAGATTATATCTCGAAAATATTGCGAGAAAGGATCTGAAATTTGGAACCGAAGTTTAGAACGCTTTCTTCTCAAATGGGTCTTTCTATTAGCTTCTAAAACTTTGTAGCTAAAGAGCTATAGTGAAAATTCCACGATAACCTATTTTAGATGAAATTTTGGAGCTTGCAAAAACCCTAAATTCCTGAGATCATATATCCGAAAATATAATGAGACAAGATCTGAAATTTGGACACAAAGTTCACAAAGATTTCCTCTCAAATGGGTATTTTTTTTTTTATCTTCTGAAATGTCGCCGAAAAAAAGTTATAGCGAAAATGCCCCGATGACCTGTTTGGAGCGGCGAAACCCTAGAATCCAAAGCTTTGATACCAAATGTTATGAAACTAGCTCACAAAATGATAGAAAAGAGAGATAAACACCTTAGAATTCAGCCTCCGTCAAGGGGGAAACCTCCTTTACATTAAAAAAATGAACAATTTTTCGATGAGACAAATGACAAGACCTCCTTTCTATATATAGGAGTCTAAGGGGTCATAATATAATTAGAGCCGACATAACAATAATAATGTAAGGGCACAATAATAACAACAGTGGGCTTCTATGGGGCACAATATTAACAATATGGGGACAACATGGGTACAACAATATAATAAGGGGGTTGTACTAATAAAAATAAGTGGTTACACTAGTAGTATGGGGACCTAACATTACACTAGTAGTATAGGGACCTAACATGCCCCTCTCCTTCAAAAAGTGTTCTCCTCAACACTTGAGTAGTTCTTGATGCTTCTGTATAAAATTCTTGTCCTCCCATGTGGAATATTTAGCAGGTAAGTTCTTCCACTTGATGAGATACTTTGAAATTGATCGATTTTGTAGCTGTCAGGTTCTTGTTTCTGTGACTGTTGTAGGTTCCAATATGATTTTTCCTTCCCCATCAAGTTTTGGTAATATTGTTTGAACTGGGACCTTTTGCAACTTTTGAATGAGTGGCCACACTTCTTGCTCCTTCTTCCATTCATCTGTTGCTTTGCTTATCCAATATGGTTGGATAATATAAATAGCACAAAACAATGCTTCCACATCCTCATCCTTTCTTGAGAGTGCATCTGCAACAACATTTTTTCTTCCCTTTTGTAGATGATTTCAGAGTCATAACCCAACATATTTGTGACCCATTTTTTTGTCCTTCTAAAGATAATATTTGTTCTAAAAAGTATTTAAGACTATCATGATCCATTTTTACCTTTAAGTGTCTTCCCATTAGGTAAGGTCGCCATTTATTAAGTGAATGTAGTATTGCCAACATTTCCATCTCATAAATAGCTTGCTTGAGATTTAGCCATAAAAATACCCAATCACCTACATCAAAACTTCTTTCATTGCGATGTTGATCTACCCATTGTTTCATTTGATTTTGCACCAAAGTATCATTATCCTTTAAAAGTTGGAGAACTTGTTGTTGATGCTTGATGTGATCTTTCACTACTTGAATCTTTTTCTTCTTGATATGTCCTTCTATCTTGAGAGTTTGAGGAGTGGTAATTTCTTCCAATGCATTACAAGATATGGTCGGATTCATTTCTTCATGCTCGATGTGATCTTTCACTTCTTGAACATTTTTCTTCTTGATATGTCCTTCTATCTTGATAGTTTGAGGAGTGGTAATTCTGGCCAATGCATTACAAGATATGGTCGGATTCATTTCTTCTTTCTTGATGTGATCTTTCACTTCTTGAACCTTTTTCTTCTTAATATGTTCTTCTATATTGAGAGTTTGAGCAGTGGTAATTCTTGCCAATGATTTACAAGATATGGTCAGATTCATTTCTTCTTTCTCTGGGGTTGGTTCCTAGTGTATCTCCTCTTCTTTTGATGTTTCTTGATCCTTTTCTTCCTCCTCTTCACAATCAATGTAAAATAATTTCTTCTCAGCACACTTATGAACTTTAATGTATTTTTTATCACAATTGTAACAAATTCCTTTTGATATTTTTTCTTCAAATTGTTCTGGTGTCAACCTTGTAGGTTATGCAAGGCTAGGAGAAACAACACTTCCATATTTATAGTTGTGAGAGGTATAATTCCTTGTTTCCATAATTTTGCTTTCCACTTTTCTTGCCAGCTTGAATGCCTTCTCCAATGAATTAGGTTCCCAAAGACGAACCTCATTTTGAATGTTATCATTTAATGTCCCTATGGAGACATCAATCCTCTACTTCTCTGGAATATCATTTTCCCTTATATTCAATTTTTGAAAGTCCTAAATGTGCTCTACCATTGAACACTTTTGTTTGATATTTATCAATTGGCTAAAGAAGGTGTTTCTCTTTGTATTCTCATAATATGCTATCATTTCCTCCGTGAAAATTGACCACATAACAAGTGGTTTATGAGAAAAAAGAACTTTATACCATAAAAATTGATCCGGGTCTAAGTATGAAGATGCAATACCTACCTTTTGTAACAGTTTCACCTCATGTAGATCAAAATATTTCTTCATCTGTAGTATCTAATTTACCAGATCCTGGTCATCAAACTTCCTCATATTGCCTTTTCTTGATTTTAGGAGCTCGACCTTGAAATGACTGTAACTCTATAATTGCGAGTCTTCCAATTTTGAAATTGTGACCTATAGTATCCCTTTGCATCCTTTTTCTAATGCCACTAGTTTGATCGAAATTGAATTCTCCAAGAAATATTTATGCACAATCTCCCAAGATGACCTAATTATATACCTTTTCAGAAGAGCGAACTTGTATGAAGTGCCACATTTCACTGTTGTGACCTTCACCTCTGAAAACTACACAAAAAAAACTACAGTCCGTCCTCTTTCTATAACTTATGAAATTTCAATCTGATGCTTAGAAAGAAAGTTATGATGATTTTCCCAAGGTCACATGTTTAAGATGTAATTCGGGAGACTGCAAAAACCCTAACTTCCTTAGATCATATATCCGAACCTATAGTGACACAAGATATTAAATTTAGACCCGAGGTTTAGACCGCTTTCTTCTGAAATGGGGTTTTGTTTTAGCTTATGAAAATTCGTAGTGAACAAGTTATAGCAAAACTTCCATGATCACCTATTTTAGATGAAATTCTAGAGCTTGAAAAACCCTAACTTCCTCGGATCATATCTCCTAACATATAGCGAGAAAATATTTGAAATTTTGACTCGAGGTTTAGCGAGATTTCATCTCAAATGGGTTTTGGTTTTCTCTTCTGAAACATCGCAAAAAAAATTATAGCGAAAATTCCACGACAACCTGTTTGGAGCAGCGAAACCTTAGAATCCAAATCTCTAATACGAAATGTTATGAAACCAGATCAAAAAAAGATAATTGCCTTGGAAATAAGCCTCTTCAAGGGGGAAACCTCCTTTACATTACACAAATGAAAAATTCTTGGATGATACAAATTACAAGACCTCCTTTCCATATATCGGAGTTTAAGGGGTCATAATATAATCAGAACCAACATAACAATAATAATGTAAGGGCACAATAATAAAAATAGTGGGCTTCTATGGGACAAATAATAAAAATATGGGGACTAAATGGGCACAACAATATAATAAGGGGGTTGTACTAATAACAATAAGGGGTTACACTAGTAGTATAGGGACCTAACACCTCTCCTTTTCACTCAAAAAAGAGGTTTCCACCTGAAGAGATTTGATCCCTCTCGGGGCTTGATAGATCCGAAGTTAAGATGGATCTATGCTGATTTTAAATAAAATTAGGCAAAAGTTTACAAAAACTTAAGTTTAAGTTATTGTTTCATCTATAAGTTAGACTAAGATTTTAATATATATATATATATATATATATATATATATATATATATATATATATATATGGGGTAATGAATACATTTGTATAAAAGTGGAAAATTATATTTCTTTGAGATTAAGTCACAAACATTAAGAACTTCTAACATTGATAATTAAGAGATATTTTGATGAATCCCACTACTCAAAATATTATTGGCAAAGTGTAGTTTCTCTAGAGTAGATTTCTCACTAAGAGATGCATGCATGTTCCAATTGGTGCCTAGATAAATTCAAAAACTGCAAGTTAGATTCTCTATGCTTGAAAGGATTTCCCTTGTAATTTCTCCTGTAATATTATTGCTGGACAAGTCAAATATCATTTTTTCTCCAACACATGTCAAATTATACTCAACACCTTTCATGTCAATCTCCAAAAAAACATTTATTGTACAAAAACTAAATTCCAAAGACCCACTAAGTACAAATCATGTAAATCCCTTAAGATGAAATTATATTCTTCCACTAAATTTGTTTTTGATATATCCAACACTTGCATCTTGGTGAGATTTGTAATACATGGAATAATGTCACCATAAAAAATGTTATAACACTTAAAACTCTCAAATCATGAAAAAGTGCATTGTATTGAGGAATTTCGCCTATCAATCTAATAGCGCAACATGAGTACAACTAAACAAAGAACTCATGGAAGATATGTCTACATGGGTTCTCGATCATGGCCACACAAGGTAAAGGAAGAAACAATACCTAAATTTAGTGGATTTGCATTGGAAAATGAAAACCTATTGAGGTTGGCTTTGAAGAACAATGTCTTTGCAACCCTGGGTGTCATGCCCCTATCCCCGTCGTAGTCTTTCAACCACACATAGGTAGGTGTGGCACCACTACACTCTTTATTTTCACCAATACTTGAATGTAGAGGCTACGCCTAACTCTTCAACGCTTAGTTAATTTTCCAATTCTTCAAGTGTTATATCATAGCAGAAATAAAACATTCATTCATACTTCATCATTTCATCATTACATATGCACATCGAATAAAATACACAATATTCAATGGGAGGGGTAATTGCTAATACTGAAGCCTACCCAAATAATATAAAAGTATAATGTACAATATGTTTACAACAATGGTACTGCCAACACGGCCAACAAACTTCAATTTTAAAATGCCTACATTTTACCAAATATGTCATGCACAATTCACCAAACATTAGTCTTCCTGGCAATTTCGTGCCCCTGCCCATCGTAACACCTCACGTCCTGCACTTTCCTACATTGCTGCACACTCTTCTAGCACTTCTCTATGCCCAACTCCTCAACCCGATTCCTTATCCACATACTGCAACTCTGCCCACACTGTTCAACACACGCATCGCCCTATCGTGCCCTCATGTCATTCACCTACTCGGTCAGATTGCCTTGCCATGCCCTCAGGTTGGTCACCTTATCAGGTTGGGTCACCCTATCGAGCCCTCAGGTCATTCACCCTGTTGAGTCAGGTCGCCCTACTGAGTCATGTTTGTCCAACTGCCAGTCTTGGAAATCCATTCAGCCTAAGTCTGCAACTCATTCACCTACTGGTCTGTCACTTGATTCACCCACCAGTCTGTTCACCCAAAAAAACCCCAAACTCTATGTTACTGCAAATTTTGGCCCTCGCACTTGCTCATCCTCTTGTTGCCTTCGTTGTTCGGCTTCCTCTTGTTCGCCTTGATTGCTTGCTCTTTGATGATTGAGTTGATTCCTTGAACACCATATCTCCATGCGTATATAGACTCATGCTATAAAGTCCAACTTGGAAAATGGATGTGGCTTTTCACGCATATGTGGGTTGGCATCACCATAGTCTATATGTTGGCCTAGCCACTCCAACACATTGACCTTCCACATTTTTCAAGTTGGCCTCTACCCGTCGCACTTCTTAGTCAACCTATAAACTCACCCTCATCCTACTTTCTCCTTTCACGGTTTTCACGGGTCACCTGTGTTGCCCTCCGTCATTGCACATCCACACGAGGTGCTCATCGGTCTTGCCCCCTACTATGGGTGCATGTCCTCCTGTCGCCTTTAACCGGCATGCTCTCTGTCTGCATCACACAATGCCTAAGTTAAGTAGTAAGGGTACTTGTCACATATGGGCATGACTTACTTAACTCGATCACGTTTAACCAAAGTTGTCCCACCGTCACATATAACCGCGTTTGGGAGCCCGCTGCACATGTGGGCACACCCGAATCATCTTGTGGGCCTAACATCCTCCACACTCTAAAAAAAAATTCATCCTCGACAACACCATCCAAGCAACATTCATTGCCAAGACATATCCATAAGTATGGGCACCCAGATATCTCCATGCATGACCCACTCCATGCTACCAATTTTCCAAACTCTACAAGAAAATCATGTGTTGGATCCCCCTGTGATGGTGACTAGTTGGGTAGCTAATCTAATTGTAACATCACCTCCACAAGAATGCATGCTTCCTACATCATCAAAACCAATCTTTGCATCCTGCTATCAATCTTGTCTATCTCGCCCCAAGTGTTTGCTTATAAGTATAGAGGACTTACTACCATGAGTAGCTAACAATGAGCCTCATCTCGATGTCTATCTAAGTAGAGAGGGAGGAAGTGGAGGCCAAAGTCTGTCCCACCTCCTCATCTAATAGCTCGATCCACCTGTCTTGATATTCCTCCTCTAATATCTGCATGTATGCTTCCTAACTCTCCTCTTGAGTCTTAGGTCTAGCATCTCCATTCCCTTCCACTGCCTCTAGCCCGCCTGTCAAGTTCAGGATACTATTGGATAATGCTCTAATAACTTGTGATTGTTCCATAAGTTTTGTCTCTGCAAAATTCAACCTCTTATAGATTTCTTCATCCCTCTTGATGTCCTCCACATTCATCGCTGTCAACTTACACCCAACTATCATAAATGCCAACTATCATAAATGCCATAACTGATACCACTATAGGATCATCATCTCATTCATCATAAATGTACAACTTATTCATATGTGGCACCATCATAGACTCATACTGCTTCATAAATTACATACCCAATATTGCTTCATAATCATCTAGTCACACAATCGTGAAGTCGATCTTCCCAGACCACTCACCAATGCTCACATCCACATTCTCTACCATACCAATAACTAAAGTTGGTGGAGAATTCACTACTTTCAATCGAGCTTGATTTGGTGTAAAATTTAGCCCAATATTCCTTGCAAATTCCTCTGTAATGAAGTTATGAGTCACATCACTATCCAACAGTTTTGAGCAATGTGCCTTGCCCAATATTCATATTCACATATTCGAATTTGTTCCTCTCAAGATCCCATCATGGGATAGCTTCTGTAGTTGTTGCAACTCCCAGAATTTGCATCACCTTAACAGATGGTTCTTCTTTCTTCTTCTTCACATCGGCTTGTGCTACTGCAACCACCATCGGTCTTGAAGGATGATTCTTCACCATGTGGTTCTCTCCACACAACCAACATTTCAGAGGCTTCATCATCTTTGACTTTTCATTTGATTTCGAATGCTTCTCCTTTGTAGACTTATTTTTTGATTTATCAGACTTCTTCTTTCTCTTTTTGGTCCCTTCATCATAATGTTATAACAAGCAATCAACTACAAAAAATGCTTCTTCTAGTGCCTTGATCTTCCTCCTTTTCACCTCATTGCATGCCCAAGTTTTCAATCCTATGATGAAACTCAACACCTTGTCCTTTTCTGCCGTATCAGGTAGCCCCAAGACCGCACTTGAGAATTCCTGTTGATATGCCTGTAGACTCCTTGTTTGCTTAATGTACTTACTCTTTGTCCTTGCATCCCAAGTCTCATCTTGTGGGCTAAAATGATTCTACAAAGCCTTCTTCATATCATCCAAAGTAGAGATGTCATCAACATCACCATTAGAAATCTGATCCAACTTCCATCTCCACAACATCTTACCATCCTTAGTGAGGAATTGAGAAGGTACTTTTACCTTGGCCTCATCATCAGGTATGCCCAAAATCTCCAAGTATTGCTCCATATCCCATAATAAATTGCCAAGTTCTTTGGCACTCCCCATCCCATTATAACAATCAGGGTCCTTGACTTTCACATGAGCAGCTCCTCCAATTGGTCCCCACCCAACTGCTTTGTTCAAAACAAATATCTCATTCCAAGCATCGTCAATAACTTTCTTCAACTTCAAGATTTCCTCCAAACCCTGATCTCTTACAGCACCAATGTCCTTGAATTCCTTCTCTGTTTTTTTATACTGCCATTCAATATATTCATATTAAACCTTGAGGTTCTCATACACCTCTTCCAACTTCATGAACCCATGTCACATTTAAGCATTGTCGGCCTTCAATGAATCCATCTATGAAGCAAATTCCTCCATCTTGTCCAATAATTTATCCATGAAAATTGACCTGGCATCCTTGCTAGATTTACCTATCACCTGAGGTTTTTTCCATTTGCTCATCCATCAGTTTTTATTATGACATGGTCAAAACCATGCACTTCTTCATTTAAATTTGACTCTATAACTTGTCCCTATCAAAATTCTTCAACAAATCTCAACTCACCCTGAATCAATCTCTAATATCATCTGTGACGCCCCTATCCCGGTGGTAGTCTTTCAACCACAGATAGGCGAGTAAGGCACTGCTACCCTCTTTCTTTTCACCAATATGGGCTACGTCTAACTCTTCAACACTTAGTTAATTTTCAAATTCTTCAAGTGTTATATCACAATAGAAATAAAAAATTCATTCATACTTCATCATTTCATCATTACATATGCACAAAAGATAAAATACACAAAATTCAATGGGAGGGGAAACTCCCAATACTGAAATCTTCCCAAATACTATACAAGTATAATTTACAATATGTTTACAACAATGGTGCTGCCAACATGGTCAACACACATCAATTTTCAAATGCTCGTAGTTTACCAAATATGTCATGTATAGTTCACCCAACTTCGGTCTACTTGGTACTGTTGTGCCTCTACCTGTCATAACAGTTCTCCTACGCCTTGCACTTTCCTACACTACTGCACACTCTTCCGTCACTTCTCCATGCCCAACACTTCAACTTGGTTCCTTGTTTGCATGCTGCAACTTTGCCTGCAACGTTCAACACAAGGGTCACCCTCAGTTCAGAAATTCGGGTTTCCCCATCGCACCCTTGGGCCGAGTCGCCTTGCCGAGCCCTCGGTTCGTTCACCCTGTTGAGTCGGGTCACCCTGTCGCACCCTCAGGTCATTCACCCTACTGGGTCTGGTCACCTTACCGCATCCTAAAGTCATTCACCCTATCAGGTTGGGTCGGCCTTCTAGGTCGTGTCCGCCTGCCTATCCGTTCTGCAACTCTATTTAGCCTAGGTCTCCAACTCGTTCACCCACCGGTCTGCAACCTCGTTCACCTGCCAGTTTTTTCAACCAAGAAACCCCAAACTCTATGCTACAACAAACTTTAGCCCTCGGACTTGCTCATTTGCCTACTTCCTTCATTGTTTAGCTTCCTCTTGTTTGCCTTGATGGATTTCTCTTTGATGATTGAGTTGATGAATCGATTGCCATATCTCCAAGTGTATATATACTCATGCTATAATGTCCAAATCGGCCAAGGGACATGGCTTTTCACCATATGTGGGTCAACCTCACCATAGTCTATACATCAGCCCAGCCACTCCAACATGTCGGCCTCTTCCCATCGCACTTCTTAGGCATCCTATAAACTCGCCCTTTTCGCACTTTCTCCTTCCACAAGTCACCTGTGTTTCCCTCCATTGTTGCACGTCCTCACCGGGCACTCGTTAGTCTAGACCACCACTATGGGTGAGTGCCTGCCCGTTGCCTTTAACTGACACACACTCCACATCTCACAAGTTCCCAAGTCAAGTAGTACATGTGCCCTTCACACATCGACATGCCTAACTTACCTTGGTCGTGTTTAACTGAATTCGTCCCACTGTCACATATAACTGAGTTTGGGTGCCCTTGCACATGTGGGCGCGCTCGACTCATTTCGTGGGCCTGCCATTGGGAGACATAAAGAGGATGTTGAGAAACCAACACTTTTTTTTTTGGATATAGTTGATCAAGTCTTTCATATTCACACCATTACCAGTATCATTTGGCTTTGCAATTAGTCCTTCCAAATTGTTCTCTGATAAATCTAAATATGGAAGTGAACACAAACCACCAATATTATATGGAATATTTCTGCTTTAAAATTGAGGTTGTGAGGGGAGATTTTCTATGGATTTGGGAATTGTCATAGTGAGGTTATTTGTTCCAAGATCTAGTTCACTCAATTGGCACAAATTTGTGATGGATTTAGGGATCTTTCTAGTGAACCCATTTGTACGAATATGTGGTGTTGTTAAGTGATTCCTTTCAATTTTTTGTTATAAAAGTGGATGAATGATAGGTGTGTACAATTGCATAGAGATGAAGGGATGTGACCACTCAATGAGTTGGAGGAAGAGTGAAGATGAGATATACTTTCGATAAACCCGAAATAGAAGGAATTGCACCACTCAAGTTGATCCATCCAACGACCAACTTTTTAAGAGATGCAGTTTCTGAGAAAAGTTGGAATACTTCCAGTCACACCATTGCTACCCATTCTGAGATGTTCTAACTAAACAGGATGACCAAGCTTTGTTGGTATAGTCCCTGCCAAGTTGTTATATGAAAGCCTGATCAGTTGAAGGAGTGTACATTTACCCAATTCCTTTGGAATAAAACCTTGGAGCATATTAAAATGAAGGTCAAGTGCTCTTGGCACTTTCAATATCCCAAATTCGTGTGGGATTCTGCCTCACAAAGTACTGTGAGAAACATTGAAAACATAAGGAGAGTTTTCCAAGAGATAGAGAAATGGTGCCTCGCAATCCTAACCCAGGAAATATAATGGCAATGACTCTTCTTGTGTGTCGTCTTCACTGAATACTATACCATGAAGCTAAATTCTTTGAGTTCTCAATTGTCCAATTGGACAAAGATCTACATGGATCGTATGTGATGGAATATCTAAAATAAAGAAGAGCCTCCACGTCACTTTTCTCATGACGACTCATGGATGATGGGATTCGTTGACCTTCTTGCTGTAGACTTCCATCCAAACCAAAAGCATTAGGAGGACGATGAAGATAAAGCTAACTCATCCTTGTGGTGATATAGATATTGATTATCTTGATCAGTAATGGAATAAGGGTGAGTAATTAGTAATTTTTGGAGAATTAGTAACTTCCAAATCCCACAAACATATTAGTTACAACATGTTTCTATATACTTGAATCCAAAGAGTTAGATAAACACAATTTTCAGCAATAAACCATTTGAACTAAATATTTTTAATTTGTTTATATAAAATGTCATGGTTAATAAATTAAAAAAAAATCATAATATTTTATTTTCATTGTTAATATATTATATATATATATATATATATATATATATATATATATAATTTATTTATTATTTTTATGTAAATGAATATTAATTAATAAAAACAACATTAATATTTAAAAAGGTATATGATTCAAATATTCCCTGTGGTCTTCATTATGCACTTCCTATAAGACAACACTTCATGGTGATCTATGTAGTAGCAGAGGATACTCTCAAAGCCTTTCATATATAAGGTGCCACCTAGAAATACATAATAATAGCAATCTATTCGAATTATACCTCTAAGCATACAAGACGAAGAGGGAAGCTCATTTATAGCAAGAGTAATGGCAATATCACAATACTAAGGAGGAGGTGGCTATAGGTCATGGTATGAAGGTCATAAGTTAATTTGTAAATAATAATGTTTATAATTCTTTTATTTTTTATTTTTTTATAAATATTTTTTAAGAAATAAAATATTATGAAATGAAATTAGCTAAAAATATAATCTGATTAAAAATAATGTACACCACGTAGACTTGAACCAAATGTGAGACACCTACACAACAATAAAGTCCTAGTTATTATAAAATACATTTAGTGAACCAAAAAAATGGGTTTTGGCCTACCTATGTTTATGATCATCCCATAAAACAAAAGGAGATGATAATTACAAAAATGAACTCCAAGTAGTGCATGTTTTCTTTTTTGGAAAGAAATGGTTACTGATTATATTGCATTATAAAAATTCTGGATTTCGGGCCAGTACCCTAACATTTTCAACCATGCTCTAATACTTAATTTATTTTCCAATATACAAAATTTGTTGTTTCCTTCTATGTCTAATATGACCTAAAATTCTAGAATTTATCCAGTTGTAGTCAAACAAAAATTTCCTAGTAGATGGATAGATTTACATAGCATAGACTAAGTAACAAAACAAAAGCAAGCTACCCCTATCATTCAACCCCTAGATTAACTCCAATGTGGTGATGAACATCATTCTCATTTCCAACATAGGTTTTTTTCTCATTGCGCTCCTAACAACTTCATCTTGGCTTCAAGGGACTCAACACTATGGTGGTAGAACATTGTATTGTCTCCATGATCCTCTAGCTTGTGCACATGCATCTCCAATTATGAGCCTCAGTATTGAAACAAGAATGCTACAAATCCCAAACCTACCAAATTTAATTATCGACCCCGGGTTCATACAAACTTAAGAGGTATTGACACTATATGTGCATCATACAACGTGTCCTTTCTTTGTTGTCATGATGTATTGGAGTGCATGTAATGAAATCAAATCCTATTGTAGAAAATGAAATGCTCGAAATGGAAACCTTAACCTATTGCAAGAAAGAAAATACAAGGAAAGAAACCTATTCTAATTTCATAAATTAAATATGATGAAACAAATTTCAACCATTACATTTCAAAGAGTTTAGATCCATTAACAGAATTCATTGGATGTGGCAACCATGAAAATCGTCATTGTATTATCCAATTCATAAATTTGTCCATTAATCTAAATCACTGAGATGTTTTGCATGGGTAAAAAGGAAACTCCTAAGTAGTGTTTATACATCCTCAATCATTTATTTAGAGCCTAGGGGTCATGATTCAACCCTAACGGACCAAAAAAATCTTTTTGAGAAAATCTGGCCAAGTATATACACGCTGGAAGAGTACTATAGAAAACTACACGATGGTACAAATTTACTACAAGAAGTTATAATTCATCGAATGACCAAGAAAATCAAATAAAAATTGGATGGGACAAATTTTGTTATTGAATATTATATATTAGGTCTCCATTCCAAATGGAATCACTCAAAAATACCTTTTCTAACCCATGCTAAAAAATAGCAGAAAATTACTAGTCTAAAATCTAGAAATTCGAGAACTAGTGAGCTAGTAAATCTATCAAATTGTTGGGTTGTGTTATATTCTTTCCACATAGTTAATAGGGGGTTTGAAGGGCACCTGTAACCCCACTTTATGGGTTCCAGGGCAGCGCACCGGATAATTTTGGTTTTGGACCCTATGTTAGGTTGGGCGGACCCACCTATGGTTTTGTGCATGATTTTCGCACATGTTTTTTTTTTTGGACGCGATGGTTTTCGGTCCATGGTATTGGATGCTTCGGCATGTATAAATATGTATTGTAACATTGAAAGGAACACAATGAAAAATCAAGCTGGTAGTCCCGATTTTGGGATCCAGTGGGAAAATCTCTGTGTATATGTGTTTTATGTGTTATGCTCTTGCATTGTTTAATTTTCTGTGTTTTAGAATTCGTATGCAGGTAATTTCTGTATGGGGTTAAAACCTACATTTTGTATCAGAGCAAATTTGGCTTCAAGGGAATGCCTTTGTGTTGTGGGGAAAAATGCCTATGCAGGACGATCCTATCCACCTAAGGCGTGACAGTACCTTAGCAACAAACAGATACAGCTACTTTGGTTTCTTCCTTTATGAAATGTGAAAGAGGAGAGATTGGTAGACTTACCGTTGTCTTCCGGTTGTCCCTCGATCTAGATCCTCTTCTCTTTGGGTGTCCACAGTTACTCGCCTCCTCGCTTGCTCAAGAGAACAGCTACTTGATTCCCACGAGATCACAAGAGAACAGCTACCTGTGACAAGAGAACAACTACTTGCGACAAGAGAAGGACACAACACAAAGGCAAATATACATATTCATAAATGATTCAGGATTAGAAGTAAATCAAATATACTAATGAAAATCATACAAAATACACCAGCATATAGGAAAGAACCAAGATAGCTTTATTGATTGATAACAAGGTTCAGGTAGAGATACAACCCATAGGGCTCCAATCCAGCATCTCCTTCCCAGCAGAATGGAATTCCTTCTTCAGCTCCCTTCAAAGCATTAAGCACCCAATGTTCCAACCTCAAACCAACAACAATTCTTTGCAATCACAAAATTCCAGCCCCCCTGATCTCATAGAGGAGAGATCTATATATAGGGATATTGGAGAGAGGATGAGTCATCTTGAGGCTGGTATGAAACTGACTAGTGTCCTCTCCCTATCATAGTTCTTGAGTCCACTTGGAGGTTCTTGCTTCCACTTGGAGATTTGGAACCTCTTACTCATCACCAGTTGAATTCCCTGATACAAGTGTCATTTTAGAAGCTTCCTGGGCATTGACACCTTGAGAAATGAGTCTGCCACTTGTCCAGTTACGCTCAGCACAGGTAGCCTTTGTTGCAGTTGACATTCAACGCAGGTAGATAGTGGAGCAGTTGACATTCAGCGCAGATGCACAGTGGAGCAGTTGACATGATCCAGAATTGGCTTGTTTTTGAGTGTTTTCAGGTGGAGAACTTCTGTGAATTGCTGTGGTTTGTTGGCCTTGTTCCTCTAGGGGTAGGAACAACATGTTTAGGGACTTTGGATCCCTTGATTATGGACATTTCATGCTCAGTGATGCAAGGTACAAAAATGTCTATAACAGTTGCCCCCTAAAGTATGAGGCCGTTTATCGGGTGAAATGCTTTATCTAGGAGAGTCCGAAGCTCATCCATTTGCTGGGAGGAGACCTGTAATAAGATACAATACAATACATTATGATTCATACTGCTTTCATGATCTAGCTGAGGCGGGCATTCCCATGCTCAGATTTATAAATTCATTTTAGTACATAGAACAGACGATCGTCTGATGATAGACTGATAATTTTGGCGAAATTATCATCCTTTGAGTAGGATGATCATCTGCTGCAATGATGTACATGTCAAATGTCTTTATTTTTCCTGAATATATATCGCAGCCCGGATGGATGAAACTAGATCCGAGGTCTTAAAACTCGTTCGATCTTCACTCTAAGTACAAGTCGATCCATGTGAGAATTGCGTTGAAGTCGAACATGGAAAGACATCGCTTGATTACCGGTCAATGATGTAAACTGTTAACAAGTGCGAGAGGAATCACCGATAATGATAATGACCCTCAAGGTACTGCAGTACAATTCACGTGGTGTGAATAAAGGACTTGGCGTCGAACACCACGCAAAATCTTCTGGTCGAAGGTCATTGATGTATACCTATCGCCGGAAGTGAGAAACTTGCCATTGAGGCATGCAAGCTTCAAAGTACTGAAGGGGTTGTTCCTAGATCAACTTCTTGGATAATGAGCTGATGTCGACAAGAAGTGATCCGTCAAAGGAGGGCCTTAATGAATCCCACATCAGTGACACGGAATGGAGCTAATGATTTTAATGGAGGTGAAAACGATCTGTGAGATATGATTCAGGGTGGCGGTCATGAACGGATGAAGGATAATGTATGGCAATGGATGGGACCCGGTTGACTCTTTCTGAACGACTTCTCTTGAACATATGGCGACACTGATGCGATGGATCGGTAGCATTACCCCAAGTATGGATGGTATGGCGAGACCATGGTGATGTGACCGGTGAATGAAACAACCCAACCCGATTGTGGTACGGAAGAAAAGTGTCATGTTCAAGAGTGACCTGCTACCATCAAAGTTTTCTTGATTTTTTCCCAACTTTTCCCCAGTCATTTCTGACCAGTACCTCTTTATTTTTGTCAAGCTTGAGGAGGATAACATATGCTTGTTCTATAACTTGCCCTTCGGGCAAGCCCATCGCTATGTTTTAACGAGCCTAGTGATAGTGAAACTCGTTCTCGTCTAAAGACAAGTTTTTCGCTATTTAGTGATTTTAACGAGTCTAACGACAAAGAAAACTCGGTCCTTTTCATTTTTAGAGAGTCTGAAAAGGTATATAAAGTTAACTCCAAAATTTCTTTTTCGTCATCTAATCCCTTAAGTCCGAAAAAGTATAAAACAATACAGAAGGGATGAGTTTTCGGTATTTTTAACGAGCCGAACAAAACAAGCGCTCGATCTTTTTGTGCAATAATCCCTCAGGTCCAAAAAGATTAAAATCTAGAGGAGGGATAGCTCTTCCGGTCGCTTTAACGAGCTGGAAGGCCAAAACTCGGCAATCTTTTCATATTTTACGAGTCAATTGAAAAGAGCTTAAATAAGACTCATCTTTTGAGGAACGAGTGATGAACAGGGATAGTAGCTGATTCCAGGTACAGGTTGGAATTTTCCAATCACGACAGTGTCACAAGGATGGCTAGGTGAGATCACTCTTCGCAGTTGTTCCTCAAAATGGGTAAACAATCAAATGGAGGTAAACGATCGGCCAAATGAACAGTGGAGGTGACGGTGCACAAAACACGACCAGGGCTTTTATGGTTGATCAGGTTACACAATGGTTATTTACTGAGATGGGTTCATTTTTTAACGAGCTTGAATGCGCCAAAACACTGCTCAATCTTATTTTTATTTTTTAACGAGCATGAACTATGTGCTAAAACTGCTCGGATCTCGCTTTTCTATTTTTTAACGAGCATAAATTCCGCGGTAAAACTGCTCGATTATACCAGTCATATGATAAGAGTGTCTCATGTGAGATTGCTATTTTTTCCTGGAGCTTCATCTCACTACGCTTTGCTCTACATCCTTTCTTTATGCAAGTTCGGAAACGGCTAACCCAAAAAACAGATAAATAACCGCTCTTTGCTTGCACTCCAAAAGGTTCGCATGCCCCTAGGTATAAAACAGAGTTTCAAGGTTACCTCTTCTTCTTTTCCGCCAAAACTTTCGTTTTACCGAGAGAGGCTTACCTCTTTCAGGTTACCCAAAGATTGTCTCGTTAATCTTTCAAACAAAACATTTCCTCGGCAATATCTATCGAAATAGACAAAGGTGAGCGACGGTTTCCGTCCGCCTCACATAACTTTGACAAAAGAATCTTATTCTAGAACAACCCCTCTTCCTCTAAGGACGGGGTACGGACTAGTCATATTCTCCCGCGGAAACCTATCCTATACCCAAAGTTCTCCTGCCGAAGCAGACCAGGACGCATGCCCCCTGGGTTCCAGTCATATCCTCCTGGATTACTCGCGCTCATCGGGAGGACGGACCGTGGGTTGAGACACTTCTTTCGTGAACAGGCCATTTAGGGATGGTATATGACTATTTGCTATGTGTGATCCAGGAAACGAAAGTTGGTCCACGAGCTTGACCATTCTTCCTTCATGCGGAAAACACATTACTCTAAAGAGTGAGGAGACTATTGCTCCCATGCAATATATATAGTCCCGTCCAAGGAGTAGGTTATAATCCAAGGGTCCTTGAATGACCATCACGTTCATTTGAACGGTCTTCCCTTTCAATGTTATCGGCACATTGGGGAGGATCCCTAAAGGGCGACTGGTTCTGTTATCAAAGCCGGATAGATTTCTCATTTCAGGCAAAAGCGCAGGCGAACCAAGCGCTTTCCAAGAAATAGAGGAAAGGATACTCACAGATGCCCCTTCATCAATAACTGTACCAGCCATTACCATTCTGTATATTTGGACAATAATTCTGAATGGTATGCTAGCTGGCAAGCGGGGTCTGCCTAGTTGATTCCAGTCAAAGGACACAACTAGGTTGCTTGGTGGTGGGACCGAGTAAACGGTCGGATAGCGCTCTGATGAACTTCCTTCCTGCGATAAAGGAATGGTGGCATTGCCCCCTTGATCATCAGAGTCGGTGCTGATGAAGAGAATTTGGACGGTGTCGTCTTTATTCTCCTCTGTGATGGTGTCATTCGAAGATAGAGCCTCTGAAGGCAAAACCGGGTCAACTGCCATTTCAACCTTTAGACTTTCGTCAGGTATGGATTCAGACGGTTCATCTTCAATGATAGGTGCTTCGGATGACCACCTGAGCGGGTCAACCGGATTCTCAACTAGCGAGGGACTTGGCAGGAGTTTTTGATATCCAGGAGGAAGATGTGCTCGTAATATCGGGCGATCTTCCAGAACTCTTTTCGCCTCGTCTAAGAAGGGACAACGGTGGATGACGTGATCGCCTTCACACAGTCCGCAGGGAAATTTAGCTTTCCCGCTCTGTCCTGGAGCTTCACTCCCACTAGTTGACGGTGAACAATTGACATGGCTATCAGAGGTTGACGCTACCGAATTGTGCAAACGGGGGGACCAGTCTCTTAGTATCCGGGGGATACATGGACAATCTCTATGGAAGTGGTCTCCCCTGCATATGACGCATGTCGATTTATGCCTTACGAGTGCTGTGTGTGGATTTTTGTTAGATGACGCTTGTTTTCCCCCAGTCACCTTAGGCTCCTTCTGCTTCTTTTCTTTCTTCTTCTTCTCCTTCTTCTCCTTAGGAACCTGGTTCTTTGACCGACCAGTTCCGTCAAGCGAAGAGGAAGGAGGCGAGGAAGATGAAGTAGAAGGCTGGGAGGCAACTCTTGTCTGATCTAACTGTTGACTCGACTGTTCAGGAATGGTGGTATTCTGAACGACATTGGTTGAAAAGAGCCAGACTGGTAGGCCAATTGTCAGTCCTGGAAGCGACAATGTGGCCATGTGGGGCGCACCAACATCTCCCCAAGAGGAGAAGGGACTAGGATTTCCACCAAGGGGAACTCCTTTGTTGGTGTGCTCCATCTTTTCAACCTAAAGATCAACGCAGGAATAAGGGTGATTGTTCCGCTTAAAATAAATTGTTAACGACGCTTTTAGACACAACTTGCTTTTTCACTTTTAAAGAGTCGAGAAAAAGCTAAAGATGACTCTAGTCTCCTTCGATGTTTTAACGAGCCCGAAGTGACAAATGCTCGGCTGGACTTTTTCTGTTATAGAGTCTGATAAAGGACAAAAGAAACTGCTTTGGAGATCTAGGCAGAGAGTGTGCCAAACGTTTCGCAAAACCACAGAATACTTTTTACGGTACGGGTGGTCGATCTTCGTGAATGCTGTGTTCACTGCATTGCGATCAATAGGGCGGCTGACACGGCTTCCTAAGGATAAAGGATATATGCCTATAGGGGTCTCCCAATATATACGCGATGGTACGTGGGAGCACAAGTCTGTATTAGCGCTATCGTCCCTTAGGAGGAATCACCCACCTTCCCCGAGATCGATAGTCACTAGGTTTAACGATGCCCGAACACGTCTCTACCTAGACCTCTATGTTGTGTGTTATGTTGCAAAGCGTTGTTAGGTTCATTCAGTTTATTTTAAGTTGATCTTTTTAAAGTTTGTCTTTCAGGATCACCACGAGATGTATGGTACAATTCCTAAATGCAGTCTAAGATGATAAGCAAGCTTTATAATCTTTCAACTTTGAAAATCCTAGCTACTAAGGGAAAAGAGAGCGACTATCTTTTCTCAAAGAGCAATCAGCACACTCTAATGAACTCTTCCTAAATCAAGCATGCAAACTTATCAAAATGCAAATGCACAATGTAGGTGTTTGTTTTCCACTTTCTTAGTATAAATTCCTACAAAGAAAGCTTTTTGTACAACTTCGAGTTTGCTTTTAAATGACTGAAATAAACAAGTTTACTTTTTCCAAAATCAACAAGGGTAGAAGAGATTACAATCACTTTGCGATGTTAGAAATGAATACTTGTTTTGACATTCAAAAGTGACAAACCCAAACCAATAAGCAAAAGCAAATGTACAATCAAACTGCAAACAGCCAATGAACTCTCTCCTAAGATCACAATCAATCAATCAATCAGATCTGAATCAAGGGCTATAGGATGATCACTTTACTCATGCAAAGGAAAACTGTAAATGATGCCACAAACACTTAAAAACACTTACAGTATTTTTGTACAAAAATGAGGCGGGATTCAAGCAAAGAAAAGGGGTTATCAGACTGGTACTTATGCTGGTCAAAGGCAGCAAAAACAGGGATCAAAACAGGGCAAAAGACAGCAAAGAACCCCAGTTGCACAAGGCCACACTGGTTCAGCGCAAGTCTAACACTGTCAGTTTGACATTCAGCATAGGTAGCCTTCACGGGACCTGCGTTGAAATGCAGACTGCCTTCACAGTGTCTGCGCTGAAAGAGAAACTCTCGTTTCCCTTGGGTTCTGGGTCATAAAATGCTCAAAAATCAACTGTTTCAGGCCAAATTAGAAACACAAGCAAGGTATAAACAGAGGGATGCTTTGAGAGGGTACTAAAGACTATCGCAAAGGATCATCAAGTCATTTGTGAGTCCATTGTTAAGATCATAGACAAAAACCCAGTGAAGGATCAAAGCAGCAACAGTCTACTTTGCGAAGCAGTTCGATTGTTGTCGTTGAGTCTATGAAGTAAACAATGATGTAAACACAAACAAAATGACTAAAACAATTCTTCCCCAGTGGAGTCGCCAATTTGTTGTGGGGAAAAATGCCTATGCAGGACGATCCTATCCACCTAAGGCATGACAGTACCTTAGCAACAAACAGATACAGCTACTTTGGTTTCTTCCTTTATGAAATGTGAAAGAGGAGAGATTGGTAGACTTACCGTTGTCTTCCGGCTGTCCCTCGATCTAGATCCTCTTCTCTTTGGGTGTCCACAGCTACTCGCCTCCTCGCTTGCTCAAGAGAACAACTACTAGATTCCCATGAGATCACAAGAGAACAGTTACCTGTGACAAGAGAACAGCTACTTGCGACAAGAGAAGGACACAACACAAAGGCAAATATACATATTCGTAAATGATTCAGGATTAGAAGTAAATCAAATATACTAATGCAAATCATACAAAATACACCAGCATATAGGAAAGAACCAAGATAGCTTTATTGATTGATAACAATGTTCAGGAAGAGATACAACCCATAGGGCTCCAATCCAACATCTCCTTCCCAGCAGAATGGAATTCCTTCTTCAGCTCCCTTCAAAGCATTAAGCACCCAATGTTCTAACCTCAAACCAACAGCAATTCTTTGCAATCACAAAATTCCATCCCCCTTGATCTCATAGAGGAGAGATCTATATATAGGGATATTGGAGAGAGGATGATTCAGCTTGAGGCTGGCATGAAACTGACTAGTGTCCTCTCCCTCTCATAGTTCTTGAGTCAACTTGGAGGTTCTTGCTTCCACTTGGAGATTTGGAACCTCTTACTCATCACTAGTCGAATTCCCTGATACAAGTGTCATTTTAGAAGCTTCCTGGGCATTGACACCTTGAGAAATGAGTCTGCCACTTGTCCAATTACGCTCAGCGCAGGTAGCCTTTGTTGTAGTTGACATTCAATGCAGGTAGACAGTGGAGCAGTTGACATTCAGCGCAGATGCTCAGTGGAGCAGTTGACATGATCCAGAATTGGCTTGTTTTTGAGTGTTTTCAGGTGGAGAACTTCTGTGAATTGCTGTGGTTTGTTGGCCTTGTTCCTCTAGGGGTAGGAACAACATGTTTAGGGACTTTGGATCCCTTGATTATGGACATTTCATGCTCAGTGATGCAAGGCACAAAAATGTCTATAACACTTTGTTACTGAGGGGTTTCGCTCGAGCCTGTGGTAGACCTTGTTCAGTGGGAGATTTGCATGATTGATTCTGGTGGTGAAAGAAGATGGTGAGAAGTGGAAAGATAGAGATCGAGAAATTTAATGGTTAGAGTTTTGAGTTGTGGAAACTCAAGATGGAGGATCTGTTGGCAGATAAAGATCAGTGGATCATAGTAGATCCGGATACTAAACCAACGGGAGTGTCCAATGAAGAATGGAAGAAGTTGGATCAGAAGGAAAAGAGCACAATACGATTGTGTGTCTCAGATTCAGTATTGCTAAATGTATCAGGGGAAGCTACAGTGAAGGCTTTGTGGGACAAGTTAGGGACTTTGTACCAATCTAAGTCTCTGGTGAATAAACTGTTCCTATGGAAAAAGCTATATAACCTGAGGATGAAAGATGGAGACTCGGTGACAAAGCATCTGAATGTGTTTAATACTGTGGTAAGTCAGTTAGCATTTGTTGATATTAAAATTTCAGATGAAGATAAGTGCATCAGTTTGTTGTGTTCTCTACCAGGTTTGTGGGATAGTCTGGTTATTGCAATAGGTAGCAATGCAACTGCCTTGTATTTTGATGAAATAGTCTCATCCTTGCTGACGGAGGAGATGAGACAGATAAATATGGAGAGCCAGAATGGTGATGCCTTGTCTATATGAGGACAATCCCAGAACAGAAACATAAATAATTCATCGAGTGGGATATCTAAGTCTAGAGGGAGATCTAAATCTCCAAGAAAACCTGTAAAGGTGGTGTGTTGGAAATGTGGAAAGGAAGGGCACTTCAAAAGGGACTATAAATCTAAAGCTCCTGATAAAGGAAAGGGATCTGATGATGCTCCTTCTACAGAGGTGAAAACCACCTCAGATGAAGGTGGGGATGTGTACTTGGCTTCTTCAAGTACACATGTTGATCATGAGGCATGGTTGATTGACTCAGGTGCATCCTTTCACTTCACTCCCCATAGTGGTTCTGCGAGTATGAGAAATATGATGGTGGTGATGTCTTCTTGGGGGATGACAGGAAGGCTAGAATCATTGGTCATGGAAAAGTAAAGTTGAAGTTGCAAGGGCAAGAAGCATGGAAAGGGCAAGAAGCATGCTCAGTGGTGCAGGGTTAGGACAAGAATTTTGGGCAGAGGCAGTGGATACTGCATGTTACCTGGTCAACAGGTCACCTTCATCAGTGTTGTAGGATAAGACTCCACAAGAGGTATGGACTGGTAAGAAACCCTCTCTTTCACATCTGAGGGTATTTGGATGTGATGCATATGTACATGTTCCAAAGGAGAAATAAACCAAGTTGGATAACAAATCTGAAAAATGAATCTTTATTTGGTATAAGGATGGTTTAAAGGGTTATAAGCTTTGGAACCCAGTAAAAAGGAAGGTTGTGTACAGCCGAGATGTGGTGTTCAGAGAGGTGAAAGATGTTATTAAACATGAAATCCAAGCAAAGGAACCTAAGAAGATAGAGTTTGAGCTAAAGGAGGAAGAACCAGACTCTACAACAGAGGAGGAATTAGAAGATAAAGAACCACAAACTCCGGCTGTGAGAAGATCAATTCGAGAAAGAAGGCAGCCAAAAAGGTATAGTCCATTTGATTTCTGTTTAAATTTTTCTTTATCTGTTACTGATGATGATCCCAGAACTATGAAGGAAGCAATAGATTAAGAGGATGGAAAACTATGGAAAGAGGCCATGGTTGATGAAATGGAATCTTTGCACAAAAACGAGGCTTGGGATATGGTGGAGTTTCCAGCTGGAAGGAAACCCATTGGTAGAAAATGGGTGTTCAAAAAGAAGACAAATGTGGAAGGAAAAGTGGAGAAATACAAAGCTTAGTTGGTAGCAAAAGGTTATTCCCAAGTGCCGGGAATTGATTTTGGTGATATTTTTTCTCCTGTTTCCAAGGTAACTTCTATTAGATTACTTTTATCTATTGTTGTTGCTTTTGATTTTGAGGTAGAACAGATAGATGTGAAGACATCATTTCTTCACGGGGATGTAGAAGAGGATATCTACATGAAACAACTTGAAGGCTTTGCGGTGAAGGGTAAGAAAGAACTGGTATGCAAGTTAAAAAAGTCTCTGTATGGGTTAAAACAGTCACCAAGGATGTGGTATCAGAAATTTGATACATTTATACGGGGACTTGGCTTCACTAGAAGCAAATTATATCATCGTGTGTATTTTAAATTAATTGGTGACCGTGTTATTTATCTGGTCTTGTATATGGATGATATGTTGCTAGTTGGAAATGACAAAGAAATTATCCAGGATTTGAAGACCCAATTGTCCTCCAAATTTGACATGAAAGATCTTGGTGCTGCAAACTATATTTTGGGCATGGAAATTAAAAGAGATCGGGAAAAGAGGAAGCTCTGGTTAAACCAAAGGAAGTATGTTGAGAAAATATTGCAAAGGTTTAATGCGCAGGATAGTAAATCGATGAAGGTTCCTATTCTTGTAGGTGTAAAGTTATCTACTGAACAGTGTCCCAAGACACAAGAAGTGGAAGAGGATATGTCCTGTGTTCCATATACGAGTGCAGTCGGTAGCCTGATGTATGCAATGGTCTATAGTATACCAGACATTGCACATGCAGTGGGAGTATTGAGCAGGTTTATGTCAAAACCAGGAAAGGAGCATTAGATAGCAGTGAAGCGGTTTTTCAGGTATTTGTGTGGCACTAGTGATTATGGTTTGTGCTACCAAGGAAGACTAGGATTGGATAGAGTGTTGGATATTCATGGCTTTATTGATGTAGACTAGGTTGGAGATCTGAATCAGAGAAGATCTACAAGTGGGTATTTGTTTAACCTATTTGGAGGTGCAGTCAGTTGGATGAGTAAGAAACAATCTATAGTGGCACTATCAACTACAGAGGTAGAATACATGGCAGCCACTTATGCAAGAAAGGAAGTAGTTTGGTTGCAGAGATTGTGTTCAAGTATGGGGTTAGTACAGGAAGCTATAAGGATAGACTGTGATAGCCAAAGTGCAATTTTCTTGGCAAAGAACCCTGCATATCATTCAAAGACAAAGTACATTGATGTTCAGTATCACTTAATGAGGGATATGATAGAAGACAAAAAGGTGTTTCTGGTAAAGGTGGACACTTTGAAGAATACTGCAGATGCATTGACAAAATCTGTGAGCTCTAAGAAGTTCTCTTGATGTAAAGAGACAATGGGCATTTCAGGGCTGGGAAAATGACTAAGCTCTCTTGTGGTCCCTTGTGGAAAGAAAACAACAAGTGGGAGAATGTTGGGTTGTGTTATATTCTTTCCAAGTAGTTAATAGGGGGTTTGAAGGGCACCCGTAACTCCACTTTATGGGGTCCGGGGCAGTGATGAGCCCAAAAAATGGGTAACTTTATGGGCTCATTTTTCCTATTATTCTTGATTAATCCACCATTCTGCATAGTTTTAGGCATGATTTTGAATACATTTATGTTAATTGAATGAATGAGAATAGTCATTTGACCACAAAGTCTAATACGTACTTATTGCAGATTTTTGGACATCTTTTGGACCAAGGTCAAGAATTTATGGTCAAGTTGACAGCCAAATACGAAGGAACAAGGCTGAGGATTTGTAGGAAGTTTGTCTCCTGCACTAAATGACCCCTTCCTCAAGCTCTCCACCATCAGCTCGGAGTTCAAGAGCCCACCAAAGATGATTTCAAGGAGCAGCCAAGCAGATTATGTGAAGTGGCTAATTAACTGCAGTATTAAGCAGCCAAGCCCCTAAAGTTAAGGAGGGTTGTTGGGAGTCCTCGTGGTGCATAAGTAAGAAGGCTTCAAGCCTTGGTAGTTTAGCTATTGAATAGTTGTTTTTCACAATTTTGTGCAGCTTTGCATTTCAACTCATTTTCGAGCTCTTGCTGTAAACAGTTTTGTGACATGATTATTTTTTGAGTAATGGAGATAAATTTCACTTTGCACTAGCTTTGAGCTATCTTAGGAGGTTGTAGATCTTGGGGTTGGACCCAACCCAAGTCCCAGTACCTCCTTTGTGTACTTTTAGGTGTTTTTCTTGCATTTATGTGTTTTTTGTTATTTAGGTTAAGATCTTGCTTTGTTACTTAGGTTGTCTTTGATGATTAAGATCGTTTTATGCTTCAGTTTGATTTGATAGTTTGGTGATAGAAAATATCTGAAAAAAGGCCATCAATTAGTCCTCAATCTCATCTCTCCCTCCTTGGGACCATGAGTTGAGACCAAGGCATACTTGCTGCCACAAAAACACTGTTTTAGCCTTCCTATGCAATTGCTAGTGTTAGGTTTTAAGGTGGAAAAGTTGATACCAATTGTACTTGCATTTTTAGATCTGTTCTTGCTTAGTTTCCATAGTTACCTTACATTATTTACTGTCTATAAAATTCTGATCATCATGTTTCTGGTTTTTAGGTCAGATTAAGTCAAAATAGATAGATCTCTGGTCTTGACAGTCTTTGTTCGATCAATTTTGGAAAATAGTGTGTAGAGCACCTATAATACATCCATACCTACCCTTCCTCCATCATACAACTTGCTCCAACCCCTAATCCAAGATTCATTTCCTTCATTTGCCACACATTTCCAATTTTCCCTAATTCCTACATTCTCGTGCAACATTTCTCCTTCCATCCTTGAACAAATCCAACCACCTTCATCACTCCTTAGCTTCATTTACCGGGTCCTAGACCCCTTAACATCCTTATCCATCCTTCACTTCCACTTTCCCACCGTTTTTCCACCATCAACCCTCTAAAATCCACTTTCGGTTGTTCCTGTAGAACTTCTTGTAGAACCCTTGCAGACTTCTTGTAGAAGTTTACGTGAGCATTTTTTCGAGATTTGATCACTGTGAGATTCTCTAGAAGGGTGCTAGGGACCCCTTAGGCCCTCTTGTCACCTTCCCAACCTCCTGCAAGTGCCCACTCCATTTTATTTCACCAATCAACCTCTGCACAGCCAAAAATAGTTAAAGCACATGCATAATAATTGTGAAAAATTACTCAAAAATACAAAAAGATGTTTTTTCTATATTTTACTTCAGAAGTAGCTTAGTCACATGTAGTTTACCTTTCCAAGAGTCAATATCATCCATTTTAGTAACTTTCATCTCTTTTCTTGCACTAGTAGGGTTAATCAGGAAAACTAGGGTTTGCTAGGGTTTGCATTTCCTTTCATCTTTCAGCTTCTTTCTGCAAGTAGACTAGCCTATTTTGAGTTAGCTTTCATCCATCACAGTTAAAAGCTTCTTCCAAGAGCTCATAGAAGTTGGATTAAGCTGCTAACGAACTTGTGCCAGCTGATCAAGTGATAGCCTGCCGCAAGAGCTAGTACTTATGCATATAGCACTGTCTCTTCCAAGTTTGTTACGAACAACCGAGTTGATAAAAGTAAAGAAGGGAGTCCCAGGAGTTGCAGCATCATTGCTGCAATATTGGAGCCCACCATCTTTTTGGCGTTGTTGCCGGGGAAGCATCAGAGTATTTTTGATTTTTTCTTTTCTTCTATCTTCTACTACAACCTTCTGCTAAGTAGTTTAATTCAGCAAGATTAGAGTAATTGTTTCATTTCCATTCTGCAATTTAATTTTCGCAAAAGTAGATTGGACATTTCTTGCTTTCCTAGACTAGCATTTCAATTATGCAAGTATAGATTAGCATTTGAATTCTGCAAGCGTAGCCTGGCATTTCATTTTTGTAATTTCATTTCAACAACATAGATTAGTCATTTCCTGCTTTCATTTCAATTCTGCAATTTTCATTCCAGCAAGGTTTATTTTAGTTAGTTGTAATTTGTTGTTCAATCAATTTTAGCTCTACAGGTACAAGCAAAGAAAAACACAAAAAAAACCAAAATGATTTCCTTTCATGCCTCGTAGGAACAGAGACAATTCAGGAAAATTCTTACCCAACACCCCCACCACATCACTGAGTCACCCTTCTCTCTTCTTTGGTGGCAGTGAACCTCCAGAGATATACGAAGATCCTCTAACAGAAGAAGAGCAAGAAAAAATTCCTCCTGAGACCATGGCTGAACACAGAAATAGAATAGGAAATGAGAAGAGAATAGAAGGTGCCTTTCCCATCTGAGATACCAATGGGGACACAAAAATGAAAAACATAAGTCCCTCAGCCTTACCTCACTTCCATGGATTGACCACTGAAGACCCTGATACTTTCTTGTTTGATTTTGTTATCTTTTGTCGAACTTATAACTATGCAGAAGACGAGCAAAAGTTGAAACTATTTCCCTCTACCCTCAAGGATGTAGTACTACCTTGGTTCATGGGGTTACCTGGAAACAGTATCACAACTTGGGCTCAGATGCAGTAAGCCTTTAACAACAAATACTGGGATTACTGTAGGTCAAAGGAAACAAAGGGAGAAATCTTTCGGATGACCATGGGAAGTGATGAATCTTTATAAGACTATGAAGAAAGGTTCCAACTCAGTTATAAAAGGTTCAGGTGCACACTTGACCCTGAATCTCTGAAGCTGGTTCTGCTCCGAGGAGTCCTCGAAGCCCTTCTAGATACCCTCCATTTGCTGGCTGGAGGAGACATCTACCAACTACCTTACAATGACATAAAGACTGTGTTTAGAAACCATTTTAGGGCAGCCCGGAAAAGAGGTAGGGGGAATCAACTTTCAGCCAGTGCTATCTTCTCCAAACATTAGTTTGCAAATCAGATGGAAGACCTTAAAATTGAGGTGAGACAAACCATTACCATGCAAATGGATACCTTTCGAATCCAATAGAAGTAAGAGGAAGTTGAGAGGGCTTTGACCATCTTTTTTCCCAGATGCATAAGGAAGCATCCTAGGAATGAGTGTCCATTGAACTCTGTACAGATATGTTTCATTTGTGAGGCAAACCACCCTACAAACCAATGCCCACTCTTACCCGGACTTAAAGCCATGTACCAAGGGGCTGAAGGAGTCACTGAACCACTCTACTTCCTAAACCAAAGAAGGCCACATGGACCCAGACCTTACTAGTAGGGGATGCAAGGGACATCCTAGACTTATTACAACCCCAACCAATCTACTCACATACCTTCTTGGGGTCCCCTTGCTCATCCTTCTTGGTCTGCACCCCCTCCTTGGTCATATCCATCTTAATACCATACTCAATCTGCTGCTCATTCGTTTTATTCGCATGTTCAGACACAACCTCAGTGTAATGCACATCAACAGGGGTGGAGGCCCTAGTACAACTCTCCTCTTGCTATTCTGCCTCCACAACCATTACCTCCTGCTCCTCCAAGACAACCCTAGATGCTTTCTCAACCAAACACGAACCCCAATAACAGACAGGCCTAGCAGGTATATACTGGAGAGACAACATGCCCTACATATGTTGTGGAGATTCAGGAGATCAACCTATGATCTGGGAAGGTCCTCCCAGATAGCCAACCTCCTCCTAAGGAGGATGAGGAAGAGAAATAGGAAAGTGAACGCAAAGCCATTCCACCCTTTCCCGAGAGACTAACTGGAACCACGCAACCAAACCTAGAAGAGATTGAAATTCTAGGAGAACTTAAACAGTTATGTGTAAAAATACCACTTCTCCAGGCCATAAAAGATGTACCAACCTACAAAAAATTGATCAAAGAGAAGTGTTTGAGGCACCCAGGCAGGCGCAAGAGAGATGCCCCAACTATCAATGTGATAGGACAACTGTCCGACCTGATGTTGGGACAAGTAATCTGTCAAAAATATTTGGACCCTGGGAGTCTTGTAGTCAATGTTCACATCAATGGCACCATAATCCCCCACACCCTAATTGATCTAGGGGTTGCCATTAATGTGATGACCAGGGACACTATGCTCAAACTCAACCTTTAGAGTTCCCTAAGAAAGACCTTGACGATACTGCAGTTAGCAGACCACTCCACTGTGACCCTTGAAGGGATTGTGGAAGATGTCATGGTCTCCGTTGATTCTTGGGAGTACTCTACGGACTTCTTGGTCCTTCAGCCAAAGGAAAAACTCACTGGATACCCCCTCATTTTGGGAAGGCCTTGGTTAGCTACTGCAGATGCTTACATCAGTTGTCGAACTAGGAGCATGCCCATTAATAATGGGCCTATGTCCAAACAGCTAGTCCTATATCCTCCTGCCCAACCTCTACTAGAACATGACTTACCTCTCTGGTTGGAGGAGGAAGATGAGGATGAAGTGTACTCTACACCATTGTGCACAGTGGAAGCCACCGGGGGAGGTCCTCAAACCGAGGATGACCTTATTGAGAATTTGATTCAAAATCCACCTCCCAGTGTGCTACCATTAGAAGAGTTGGTAGAAGACACCCAAGCTAGTGCTTTAGTGGATCTCTATGTGGCTGATCTGACCTCTCCCCGAGTTAAGAATGTGGAATTTGGCCCTGAAAGAACCTTGAAGATCAACTCATCCCTATCCCCCTCTCAGGAGAAGGAGCTGTGTAGCTTATTGAACCACCATTTGGATGCTTTTGCTTGGAGCTATAAGGAGATGAAAGGAGTCCTCCCTTCAGTCTGTACCCATCACATTTACATTAAAGAGGACTATAAACCAGTTAGGTAGCCTCAGAGGAGAATGAATCCAGCCCTTAAGGACATTGTCAAAGAAGAACTACAAAATTTGCTGGATGCAGGATCCATCTACCCCATCTCTAATAGCGAGTGGGTTTCTCCTCTAGTGCTTGTACCCAAGAAAAATGGGAAGTGGAGAATCTATGTAGATTATTGAGAACTTAATAAAGCTACCAAGAAGGACCATTTCCCTTTGCCTTTCATAGATCAAATGTTAGATGGCCTAGCAGGGAAAAATTTCTTTTCCTTCCTAGATGGGTTTAGTGGGTATAATCAGATCCAAATCAGCCTGGAAGACTAAGATAAGACTACTTTCACTTGTCCATGGGATACCTTTGCCTACCGGGTCCTTCCCTTTCGGTTATGCAACACTCCTGCCACTTTTCAGAGAGCAGTATTGAGCATATTTGCTGCGCTGGTTCATGATTCAGTGGAAATCTATATGGATGACTTTACTCCTTATGGGTCAAACTTCCAAGAAGCATTGACTAACTTGGGAAAAGTTTTAACCAAGTGTATTAAAATGAACCTGTCCCTCAGTCCTAAAAATGTGAATTCCTGATGACTAAAGGGACTGTGCTAGGTCATACAATTTCTCAGCAAGTATTACAGGTGGATCCCAACAAGATTGCTATCATTCAAAGGGTTCCACCTCCTTAAAAGGTAAGAGATGTTCGGAGTTTTCTAGTCTTAGCAGGATATTATAGAATATTCATTAAAGATTTTAGTAAGCTAGCCTCTCCATTGTTTGGTCTTTTGGGGAAAGATGTTGATTTTATATGGATTGACAACTGTCAAGAGGCTTTGGATGCATTGAAAGGTAAGCTGGTAACTGCCCCAATATTGAGAGGTCCAAACTGGGCCCTACCTTTCCAAATTCACACAGATGCCTCGAACAAAGCCATAGGAGCAGCCTTAGGAAAAGTTGAAGAGAAGCTACCGTATGCCATATATTTTGTCAGTAAAAACCTGTCCAAGGCAGAGTTAAACTATACCGTAACCGAGAAAGAGCTCCTAGCTGTAGTCCATTCCCTAAACAAGTTTAGGCACTACATCACTGGATATCAAACATTCATACACACTGATCATGTTGCAATTAGGTATTTGATGAATAAACCTAATGTAAATGCTCGTATCATTAGATGGTTATTTTTATTGCAGCAATATGATTTGACCATTGTTGCTAAGCCAGGTAAGGAAAATGTTGTTGCCGATTTTTATTCTAGACTAGATTTGCCTGCAGGTGAAGAAGGGATGGTGGATGATCAAATGCTAGATGAACACCTGTTTGCTATTTCAGTACTCTCTCCATGGTTTGTTGATATAGTAAATTACTTGGTTTTAGCACAGTTCCCACCACACCTATTCTCAAAAGAGAAGAGCAAGATCATGAGGAAAAGCGCCCCATTCACTTGGATTGGGGGCAACCTATTTACACTTGGCATGGATCAGATTTTGAGGCATTGTGTCAATGAGGAGGAAGTTTTTGACATCCTTCTAACCTGTCATGATGGGCTCTGTGGAGGCCACTTTGCAGCAAAAAGAACTGCCTTCAAAATTCTACAGCCAGGCTACTATTGGCCCCCTCTTCATCAATATGTCAGGAGATACATCAGCCAATGTGACTGATGTCAAAAGATGGGGAAACCGACTCCAAGGGATGAAATGCCTCTCTAACCTCAAGTGACTTTCGAGCCATTTAAGAAGTGGGGCATGGAATTTGTGGGTCCTATCAATCCTCCTTCAAGACAAAAGTCTTACATCATTATGTGCATGGACTACTTGACAAAGTGGGTAGAACAAAGGCAATCAAGGCAGCAACGAAAGAAAAAGTGGCTGAGTTTTTGAGGGAAAATATCTTCTACAAGTTTGGCTACCCAAGAGAATTAGTCATAGATCAAGGAAGTCAGTTTACCTCTAACCTGATTGAAGACTTGCTCACTCATCACAATATTAAGCACAGAACTTCCACCTGTTATCATCCACGAGCAAATGGATAGGTGGAAGTCACTAACCAAGATTTGGAAGGGATTTTGACGAAAGTAGTGAGCAGCAGTAGAAAAGGTTGGGCAGGTCGCTTGGTTGAGGCCACCTGGGCCTACAACACTACTTGGAAAACTACAACAGGTTTAATCCCTTATGAGCTGGTCTATGGGAAGAAGGCTTTGCTGTCCATAGAATTTGAATATAACACATTGAGGTTGGCAGCTTAGCTGGACCTAGATATTACCTATGCACAATAGGAAAGATTACTGCAGCTGAATGGATTAGATGAACAGAGAATGCAAGCCCTTCTCCACTCAGAGGTGGTCCAACTTCAAAGAAAGATATGGCATGACCGGCACCTTAAAGAAAAGCAATTTTAGCCAGGAGATTGGGCACTGTTATATGATTCAAGATACAAGGATTTCAAAGGAAAGCTGAGGACAAGATGGTTGGGACCATATATAGTGGAGAAATGCAACGACAATGGTTCAGTCCTTATCAGGACCATTGATGAAGAAGCCATCCCCATGCTTATCAATGGGCATCGATTGAAAATCTACAGGAAGCCCCTTTCTAAGTAGGAGTTCATTGAAACTCTGGATAAATCAGTGTTGGTAGTGGAGCAGGCCCCTGTCTCCACTCCACCCACACCTTGAACACAAAAAAAGGAAAAAAAAAAGAAAAAGAAAAAAGAATAAAATATCCTTGGGTGAAAACCTCTTGGAGGTGCCCGGGGCAGACAGTGAAGGCGAAAACCTCCTGGACGCACCCCAGCTATCTCAGACAAAAAAAAAAAGAGAAAAAAGAAAAAAGAAAAATAAAAATAAAACTAATTTCTGTTGAATAAATCACATGTTGCAGGAAGGACATTGTAGGTTAGGAGGATCGTACAAGACAAAGACAGAGGTCAACACTAGGCTACAAGAATCCCTCACAATCCATTCCTCCATGACCATTACCCTTTCCTAAGATTTTGTCTCATTCGGGCCAAGATTTCACCTTCTACAGGAAGTTCTGTGTCTTCTACAGGAAGATCCTGTAGAACCTACAGACAAGCCAAAATTGTTGTGGGGAAAAGTATCCGACTCGGATGACCCTATCCCTACTCTAAGGGTGACAGTCCTTAGCAACAACTGAAAGTAAAGCTTTGATTATTTTCCTTTATGAAAGTACAGAGAAGGAAGAAAAGATTGACCAACCGGTGTCTTTCGCTTTTGTCGATCCTGTCCTCTCTCTTTGTCTCTTGTTCCCAGCTCCTTGCTCCCTTTGCCGGCCCAGCTACACACAGATCCTGCACAAACAAGAGAGGGAAACTACAAGAAACATGTACTCATAACTGATGCATGGATTAGAGTGAATCAGATATACAAGTAAATACAATACATCAATGCAATACAAGTATATAGGAGAACATTCAAAGCTTTATTGATAGAAGTAAAAGGGTTCTGAGAAGGTTACAACCATCAATGGCTCCAATCCAGCAGCACCTCCCCAGCAGCAAGAAATCTCGTCTTCACCTCTATAAAAGCAATCACCCAATAGCTCTAACTGTAAACCAACATCACTTCCTTGCTTTGCACAAAATTCCAGCCCCCTTAGACCTCATAGAAGAGCTCTATATATAGGATAGAAGAAGAGAGGATGAGTCAGCTTGAGACTGACATAAAGCTTCCTTGTGTCCTCTCCCTCTTCAGTTAATCTTCAGTTCTTGAGTCCACTTGGAGATCCTTGCTTACACATGGAGATCAAGTACCTCTTACTCATCACAGGGTGAATCCCTTGAACCAAGTGTCAGTTTGGAAGCTTCCTGGGCAATTGACACCTTGCAGAATGACTGTGCCACTTGGCCAATCTCGCCCAGCGCAGGTAGCCTTCATTAGATTTGACTTTCAGCGCAGGTACAAGGAGGAGCAGTTGCATTCCAGCGCAGATGCTCAGTGGAGCAGCTGACATGATCCAAAAATAGCCCGTTTCTGAGTGTTTTCAGGTGGAGAACTGATGGGAAGTGCTGTGGTTTGCTGACCTTGTTCTTCTAGGGGTAAGAACAACATGTTTAGGGACTGAGGATCCCTGTAATTATTGACATTTCATGCTCCATGCTGCGAGGCACAAATTGATGAATGCGCCGGATGTGAAATCTTTTCCTTTATGGATGGATTTTCGGGGTATAATCAAATAAATATCCGCCCACAAGACCAGTCTAAGACTGCATTTATTTGTCTGTGGGGCACATTCGCTTATCGAAAATTACCCTTTGGTTTAAAGAACGCAGGGGCGACGTTTCAGAGGGCAATGAATTATGCCTTCCATGACATCAAGAACATCGTTCAACCTTACCTCGACGATCTTCCGGCTCATTCGCGGAAGCGGACTGATCATCCGCGGCATTTGAGAGCAATATTTCTACGTTGCCGACACTACAAGATAAGACTCAATCCGCACAAGTGTGTGTTTTGCGTCGGTTCTGGTCGTTTACTTGGCTTTGTAGTCTCTAAGGATGGGATTCGTCTCGACCCCTGTAAGGTTCAGGCAATCATTAATTTGCCTCCACCTTCAAATTTGCTTCAGATTCAGAAACTCCAAGGGAAAGCAAACTTTCTGAGGAGGTTCATTCCAAATTACGCAGAACTTGCCAAAGGTTATACTCGTCTTTTGAAAAAGGATGTGCCTTTTGTCTGGGACCAGGTTGCGCAAGCTTCCTTTGACGCTCTGAAATATTCTCTAGTAAGAGCATCATTAATGTACGCCCCGGACTATCAAAGAGATTTTAACCTGTATCTAGCTGCAGCAGATACGACCATTGCGATGGTCTTAGTGCAAGAAGTCGATGGAATTGAACACCCTATTTATTATTTAAGTAAAAACTTAAATGACACAGAAAGTAAATATTCCTATGTTGAAAAACTAGCGCTTGCTGCTGTTCAAGCGATTCAAAGGTTTCGACATTATGTCCTCTTTAGGAAAACTACTGTTCTGTCAGATTGCAACCCCATGACGTATATACTGTCGCGACAGTTGCTTGGGGGCAAAAATTCAAAATGGATAGCAATCCTTCAAGAGTTTGATTTGGATTTTGTAAAATCCAAATCGAAGAAAGCTCTAGTTTTCGCGGAACTATTATGCGATCTCCCATCGTCGTCCAACGATGAAACATCAGAAGAGTCAATCGTGGATGAAATTTTGTTTCTGATATCAGTAAGCGATGAGTGGTATGAAGACATCATTGTGTATCTCCAAACCCAAAAATTTAGGCCTAATACCTCACACTCGGAACGGAAACGTATACGATACCAATCTAAAGACTACATGATCGTCGATGATACACTTTACCGTCGTGGTGTCGATACGGTTCTGAGGAGGTGCCTTACCCATGAGGAGGCCGAGAAAGCCCTGAATGATTGTCATTCAGGCGCATGCGGGGGGCATCAATCTGGATATGCAACAGCACAAAGAATCTTACGAGCAGGATATTTCTGGCCAACTATGTTTAAAGATTGCATAATAGCTGTCAGAAGTTGCCATGCATGTCAGATCTTTGATAGCAAAACCAGGAGACCGCCCGCACCTTTGCAGCCTATAGTTGCTGTTGGGCCTTTCGCCAAGTGGGGCATCGATTTCATGCAATGTAACCCCACCTCGACCGGGGGGCATGGGTATATTATAGTCGTTGTTGACTATTTTACCAAATGGGCCGAGGCGATGCCTACATTGGACAACACTGGTGAAACAGCTGCCCTTTTTTTTTTTTTTTTAATCATGTAGTCGCCAGGTTCGGCATTCCGCAGGCTATAGTGACAGATCATGGATCGCATTTTCGCAATCACATGATGGTTGAATTAGCTGCCAAACTAGGGCTATCGCACGACAGCTCTACCCCATATTATCCACAAGCCAACGGACAAGTTGAGGCAATCAACAAGGTCCTGAAGCGTATGTTGCAAAGGATGATCGGGGTTCACAAAAGAAGATGGCACCTACTCCTGTACTCAGCATTGTGGGCTTACCGAACCTCGGTAAAGAACGCCACTGGGTTCACACCATTCCAATTGGTGTATGGACTGGAGGCAGTCTTACCAATCCAGTGCAAAATCTCGTCTCTTAAACTCGCAATTGACCTCCTCCCCGGAACCTCAGAAGAAGAGGCTCGTTTCTTGGAATTGATCCAGTTGGATGAAAACCGTCGTGACGCCGCTTTGGCGAACGAAGCCCATAAGAAACGAGTCAAAGCACAGTTCGACAAGAATGTCAAACCTCGTATCTTCTCTGAGGGTGACTTGGTTTTGCTTTACGACCAAGAATCCGACAAATTAGGAGCAGGAAAATTTAAGTCCTTATGGATGGGTCCTTATATTGTTAAAAGGGTGTTAGCAAAAGGAGCCTACGAGTTAATGGATTATGACGGGATACCACTGGCGCAACCCCGCAACAGGTTGTACCTCAAGCGTTACTATGCCTGAATAGTAACCTGAGTGCTTTTGTTGTATTTTGTTTTCGCTAAAGTGTTTGTTTCGGTTTAGTAATCCACCCTTCTCGTTTGTTGCAGATGTCGAATTATTCTGAGACATATGTGGGATATGCCGACGGAGCGAGTCGTAGTACGTGGAATTTGTCCTCCGCAGCCTGGGCCATTTTTGATCCAAGCGGCGAGTTAGTGAGTTTCAGAGGTGTGTGTATTGGACAGTCAACGAACAACATCGCTGAGTATAGCGCGTTGATTGAACTCCTCTCTGATACCATCGCTCATGGTATACGCCGACTAATTGTTAGGCTAGACTCACAACTTGTGATACTACAACTCACTGGTATATATTCAGTCCGCAATCCAGCCATTTATCGAATGTTTCTAAGGGTTAAGATTTTGGAAAGAGAGTTTGATTCAATTCAATACCAGCATATTTCCAGAAACTTGAACGCATTAACAGATTCATTAGCAAACTATGTATTAGATAGACATTTGCAACATATATAAAAAGAGATGCATCGGTGCTATGCAAGTGGATTGCAAATAAACCAGAATAAACCCCGAAAATAAAAATATATAAAGTTGTTTATAGTTTATACATGATGTGCTGTAATCAAAACAAAATTGGTCGTATGACCTAGAACTCAAAAAGATGCTAGGGGGCACCCTAGCCTAGTGGTGCTCTTGAAAGTACGTCACGGTCTGTGCAATCATGCGCAAGAGACGAGTCCATCGTCTAGGCACGCCAATAGTGTGCCGCTGCAACTGTAAAGGTAACTCGTCAATCTGTACATCCGGAAGACCACGAGTAAGGCTCTCGACCTGCTCCTGCACAGCTGCAAGTATCTCTGTATCACCAAGGTCGCGAATAACAACTCGCCTAGCAGGCTCTGCTGCTGGGGCAGCAACTGGCGATCGTGGACGAGCTGCTGGACGAACAGGACCAACATCTGCATGCACCCAAGAGTTTGATCAGTTTTGCACAATAACATCATGAGTAAAAAACAATAAACAGTAACATGGTCAGAGATTTTACAAATAGCGCCCCATTGTTCGCCATCCGGTAGCACCAAGTCCGGATCGCCTCGGTAGTCCATACCCACATATGGATACTCAAAAAACGCCATCTCCTGACGCTCGAACCACCTAAAGAAGGCCTCAGTGAAAGTAATCTGAGGTTGACCAGCATGTCGGGACATGTGGTCAACCCACCTCTGCATGCGTGGCTCGGTCGGAGAAGGCAAGTCAAGTATGATGTACTGAGGCTGCATCAATGGGATTTTCTCCAAGGCAAAGGCAGTCAGAATAGAACCAAATCCAAAGTTCTTCAGCCTCCTGTCCTTTACCTTGGTCAATTGACTTTTCATCTGAACAAGTACTGCATCACACCAGTTAAACACTTTCGGTTGGAGACACTCCAAGGCGTGCTGCATATAAGATCTGTTGGCAACATGTAAAGCTGCGCTACCGGCCATCCTACCATTAGTAAACAGAATGGACCTAAGAGATCTGTCAGTGATGTCACAGATATTGATCTTGCCGTCTTTGCTCGGCTGTGAACCTTCCCGGCAATACTGACGGATATAGTCTCTGGTGGAAGTAGTCCCTCGAGCCGTACCTGACAAAGAAATGGGGGCACCCCGCCTTGACAACCCCGTCAAGAAGTACATGTCCTCTATGGTCAAGGGGATGGTTTTCCCCCTAATCTGGAATACTTGGTTAACAGGATCCCAAGCATCAAGCATATACTGCAGTAAAGAAATCTGTGCTCTCATGCTAGAGATACGGAAGAACTTCAGTAGGCCACAGTTCCGAAGCGCGTTCACCGTGACCGGGTCATGGAGTGCAACCATGTCCTCTGCTTCATGTTCTCGTTCTCGCCATGTAAGGGACATTTTTGTTTAAAGTTCCCTGCAAGCAAACAAGAGAAGGAGTCAGTTCCTAATTTTGATGAAAAACTGGCGAAAAATCATCAAAAAACACATGCAGGATCAGTTTTTCTAGGCCCAGCGTAGGCAGAGAGTCTCCCCCTTGCGCTGAGGCGCAGTCTGCCTTAAGACTACCTGAAATACAACGCAAGTTTCGAAAGGAGAACCTGCGCTGATGCCAGGGCGCCCTGATGAAACCCCTGGGGCTCAGAAACCCTGAAAAATGTGCATGAAACTGAAAAAGGAAACCATGAAAGTGAAGGGCTAAGGTTTAGCTCCTACCTGGTCCAAATGGCGCCGAAAATCGTCCACAGAATCTCCCGGAATCAGCTGGTGAAAATCAAGGAAGAAGAGGCACCTCCAGAGCTCCAACAAGCAAAGTGCAAATGAAATGGTAAATGAGAGGTAAAAACACCTTTTTATGACTTTTTACACAGTTTAAAGTTAAATATTAGGGTTATAATCTCCTTTTCATGCAAATATTGTCCATTTCTAACAAAGTTTGTTGCAACAATTGAATGTGAAGTACTACATTTGAAAAGAGAAAAGCTAGTAAAAGTAAAAAATCAAATTTGACCATGAATCGAGCAGTTTTACCGCAGAATTTATGCTCGTTAAAAAATAGAAAAGCGTGAGCAAAAGTTTCCACCAGAGTTCAAGCTCATTAAAAATGAACCTATCTCGGTAAATAACCATTGCGATCGTAAATTTATCAGCCTTAAAAGCCTTGGTCGTGTTTTCATCCATCACCTCCATTTCATTTGGCCGGTCGTTCACCCCCATATGTGTGTTTACCCATTTTGAGGAACAGCTGCGAAGAGTGATTTCACCTAGCCATCCTTGTGACACTACCGTGATTGGAAAATTCCAACCTGTACCTGGAATCTGCTGCTATCCCTGTTTATCACTCGTTCCTCAAAAGACGAGTCTTCTTTGAGCTCTTTTCACTGACTCGTAAAATATAAAAAGTTTGCCGAGTTTTGACCTTCCAGCTCGTTAAACGACCGGAAGAGCTATCCCTCCTCTAGATTTTAATCTTTTTAGACCTGAGGGATTATTGCACAAAAAGATCGAGCGCTTGTCTTGTTCAGCTCGTTAAAAGTACCGAACACCCATCCCTTCTGTATTGTTTTATACTTTTTCGGACTTAAGGGATTAGATGACGAAAAAGGAATCATGGAGTTAACTTTCTGTACCTTTTCAGACTCTCTAAAAATGAAAAGGACCGAGTTATCCTTGTCGTTAGACTCGTTAGATTCATTAAATAGCGACAAACTTGTCTTTAGACGAGAACGAGTTTCCCTATCGCTAGGCTCGTTAAATCATAGCGATGGGCTTGCCCGAAGGGCAGGTTATAGAACAAGCATATGTTATCCTCCTCAAGCTTGACAAAAATAAAGAGGTACTGGTCAGAAATGACTGGGGAAAAATTGGGAGAACATCAAAGTTTAATGGTAGCAAGTCACTCTTGAACATGACACTTTTCCTCCGTACCACATCGGGTTGGGTTGTTTCATTCACCGATCTCATCACCATGGTCCTCGCCAAACCATCCACATTTGGGGTAATGCTACCGATCCATCGCATCAGTGTCGTTATATGTTCAAGAGAGGTCATTCTGAAAGTGTCAACCGTGTCCCATCCACTGCCATACATTATCCTTCATCCATTCATGATCGCCACCCTGAATCATATGTCACAGTTTGTTTTCACCGCCACTAAAATCATTAGCTCCGTTCCGTGTCATTGATGTGGGATTCATTAAGGCCCTCCTTTGACGGATCGCTTCTTGTCGACTTCAGCTCATTATCCAAGAAGTTGATCTAGGAACACCCCCATTAGTACTTTGAAGCTTGCATGCCTCAATGGCAAGTTTCTCACTTCCGGCGACAGGTATACATCAATGACCTTCGACCAGAAGATTTTGCGTGGCGTTCGACGCCAAGTCCTTTATTCACGCCACGTAAATTGTACTGCGGTACCTTGAGGGTCATTATCATTATCGGTGATTCCTCTCGCGCTTGTTAACGGTTTTCATTATTGGCCGGTAATCAAGCGATGTCTTTCCATGTTCGACTTCAGCGCAATTCTCACATGGATCGACTTGTACTTAGAGTGAAGATCGAACGAGTTTGAAGACCCCGGATCTAGTTTCATCCATCCAGGCTGCGATATATATTCAGGAAATATAAAAGCATTTGTCATGTACATCATTGCAGCAGATGATCATCCTATTCAAAGGATGATAATTTCAGCAGAAAATTATCAGTCTACCATCAGACGATCGTCTGTTATATGTACCAAAATGTATTTATAAAGCTGAGCATGGGAATGCCCGCCTCAGCTAGATCATGAAAACAGAATGAAAAATAATGTATTGTATTGTATTGTATTACAGGGCGCCTCCTCAGCACTGGAATGAACTTTGGACCCTCTAGATAAAGCATTTCACCCGATAAACGGCCTCACACTTTAGGGGGAAACTGTTATAGACATTTTATCTGGTCGATGAAGGGTGTAGGGTAGTTGTCCTTTGGACAAGCTTGGTTTACATCCCTATAGTCGACGCACACTCTTATTGTCCCTTGTTTTTTCATAACAGGGACAATATTCGATACCCAATCGGTTAGAGGAACCGGGTAGATGAATCCAGCACGGAGAAGTTTTTCAACTTCTGCCTTAATGGCAGCGGCTTTCTTGGGGTGTACCTGTCGAAGCCGTTGTCTTACTGGTTTGACATCAGGATACATTTTAATCTCATGTTCAACTATGCTCGAGTCAATGCCTGGCATTTCATCATATGACCATGCAAAGACATCTCTAAATTCGCGAAAGAGAGCACCATATATTTCCAGTTCTGAAGGGGAACAACTTTTGCCGACATGAATATTCTCTACAACATCAGGTTTTGTCGAGATGTTTACGGCTACGGTCTCTTCTATATTGGATAGGTTTCGCTCTGAATCCACCGTATTTACAGTATTTGTTAGGAATTCAAACAATGAAGGGTGATATAGGTCGTGTTGAGTTTCTTCTTCACACTCTGGAAGAAGGGAACGATGGTGGTGATCATTCCATGGTGCCCCCTCAATCATCATTGATTGTAAGATTCCTTCGTCAGTCCCATGAACTTTTGACCATGGATCTAATGGGGTACCATATTCTCCAGACATATCTACCCAAACGCTTGACGAGCGTTGATTTGGGCTCGCCTCCCATGCCTGAAATATTGATTGCTACAATATTTCTATAGGACTAGGTGGCAATACCACTTGATAATCCATGACGACTTTGTCTCCTGCGACCTTTGAAGAAGATACCATGTTGCATGTTGCTACAAACGGGATATTCCCTACATGGAAAGGAGGTGGCAACGCGAAAGTTCCCATCATTGTGGGATCTTTTAGCAAGCCTACTCCGATATCTTGTATTGAATGGTCGCTCCCATGGATTAGGGGAATGCTTCCAGTAACTTGTGAACCATTAGGGAGGAAATTCTGTTGGTTGACGACCGTAATCCCTCCTTCAAACGGGAATGCGATCTTCCTAAAATATGTCGACACTACAGCTGCCATGGCATATATCCATGGTCTTCCCAGTAGGATGTTATAGTCAAGATTGCCATCAATGACTTCAACATCAATTTCCACTGTTTTTCCTCCTAGTTCAACCTTAAAGTTATTTAGGATACCGTACGGAGTGTACGTCCTACCGTCAAATGCTTTCAATGTCGTCGAAGATCACGACAAGGTTGGAGATCCAAGAGTTTTCCAGCAACTCATCGACATGATACATGTCGACGCTCCCTCATCAATAATCGTTCTATGAACAGTTTTGTTGAGTGCTTTCACTTGAATAAGGAAAGCTAATTGCACTGGTAACTGAGCATCATATCCTTTGTGATCAAAGGATACAAGATTGGAATCTTTAGGATCCACTCCACCAATTGCTGATAACAATGCTTGCCTTTGGGATGGACAATTTTGCAGTACTTCAAGAGTCGACATAGCAGATGGCGATTGGGCCAAATCTTCGAACTACTGGGTTGATCTTTCCCTTTGTCGTTCGACACCGGCGGATTCCCATAATCTTTATTCCTGGTCGAGATCAAAGCATCATTTTGCTTAGAAACCGACAACATAAGCACTTGAGACGGGGAAGCATTTCCACTATCAACCATATTTTGACCTGGGGTGGGGAATGGATCAGTCAACACAGCTGAAGTTTGGGAACTTTTAAAGAACCTCTTTAACTCAGATTTGAACGGACAGTTCTTTGTCGAATGATTTTCATCGCATATCTGACATGGATAAAATTGTTTCCCTTGCCCAGGAGGGTTTGAAGAAGTTTTTTGAGGGGATGACTCACCCTGTTTCTTCTTCTTGCCTTTGTTTTGTTTCTTCTTGCTTCCTGGTTGATTGGAGTTTTTGCCTTTATCCGTAGATACAGCATTTACCTCCGAAGCAAGAATCTCTTGATTTGCTTTTTGATTCAAAGTCTTACGGGCTTTTTTATTTGAATCCCTTATCGACTTAGCGTTTGCAGTTTCAATCACGCCATCACCGGCATGAGAGTCACTATTTGATCCGGGAGGAGGAGGGATTGAAAATTCCGGTCTGGGGGCGTCAGGTATCTTATCATAGAGCGTGCCCGACTGAGTATATACTAAGTCCAAATATTGAGCACGAGCAATAACCTGCTCCTCTGTTACGACGCCTCCCTTGGCCACATCTTCTGTTATAGTAGGAAGAAGCGACTTTATAAACCACTTAGCCAATAGCTGATCTGGAACATAGGTCTTTACCATTCTGCGACGACGACGCCACTCATGTATATGATCTGATATATGTGTGGCCGTTGTCTGCTTGAAATTGGTCAAGATCTCTGTTCCAGTTTCGTACCTTATAGGTAACTGAAAGTGTGTTAAGAAAGTCATGGCTAGGGAACTAAAATTTTCGAAAGAGGCTCTAGGTAATTCAATATACCATTTAGCCGCCGGACCAGTCAATGTCCTCTGGAAAAGGCGAAGCCTTATCGAATCATCATTCAAGGTATTCGACGAACACCACAGATGGAATGTCATCACATGATTCGACGGGTCTTCGCCAGGATTTCCATTGAATTTAGGAATGTCCAAAGGAAGTTTGTGAGGAATCGCTGGCCACCAATGGGCATAGGCGATTGGATCGTTCGTTAATCGATGTAAATCTGGTAATGCTAGGGTCGCCACGAATGGCAACTGCTGATTCAGGTTTGGCGAGGCGTACCCAGGATACGATGGAATCGCCTGAGCAGTAGGCCTTTGCATACCAGCATAATGCAACTGATGTTGATATGACTGATACGGCTGGTGGGCTTGGCCACTGTAAAGTGGTTGATTTAACTCGTTCTGAATATAGGGTTGCCCACTATTCGCAAAGATCTGTTGCTCAGATCCCTAGTACACCTGTTGAAACTGAGGTTGTTGGTATTGCACCATCCATGGTTGTGAAGCCATGTTTTGCTGTGCGACACTAACCGACGGACCAAGATGCGGGGTTATGGTTCCCGTTTGTATCTATGTCGTCTCGGCAGTTGGCGATTGTGGTTGTGTTGCAGGGTAAATGGGCTGTTGCATTACAACTTGGGGTTGACATACAACAGGCATCGATTGAACTTGCGACACGGTTACAATTGCTGGCGTCGTCGGGATACTAGACATAGGTACACACTGTTGCATGGAATATACAACTCTTGGTTGTTGGGGTAACATAGGTACCCAACCACTCGTCGTTACTTCAGTCAAACCTGAATGTTGTTGAAAACTGCCGTATGGGTATCCCCCCGGAAGGGGAAGTGAAAGGGCATATTGCCCCCCATATGGTAACAATCTGGAGCTCAAGGGTATAGATTGCCTTTGAGGACTGGATGGCCCAAATTGATTTCCAAAGGGATCAATTTGTCTAGTTTCAACATAAGAATTACCGGGTATTATACCGGAAGAACAAACTGGAACATACCAAGTTGTCATAATAGTCCCTGGGTGGACTCCTTCTAGCTGACGAGAGCTAGTCGGGACAGCTGGTATGCCGGCAAACATCGTTGGATTGACAACGGGAGCTTCTGCTGTCGCTGTGTCATTTGGCACAGTCCTAGATGTCGACGGTTGCTCAGACATTTTAAGTCTATCCAATAAACTGCCTAACGATCCTACAGGAACTTCCTGTGGCGATGGACAAACTTCTGATGCAGAAGGAAAAAGAGTGGTGCCTACTCCAAAATGAGTTGGAGTATTTGCTTGCTGGTCCTCTACGATTTCCTCTATTGCGATCAGACCAGGAGGAAGAGGAGACCGTCAGGTCCGTAAAAGATTTCTGGTGCCGAAGAAGGGGGTGCTTCGACAGCGACAGTTGTTTGAACAACAAGACTCTGTGGACTGGTTTCAGATGGAACTGGTTCAGTTATGCAAGTACTTGTCTTCAGACTAGGATCAGTACAACTGTCCCTCTGTTGCTGTTGAACTTCTTCAATAGAGGCAGGGATTCCAGAAATATTAGGAGTGACCAGAATCTCAGATGTTGTCGGAACTGTTGTTCTAACTTTAATGGGAGATTTTGACCCGGTCAAACGAGTTCGCTTTGTCCGTATTACTATTGATTCCGGAGACAAAGACGGTTGACTCGCGAGTCTCCTTGAACGACGGAGTTTTAATTGACTTTCCTCCACGGTTGCGGATTAATTGATCAACTAAAATACAAAAAGGGGAATTATGTTTCCGTATTGAATGAATTTTATTAGACGCTTTTAGACACAACTTTGCTTTTTCATGTTTTAAGAGTCGAGAAAAAGCTAAAGATGACTCTAGTCGCCTTCGATGTATTAACGAGCCCGAAGTGACAAATGCTCGGTTGGACCTTTTCAGTTATAGAGTTTGAAAAGGGCCAAAAGAAACTGCTCTGGAGATCTAGGCAGAGGGTGTGCCAAACCTCTCGCGAAACCACAGAATACGTTTTACGGTACGGGTGGTCGATCTTCGTGAATGTTGTGTTCACTGCATCGCGATCAGTAGGGCGGCCGACACGGCTTCCTAAGGATAAAGGATAAATGCCTATAGGGGTCTCCCAATATACGCGACGGTACGCGGGAGCACAAGTCCGTATTAGTGCTATCGTCCCTCAGGAGGAATCGCCCACCTTCGTAGAGATCGACAGTCACTACGTTTAACGACGCCGGAACACGTCTCTACCTAGACCTCTATTGTGAGCGTTATGTTACAATGCGTTTTTAGATTCATTCAATATATTTTAAGTTGATCTTGTTTAGCAGTTTGTCTTTCAGGATCACCACGAGATGTATTGGTACAAATTCCTAAATGCAGCTAAAATGATAAGCAAGCTTTACAATCTTTTTAGCTTTGAAAATCCTAACTACTGAGGGGAGAGAAAAACACTATCTTTCCACACAGAGCACAAAGCACAAACTAATGCACTTTCTCCTAGATCAGTCACGCAAACTTATCAAAAAATGCAAATGCAAGATGCATGTATTTCTTTTCTTTTCCTTTAATGTTGATGTAGACAAAAGGAAACTGTTGTATGATTTTCGAATTCAATTTGAAGCGTAAACAAACAAGTTTTGTCTAAAATGAAAAGACGCCTTACAGGTACTTGTTTTGACACTAAAAATATATGAATTCAAACCATAAGATGAAAAACAAACAAACTCAAATAGCCATGAACAGTAATAAAAATAGCTCTTAAGATCACAAAGACACTTTTACAGTTCAGGATCTAAGAGGCCACAACTATACTGGTTCGCTTTTCACAATGGGAAACTGTAACTGAAACAAGAAATACTGAAAGAACACTCACAGTTTCATCACACAACTGAGGCGGAATAATGTCAAAGAAAGTTGGTTTACAGCAAGTACAAATGACAAGCAATCAGCAGCAAAATAACAGTGAAAACAGGGCTAAGACACAGTGGAAACCTCAGGAAGACATAGCCTAACTGGATCAGCGCAGGCTCTGGTCTATCAAATTGACTCTCAGCGCAGTTCCCGAAGGGAGTACCTGTGCTGAAATGCAGACTGCCTGTGGACAGCCTGCACTGAGACACGAGAGTTGCGTTTACAAGGATTTCCGGGTCATAAAAAGCTCAAAAATGCACTGTTTTTGCTGAAATAAAAAGCTATAGGTCAAGTACAGGCTAAGGGATGATCAAGAGGATGAAAAGCTATCACAAAGAGTACAAGAGTCTTTTGTAGATCAGCTCTTCAAATCATGAATCTGCTCAGTAAATGAGCAAGAGTAGCAGCCCCTCTACTTTGCTTTTGATATAGTCAAAAGCTTTTCGATTTGGTACTCTTTGGTTCAGGAAATGAATAGCAAAGATACTACAAATACCAACAAGATACTAGGCTCCCCAGCGGAGTCGCCTGTTTGTTGTGGGGAAAAGTATCCGACTCGGATGACCCTATCCCTACTCTAAGGGTGACAGTCCTTAGCAACAACTGAAAGTAAAGCTTTGATTATTTTCCTTTATGAAAGTACAGAGAAGGAAGAAAAGATTGACCAACCGGTGTCTTTCGCTTTTGTCGATCCTGTCCTCTCTCTTTGTCTCTTGTTCCCAGCTCCTTGCTCCCTTTGCCGGCCCAGCTACACACAGATCCTGCACAAACAAGAGAGCGAAACTACAAGAAACATGTACTCATAACTGATGCATGGATTAGAGTGAATCAGATATACAAGTAAATACAATACATCAATGCAATACAAGTATATAGGAGAACATTCAAAGCTTTATTGATAGAAGTAAAAGGGTTCTGAGAAGGTTACAACCATCAATGGCTCCAATCCAGCAGCACCTCCCCAGCAGCAAGAAATCTCCTCTTCACCTCTATAAAAGCAATCACCCAATAGCTCTAACTGTAAACCAACAACACTTCCTTGCTTTGCACAAAATTCCAGCCCCCTTAGACCTCATAGAAGAGCTCTATATATAGGATAGAAGAAGAGAGGATGAGTCAGCTTGAGACTGACATAAAGATGCCTTGTGTCCTCTCCCTCTTCAGTTAATCTTCAGTTCTTGAGTCCACTTGGAGATCCTTGCTTACACATGGAGATCAAGTACCTCTTACTCATCACAGGGCGAATCCCTTGAACCAAGTGTCAGTTTGGAAGCTTCCTGGGCAATTGACACCTTGCAGAATGACTGTGCCACTTGGCCAATCTCGCCCAGCGCAGGTAGCCTTCATTAGATTTGACTTTCAGCGCAGGTACAAGGAGGAGCAGTTGCATTCCAGCGCAGATGCTCAGTGGAGCAGCTGACATGATCCAAAAATAGCCCGTTTCTGAGTGTTTTCAGGTGGAGAACTGATGGGAAGTGCTGTGGTTTGCTGACCTTGTTCTTCTAGGGGTAAGAACAACATGTTTAGGGACTGAGGATCCCTGTAATTATTGACATTTCATGCTCCATGCTGCGAGGCACAAAAATGTCTATAACAAAAATCGATCTCAGAAGAGGACCCGAAGGTTGGGAATCTGTCTATGAGGCCTATAAACATCCCTGCTTCCATCCATCACCATATGTTGCCATTTTTCCATCCCTGTACACCTTCATTGCACTCATTTTTTTTTATGTCCTTGCACAGTCACACACATAAATCCTGTTTCCTTCATGCTGCCAGTGTAAATTTTTAATGAAAAATCTAAGCAGCAGTTTGTCACTCACCATACTTGATACCCTCCATCTAGACTCCTCATCAGTCGAGACCCTCATCAACAGTGTAGCCCTGCTCATTCTAGCTTGCATTCCAGGAGGAGAAGCAGCTACAGGACATCCTACAGGACTCCTGTAGCAGCTGATCCCTCTGAAAGACATACTCCAAAGACAGGGACAGCAAAGTATGGCAGAAGAAACATGCATGGAGCTCTACTTGAACATGTGAACATTAGAAATAGCTGAGGCCAAGCATGCGGTGTGCATGTAGCAGCAACAAACGAAGGAATGGCTTCCAAAATCCGAAATCTGCATAACATGGTCGCGACCACGCAGGTAAGTGCCTAAACTCGTTCTTCAATTACATAAATCATATTTTAAGAGTTCATGACTATGGGAATGGTTCGGATTGAGTGGAATCAGTGGCCAGTCAACTGGCCACCCTCGGCCAGTTACACATCCTCGTGGAATCCAAACGAGCCCCGTTACATTCAAAACTTCCGATTAGATGTGCAGCCAGCACGTGTGGAGTGTCCATTCAGGAAGAAATCGTCGGGACTGGTAGTGGTGGCAGCGGATAATGGGAGAAAGGAGGTGATGGTGGTCAGAAACATGCAGAAACATTATGGCTGTGACGTCAAATCAACGGTCCAGTCTGGCCACCTCATCCCCTCACCACAAATCACACCGCAGTTAAAAGATGCTCAGTTGAAACATGCACCACCCTCTGTTCATTCTGCAATCACAATGTTCTTTATTGGAGTACGCATCCACCACTTTCAGAGTAGTTAACTAGTCATCGTCCACCAGTTTTCTGCCTGTTTTCGAAAATCTCCCACCTATCGGGCTCTACTGGAAGCACATTTTCATTCTACAGGAGCCGGGAGATTTCTACAAGAAAGGTAGAGAACATATTTGCAGAAGGAAAACCCAGAATTTTTGTCGAATTTCAAGGTCCAAACAAGGTAGGCTCGAGAAAACTTCTCTGTGCATGATTTGTTTGTGCAAGGTGGTTAATTGAACACAGCATTAGATTGAAAAATGAGAGTAAAAGTTTGCCTGTGCATTGAGAAAAAAGGGAAAGTCTGCCTGCGTATTTCACTGAGTTTACCCAATTTTTTCTCTACGTCGGAATTCTCCTCAACATTATTTAGATTCTCCTATAAAGAAGGGATATGCAACAATAGAGGCCAACCTATGTCCGTGAAAAAACTGAATTTACATATCTATCTATGTGCTGAGAAGAGAACCTGTGTCCTTATGCTCTGTTATGTAAAAACAAAATTTTTCTTTTCATAAATAGAGAGTCAGATTCTGAGTGATAGCAGTTTTAAAACAAGGGAATTATTGCTATTTGATATTGTAAGGAACACATGAAAAATTCCTTCTTGGGTTTAGAAGAAACTGAATTCAACTATCCTTTGTTTTAGTGATTGATTGTTTGTTTTCCTGAGCATTTTCTTTTCTGGTTAAAACATAAAAAGAGCACTCAACACCATGCCAGGAGGATTCATAAGGGAAGAACCCTCAGACTCTAGCAAGTTGCATGAGCACACTGAGCTGGTGGACCTTTTCACCCAGGAAAATTGGATATCCTTCTTTGACAAAATTCAGGGTTATGATGAGGAGATAACTGAAGAGTTTTTAATGTCCCTGAAACCACATTCAAAGACACATGCCACAGTTAGTTTTAGGGGTTTGACCCTAGAAATTACCCTTGAGCTCATTAGTAGAATTACTAGTCTACCATTGGGGCTCCCTTTGAGCAAAGATGAGAAACCATTGGGCCAACTTGCTAAGAAAACATTTTTTTTGCCCGAGGAGCATCCTGTAGAAGACAAAAACGGGGTTAGAAGGACTAGCTTGCCTCTTCTCTTGAGTGAAGTTAGTTATCAAATTATGAAGTATATCACATGTGAAGGGAGGTTTAGCATAATCTATGGATATCATTTCAGGTTGCTACATGAACTAAGGTATGGGTTGGACTTGCCTCCGGCCAAGAAGCTGAGCATCCCATATTTCCTTCTTCAGTCCTTAATTGAATGTGGTACAAAGCTAAATAAAGGGATCCCAGATCAGTTGGCCCAAAATGGGCTCATCAAACTATTGGTGGAAGATGCTTTACACACCTATACTGTCCCCATATCTTGGGAAATCCTCAGAAACATGTTTAGAGATGATAACATTAGAACTTTGGTTGAGAACAACACCCCATCCAGCAGTGAGGAGGGGGAGAAAACTAAAGAAATTGAGAAGAACAATGATGATATAGCATAGGACATGCAAGCAGAGGGCAAAATAAGGAAGAACGGAAAGAAAAAGAAGAATTGGGCAAAACTGTTGAGCCTAAAACAGAGGAAGAAACAACAGCAAAAACAGCAAGGGAAAAGAGGACACAGATTAGAAAGGAAAGGGCCGATAAATCCCAAATGAAGGCTGCCACAACCAAAGCAGGCATCTAGAAAGAAAAGGGAAAGGCACACCCTGAGATATCAGTAACACAGACAAAATCAGTGGACACAGAGATTTCTACAGGAAGTGAAGAAAAAGAACAGCAGGAAAAGAAATATCCTAAGACGTTGGCAAGGGAGGCAGCAGTTGTGCTTACTGCATTAAGTACACCCACAAAACAAAAAGGAAAGAGAAAGAGGAAAACCTCCATGTACTTTAAAGCCAAGAGAAGCTCAAGGATCAAAGTGGGAAAACCCCAGCCACATTCAAAGGAACCAATTGTCATTGAGGACACTACCCCTAATAGAAGGAAGAGTCTCCTTCCAAGATATCTATCACCTATAAAAGAGGAAGCCCAAAAACCTCCACCTGGAGAGAGAGAATCAGGATGAACTCAAAGGCAGCTCTACAGGAAGCTGAGACATCTCTACAGGAAACTCTGGCTAAGTTAAAAGAGACTGAGAAATTGGAGGAGAAGGTAGCCAAAAAAACACAAGGAGAAGACAAGGCTGAGGAGATACTAGAACCAAGCCCTCAGCCTAGCTTGGGCTCATATTACAACTTGTTATAAGGTGAGAAGATCATCCCACAGAAGTTTGTTGTACCACTTTTAATTGCATTGGAACAAGAACAGGTTAGGACTCACACTTGGATGAGGATTGCCAAATCCAAGGGTGTTGCAGACATAGGCCACCTAGAAGAACAACTAAAAGAATCAAGAAAAGAGTTGGCCATGGTGAGGCACATAGAAAGCAGTAAAAGAGCCAAATTACAGGAAGAGAATGAGCTGCTGAAAAAGTAGTTGCAGCTACAGGAAGGTCATAAGGAAGATAGGTCGTCCATTTTGGGAGAGCAGCAGCAGCAAGAAGGACCTCCAGCAGACAAGGAAACAACTGAGGAACAACAAAGAGAGGAAAAGCTGCAAGTTGATGTTGAGATGCTGAAAAAACTGCTACAGGAAAAGGAGTCATAGGTAGCAGAAGAAATACAGGTTTTAAAACAACAGGTGCAAGAGAAAGAAGCCCAAATGGCCTGCATGGCCAGCTGGGCAGTAGAAGCCTTACAATGTAGGCAACCTGCTAAGTCATATGCATTATATCTTAAAGATCAATGGTTGCAATTTCAAATTAACACACTGGCCCAAAGGGGCACCATTCCATTCCAGAATTACAATCAGTTCATGTATTTGTGTGACAGTAGCTCAGCTAAAGATAAGGCCAAGTTAGCAAAATTCTATTTACACAACTTGGCACTTCCAAACATGAATCTATGGGACCCCAATGCTGCATTGGGAGATGTGCAACTCATGGCCATGGCCTCTTGGTTAAACCATGAGGAAAAGAGGGCAGCAAAAATTTGGAAAGTTATGGACAGGGAGCTAGGTGAGCCACTCATGATCAGAGCAGAACTAGAAGATCCCTCATCTTTAGTATATGCCCATCAGCACCTTGCCAACAACCGTAAGGTTCTCCCAGACTACATTGAAATGCAAGCTTAGGCCATTGCTCACTTTGAAGACATGGAAAGACTGTTTGGTGATAACTGCATTCATGCTTGCACAAGGAGATGGAACACATTGTCCCACAACCTTAAAATAAGAGAGTACCACTCTCCAACAAGTATGTGGAAGGCTTTAGCTAGAGTACCACTTTATAAACAGTCAATCCAAAATATGAAGGCCAACTGGATTGGCCTAAAGTTCAGTCCTCCATTGCTTTTAGGACCGCTGGAAGGGGTCAAAGAAGAAGAAGATCATAGGCAATGGGAGGAAGTGGAGAGAAAGGCAAGGTTTCATGACCGAGAAGAGGACATCACCTTGGAAGCCTGGGATTTCAGAGAGGCAGTCAAAGCAATCAAAGATGATGAGCTGGATTAGTTGCTCAGAGGATGAGCAACACATTCAGCAGGGGGTGATGATGAGCCCCAAAAATGGGTAACTTTATGGGCTCATTTTGCCTATTATTCTCGATTAATCCACCATTCTTCATAGTTTTATGCATGCTTTTGAATATATTTATGTTAATTGAATGAATGAGAATAGTCACTTGACCACAAAGTCTAATACGTGCTTATTGCAGATTTTTGGACATCTTTTGGACCAAGGTCAAGCATTTATGAGAAATTTGATAGCCAAATACGAAGGAACAAGGCTGAGGATTTGTAGGAAGGGTGTCTCCTGCACTAAATGACCCCTTCCTCAAGTTCTCCACCATCATCTCGGAGTTCAACAGCCGACCAAAGATGATTTCAAGGGGCAGCCGAACAGATTTTGTGAAGTGGCTGATTAACTGCAGTGTTGAGCGGCCAAGCCCTTAAAGTTAAGGAGGGCTATTGTGAGTCCTTGTGGTGCATAAGTAGGAAGGCTTCAAGCCTTGGTAGATTAGCTATTAAACAGTTTTTTTTCACACTTTAGTGCAGCTCTGCATTTCAGCTCATTTTCAAGCTCTTGTTGTAAACAATTTTGTGACATGATTATTTTTTGAGTAATGTAGATAAATTTCACTTTGCACCAGCTCTAAGCTTTCTTAGGAGGTTGTAGCTCTTGGGGTTGGTCCCAACCTATGTGCCAGTACCTCCTTTGTGTACTTTTATGTGTTTTCCTTGCATTCATAGAATAATTTATGTTATTTAGGTTAAGATCTTGCTTTGTTACTTAGGTTGTTTTTGATGATTAAGATATTTTTATGTTTTAGGTTGATTTGATAGTTTGGTGACAGAAACTATCTAAAAAAAGGCCATCAAGCAGTCCTCGATCTCATCTCTCCCTCCTTGGGACCATGAGCTGAGACCAAGGCATACTTGCTGCCACAAAAACACTGTTTTTGCCTTCCTATTCACTTGCTAGTGTTAGGTTTTAAGGTGGAAAAGTTGATACCAGTTGTACTTTCACATTTAGATCTATTCTTGCTTAGTTTCCATAGTTATCTTGCATGATTTCCTGCCTATAAACTTATGTTCATCATGTTTCTAGTTTTTAGGTCAGATTACGTCAAAATAGATAGATCTCTGGTTTTGACTGTCTTTGTTCGATCAGTTTTGGAAAATAGTGTGCAGAGCACCTATAATACATCCCTACCTACCCTTCCTCCATCATACAACCTGCTCCAACCCCTAATCCAAGATTCCTTCCCTTCATTTGCCACACTTGTCCAATTTGCCCTGATTCCTACATTCTCGTGGAACATTGCTCCTTCCATCCTTGAACAAATCCAACCACCTTCATCACTCCTTAGCTTCATTTACCGGGTCCTAGACCCCTTAACATTTTATCCATCCTTAATTTCCACTTTCCCACCATTTTTCCACCATCAACCCTCTGAAATCCACTTTCGGCCATTCCTGTAGAACTTCCTGTAGAACCCCTACAGACTTCGTATAGAAGTTCACGTGAGTAGTTTTTTGAGATCTGATCACTGTGAAATTTTATAGAAGGGTGATAGGGACCCCTTAGGCCCTCTTCTCACCTTCCCAACCTCCCGCAAGCACTCACTCCATTTCCTTTTTCCAATCAACCTCTGCACAGTCAAAAACAGTTAAAGCACATGCATAATAATTCTGCAAAATTACTCAAAAATACAAAAAAATGCTTTTTCCAGATTTTACTTTAGAAGTAGCTTAGTCACACGCAGTTTACCTTTCCAAGAGTCAATGGCATCCATTTTAGCAACTTTCATCTCTTTTCTTGCACTAGTAGGGTTAGTCAGGAAAACTAGGGTTTGCTAGGGTTTGCATTTCCTTTCAGCTTTCGGCTTCCTTCTACAAGTATACTAGCCTCTTTTGAGTTAGATTTCATCCATCATAGTTAAAAGCTTCTTCTAAGAGCTCATAGAAGTTGGCTTAAGCTCCTAGCGAACTTGTGCTAGCTGATCAAGTGACAGCCTGCGGCGGGAGCTAGTACTTGTGCATATAGCACCGCCGCTTCTAAGTTTGTTACGAACAACTGGGTTGATAAAAGTAAAGAAGGGAGTCCCAAGAGTTGCATCATCATTGTTGAAATACTGGAGCCCACCAAGCAACGCCCCGGAAAATTTTTGTTTTTGGACCCTATGTTAGGTTGGGTGGACCCACCTATGGTTTTGTGCATGATTTTTGCACATGTTTTTTTTTGGACGTGATGGTTTTCGGTCCATGGTATTGGACGTAATGGTTTTTGGTCCATGGAATTGGATGCTTCGACATGTATAAATATGTATTGTAACATTGAAATGAACATAATGAAAAATCAAGTTGGTAGTCCCGATTTTGGGATCCAGTGGGAAAATCTATGTGTATATGTGTTTTATGTGTTATGCTCTCGCATTGTTTATTTTTCTGTGTTTTAGAATTTGTATGTAGGTAATTTCTGTATGGGGTTAAAACCTACACAAATAGCTAACTTAATCAAGTTCAAATGCAATGGAATAATTTTTTTTATGAAATAGAATTCGTTTGTGATCTAATTCAAGTGGAATCAATGTGATTGAATCTTTTTAACAAGTTCTAAAAAGTAGCAGAAATTTATTGTTAGTTGCCATAAGGAACTTCCAGAAATCTAGATTTGGGAATAAGAAAAGTAATCCAAGTAGCTCAATGATTAATATGAACTTCCAAAGTTTTTACAATGATGAAATGATGGTTGTGATCCTGCAAAATAAATTACTTTAACTATTTAACCCAATCCCACAACAAGAAATAATTAATACTAAATGCAGAAATAGAAAAAAGGAAAGAACACGAGATGCATGTCAATAAGAAGTAAAATGAAGAAAATTAAATGATACAAAATGGATATGAGGCTCTAGGGATGGAAAAACCAAGGAAACTAAGAGTCCTATGAAGGAGACCAATATTTAGAAGCTGAACATGACACCAATTTTCATTATTTTTGTCAATACAATTACATCCCTGCAAGAAATGACAATGGAGCTATAAAAATACGAGTTCTCTCCACAGGAAGACTAAGAAATAGAAACCCCTAGAGGAAAATTCGACTTGGTACTTATACAAAATGATTAGGAAGCATTTCCCATGAAATGAAGAAGCTTCCCCACCAAAATCCCTTAATTAGTGGATCTAGTTCCCAATACTAGGAATCTACATTAAATGACAGGGAACACATTCCTATATTTTCTCAATCATTGGACCTCGAGAATATGCGCAATTATTTAAGAATATATTCTTGATTTATTATTTAATATTGATCCTCCTGCAATAGGGAGCAAGTCCCTAAATTATATCCTCCTCCAAATCTTCATAATCTGCCCAATATTCTCATAATATTCCACAAAAATAAATAATATTAGGCATAAATATTAAATTATCCATAAACCTTCCAAGTGAACATATTAAAGCTAAAAATACATTATCTAATGAAAAAAGAGAGGTTTAATGTGCTGAAGGATGGTCAGATGGGCCTTAATTTATGTCTAATTTAGAGGTCCATCATACCCCCTTGATGAATGTGTTGCTCATCCTCTGAGAAACTTAGTGACCTCATTTCTCCTCATCCATGGCCCTGGTGGCCTCTCTCTTATGCGTTCCTTAGTCTTTTTTCTTAAGAATCATTGTTGTAAGTTCTACAAGGACAAGCACAAAAATCTAGTTGTTCTTTTCATGATTGTTTAACAATCTTTCAAGAAAAAAAACATAACTTTCCTCTTTGAAAGTGAGCTTTGTTGTCTTATAGATCCATTTCATTCATATCCTCTCCCTTGAAACCTTCATTCCATTTTCACTCATTTTTCTAGAACTGTTTGTGCATAGAAAAATCACATCGTTCTTGAGACCGTTAGCTTGCCTTTTTCGCCTTATTCAAGATGGGTTCTTGAATGTTTTTCAATTTGGCAAGGTCTTCCACATCCTTTTCCAACTTAATGCTACCCTCTTCCACCATTTGGACACCTACGAGACCTTAAAAATGCCTTTAGATGAGAACTAGGAAATCCTGTATTGATTCCCGTAGTAACTATGGGAAACCCTGTAGTAAGTAATTTCTGTAGTAGCTATAGGAAACCTTGTAGTAGCCTGTTTGAACCTATTTTGAGTAGAAATGATATTCTGAGCTGAGGATAGGCCCTCAACTTGACTTCCATTCCTTTCTCCCTTTTCTATAACATCTTTTAGGCCTTGGAAAAAATCTAGAAAGAGATTAGAGACCTCTTGGAAAGCTTCTTTTCATCACTGCGGTTTGAGTTATATTTTGATGGTGAATGTCTTCTTGCCTTTTTCCTCTTCTTCTTCTCTTTTGTGGCCTAGATGATTTCCTAATGGCCTTGGAGTTCTATGTTTTGATTAGGTATTTCTTAGGAATTATCATTTTCGGTTTTAGCACAATTTGTTCCTTTCTTCCTTCTTATAGCAACATTCTTTCTTCGTTTTTTAAGAAATGTTCAGGGTGAGACAGAGTGTAGGGTTTGTTTTTGAAAAATAGTAATTTTTTTCTCATGAAATTGGATTGATGAATGATGGATAGATAGTGGATATGAATTGGATGGAGGGCTTGGAGTTTTTTGGTGACTTGGCCTTTGCACAAATTTCCTCTTTTAACTGTTGTTCCCATTCCTCGAAATCATCATGTTTCCTAATTTAGTTTTTCCACATTGCATGAGTGAAGGAGTTAGTTGTATTAACTATTTGAAGGTGGCTGAGACTGTTGACCCATTCTTAGCCTATAAAACCTCATCTCTCATGAATTGACAACAAATTTCTAACTATAATATGCTTACGAGAAGAGGTTAAGAATATTCCATACATGTACCTACCTGATGGTTATTGGAGAGGCATGCACATTGTTGTCGAGTTGATGATCGATCCACGGTCTTCTAGAGGTGATAATTTCCTTTGTTTTCTTATGCACAGGTCTTCATAGATTGGTGATTCTAAACCTCTCTCTTCCAGTTACCGTGAGCAAGCTATCTTAGTCAAATCCGACCTTCTTGGAGTGTTAGGCTGAGCCATGGGTGATGTTGAGCCTCAAAACTGCTCTTTCCCTAACAACTCTTCTCATCCCTTTTTCTTTGTTTTTCCATGAAGAAATGCATTCCTATCATCAAGGACAATATATATTGCCTTAAGGAGGACATTTAGTGATTTACATGTTATGCTTTTATGTTTTGCTATTTCAATAAATATTTGTCTTTTAGCTATAGAACATGGCCTATTCTGTAGCTAATTAGTTGTTCTGCAGTTACTTCTATGCTTTAACAGGTTCCAGGTGTCAGGAGGAGAAACTAACTACATGGGAAGCTTGGAAATCATCATGTTATGGACCGTATCCTATTCACCTAGCCTAGGTCGACAAGGAAGATGGTACAAGACTCTAGTCAATGGAGAATTCAAACGTAGAGACTGAAGGCAACAGGACTCTATTTTGTGGATAATCAACATGTTTCACAGTGATGGGAAGCATTATCCGAAACAACTTCCTGAACCCATGGAATCCAATAGCCATCATCTTGGATTTATGTCTCCAGCAGCAAAGGAAGAAAATTTCATGTGCCCGTCTTCTACGTGTTTTTGGCTGTAGCTTATTTTTCTCTACAAACAGTTGCATAATTTTGTTATAAATACCTATGTAAAGAATTCATAAGGAGTTCGAATTTCCTCATGTATTAAGCTCAGACTTACTATTCTGTAATTTTGAAAAACTCATTTTCTTATTTTAATATGAAGACCGCATGTTTTATGGATATATGAAAGAGTTTCTTGGAGATTGATTAAGCACGCATAACCTAATTAGTTGCAGATGGCCGCTGCACTGACTGAGGTTTTATTTCATTTTGTTTTGTCTTTTCTAGCTAAACTATAAATTCTTCATTTCCTCTCACAGTGTCCATAATCATTTCCATACTAACCTTTCTTATAATGCAATCCTTATCATTTTCTTACTAATGCAGAATAACTTCTTTTTGAAGTTGAAATTCAGTGGTGTAACGTACATTATTTCATTTACTGTTTCACTAGTCTTTATGTTTCAATTACATTGATTAGTGCCATGACTGTTCTTTCCATTTTATTGCTAGTTTATCAACCCATGGTATTAATGAATGTTTTTGAAGAGCCCTTCTAGTTGATAACTCATCTTAAACTAAGTTGTTGAATAATTCATTCATACAATGAGTCTTTTATGCATTTTTGCATTTATTTTCTCTTAGAATAATAAAGTATAGAATTCCTCAAAATTTCATCACAAGGAGGCTTTTCTCCCAAAATTGAGAGGTAGATTAACTAAGTACTTCATTTAGTTTTTTTTAGTTGCAATTTCACTTTCAGTTTTAGTATTTCATTTAGTTTTGTTTCTATAATAGATTAGACAGTAGTTGCAATTTCACTTTCAGTTTTAGTATTTCATTTAGTTTTTTTTTGTAATTGATTAGACAGTAGTTGCAATTTTACTTTTTAGTTTTTAGTTCATGATTTGGAAAGAATGATAAGAGAAGAAATAGAAACTCTGTTTTCATTTCTTGATTAAACTTTGCTTCCAAATCTTACTTAAGCTATTTTAATTCTCATTTATTTAGGTTCTTAGTAGTCTTTAAAAAAGTTAGATTTAAGATTTTTGTTAGTTATATTGTAAATCATAGGGATTAAAGGACCAAAAACCCTCGAAACAACATAAAACACAAAAACAATCAAGTAAGAAGGGTCATCTAGCACAAACAGTGCACTACACTTCATCAATTTACAATACCCGGATTGATAATTTATGTAGAGAAATTTAGGACACTAAAGTGATCAAACATTTTGGTGTTGTTGCCGGAGATGTGTAACTTACATTAAAAAAAAAAAAAAAACAAAACAATGACATGCATAGAGAAAGAGACTCTTGGGGTAGATTTATAGCTAGGGGCAGAAGTTCAATTCCTACAACACCACCTTGTCCACTAAGGGTAAGGAAAGACACACCTCCATCCCAGACTCATACTCTGAGCCATAGGATTCCTGGAATTCAAGGGGCAGAAACCCAATCAGAAGAATCTCCTACTTCATCTATCAGGATAGCCTTAGGAGAGAAAAATTTCAAATCTCCAATAGCAGGGATTACCTTCTCACCTCCATAAGAGAGCCTATTATAGTTGAAGAATTAGGAGTACCTGGTAAGGAAGAAGAAGTAGAAACTCTCTCCCATAGTCCATTAATAGAAGAACTAGAGGAGGAGGGAATAACCTTGTAGGTTGAACCCTATACTGACTCTGAAGAAACTATAATGGCAAAAGAAGAACAAGAAGGAGAATTCTCATTGTTTGGAGGAGGGGGTAGAGGGAGAGTTAGAGGAGATAATGGAGGAGGTAGAGGTAATAATCGAGGAGGCAGAGGAAATATGGAAGTAGATAACTCTTTTTGATTCCCTATAGTACTTGGGGAAACACATACCACAATGAAAAATGTCTCACGATCTGTCCTCCCCAACTTTTATGGGTTGAGAAGTGAGGACCGTGAAACATTTTTGTTTGAGTTTGAAGTCTTGTGTAGAACTTATGACTATCTAGAAGACTCTCAAAAACTTAAATTGTTTCCTTCAACATTGAAAGGAGATAATTTGAAATGGTTCATGGGGTTAGTCACTCAATCCATTAGAACATGGAATGACATGAAAAAGGAATTTTTGGATAGATACTTGGAATATTGTATGCCTACCAATCATAAAGATGACGTGTTCAAAATGATGCAAAGAGAGGATGAAAACTTAGAAGATTTGATTAAGAGATTCAACTATAATTTGAAAAGAGAAAAGCTGAACAATTTAGATGAAGAAACTCTGAAAGAACTTTTATTAAAAGCCATTAGAGATGAGTGGATAGATATCCTTAACATGATGGGGAAGGGAGATATCTCTCAACTGCCATTGAGTGATATAGGAAAACTGTGTGTTCATCTCTCAAGAGGGAAATCTAAAACAGGGAAAGGGTCGAGAGATCATTCTCTTGTTAGAGCAAACAAATCTGCAACTGGATCTGTAAGCAGGGTAGAAATTGGCAATATGCTTGATGAGTTTAAAACTGACATTCTAGGGAGCCTTAGTGAGCAACTAGACACCCTTAAAATTCAAAACAAGTAGAAAATAGAAGTTGATGCTTTAGCCATTTTTTGTCCAAAGTACAGAAAGAAACATGCTCTAAGGGAATGCCCTTTAGATGCAAAAATTGTAGAAACTTGTATGATCTGTTTGGAAAGTCATGAAACCAAGGGTTGTACTTTAATCCCAGGTCTTAAGGCTATCTTTCAAGAGGAAATAGTCTCAAATTCTGCAGAATCTCTTTGTTTTGTTGCAAGAATACCTTGGTTGGGGCCACAAACTCAGGGATTTAATAATCAAATGTATCGTCAACCCCCACCAAATTGGAATTCTTGGCAGCAACCTTGGCCTCAACCTCAATCTCAGTATCAATCTCAACCATGGGCACAAGGGGTAAAAAAATCCTTATGGTAGATTTTCTCAACATTATCAATATCCTCCTTCCTATCAGAATTATCCTCCCTCACAAAATTAGCAACCACAACTTCAAAATTAGAACCCTCAACTTTCATTGCCATTTCCACAACAACCCACAAAAAAAAGTCAAAATCCTCAACTCTTGCTGTCATTTCAGCAGAAATCAAATCAACTACCTACCCAACCATTACCAAACCCCAAAAATAAAAACCGTCAAATGCTTACATTGTAGAAGGACAACAATTTCCAACTTACATGATTACTCCTCTAAATCTTAATGATGTTCAACTAAGATCTGGTAGGATATTAGAAAAGGAAAGACCTTCTGTAGTTATTCAAGAACAAGACACTTCTGATGAAGATTCTCTAAAAGTCAATAAAATTTTTGAGGAAACATCTCTCCAAAACCAAAACATTGAAAAAGAAAAACAAAAAGAACGAGTGAATACACCTCCTATCATTGAGTAACCAACAACTACTTCTACACCTCCTTTTCCTGAGAGACTACAAATTGATAGAGGGGTAGAAAACAGATATTGTTGCCCAATTATGATTTTCTAGATGAATTGAAGAATGTCTGTATCAAAATTCCTTTTCTACAAGCCATTAGATAAATTCCAATTCTAGCCAAAACAATAAAGGAGTTGAGCATCAAAAGACCATGAAGAAAATCAAAAGAAACAAAAAGAATTCACTTGGTAGGAAAGATAGCAGACATAATGATGGGAAAAATTGCCATGCAGAAATATGTGGATCCAGGGAGTCCAATTGTCAAGACACATAAATGGAATTGAAATTCCAAATACATTGATTGACTTAGGGGTAGCAATAAACATCATGAGTAGACAAACTATGGAGCAGCTTAAACTTCCCAATCTTCTTTACACACCTACCTTACTGCAACTTGCAGATAGATCAGTAATCAAACCAGATGGTGTGCTAGAAGATATTTCAGTATCCTTAGATTCTTGGAATATCCTATTGATTTCATGATCTTAACTCCCAAGAATAATCTAGGAGGAAACCCACTCATATTAGGAAGACCTTGGCTGGCCACAACTGATGTTTTTATTAGTTGTAGATCTGGTGACATGTATATTTCTTATGGTAATTCAACAAAGAAATTTACTCTATATCCCGCAATAAATTAAACCACAGAAATAGATGACAAGGAATGGATTGATGATGAGGATGATATTCAGCCTCTCTTTACTATGTCAGAAATTAGTGAAGATAGTCAAATTTTGAATATATTGGAAAATTTTGAAACATCTTCAGAATATGATCATGCACAATTTCAAGAAAAATCTAATGTTGAATACTTTTCATCTAGGAAGATGTCTCTCTATTTTATGGAAGAGTTTGGTAGCTCTACAATAGAAATTTTTCAAGGTAGGACATTGAACATAAACAAAAACTTGGACAAACGACAACAAGAAGAGCTAACCAAAACATTACAAAAACATTTTGCTACATTTGCATGGGAATACACCAACATGAAAGGCATTGATCCTAAGACTTGTATCCATCATATCTATATTGAGGAAAACAGTAGACTAATAAAAAAACCTCAGAGAAGAATGAATCCAAATCTTAGGGAGATTGTAAAAGAAGAGCTCCAAAAATTACTAAATGTAAACTTCATTTACCCCATTTCAGATAGCCAATGGGTTTCTCCTTTGGTAATTGTTCCTAAAAAGAATGGTAAATGGAGGGTGTACATTGATTACCAATAATTGAATAAAGCAACCCTTAAAGATCATTTTCCTTTTCCCTTTATAGATCAAGTGTTAGAAACATTAGCAGGTAAGAAGTATTTCTCATTCTTGGATAGTTTTAGTGGTTATAATCAAATTCAAATAGCACCTGAGGATCAGGATAAAACCACATTTACTTTTCCATGGGGAATTTTTTCCCATCGAGTACTTCCCTTTGGGTTTTGTAATGCTCTTGCAACATTCCAAAGAGTAGCACTAGGAATTTTTTTGATCTAATACATGATTGTGTAGAGGTATATATGGATGATTTTACGGTCTATGGAAACACATTTGAAGAAGCTTTGGAAAATTTGGAAAAAGTTCTTAAAAGATGTAAAGAAACAAACCTTTCACTAAGCCATGACAAATGTTTTATGATGTTTACAGAAGGTATTGTTTTAGGACATCACATTTCAGGAGATGGGATTAAAGTTGACAAATATAAAGTTGAAGTCATCTCTAAGTTATCAATTCCAAATTGCCAAAAGGATGTTAGAAGTTTTCTAGGATTTACAAGATACTATAGAAGGTTTATAGAAAACTTCACTAAAATAGCATCTCCACTCTTCAAATTGCTTACAAAAGATTGTGAATTTAGTTGGAATCCTGATTGCCAACTAGCATTTGAAACCTTGAAAGCAAAAATTTCTGAAGCACCTATTTTAAGAGGTCCAAATTGGAAACTCCCTTTCCATATTTCCACAGATGCTTCAGATACAGCTCTGGGAGCTGTATTGGGACAAAAAGATTTGATTCCTTATGCCATTTACTATACAAGTAAGAATTTGACTCCCACTGAGTTGAATTATACTGTGACTGAAAAGGAATTTTTAGTTGTTGTTCATGCAATTAATAAGTTTAGACACTATATAATAGGCTATGAAACATTTGTTCATGCAGATCACTCTGCAATTAGATATTTGATGAATAAACATATTACTAATAGCAGAGTTACAAGATGGCTTTTACTTTTGTAAGACTTCAACATTACTATGCTAGATAGACCTGGAAAACAAAACACAGTTGTTGATTTCTTGTCCATGATTTAGAATATCAAAGAAGACTCTCCAGTTGAAGATAAGTTTCCTGATGAATATCTTTTCGCAGCAACTACTAAAACTCATTGGTTTGCAGATGTTGTTAATTACTTGGCTATAGGGAAGTTACGTTCACATTTGTTTCCTAGAGAGAAAAGAAAAATTATTCAAGAAAGTGCAAGATATTCATGGATCACTAAAAAATTGTATAAGACAAGGCCAGATCTTATGATCAGAAGGTGTGTCAGGGAAGATGAAATGCCTAATATTCTCAAAGCATGTCATGATGAGCTGTGTGGCGGACACCTTGCTGACAAGAGGATAGCCTATAAAATCCTTTCTTTAGGATATTATTGGCCATCCATCTTCAAAGATGCTAAAGAATATGTCAGGAGGTGTGATAGTTGCCAAAGGGTATGGAAACCTACTCCTTCTAGTGAAATTCCATTACAAACTCAAGTACTTATTGAACCCTTTGAAAATTGGGCTTTAGACTTTATTGGACTAATTAATCATCCATCTAAGCAAAAAAAGTATATACTGGTATGGATTGATTATGTCACCAAATGGGCAGAAGCCAAAGCATTACCTTTTGATAATGAAAAATCTGTAGTTAATTTTCTTTTTGAGGGTATCTTCACTCGTTTTGGTGTTCCAAGAGAAACTGTGACAGATAAGGGATCTCAATTCACATCCAATATGGTAGAAAGGCTTGTGGAGGAGTACAGGATTGAGCATAGGAAATCTACTCCCTATCATCCACAAGCAAATGGTCAAGTGGAGTCTACAAATAAAGTGATTGAAGGAATCTTCACCAACACTGTGCATATACATAGAAGAGATTAGGCAGGAAGGCTTCTTGAAGCCTTATGGGCCTATAGAACTACATGGAGGAATACAACGGGACATGCACCCTATGAAGTTGTTTACGAGAAACAAGTCCTGTTTCGTATAGAGTTCCAAATCAGAACTTTCAAGATGGCAGTCCAGTTGGGGATGGAATTATCAGAGGCTCAAAAACATAGAATGGAGCAATTAAATGAACTTGATGAAATTAGGCAATAGGCAGTTCAAAGGACTGGTATATTCCAACAACAGAGGGCTAAATGGCATGATAAATACATCAAGGACAAGAGGTTTCAAGAAGGAGATTGAGCATTGTTATTTGATTCAAAGTTTAAATATTTTCAAGGGAAGTTTCAAATTCGTTATCTTTGGCCATATGAGATTGAAAAAGCCTTTAGTAATGGAGTAGTGAGGATCATAACAATAGATGAAAATCAAACTCCTCTTCTTGTGAATGGTCATAGATTGAAAATATATCAAAAACCAATTTCAAAGGAGGAGTTCATTAAGATCTTCTAGGACAATTCTAAAATGAAGTTAGTGAAGAAGAATCCTTCTTCTCCACCAACTTAGTCTTTATTTTTCCTATATAAAAAAAGAATATAAAAAAATGAAAAATAAATTGTATAAGGTTGAAAACCAATCATTGATTGGCACGCTTATATAGAAAATATAGGGTGAAAATCAGAAGTTTCTGACACGCTATATTTTCCATTTCCTTTCTGTAAAAAAAAAAAAAAAGTGGTGACAAAAAGCCATAGTCACTCTACATTCTGCAAAAATACATTATCTCATCTCACTTCACTCTGTTTTACTTTTACAGTTTCAATTCATTCCATTGACATATTTCAACAATAAATTTTTCTTTTTCTAGTATTTCTTTCATCTCCATTTTCATTTATCATCTTGTCTTATTTTCACTTACACAACCATTTCCATTTCACTCATTCATAAGCCATATTTCACTCTCTATTTCATGTTCTGCAGTTGTTTCACATTCTGTAGCTGATTCCATTCTGTAGCTGATTCCATTCTGTAGCTAATTTTGTTTTGCAGCTAATCTTATTCTGCAGCAACAATTTGTTTACCAGTCCAAGCACAAGTGTCCAATTCATAATAAAATCATGTATGCAGGTAATTGAAAAAAAATCAACTTTGAATACCAATCATGCCTAAAGTACCTGTGGATCAAACATCAAAATATTAGTAAGCGGAAGGTAAATGTTCTAAAGGTAAATGCAAAAAGTTATTTCAAAAAGCAATTTGAAAACATAAGCTTGTATAACGTATTTGATCACATGTCTCCTTAATTAACCATCATGTGATTTGACTGCCACGATGTCTTCGCCATATCTTCTGCCTTCAATGACAAATGGTCCAATGATTCCTTCATAATTGATCTCCACTTCAAACTCCATAACTTGTACTTAACCGGTCCTCCACAGTTACACCTGTTAATAGTCAGATTAATGAGATGACCTACTTATCTACGGCTCTCAAACCCTAATTGTTTATTTATTACATGCCAAATCTTAAGTTTTTCTCCCATATTCACGCAACCATACAATCATTATGTTTCTATATCCACAGTCATTCTGTTTCCATATACCTAGTCACTCCATTTCCATATACACAGTATTCCTATTTTTGTATACACAGTATTCTTATTTCCATATACAGAGTCATTTCATTTTTTATACAGTGAGAGTAATTTTTAAGGGTAACCGAGAATAGAGGATATGGGGCTTATTGTTAGAACTGAGCCCATAGGGGTAAATACATGGAGGGTATCTGCAATTGAAGGGTATGTTACAGAAGGCTAGATGGCTATGTTTTATGGAAAAATTTGGTGGCTACCACAAGGAAATCACTAAATCCTTTGCAAGGTCATTGGATGGCACGGAAGTGGAAATAGGGGATATCAAATTTGCAGTCACCGAATCCTTCATAGCAGAAGCAACAGAACTCCCAAGACTAGGAGAAAGATGGTTAAAAAAAAAAGGTTTCATGATGAAACTTGGAAGGTGATTCTTAAAAATCTAGGTTTGGATGTTATAGTATTTATAAAAGGGATTCCAATTTCAGCGCTAAAAAACAAATGGAGTGGCATGTTGTTAATACTGCAAAAATTCATTACATGTGAAGGAAGGTTTGGGTCTATGTATGTTTATCATATACGTTTGTTAATGAATTTTCTAGAGAATGGAACCCTCAATCTTCCCTTTTTCCTTCTGAATAGTCTGAGAAGAATGGCAACAAATGTCCAAAAGAAAGTTGAATCAATAGAAACAACTTTATATCATCATGGATTAGTGAAGATTTTAGTTGAATTTCATTTGAGAAGTGTAGGGGATACATGGGAAGACTTCTTGGTAAGGAATTTCTTCCAAGATGCTCCAGATTTATTTGAGGGAAGTCATGTTAAAAGAAGTAGAAGAAGAAATATCAGCATTAAAATCTCCTCACAAAAATATGATGCAGAAATGGCTCCTAAACCAGAGGTTAGGAAGCAGACTAAGCTGAAGAGAAAAATGAAAGAAAGGGTTGAAGAAATCAATAAGGACATTCTTGAACCTTCATCACCTCAAGAAGATGAACAACTACTCTCTGAAAGACTAACCAAGATCAAGGAGCAAATCAAGAAAAATAAGGAGAAAGGAAAGAGGAAAAAGGACACAAAAGAAGAAACCATAAGCTTCCAAAACTTGAGGAGGAGCTCTAGACTCCAAGGTAAGGTGAAGAAGGTGAAATAAAAAGAGGACCAGTTTATAAACTTAGAGGAAGAAACCCAGTTCAATCCCTTGACAGTATTCCATCTGAACAAAATCCACAGAACTCTCCTCCACAGAATTTTGAAGATGATGAGCCCCAAAAATGTACAATTATTTGGGCTCATTCAACCTCCTAATTTGGCTTAGTCCACCATTCTCATTTGTTTATTGCATGCTTTTGATGATTTTTATGTTAATAGAGTGAATTTGGTTAGTCATTATGCCAACAAGTCTAATGGGTGCTTTGTGTAGCCTTTTTGGTCAACTTGGAGACAAAATGGAAGGTCTTAATGAGCACTTGGCAGCCAAATTCGTGGGAGAACAAGCTAGATGATTTGTAGGAAGGTGTCCCCCTCATTTATGGGCCCTTACCTCGAATTCTCCACCATCAACTCGGAGTTCAAGGGCCACCGAATCAATAAGCTCAAGGGCAGCCAAGCAAGTCAAGTTGGACTGCTGTTAACTACAAGTCTTGGGCAGCCAAGTCCCTAACTTTTAGGAGGACTGTTGGGTCCTCAAATTGTATAAATAAGAAGGCTTGGGGCCTCATTTTGGTTAGCTAGTGGGTAGTCATTTTGGGTAGCTAGTTAGCCATTTTGGGTTAGCCATTAGTTAGCTAGTTTGTAGTTCAATTTTTATGCAATAGATTAGCTTTACTTTCAGCTCATGTTCAAGTTCTCCTTGTGGACAGTTTTGATGTAACTTTTCATTTCTTGATTAATAAATATGGATCCAGCTTTGCACCAGCTCTAAATCTTTCATGGGAGGCTGTAGATCTTGGGGTTGGGCCCATCTCAAGCACCCAGTACCTCCCTTGTTTCTCTTTATGTGTGTTTGCTACGTTCTTGAGAAAAAATCTGCTCTTTAGATTTAATTAATGCTTTGTTACTTAGGTTTCTTTTTGATGGTTGAAGTAGTTTCTTATGTTTAAGATCGATTGGTAGGAATTATTCATGCGTTTATATCTCTTTGATAATGTTTTGTTCACAGGTTGTACGTGATTCTTTTCATGAATAAGGTTGTTGTCCACCGATTTCATTAACTTGTTAGATAGATCACATGATATTTCGATTGCATGCAATATGTAGTTGGTTTGATCAAGTAACCACTATGCAAGGCATCTTCATCACCTCCTCGTTCATTTGAGCCTCGTTCAGATCAGCCCCTCCATCACCAAGTCTGTTCCCTCATCTCCCATCTTCTCTTTTGCCAAATAACCTTACCTTCTTCTCCATTGTTGTCTCAACTACCTTCAAGCCAAGTCAGCTTTCCACATCATCTCACCACTCCATCCATCAGTTCCTAGGTCACTTCAGACCCCCATCCTACCTCCATAACCATCCATGCATCTTCCATCAACCATCCATCCTCAAAAATCCAATTCGTAAACATCTTGTAGAAAAATTACAGAACATCCTGTAGAAACCTCTGAGTTTCCTGTAGGATCCCCTGCAGACATCCTGTAGGAGGCCACTCACTCGGTTGCTGAGCCTCTGAACATGAGGAACCTCTGTGGACAGATGCTAAGGATCCTTGGGGACCTCTCCTAGCCTCCCCAACCGTTCCCACACTTTCCTTCCTTCTACATCACATCTGCACAACCAAACCCTAATAAGCACAAAATCACAATCACTCCATCCACTTAAAGAAAAAATACAAAAACATGTCTTTTAAGACGCAAGCAGCTTAGATTCATGCATTTTCACTTATTAGAGGTAATGGCAACATTGGTAGAAGTTTCATTCACATTCTTTGCATCATAGAGGTTAGACTAGTCAAATTAGGGTTTCCTAGGTTTCTATGCTTTGATTTGCTTTCAGTTCATTTTTGTCAAGTAAATTAGCTTTCTTTGAGAATAGCTTTCGTCCATCATTTAGCAAGATTCTTCTGAGAGCCTATAGAAGTTGGCTTGAGCCCTAGCGGACTTGTGCCAGCTGACCAAGTGACAGCTGCGACAAGAGCTAGTACTTGTGCATATAGCACCGTCGCTTCCAAGTTTGTACGAACTACCGAGTTGATAAAATTAAGAGACAGGAAGCCCCAGGAGTTGTAGAATTATTGCTACAATACTGGGGCTCACCATCTTTTTGGCGCCGTTGCCGGGGAAGCGGCAGAGTATTGGTGATTGTTGCTATTCTTCTATTTTCTACTACAACCTTCTGCTCAGTAGTTTATTTCATTTTCATTCTGCAAAAGTAGCATAAACATTTCCTGCTTTCATAGATTAGTATTTCCTGCTTTCATAGATTAGCATTTCCTGCTTTCATAGATTAGCATTTCCTGCTTTCATAGATTAGCATTTCAATTCCGCAATTTCATTTCTGCAAGCGTAGATTAGCATTTCAATTCCGCAATTTCATTTCTGCAAGCGTAGATCAGCCTTTCAATTTCGCAAGCGTAGCCTAGCATTTCGTTCCTGCAATTTCATTTGAGCAAAATAGATTAGTCCTTTCCTGCTTTCATTTCAATTCCGCATTTTCATTTCAGCAAGATAGTTAGTTGCAGTTCAATCTATTTCAGTTTTGCAAGTAGAAGTAGAAAAAAAGAAAAAACAACCAAAAAGATTTCATTTCATGCTTTGTAGGAGTAGAGATAAGTTAGAAAAATGATTGCACAACCCCCCCACTGCTTCACACAGCCAACGTTCTTCTTCGATGGCTATGATGAAAGAACCCCTGGGTGGACATCAAGACATATCTGAAGAACCTCTAGGGGAGAAGAAGAAAGAAACACTCCTCTGAAGCAAATGGCTACAAGCAGAAATGATTGGAGCAGTCCCTTGTCCAAAGATGAATTTGAAAATCAGATCGAAGGTTTCAAGAGTGATATGAGGCAGTTTCTTGCCATGCAACTGGATACCTTGCGGATCCAAAAGAAGCAAGGAGAAGCCAAGAGGGCTTTGGCCATTTTTTGTCCTAGGTGCACTAGAAAGCATCCTAGGAACGAATGTCCAATGCACCCTCTAGAAGTGTGTTTCATCTGTGAAGAATACCATCCTACAGATCAGTGCCCTTCCTTGCCCAGAATCAAAGCTACATATCAAAGAGCCAAGGGAGCCACTGAATCACTCTGTTATATGAACCAAAGGAGGCCACATGGACCCATACCCTACCAGCAGGAACTACAAGGGACACCCAAGACCTATTATGACCCTTACCAAGCCACCTTCATGCCTTCTTGGGGTCCCCCTGCTCATCCTTCCTGGTTCACACCTCCTCCTTATTCCTTCACAGATCCATATTATGCCCAACCAGCTGCTCATTCATTTCACTCTTATGCTCAGCCACAGCCTCAGTGGAATGCACCTTATCACGAGTGGAGGCCCCAGTACAACTCTCATCCCACTCATTTTCCTCCACCATCTGCTCATCCACAACCATCGCCTCCTCCTCCACCAAGGCAGCCCCAAATGCCTACCCAACCACAATACCATCCATCTCCATCTCAATTTCACACCTCCACTCAGCTACCCGTACCTCCATTTCCAAAACCATGCAATGGAGCAGCTCAACCCAATTGCAAATCTGAGGCACAACATGTGCAAATGATTCCTCGTGAGCTCAATGATGTTCACCAAAGCTCAGGAAAAGTAATGCAAAAAAGAGATCATCTTGAAAGCATTGAAGGACCACATCCAGCAAAAGAAGATTCAAAAGAGGAGATCAGAGAACCAAGGGCTGCACTTGATGAAGAAAAGAGATCAGAATCAGAGATCGAGAAAGCCTCCTCATGGTTACCATCAAATCCTCCATGTACTCAAGAGAAAGATCAGCAAAAAGAGGAAGATCAGAAGGTCATGATAGAAGGTGACATGAAGAATGATCCAAATCAGCAAGATGACCAAGGATATCAAAGCTATATTGAGATATGGTTTCAGAAGGTCACTAAGTTGCAACAGCACTCTCCTCCTCGGCTATGTTTTGTACTCTCAAAGTCAAATCATTTTGTCTCTGAAAGTTGGATAGTTGTCCAAGCATGCATTTCGAGCCTTCACATCATTTTTTCTCTAATCTTGATGTGCACATGGCTCCATTGGAAGTATTCTTATACTTGAAAATGATTTTGTTTTTCAAGTAGGGTAGGGTAAAAAAAAAATGAAAAAAAAAAGAGAAAAAAAGTAAAGAAATAAAAAAATGAAAATAGGATAAAAATAAAAATCTAAGGTGAAAACCCCCTCGGAGGTGCCTTAGATTGGCTCATTGATTGAAAACCTCCATGAGGTGGTCAATGGGTTGGAAAGAAAAGAAAATAAAAAGGCAATAAGATCTTTGGGTGAAAACCTCCTTTGGAGGTGCCCAAGGCAGGCAATTAGGGTGAAAACCTCCATGAGGCGCCCTAGTTGTTTTTCATAAAAAAAAAGAGAAAAAAGAAAAAGAAAAATAAAGCTAATCTCCATTGAATAAGTTCATGTTGCAGCAATGACATTGCAGGTTTCAAGAAGGACGTTTCATGATAGGAGGAGCACTCAAATCAAGGTCAAAGGAACTTTCTTGTGCCTTCTACATGAAAGCTCTGTATTTCTACAGGAAACATCCTGTAGAACCTTTGGACGAGCCAAATCCAATTTCAAAAGTGAATCTAATGGTGGGAATCTGTTGATTAGGTCTACAAGCACTTGTGTGTCCATCCCTTGCCTTTCTCCATCATTTTTCCACCTCCTTGTGCTTCTCATTTTGCTTCTACAGGAACTTCCTGTAGAAATTGTGGGAAACTAGGCATGCATTTCAAAAAGTGGTTTGGCAAGCATGGTAGCTTCCTCAAAGGTTCAGAAGTCCTCCTGCAATCTTCCAACTCCTCCTCCATCATCTCCATACCTGCATCACAGCCAAAATTCATTTTGTCATCCCATGCAAGCACATGTAAAGTACCTTGAAGCAAAAATCCATAGAGCAGAATTTGTTTTTGCCATAATTTGAAAACCATGCATCCATTTGAAAAACCGTTTCATGGGGAATTGTACAAGGTTGATGACAACATGCCTGAGCAGTTTCATGCAATTCCGATGCACGGTTTCCAAGAAATCAGCCTCCATAACCATCAGCCATTTTTGCATTTTCTCCATAACCGTGCATCCGTTTCAAAACCTGTTTCATGGGGAGATGCACGTGGGTGATAGTAGCCTACCCAAGCAGTTTTAGCCGATTCCGATGCACGGTTTCCGAGAAATTTCCCTCTGAAATCTTCATCCATTTTCCAGTTTTCTCGAAATCCGTACATCCATTGATCACGAATTTGCTATGGGAGATGCATAATGATGGTGGGAACATGCTCACCGAGTTTCAGATCAATCCGATCTACCGTTTGGGAGAAATGGCAAAAAGAAGTTCTGGTATTGTGACCATGCAGCAGCAGCAGCTTGAACGGGCAGAGTTGAACGTGGAAACGATTGCATGCGGCTCAGATCCAGCCAGAGGACACCTGCACAAGGAAAAGCAATCAGAAAATCATTAGCCAAGCCTCATGCAATCAAAGGATCCAAGCATGCAGTAGCAGAATCAAAGCATGCAGTAGCAAGAAGCTTCGCAAGCAGCCGTTTGATTTCAGGTACGTGACTTAACCTTGTTCCTCTGTTTGCATAGATCTAATCTAAAGCAATGCATGAATGAATGAGATGAGTGGATTCAGCCAAGAAGGGAGCCACGTTCAATTGCACTCAGCAAGGAAAAAATCACGCATGCATGGATCAGCCATTCACGTGAAGTTCAAAAACAAAACACAGTCAGTTGGGGATATTCTAAACTCTAGTGCAACTAATGGAATTGAATACAAGCAGAGAACAAATAGTTAACAACAACAGTTCATAACATCACTTCAGTTTGAAAAAAGCCAGCGCACATGTTTTTGCCACCTCACCACAAGTCACGCAATAATTCAAGGGACGCTCGGCTGAAACTCTCACCACTCTTTGTTCAACTGCGGTCAACTGAAGCGCATGTCCACCATCCAGATCAGTTAAACAATGGTGCTCTACCGATTTCTGCCTTTTATTCTCGAGATCTCTTCAGTTCCTTAAAAAAATTCCCACCTGTCGCACTCTACAGGCGTTTTCTACAGGAAACGGGTGGGGTCTTCTACAGGAAAGTGCAGCAGAGCAGAGAAGCCTGAGTTTCTCTTCATCAAGTTTGGGGCTTGAAGAAAGGTGAAAAAAGCTGAGGTGGATCATGCTATTTTATTGTTCGTTCACTTGCACGTGATATTGCAGAGGGTATGAAAGCCGTGGAATTGCTTTTAGAGCTTTCAAAGGATATGGCTGTGTGTGAACAGATTGGCAAGGTACAAGGTTGTATCCTCCTCCTTGTAACAATGTCAAATAGTGACAATCCTAAAGCTGCTAAGGATGCAAGCGAAGTTCTGAAGAATCTCCCATACAGTGAGCATAATGTAGTGCAAATGGCACAGGCGAACTATTTCAAGCCCTTGATACAGAACCTGAGAGAAGGGTCTGACACAATGAAGATTGTTATAGCAAGTAAGTTGTGAGAGATAGGTTTAACATATGAAAACAACGCTGCATTGCTCAAAGAGGGAGTTGTATTTCCACTTCTTGAAATGATTTCAAATGTTAATTAGCAGCCATTGGGGCACTTCAAAATCTTTCAAGTTTACCTGAGAATGCGTTACAAATGATCAAAGATGGGGTGGTCTGACCCATCTTGGACCTTCTATGCACACCACTGTCAACTATATTTGCTTTGAGAGAAAAAGCTGCTAATACCTATGCAAACCTTGCTATGTCTACAGCATTGCCCCAAAGAACAAAGTGACACAACAACTGCATTATTGGGATCTGATGAGATCATATACCAGCTATTATCTTTAATAAATTGGACACCACCTTCAATACATGGAAGCATTGTTCGAGCATTCCATGCCATTTGTTGTGTACCAGCGGCTGTTGAGGCAAGGACAACTTGATCTATCTTATGTTCTGTTCTGCTTCTGTTATCAATTCTTAGTAGAGTTCAAATCCAAGATTAAGAATGCCATTCGATTCAGTTAAAGGCCTGGAAACACTCCTTCCCATCCAGATTTGGCATGCACTATCTATTCTCGGGTAGCTCATTGTACTTGTGTGATTTTATAATACATTGGACTTGCCATTCATGTTAGATTCGTCAGCTTTCAGGCAGCACATTCCAAGGAGAAGGCACCCCCAGCCAAGCAGGTAAAAGCAGTGAAATTGGTTCTACAGGAAGCTAGCAGACTGTTTCTACAGGAAGCTAGCAGACTGTTTCTACAGGAAGACAGAGACTGTTTCTACAGGAAGCCAGCGAACAGTTTCTACAGGAAAGTTTGAAAAGCGAGAAGCCAAAGGAGAAATCGGCCGAGATGCTAGCCAAGGAAGTCACCAGGGCCATCAAAGACAAGGGGAGAGATTTGGTTGCTCAGAGGATGAGCAACACTTTCAGTAGGGGTGATGATGAGCCCCAAAAATGTACAATTATTTGGGCTCATTCAACCTCCTAATTTGGCTTAGTCCACCATTCTCATTTGTTTATTGCATGCTTTTGATTATTTTTATGTTAATAGAGTGAATTTGGTTAGTCATTATGCCAACAAGTCTAATGGGTGCTTTGTGTAGCCTTTTTGGTCAACTTGGAGACAAAATGGAAGGTCTTAATGAGCACTTGGCAGCCAAATTCGTGGGAGAACAAGCTAGAGGATTTGTAGGAAGGTGTCCCCCTCATTTATGGGCCCTTACCTTGAATTCTCCACCATCAGCTCGGAGTTCAAGGGCCACCGAATCAATCAGCTCAAGGGCAGCCAAGCAAGTCAAGTTGGACTGCTGTTAACTACAAGTCTTGGGCAACCAAGTCCCTAACTTTTAGGAGGACTGTTGGGTCCTCAAATTGTATAAATAAGAAGGCTTGGGGCCTCATTTTGGTTAGCTAGTGGGTAGTCATTTTGGGTAGCTAGTTAGTCATTTTGGGTTAGCCATCAGTTAGCTAGTTTGTAGTTTGATTTTTAGCTTTACTTTCAGCTCGTGTTCAAGTTCTCCTTGTGGACAGTTTTGATGTAACTTTTCATTTCTTGATTAATAAAGATGGATCCAGCTTTGCACCAGCTCTAAATCTTTCATGGGAGGCTGTAGCTCTTGGGGTTGGGCCCATCTCAAGCGCCCAGTACCTCCCTTGTTTCTCTTTATGTGTGTTTGCTGCGTTCTTGAGAAAAAATCTGCTCTTTAGATTTAATTCATGCTTTGTTACTTAGGTTGCTTTTTGATGGTTAAAGTAGTTTCTTATGTTTAAGATCGATTGGTAGGAGTTATTCATGCGTTTATATCTCTTTGATAATGTTTTGTTCACAGGTTGTACGTGATTCTTTTCATGAATAAGGTTGCTGTCCACCGATTTCATTAACTTGTTAGATAGATCACATGATATTTCGATTGCATGCAAGATGTAGTTGGTTTGATCAAGTAACCACTATGCAAGGCATCTTCATCACCTCCTCGTTCATTTGATCCTCGTTCAGATCAGCTCCTCCATCACCAAGTCTGTTCCCTCATCTCCCATCTTCTCTTTTGCCAAATAACCTTACCTTCTTCTCCATTGTTGTCTCAACTACCTTCAAGCCAAGTCAACCTTCCACATCATCTCACCACTCCATCCATCAGTTCCTAGGTCACTTCAGACCCCCATCCTACCTCCATAACCATCCATGCATCTTCCATCAACCATCCATCCTCAAAAATCCAATTCGTAAACATCCTGTAGAAAAATTACAGAACATCCTGTAGAAACCTCTGAGTTTCCTGTAGGATCCCCTGCAGACATCATGTAGGAGGCCACTCACTCGGTTGCTGAGCCTCTGAACGTGAGGAACCTCTGTGGACGGATGCTAAGGATCCATGGGGACCTCTCCTAGCCTCCCCAACCGTTCCCACGCTTTCCTTCCTTCTACATCACATTTGCACAACCAAACCCTAATAAGCACAAAATCACAATCACTCCATCCACTTAAAGAAAAAAATACAAAAACATGTCTTTTAAGACGCAAGCAGCTTAGATTCATGCATTTTCACTTATTAGAGGTAATGGCAGCATTGGTAGAAGTTTCATTCACATTCTTTGCATCATAGAGGTTAGACTAGTCAAATTAGGGTTTCCTAGGTTTCTATGCTTTGATTTGCTTTCAGTTCATTTTTGTCAAGTAAATTAGCTTTCTTTGAGAATAGCTTTCGTCCATCATTTAGCAAGCTTCTTCTGAGAGCCTATAGAAGTTGGCTTGAGCCCTAGCGGACTTGTGCCAGCTGACCAAGTGACAGCTGCGACAAGAGCTAGTACTTGTGCATATAGCACCGTCGCTTCCAAGTTTGTACGAACTACCGGGTTGATAAAATTAAGAGACATGAAGCCCCAGGAGTTGTAGCATTATTGCTACAATACTGGGGCTCACCAGAAGGCAACCCAAGTAGAGCTTCTGCTGGCATGGATCCAACACAACAACAAATATATGACTAGATAGAGTCATTAGAGAAAAAAATACCTTGATAGATCCAACAACTTTAGCTAATCCAAAGCAGCTTACTACCCCACAAGAAACTCTAACTAGCTCTCTCAAACAAGAAATATTTGAGCTAGAAATTCTGAACAGGCACATCCAAAAAGAAAATTAAACCTTGAGGGAACAGAATAAGCTAGATAGGGCTATTCATGACAACACAATGCTACACTTGGGATTACGGTACAAAAAGAACAGGAAGCTGAAAAGGAAAAATAAAAAGCTGAGCATAACACTCATTAACCTTAAATACAGATTTCTTATGAGGAAGCCATAGATGGCAGTCAGTGCAAAGAAAAGCAAGAAGAGTAAGTTGGATGTGTTGGCAGAAGTGTTAGAACAAATGCAATAGGAGGAATAAGTTCACAATTTTGATTGCATGGGGACATGCAATGGTTTTGCAGTGGGGGTATGTTGAGCCCCAAAGATGCTCATTCCCTAGCAATTCTTCTCACCCCTTTTCCTTTGTTTTTCCATGAAGAAATGCATTCCTATCATCAAGGACAAGTATATATTGCCTTAAGGAGGACATTTAGTCATTTACATGTTATTCTTTTATGTTTTTCTATTTGAACAAATTTTTGTCTTTTACCTATGGAACACGGCCCATTCTGCAGTTAATCGGCTATTCCGTAGCTACTTCCATGCTTTAACAAGTTCCAGGTGTCAGGAGGAGAAACTAACTACATGCGCAGCTTGAAAATCATCATGACATGGACCGTATCCTATTCACCTACCCAGGTCGAAAAGGAAGATGGTACAAGACTCCGGTCAATGGAGAAGTCAAATGTAGAGACCGAAGGCAACATGACTCTGTTTCGTGGATAATCAACACGTTTCACAGTGATGGGAAGCATTATCGGAAACAACTTCCTGAACCCACAGAATCCAATAGCCATCTATGTAACCGAATCCAACAGCCATCATCTTGGATTTATGTCTCCAGCAGCCGAGGAAGAAAATTTTGTGTGCCTATCTTCTACATGTTTTTGGCTGTAGCTTATTTTTCTCCACAAACAGTTACATAATTTTCTTATAAATAACTTTGTAAAGAATTCAGAAGGAGTTCAAATTTCCTCATGTATTAAGCTAAGACTTACTGTTTTATAATTTTGAAAAACTCATTTTCCTACTTTAATATGAAGACCGCATGTTTTATGGATATATGAAATAGTTTCTTGGAGATTGATTAAGCACGCATAACTTGATCAGTTGTAGAGGGACCCTGCGCTGACTGAGGTTTTATTTCATTTTCTTTTGTCTTTTCTAGCTAAACTATAAATTCATAATTTCCTCTCATAGTGTTCATAACCATTTCCATACTAACCTTGTTTATAATGAAATCCTTATCATTTTCTTACTAATCCATAATAGATTCTTTCAGTGCAGAATAGCTTCTTTTTGAAGTTGAAATTCAGTAGTGTAACGTAGTTTGTTTTATTTACTGTTTCACTAGTCTTTAAGTTTTCAATTAGACTGATTAGTGCCATTACTGTTCTTGTCATTTTATTACTAGTTTATCAACTCATGGTGTTAATGAATGTTTCTGAAGAGCCCTTCTAGTTGATAACTCATCTTAAACTAAGTTGTTGAATACTTCATTCATACAATGAGTCTTTTCTGCATTTTTGCATTTATTTTTTCTTAGAATAATGAAGTATAGAATTCCTCAAAATGTCATCACAAGGAGGTTTTCTCCCAAAATTGAGAGGCAAAGTAACTAAGTACTTCATTTAGTTCTTTTTAGTTTCAATTTCACTTTCAGTTTTAGTATTTCATTTAGTTTTGTTTCTATAATAGATTAGACATTAGTTGCAATTTCACTTTCAGTTTTAGTATTTCGTTTAGTTTTGTTTCTGTAATTGTTAGATAGTAGTTGCAATTTTACTTTTTAGTTTCTAGTTCATGATTTGGAAATAATGATAAGAGTAGAAATAGAAACTTTGTTTTCATTTCTTGATTAAACTTTGCTTCCAAATCTTACTTAAGCTCTTTTAATTCTCACTTCTTTAGGTTCTTAGCAGTCTTTACGAAAGTTAAATTTAAGATTTTTGTTAGTTATACTGTAAAACATTAGGGATTAAAGGACCAAAAACCCCCAAAACAACATAAAACAAAAAAACAATGAAGTAAGAAGGGTCATCTAGCACAAATAGTGCACTACACTGCATCAGTTTACGATACCCAGATTGATAATTTATGTAGACCAATTTAGGACACTAAATTGACCAAATAGGTGATGTTCACCTTCCCTGTATTTTTCACAATTGTCATACCCATTACCAATACTTTGTTTTACCTTCCCTACATTCTTGTAGCCTTCATCTAGTTTCCTGTAGAAAACAAGGACATCTTATAGTAAACTAGGACATCCTGTAGTAACTATAGGAAACCCTGTAACATTTTAGGACAATAAAGAAAATGAGTGGTAAAATCTTGGGAGTGATGAGTGAATGGTAGAAATAGATGAGGGTGATGGATTGGCATGGCCTTGGTCTTTTTGGAGCACCTAAGCAAAGAAGGATAAATTCCAAGTTTGACTTCCTTTGACTAGGATTTTGATCGATTTTTCCTTGGTGGATAACTTTTTTTTGTTGCTTGTAGAGGTTGTAGAACACCTATATTCATGAGAAAGAGATACATGGAACAAATATTTTTTATTTTTTCCTTTTTCTTCTTCTAGGTCTACTAGTCGCCTCAATGAGGTTTTCAACTAGTAGGTCTGCCTAAGCGCCTCAAAGGAGGTTTTCAATCAATGATCCAATCTCATGCGCCTCAAAAGAAGTTTTCACCTAGGATTTTTATTTTTTTCTCTTATTTTCCATTTTTTTTCTATTTTTTTTTCTACCCTACTCTACTTGAAAAATAAAATCTCTTTCAAGCATAAGAATACTTCCAATGGAGCCATGTGCACATCAAGATAACAAACAAACTAATGTGTAGGCTTGAAATGTATGCTTTGACATGTACCTGAATTTGAGATACTAAATTCTTTGATTTTGATTATATTGATCACAATTGAAGAAGAGAGCATTGCTGCAACTTAGTGATTGTCTAGAACCATATTTCAATGTAGTTGTGATGCCCTTGTTCCACTTTCTGATTTGGATCATCTTGGATGTATTCTTCTTCCATGAAATTCAGACATTCTTATTTTTGTTGATTATTCTCTTGAACACATAGAGGATCTGATGGTAAACATGAGGGAACTTTCCTAATCTCTGATTCTGATCTCTACTCTTTGTCAAGTGCAACCCATGATTCTTTGGTCTTCTCATTTGAATATTCTTTTTTGCATGTTGTCCTTCAATGGCATCAAGAGAATCTATTTTTTTGTAGTATTCTTCCTAAGCTAATATGAATACCATTGAGGTCAAAAGGAGATGTTTGGAAGTGTTTTACCTCAACATTGTAAGTGGTCCAAGCTACTTCATTGTGTGGGTTTGGAAATGGTGGTACAAGTTCTTGAGTGGGAGTGGATATTTGAGATGGATTTGAATGGGGTTGTAGTTGTGGTGGAGATGGATGCTAGGGATAACATGGAGTTGTGTATGTTGAAATTAGCAACAAGAAATGCTAAAAATAGAAGTGCTAAAAATAGCTCTGCTATAAATAGCATTTCGAGATACATTCCAATTTTAGTTAGTCCCTGAACTAAAATTGAGAATTAAAAATTGAGAATTAAAATTCCAATTTTATCTTAACAATTTTTTATAAAATAATTAATTAATTCATCTTGAGTTAATTAGTTGTAAAAAATCAAATGTGAAGTCTATGTAAAGACATGCAACAGTTTCCCCTTTGATTGAGGAAGTTATCCCCTAATTAAGGAGATTAGGATGAGTTGTACTTTGAGTTGTAATTAGTTAGCTCAGCTGTCTAAGTTAAGTCCAGTTAGATAAGCTCCAACAGTTTGTGGAACTGATTGTGAGTTCAGTTAGTTAATGCATGAATTCATGTAACTGCTGCACTTCAGATAATTGAATATTCTCTCATAAATAACTCATTCATGTCAATTCAGTCAGAGACCCAGTTGAGATCAGGTGATGGGACAATGTACTATTAGTTGTAGGAATATTCCATTGAGGATATCTCTTGCATGCAGAAGGAATTCATTCCTTGGAGATTGTGCAGTTACTTTTGAGTTTGATGAGTGTGTGATGAGGCCAATTCACATCGGTGGCAGCATTGGACCCCAAGAGTAACTGCGCAAGGAAATAAGAGGCTTGGAGGGCTGAGGGAAGGCATATGCTTGGTTTATTCAGTCTGTGAGCTGTATTGTTCGATTTTCCTGAGGGCTGGATAGCTTGTGAGCTAAAGCTTTGTGTAATCTGAACATATATTCCACTTGTATGATATTATAGAGATCAAGATTTTTAGTTGAGGCTTTCCCCAGATTATTCTTCTGTGTTCATGTGTGATTGCTTTCCCATTCTCTATTATATGTGTTCTGTTTTATCTTGCTCATATTCGATTAAGCTTCAACAAATTTTGTTGTAGGAGTAGATCTTGTATTTTGCTTTAGTATATTACATAATCTTTCGATCTACAATGGGAATTTCCTCATGGCATTGGAGAAAAGAAGGGAGAAGTTCGAAGGTTGAAGTTCCTGAATATAGAAATCGAGTTCTTATCACATCTCAATTTCACCAATGGAATTCAACGATTTAAGACTCGAGTATGCCCTTGCTAGCAGCTTGACTTATATAGCCTGGAAGTATCACATGGAAGCAGTATTAGAGGACAACGGTCTAAAGGACTTCATTGATCAAGAAGTCCCCAAGCCGGCAACAGCTAATGCTATAGAATTGGCGGAATGGAAGCAATGTGTGGCTAGAGCGAGGAGAATCCTTCTGGAGGGAGTTTGAGACAACATAGTCTCGAGTCTCCATGGGAAAGAGACATCATTTTCAATGTGGAAAACATTGAAAGACCAATATCAAAACAATAATGATTAGAGGAAGTTGGCACTAAAAGACAAGCTTCGGAAAATCATGTGTTAAAAACTTATATATTACAGATCAATGGAACACATAGAATATAGAAGAAATATAAACACAGAAAATGCATGAAACCAGAGAGACACAGCTATACGTGGTTCACCCAGTTTGGGCTATGTCCACCCCGAACAGCCAGTCCTTCCTTTTTATTATCCAACAAAATGAAGAGACACAACCTATAGTAGATCTGCTATAATATCCTCTATTTTCTCTCATAGTCTCGCCTCTATGTTTCTCACTCGGAGAATACACATATATTACATAGCCTCAATACAAACGCCCTCATACAAAGAGAGGGGTTGCCTTCTGGGGCAAAAAACCCTAAACTAAACATAAGTTCTACTGTCAGATCATCCGCCTAATGAATGGCCTAGATTGACTAGAAATTGCTATACTTTTACAAGGAAATTTTACATCTGTTTTTAGCTTCGGGGGTGCTACCCCCGAAACCCCCGCTGGGGTACCGCTGGCCCCCAGATCCCCCAGCCGGGGGGGCATTGCCCCCCACCCCCCGGGAATCCCTGCGGGGGGGACAAGTCCTCCCCTTACCCCCCCACGTGGAGGGGTGTACAATATTCATGGGGTATACATCTGGTTGAAGCAAAGACCTCTAAATAATCATGCTCCATACCCAACAGTGTGAAAAGGGTGACACGATCTCTACATATCTGAACAAGCTCGCCATCTATAGGGATGAGCTTGGAAGTGTAGGGATCACGACAACCAATGATGACATGGTGAGTCTAGCTCTCCTCGATCTTCCTAAGAGCTGACATAGCTACCAAGACTCGATAAATGGAAGAGATAAACTACTAGATTGGGAATGACTTTAGTCGGATCTAATGCAGGAGGAGATAAGAAGAAGCACTAGAGATGGATCTTCATCAAAGAAATATGATGAGGAAAATCTAGCCTTAGCGAGTAAGGTGAGGAAAGGGAAAGGGAGGGCATCCCATTCTAAATCCAGTTCTTCCCATGGTGGGAAGAAATTTGACAAATTGAAAGTGCGATGCTTTCATTGTCATGAGGTGGGCCATTATGCTACGAATTGTCCACAAAAGAAATCCAAGAAGGGATCCTCGAAGGGATCAAATGGTGAGGCACTAGCCTCATAGTTTGAGTTGGATTTCTCTCTCATCGCGTGCATGGTTTCATCCATGGTGGGATGAGTTTGGTACCTGGATAGTGGAGCTTCATTCCACATGTCTGGTGACAAGAATCTTTTCAGTACCTTGGAGGAGAAGGATCTCTAGATGCAAATCGATATGGGTGATGATGGAAAGTACCGTGTTTCAGGCGAAAGTACGGTTGTGTTTCAGAGGGAGGATGGAGCTCCTCTCACCCTGACTAATGTAAAGTATGTACTAGGTTTGGAGAAGAATCTTGTGTCCATTTCTATGCTAGAAGATAAGGGCTATGTTGTAGTCTTTAGTAAAGGAAAGGTATTCTTGAGCCATATCAACATTGGACAGACCAAGAGGATTGGGATTTGAGTTAAGAATCTCTATAAGCTAGAGGTAGACCACTCTGTTGCATTGAGTTCCAAAGCAGAGTTGGTGCAGAGCGAAGATGTTGGCGAGATATGGCATAGAAGATTGGGCCACTTGCGCCATGGATCCTTGAACATCATGCAGAAGATTTCTACTAGACTTCCAAGGGAAAAATGGAGCAGACTGATACATGCAAAGGTTGTACCTTGGGTAAGTATGTGAAATCTTCCTTTCAGGATCGAGAGAGTAGAGCTGGAGTAATCCTAGAGTGAGTTCACACAGATGTTTGTGGACCATTCTCTATAGCCTCCACTTCTAAACAAAGGTACTATGTTATTTTTATTGATGATTTTTCTTGTAGATGTTGGATCTACTTTATGCAAAAGAAGGATCAGACCTTCTTGAGGTTTTGTGAGTTTAAAGCCTTGGCAGAGAAAGAATATGGAAAGAAAATAAGGTCCTTGCATAGTGACGATGGTGGAGAGTATGTCTCACAGCAGTTTAAGGACTTGTGCGTTGCAGAAGGAATTAAACGAGAGTTGACAACACCCCATAATCCACATCAAAATGGGGTGTTCGAAAGGAAGAACATATTGATTATGGGAGTAGCTCGAGCGACGTTGCATGACCAAAGCCTACCACTTCATTTGTGGGCTAAGGCATGCAATACAACATTATACTTGCAGAATAGAAGCCCACATTGTATATTGGGAATGAAGACACCTATGGAGGCCTTTTCCAGGAAGTGACCAGATGTGAGTCACTTCAAGATCTTTGGTCATCGATTTATTTCCATGTGACCAAAGATGCCCGGAAGAAGCTAGATCCAACAGCTGATTTGGGGATACTTGTGGGGTACACTGATACACCCCACAACTATTAGGTCTTCCTGCCTATCAGTCAGAGGATAGTGGTACACAGAGATCTGAAATTTGATGAGTAGAAATCCATGCGAGTATCACTTGAGAGGGAGCTCAAGTTGCATGCAGAGGAGGAAATTTCAGTTCCTAAGGAGGAGGGGCATAAAATTGATGCGGAGTGGCCACATGTAGAGGATCTGGGAGTGGAGACATCCACTCATGCTGAGTCTTCCAAAGATGGGTGGAAACGCTCAAGGGAAGTTGACAAGTTGATGCTCGATGCATGAGATAATGTGGGACAACCATCTTCTCAGCGCAGACAGAGGAGGTCACCCAAGCGGTACACTGGTTACATGGCCCTGGTTGCAGAGTGTGTACAGTCTGAACCTTCTTCATTTGAGGAAGCTGTGCAACAACCAGTCTGGGTTGATGCAATGGTGGAGAAGTACGACTCCATTGTTTGGAACTGTGTTTGGGATGCTTTCCCAAGACCTCAAGTCAAGTTAGTGGTGAGTTCCAGATGGCTTTACAAGGTAAAGTAGGCAACTGATGGCATTGTTGAGAAACATAAGGCAAGGTTTGTTGCCCGTGGTTTCTCACAGGTCGAGGGGATCAACTATGATGAGAATTTTTCTCCTATAGCAAGGTACTCATCTACAAATTGATGTTGTCACTATTAGCTCAGATGGGTTGGAGGATCCATCAGATGGATGTGAAGACAACGTTCCTCAATTGGAAGATTGAGGAAGATGTGTACATTGAGCAGCCAGAAAGCTTCAAGACCTTCAATTGTGAGTCGCATGTGTGCCGACTCAAGAGGGCTTTGTATGGGCTAAAGCAAGCACCTTGTGCTTAGTACACCAGAATCGACAACTATTTCACTGGGTTGGGATTCACCAAGAGTGAAGTAGATGTGAACCTTTACCACATCATGGTAGAAGGTAAGCCATTGATTATTATTCTTTATGTCGATGATCTGATTTTGATAGGTGATGATAAATTTATCAAGTCTTGCAAGGAGGACCTTGCAAGAGAGTTCGAGACGAAATACATGGGTCTTATGCATTACTTTCTAAGCATAGAAGTGTGGCAGAAGGATGAGGAAGTATTGTGTCTCAAGGCAAGTATGCCAATGAGATACTCAGGCAGTTCCACATGGAGAAGTGCCAGCCCATGCAAACTCCTCTAACTAGTAACTGGAGGAAGGAGGATGCTACTTTAGGTGAGGTAGTAGTTGCTAATGTTTATCGAAAGCTTGTGGGTTCACTAATGTATCTAGTGAACACACAACCAAACTTATGCTTTGCGGTGAACTAGCTAAGTCAAGCTATGGTTCGACCTACCAAGTTGTTTTCGAAAGCAACGAAGCATGTGCTAAGATACCTCAGAGGCACATCTCAATATGGATTGTGGTATAGATGGATAGAGGGAGTGAAGCTTCAGGGTTTCATAGATGCAGATTGGGTAGGGAGTCCATCAGACTGAAAGAGTACTTCTGGAGGAATCTTCAACCTTGGTTTAGCTACAGTTTCCTGGTAAAGCAAGAAATAGAGCTTAGTTTCACTTAGCTCAGCAGAGACTGAATACATGGTTGCCAGTCAGGCAACATTCGAGGCCATTTGGATGTGGAAAATTCTAGTGGGATTGTTTGGTCAGAGGATGGATCCTACTGTGATCTACTGCAATAATCAGAGTTGTATCAAACTCTCTGAGAATCTATTTTTTCATGATAGATCCAAGCAAATTGATATCTGGTACCACCATGTTCGAGACTGTGTGTTGAAGAGGATCATGTTGTTGTTGTATGTTTCAACTGAGGAACAGGATGAAAATATTTTGACTAAGGCATTGTCAAAATGCAAGTTTGAGTTCCACAAAGGCAGGATTGGGGTGGCTGATAATCCCTTTCTTTTTGAGAGGGAGCGTTGAAAATAGAAACAAGAAATGCTAAAAATAGAAGTGCTAAAAATAGCATTGCTATAAATAGAATTTTGGGATACATTCCAATTTTAGTTAGTCCCTGAACTAAAATTGAGATTTAAAATTCGAATTTGATCTTAGCAGTTGTTTGTAAAATAATTAATTAATTCATCTTGAGTTAATTAGTTGTAGAAAATCAAACATGAAGTCTATGTGAAGACATGCAACAGTTTCCCCTTTGATTGAGGAAGTTATCCCTTGATTAAGGAGATATGATGAGTTGTACTTTTAGTTGTAACTAGTTAGCTCAGTTACCTAAGTTAAGTCCAGTTAGATTAGTTCCAATAGTTTGTGGCATTGATTGTGAGTTTAGTTAGTTATTGCATGCATGCATGTAACTGTTGCACTTCAGATAACTAAATATTCTCTCATAAATAACTCATGCATGTCAGTTCAATTAGAGACCCAGTTGAGATCAAGTGATGGGATAGTGTACTATCAGTTGCAGGAATATTCCATTAAGGATATCTCTTGCATGCAAAAGGAATTCATTCCTTGGAGATTGCACAGTTACTTTTGAGTTTAATGAGTGTGTGATCAGGCCAATTCACACAGGTGGCAACATTGGACCCCAAGAGAAATTGTGCAAGGAAATAGGAGGCTTGGAGGGTTGAGGGAAGGCATATGTTTTATTTATTCAGTCTATGAGTTGTATTGTTCAATTTTATTGAGAGCTGGATAGCTTGTGAGCTAAAGCTTTGTGTAATACAAACATATTTTGCACTTGTATGATATTACAGAGATCGGGGTTTTTAGCTAAGGCTTTCCCTAGAGTATTCTTCTATGTTCATGTGTGATTGCTTTCTCATTCTCTGTTATATGTGTTCTATTTGATCTTGCTTATATTCGATTAAGCTTCCGAAAAGTTTGTTGTAGAAGTACATCTTGTATTTTGCTTTAGTATATTGCATAATCTGTTGATCTACAATGGGAAATTCTATAGCGTATGGAATATATTGAGGAAAATATTGAGGATATTGTGGATGACTCCCATAAGTTCCTTGCCAACCTTGTTGCCAAGATTGGTTTTTGGGTTGAGATGGCCAAGGTTGCCAAGGACAGGGTGAGTTCCAATTACTTTGAGTTGGATGTGCCTAAGCTTGAAATTGTGATTTGGGCTCTTGCATCATATCAAGTTGAATAGGCTACCATGGTCCTCTTGGAGCTACATAAAAAAGTTACATTGGCAATTTACTTGCTCCATTGTCCTCTTGGTAAACTTCCTTCAACCTTCGTAATGACTGGCAATATTTAATAACATGTGATTCTGCATGGACAACACAAATATGACCATCTTCTTTTTCTTCATATTGCATTCATAACATTTCTACTTGTTTGGTTCAATTGCTAAGAATTTATTCTTTAAAGTCATCAGACAAATTTCCATGTTTATCTTGACTTACCGATCCTGATGTTGATTTACTTACTCTTGCCCTTCCTCTTGATATGGGTTTGCATGTTTCACAACTTTCTTCAAATGATAATTGGTATACATCTCCTCTACTCATGAGATCAATCCCCTCATCCCTAATTGTTCTAAGTAATAGGGTTTTTAGTGTGTCGGATCCTAAATGATGTAGTTTTTCCCCCTTAACGTTATACATTAACCTCTTTACTAGATCCTCAAGGCTCTCATCTTATTTCTGATTTGTTGTAAAGATTTCTTCTTTAAGATCATGATCTTTATATTTTTCTAGAAACATATTTTTCATTTCATTCCATGATCTTATTGAATTAGTCCCTAAACTCATGAACCATTTAAGAGCTCTATCCTTCAATGTTTCTAGAAACAATCTCAAATTTTGAGTGCTTAATAAGTAACCATAAGATCTAAAACTAATTTCAAATTAAAAGAGAAAGGTTTCCAGATCCTTTGGCCTCATACCATGGTTGGGAAGAAAAGATGGAGGAATGTTATTCATATGCACACTGACACTGGTATCTTCAATGAGGAATCCAAGAAGATATTCTTCATTGTCATCATCTCCATCCATTTCTTCTACTTTCTCTGTCACCTCTTCTTCTTCTACCTGCTAAAATGAATGGTGATGTGTCTCTTACTACACCATGTGATCAAATGGGGGGGTTGGTGTTGGAGATTATGTTTTATTGTTTTTATGATTGAATGAAAACACTAATTCAATGAAATTTTCTGCTTTTGAAATGAAAGATGCCTAACACAATTTTTTTTTTGTTTTTGTTTTTGTAGAAAGTAAAATAAATGAATCAACTAAGGAATAAAGCAATGCATATTTTGACACCTCCCCGCCAACAGCACAAAAATGTGATGAGCCTCGGTATTGCAACAAGAATGTTGCAACTCCCAAGGCTAACACATTTAATTATCAACTCGGGGTTCGTACAAAATGAAGAGGTATCAGCACTATATGTGCAACATACAATGTATCCTTACTTTGTTGTCATGATGTAATGGAGTGCATGTAATGAAATTAAATCCTATTGCAAAAAATGAAACGAACGAAATGGAAACCTTAACCTATTGCAAGAAAGAAAATACAAGGAAAGAAACCTATTCTAATTGCATAAAGTAAATATCATGAACTAAATGTCAACCATTATATTTTAGAGAGCATAAATCCAATAACATAGTTCATTACATGTGGCAATCAAGAAAATCATCATTGTATTATCCAATTCACAAATTTGTCCATTAACCTAAATCGCTGAGATGTTTTGCATGGGTAAAGAGGCCAGTCCTAAGTGGTGTTTATCCCTCCTCAACCATTTATTTATAGACTAGGGGGCATGATTCAACCCTAAGGTACCAAAACCAATCTGTTTGAGCAAATCTGGGCAAGTATATACACATTGGAAGAGTACTACAGGAAGTTATAATTCATCGAATGACCAAGAAAATAAAATAAGAATTGAATGGGACAATTTTTTTATTGAACAAGATGTATTAGATCTCCATTCCAAGTGGAATCACTCAAAAATACCTTTGCTAACCCATTCTAAAAAATAGCAGAAAATTACTAGTCTAAAATCTAGAAATTCGAGAACTAGTGAGCTAGTAAATCTATCAAATGCCTAACCTAATCAAGTGACAATTCAATGGGGCAATTTTTTTATTAAATATAGAATGTTTTTTTTATCTAATTCAAGTGGAATCAACTCGATTGAAGCTCAATAGCATGTTCGAAAAAATAACACAAATTTATTGTTATTCGCCACAAGGGACTTCTAGAAATCTAGATTTTGGAATAAGTAAACTAATCCAAGTAGCTCAATGATTACTATGTCATTCAAAAATTTCTTCAATGATGAAATTATGCTTTTGATCCTGCAAAATAACTTACTTCAACTATTGAACCCAATCCTACAACAAGAAATCATTAATACTAAATGTAGAAATAGAAAAAAGAGAAGAACAAGGTATGCATGTGAATAAGAAGTAAAATGAAGAAAAGTAAATGATACAAAATGGCTCTAAGGCTCCTCAGATGGCCAATCCTAAGGAAAATTAGAGTCCTATGAAGGAGACCAAGATTCAAAAGCTGAACATGACACCAATATTCATTATTTCCATCAATACAATTACATCCCTACAAGAAATGACAGTCGAGTTGCAAAAATACGAGTTCTCTCCACAAGAAGACTAAGAAAAATCAACCCCTAGAGGAAAATTTGACTTTATACTTATACAAAATGATTATGAATAATCTCCCGTGAAAGGAGGAATATTTCCCCACCAAAATCCCTTAATTAGTGGATCTGGTTCCCAATACTAGGAATTGCATTAAATAACAAGGAACACATTCCTAGTTTTTCTCAATCATTGGAGCTCCAGAATCTGTGCAATTATTTCAGAATATCTTCTTGATTTATTATTTAATGTTGATCCTCCGCTAGTAGGGGGCAAGTCCCTTAATTATCTCCTCCTCCAAATCTTCATAATCTACCCAATATTTTCACAATATTCCAAAATAAATAAATAATATTAGGCACAAATATGCAATTATTCATAAACCTTCCTCATGAACATATCAAAGTTAAAAATAAATTATCTAATGCAAAAATAGATGTTTAATGTGCTGAAGGATGGTAAGATGGGCCTTAATTTATGTCTAATTTAGAGGCCCATCATCCAATAGATCCATGTTCACACGAAACTACTTTGTTGTCAATTTGATTAAATGTCCAACCAGGTGTTAACATATTTAAGCCACGAGACTACAGACACGTGTAAATCCAATACAATATACCTCCTTTTATAATTAACCATTTCCTTAGGTCTAATTCACATTAATTCATTGATAATATTTATGCAAAGTGAATTATGCGCCATTGATATTTTATGGGATTGGGAGGGGGCTGACCCCACCATCCTCTCTATCCATTATCCCTTTCTCTAGGAGCACTCCTCTGCCAGAAAACACATCTGCATGTCTCTTATGGCATCACAGTACATGGAAGAATTGGATAGCCTCAAATTGTCAAATTTGCAATTCAACCCTTTGCATGATGGGGGCATCATTATTATGAATTTCATACCTTGTCTTTAAAATTTGTTAGATGATTACCAGAGATTCCCCACAAACTTGTTGTTATATTTTTAGCTAACCCCAGTTCAAGTCCTTTCCATATGGAAAAATACTCAGCTTGAGGTCCCAAGCGAAGCTTGTCACCGATTTTTCTTTAAGGTCTAGAAGGACCGGCCCCCCCGCTCCTGTCGCCCCCAAGTAGTGTGCATATTACTTGCACAAGACATTGTTTTAAAATATTAACAACATAGTATGCCAAATTGATCTCATAAAAGAAATTTAAAAGACAACTTAAATAACTCATATTAGAGTTTAATTTTATGGCAAAAAGATTTAAAGGAAAAAGATAGTGAGTTACATAAATATATTTTAAATATTTATCATTGTGATGGGGCAGGATAATATTTTTTAATCAACATTTTATCTTTGTCTTGCATAAATTTTTATCTATATTTATGGTTATCAAGGTAAGCCATATATAGTTCCACATGAGAGTAATGATCAGAAGCCTAGAACTAGATTTGTATGGAATTTCATATACAATGGATTGTTCTTCCCATGGTGAGACTATCTATTTGATTAGCCCTTATTTTTCATTATATAGAATATTTTTGATGACATATTGCTATGTAGCATTTTTCGCTAGTAATTCATCAATCTATTTTATCATCTCTTTAAGATCTACTTTCTGATGACTAGACAACATGCAAAAATCAAACTAGGATTTTTTGCGCTTATCTCCCTAATTTAGTGTCTTGAAATCATAGTTAATAAATGAATGTTAGGATCATAATGGTCAAAAGTAATGAAAAATCCTAGAAATTAAAGAAAATAGATTTCCTTTTTAATTCTTTTAGTGGATTCTTAGAAACAAAGGTTCCATCATTCTAGTTCTAAATCATCAGTAAAAGAGAAAACAATGGGGATTTAGACATCTTATCGGGGAATATATTAACCTAATGTATTTTTATAACAATTAAAATGTTGGATAGTCAACATTGCCTCGATGGCTAGTGGAAATAAGTGTGTTAGTATTGATTTCAACAGTCTTGCTAGGGGATGTGTTGGACAATTGGCATTGTCTGATTACTAGTGAAATCCATTGTGATGGAATTCGTGTCAATCATACTAGCATGAATATTAGTGTCAAAAAAAGTGTTAGAATTGATTTCCACTAGCCTAACTATGATTATAACTATCCTAGCATTGATGTGTTTGATGTGTCAAGATTTGGGAGCGTCCCATGGTTGCTACAACTTCATTTAGAGAATCATCATAGTATCAGTCTTATTGGAGAAGACATAAAATGATGAATATGATGGTTGGGAGCCCTGAGATTTGATTACATTTCTACATGAGGAGACTTTCTCAAATTATCTTGGGAATAACATGGTTGGAAAATTCTTGGAAATTTGTTTCCAATGGTATGTGGAAGTCTGCAAATAGTCCCCTGGCTGAAAAGTTATTAACTGTCAAAGTAAGGTCCTTTAAAAGGCAGAGTTGCAGTACCTACTCAAAAGCTCGGAGGCTTATTTAAAAGAGACATGGGATGGCATGTAGCTAAGGTAGAGGAATAGAGCCCAAAATATTGGAACCCTGGGAGGCCCAGAACCCCGAAAAGCTAGAAATCTCAGAGGTTTACTTAAAAGGCTATGAGATTATAGTGAGTTGAGGAAGCGAGAAGCTCGGAACCCTACAAGGCCCAGAAACTTGGAAGCTTGGAATCCCACCAGCCCGAAAGGTTAGAATCCTAAAAGATCGGAGCTTGGAGATTTTTTGAAAGGGGGTTACAAGGTAGCAAGGAGTCAGGCTAGCAGGGGACAAGAATTAATAGATATTTCGCCAAAATTTGACGTTCTATCAAATATCGAAGGGCGTGCCCAGGACTTGGTTTTGTAAAGTTTTAGTGTGTTTTGGTGACCAAGGACCCTTGAACTGTGAATAAGGCTAAACACTATAGGAAAGTAGTTAAAGGAGCATTAGTCAACCTCGAGGTATTCATAGATCTAGAGGTCGACAAGTGGAGTGTATGCCAGACCTGGATTCTCCAATAACATAGTGCAGAGGAAAAGGTGACAATGGTCAATGATGTACATAGGTGGGACATACCCTAAAGCCCGTAAGTTATGTGGAATTAAATTTAGAAAAACGTTATGGGCACCATGGAATTTGGGCCCTAAGAATGTGCAAGCTGTGATTTTGCATGAATTTGGTGACCAAGGGCAAGAAATATTAGCAAAGGGAATTTAGCCCTCGTAGGGTAGCAGGGAGTTCTAGCTGCTAGAGGTCTAGTTGTAGGTCACACCACTAAGTCCTATGAAAGTGAACAAGTAGAGAAGCCATGGGAGAGGTGCTAAGGAAAAAGTGGGCTAGGGAAGAAGCTCGTAACATGTATGAAATACATTTTACAATAGGTTGCAGGCTAAGCGCCAACAGAAGGATCCATTCAATAAAAGACCAAGGGAACTATAAGTTTAATGGTTATAATTAAGCCCTCGGGGATATAATAAGGAAAAGGTGGTCAGTGACTGTTTTGCAATGGTTTTCTGTGCTTTGTTGACAATAGGCCTTTGGGATAATAACAAAGAGAAATGACACCATGGGCATATGTTTGATGATATTAATGGGTCGACAACTTTGGGAGAAATCCTCTATCTTTGGTGGTGATGCCAAACATGGCATTATGCCATATTTATGTAGCACTATGGTTGTATGTTCAAAGGCATGGAATTTGGATGAGTCAGAAACTCTTTGGCATTGTGCGCTAGAGTTGGCCTATGTTACATATTTGGCAATACGCCATAGCATGGATGAGTCAGCAACTCTTTGGTCATATGCCATGAAACAAGGTAGCAAGGACCAAACCTAAAGGATGAATTAATGGAGCCTAACTCGATCTAAAATAAGCCATATATGATCTTCCTTGCATGCTAAAAATAATTAAATGGGAAAGATGGTTGTATATAGAAGACTTAATCACAGAAGATCATACCAACCTCAGAGAAGCCATGTTGGAGTAAATTTTGAGCTTTGAGAGTAATTAATAATAATGGAGAGCCTTAATGTAGCCTACAATTTGACCAAGGATTTATTTCTCAGTATGGGAACATTCAGATGCCCATTACATAGATTAATGTAGTTGTAGTGGTCAGGCACTTTGATTGAATAACAACATGGAGATCCATTCAAAAGCACACCTTTAGGCACTATGTGGCAGAGATAATGGAGATAGTAGGAGGAAAATAGAGACATCATTGTTCCTTGTGTAGTAATGGAACAAGACCATGGATTTCCATTGAGAAAGTGGGGTTTTAAGAAACGTTGTTGAGAGATCCATGAAAAAAAATGACTTTGTGTAAGTGTTGCAGAGAAGAGGAAAATGTTTCCTATGCTGTAGAGAAGAGGCCAAGAGTGCCTATGCAAAGGAAAGAGGCCCAGAGTGCATACGTAGATGAAAGAGGCAAGGAGTGCCTAATAAGAATAATAAGGCCAAGAGTAGAGAGCCTTGTGTGAGTGTATGTTACTACAGAGTGTGCTAAGTGTAGAGAGTATTATGTATTAGTCGATGTTGTTGAGAAGAACAATGGGTTGCTGCAAGGTGGGAAGAGAACAGAGTGAAATGTGGGCTAAGTAGAAGAAAGGTTGCAAAGGAGCAAAAAATTAATATCAAACATAGTGGATGCCATGTATAGTGGACATTAGTTCGTTATTGAGTGTGGGTTGGAGCTCGCCTAGAAGAAGTTGGTGCTTCCATATCTAGTGGGTGTCTGAAGAAATCTTGGGGGTTTGTGCCTCCTGCAAGTTGGTGCTTGCAACAAAACCATGAAGTTGTTACTTCACATGGTACTTCTGGTAAGATAATCAGGTGTCTAAAAAAGGAGGGAGTTGGTGCTTCTTGTGAATGGTGGGTCACAAACAAAATTTTATGTAATATAATAGGTGACCTTCTTTACACAATAATAACAAACATGCTTTAGTGGTTTTTATCCTAGAAGGGTTTCCATGTTAATCCTCTGTGTTATGTGTGTGTGCTTTTGTTGATTCATATGGTTGTTATTATGGTTTGTTAATGGTTACTCTCATATAATGGATGCAAATTTTGAATGAGTAAAGATAAATTGGCATAAAATTTTAAATTAGCCTTAATACTAATTCACCCCCCTCTTAGTATTAACATTGTTTCCAGCAACTAGTATTAGAGTCTAGTTCCTTCGGGAATAAATTAATGCTTGAAGGTATATCAAAGCGAAACAATGGCTAATCAAGCTTGGCTAACACCAAAGGGAGTTACATACTTAAATGGATCAAACTATGAACTCTGAAGGATCATAATGGAATCCTATTTAATGGCTTTATATGTTTATGTATGGTGCTCCATAGTGAATGGAGAAAAGAGAAAGTAGCATGAAGAAGCCAAAAGAATCCTCTTGAAAGCACTACCAAAGCCAAATGCTAATAGAATTGGGCACTGTGATACAGCTAAGGAAATGTCATACATATTGCAATGTCTACATGGAGGAATCCACATAACAATAGAGGAGATTGATGAACCTTGTTGCTCAATCAGTGAACCTGAATCTTTTAAGGATGCTAATAATGAGAAGAAGAGAAGGAAGAAGAAGAAGAAGAAGGAATCTTAGAGGAAATATTCTCAAAATATTGAGGATCCTTCTTCCTGTAATAAATTTTCTACCCATCACTCTTGAGTTGATGATGAAGAAGACTTATATGAGAGGCCACGCTAATTAGAAGGTAAGTTATAACTTTGTGATAATTGCAAAGAAATAGGACAATCACTATCTATATGTTCATGTGCATCAATTGAATATAGATATATAAATGCATATAGTAATGATGTAGAGAGACCTACATTAGTATCAATAAAAGAAGAAGGATCCACTAAAGAAGAAGAGGGATCCCAAGTGTGCTTGTCCATAGAAGAAAATAGGAGTACTCCTAGTAGTAATGAGGAAGGGATACCCATCATACCGGTGGAAGAATCCATGGACACAAAGAGGAATTTAAATCTTTTGGTAACATAGCTAGAAACTCTAATAGCGAAAAGAAGGATTTTAATGTAAGGATCTACTTTAGAAAGAATTTTACATCTACTCTAAAGGAGGTCAAGGACCAATCAAAGGCAAATCTCAAGCAACAGGAGAAATTGAAACTTTATGATCTTGAGAATGAAAAGTTGAGAAAAACAATATTTTATCTATATTCTCAACAAGAAGAGCCTAGCATATTAAATGGGAGGCTAACCATTTAACTAGATGAAAGAGAAGCTTCTTGTGAGAGACTACAAGTTGAAGTAGTCCCATTGAGACATGACTTTGTCTCAATAGTAGAAGCTTGAAGACTATAGGAAAGCCTTTGATGAGATGCTTTCCAAGCATAGATCCCCTGTCATTAAGGCTCGTTTGGGTTTCAAAGAAGAACCAAGCTCCAAGGAGGAAAAGGCTTAAAGGTCAACCACTCATGTAAGGGTAGTTGAAAATTCCAACAACAACAAAGGAAAAGAATTTGTTGGATAGTAGTAGAAACTAAGGAAGAAGTAGAAATAGGGTGTTGAGAAAAAGCATTAATGCAGAAAGAATTATCGCCATAGGAGCCAACAATAACAACATAGGATTGCTCAAGGTATAAACTCAAGAAAACATGGAGGGCACATGAAGAACCAGCAAAAGCCCTTTCCTTCTCAAGGACAAATCCTTCAAAGAAAAAGTATCTTCAATTATCAGAAGCCTTTTCATGATTATTTTTTTTATTACAATAATTTTGGGCATAAGGCCATAGACTATAGAAGGCATGCATGAAAATGAGATGTGTTGGGTAGAAGAAACTCACGAACACACAAAGTTCTAGGAAAAGGGATGTTGGTAGTATTAGGGGATTTAAAAAGAACATTGGCATATATGGTAATTCCTTTGCCCCATTCTTAAGCCATAATGAATGCTACAATTGTGACAACTTTGGGCACAAGGCAGTAGGATGCAGACATGAGAAGTTGAGGCATGCATACCAGATAATGTGATGAAATGAAGTAAGTTGACCATTAAGAATGAACAAAAATGGCATTCTGAACAATGGAAGGAGAAATCATTAAGGAGCTGAATCTTCTCTGAAGAAAAATAAAAGAAAAAATAAGAGGGATGATTCTTAAACCCTTTCTAAGTTCTAATTGTAATGAGCATATGTTTCTAGAAAGAAAGAGCAGCAATGACCTAGTAAATTCATCCTTGCAAACAAAGAAAAAATATAGTAAGAGGATTTGGGTGAAGAAATAGGAATGAAAGGAGAAGTGTCCTCTAGCCATGTGTAGCCGAGAGAAAGCTCAAACATGGGAAAAGAGGAAGCTTGAGGATAATGCATTTGTTTGGACTCAGCCAAAGAAGGTTTGGAATAATAAAGAGGACACTCTACTCTGTAGGAGTAGATCCTTTGCTTCTCTTCATTAAAATAAGAGAATGGCCTCAAGTGAGTTCGAATAAGTTAGATGCAGGAAGCTAGAGGATAAACAGAGAGGTGCATTTTATTGTTGAAGGTATGGTCAAGTCCCCATGTTGATTATAGTAATTTATTTGTTTATTTAAAATGTATCAACATTGAAAGGGAGAGGAGAGTGTAGACATCATGGTGTCAGGGGGAGCACACAACAAAATTTTATGTTGTGAAAAGAAGATGAGTTGCAACAGAAGTATGGAATGAAAAGAAGCCCTTAGAGAAGTCAACTCCACAGGATATTTCCCCACATAGATGCAAGGAAATAGATGTAGGATATCGGAGATTAGCGGCTCAGGGGGAGCTGCTTTGGTAGTAATAGCAAACAATAATTTTGTCATCCTTGGGAAGAAATATTGCATAGGACATGAAAGGTTTGCATCTTGGGTGAAATACCCTTATTTCATTTAAGTTGTGAATTTGATTTTGCCTAGCAGCCTTGTGTTCATGAAACACAATGGGTACAAGCTTTGAATGCCCCTTAGCTTTCAAATGGTATCGATATGTCAATTAGTGGTCCTGCTTCATGTGTAGAAACATTTTTGTGCAAATGAGCATTTATTTCTGTAAGGAAGTATTAGAGTTTTCTTGGTACAATATCCAATTTGTATCAATTTCTTGCCGCAATTAGTATTATTTAAGTAGCAATTCATATTTGGAGTAGCCTAATCTAAGGGGGAGAAAATTTGGTTAATTAAGATGGTTAAGAGAAGTGAGCACAATTCTAGTAGCAACAACAACAATGAAGAGAAATCCAAAATGCATCATTAATGGTTCATATTTGCATGTAACAATAATACCCGAGTAGTGTTAATTAGTATAAGTTTCCTTTTAATTGGTACAAAAGATGCATTGGAAAAGACAGTACTTAGTCAATAGCCATAAGGTGTCCAAAACTGAAGGATATTTAAAGAAGTGGTAGTATATGTTTAGGGGGAGCATATCACATATGTCCAGTTCCTAGATTAGCAGCAACAACAATAAGTAAACTTCAACTACTTCATTATGAGAGTGATATTATCCCTTCAAGAGATGTATGCATACACAACATGCACATCAACAACCAAAGACTCATACAGTGGTTGTCAAAAGGATGATGTCAAGATCTGAAATTCATACACCAAGTTCACCAATATTTCATGACATCAAATATTAGATCTTTGACGTTGTTATTATTGTGCCCTATAGAAGCCTACTATTGTTATTATTTTTCCTTTACATTATTATTGTTATGTAGGCTATAATTATATTGTGACCCCTTAGACTCCTATATATACCAAGGATGACTTATCATTTGTATCATCCAAGAATAGTTCATTTATGTGATATAAATGAGGTTCCCCCCTTGAAGAGGCCATTTTCAAGTCGTTGATCTATATTTTCTTATATATTGTGAGTTGGTTGCATAACATTTGGTATCAAAGCTTTAGATTCTAGGGTTTTTCTTCTTCAAATAGGTCATCTTGGCATTTTCACAATATTTTTTTTTCTACAAGGATTCAGAAGCTGAAATTATAACCATGTCAAGTAGAAACATTGTTGAACTTCATGTATGTATTTCAGATCTTGATATCATATCTTCAAGATCTTAAATTCGTACATGAATTTCACTCAGATTTGAATTCGATGATATCAAGATCTAAAATTCATACATGAAGTTCACCAAGATCTTGATGACCTTTAGTGTATTTGATATCACAACTGTAACAAAGCCCTTTTTCTCTTTTTTTCTCCAATTGTTGTGGTGTCAACCTTGTAGGTTATGGAAGGCTATGAGCATAAACAATTCCATGTTTATAGTTGTGAGTGGTATGTTGAATAATGTAACTAGGTTCAGTCTTCATAGGTTATATTTGAGTCATAATGAGATGTATTTATCAAAAGAAAGAAAAATATTTTATTATTATTATTAATATGACTTATTAAAGCATGGGTTTCATGCTTGGGTCATCACGTTTTAGGTCAAATTCCCCATTGAGGACTTCTAGGATTAATTCCGAGTCATTAGAGCCATTTTCCATTTAAAGAGACCTTTCTTGGGATTTTGTATCATGTAAAAAGATTTATTATTGAGTCAAATAAGGTATTTGTCACCTCCACACCAAGTCGGCCTCAAACAGGGTAATTCGACCTCACCAGAAGCATATATATTGGATAAGTTTGAATTCATTTGGAGCACTATCTCACTCACAATTTCAATATCCAGCAAGGAAGAAAAAAAAGTGTGAAATTCCAAGAAGAGAAGGAGAAGTTCTGGAAAGATCAATATCGAAGTTTTTGGGTCATCTCTCTCTCACATGTGTGGAATTTTATGGTCTGCTACGGGAGGGTCAAAGTGCTAACTGTTGGTTCGAAGTTGTTGTTGGGCTAACTATTGTTTCGGAGTTGCTACTAAATTGAAGTTTCATTGTTGCTACAAGTTGTTGTTGCTAGGAAGAAGTTATTATTTAAAAGGTTGTCTTGGTGTGGAGGAAGCCTTCTAAGAGTCTTGGATTATCTCATGAATTTATTAAGGAGGAGCTGTTGACTGGGTTTTCCCTTAGATAGGATCTTTTCCCTGGTTGTCTACCTACATCTGGTGTCTGTCATCTTTATTCTATTGTTTTGGTAATCGCTTGATGAACTAAAATACATAATAGGAACATAAGAAAAATATAAGAATATAACAATTAATTGTATATATAAATAAAATCTTTCTTCCTTTATGATTTTCTAACACGGTATCAGATCTAAGGTGAAGAAGGGAAAAATGTAGCTCAAAGATCTATTGAAAGAATAATAAGGATTTTTGAATAAGGGGCATCAAAAGGATCATATAAAGAAGTCAAATATATCATCTTCAAGAAAAATGTCTAACTCAATGAAGGGAGAAAAAAAGTTAGAAGGAGCATCTAACTACAGGGCTTGGAAGAAAAGGATAGGCCTTATCCTCGAAAAGAATGAAGTTTTAGTTATAGTTAAAGGAAAGGTGAAGAAGCCTACAAATGAGTCAAGTGATGTAGGAAAGAAAACATTCAGGGAAATTGAAATATTGGCCATGACTCTAATGTGGATGGAATAGAGGATAACCTCATCCCCTATATATCCAACATAGACTCAGCTCAAGAAATGTATGAGGCATTATCAAAATTATTCGCTATCAATAATATTGTTCAAATATCAAGTCTTAGAAATGAACTAAAATCTTTAAACATGAAAAAAAAAGACATTGTAGGATATTTCTTTGTGAGAATGGCTAGATTAAGAGATGAAATCTAGGAAATTGATGAGATAGTACCGAAGAAGGAGCTTGTAATCACTGCACTCCTAGGTTTACAAACATCATGCAGTGCCTTCTCATCCAGTCTCAACATCTGGAAGGCGATTCCTACATTTGAACAACTATGGAATGCATGTAGTTAGGAAGAAGTCAAGAATTTATCTTGTAAGCAACAACGAGAATGAAGAAGAAAAAGTTTCAAAATGCCTACTCCGCTGATCACAAGAACAAAGGTTCACTCAAGAAGTCTAAAGGGCCTAGAATGAATATAGAAATATGCAAAATAGAATGCTACAAATTTCACAATGATGCGTCACTATAAAAGTGATTATCCACAAGATCCAAGAAATAGAAAGAGAGAAAGGAAATATGCAAATGTTACTAATGAAGGGCCTCCAAAGAAGAACAAGAAGGAGGAATCCAAAGTCAAATACTTATTTTCTAGGGACTCTTTGGGACTCTCTCCTTCTACTCTAAGCTTTTGATTTGTTTTGTATTTTGATATATAGCACCTATAGGTTTAATATTCTTTGGAAATATGTTGTTGAATTATTTTCTTTATAGGTATCCCTCGACATTGGATTAAGAGGGATCCCTCACCACTTTTCCAAATATAATTATCTAACTCCATGTATTATCTTTTATATTTTGCTTTCATTTTTCTTATCTAGATGTGTTTACACTAGATGCTAATAACATTTCCTTTTATATTTTCCTTGGTTCATGAAAAACTTGTTGATATGCTCAAGGGCTATGCAGAATACATTACAAGACAAAGCATTCAAATTTATTTCCTATAAGGTTTGTCTAGAAAAAAAAACTCAAAGGTATGTCTTAGACTATAAGTTTTGTTTCTCTTCAATATAAAGGTACATTCACTCATTCTAAATGAATCTATTTTACATTACTAACAAGTGTTATGTCTAGGAACTTTGAATCATAGAGATTATTGTTTTGGAGATTAATCATTAGATTGAATCTACCCTCATCGAAATCATTATTTTTGTGTAATGCTAAAAGGTTCTTTATAAAACCCTAAGCTAAGGGTATGCTAATGCGAAAAAACCCTAGTCTACTAATGAAACCTAGAAAACACTATTCTTTGATATTTGGGATTTTGATGGTAATGTCATGTTTGGAGTCTTGGTATTTTTATGGAAACCCTAGTCCTTTGGTTTTTATGGTACTGTGTTGCTAGACCTAAAAGTTTTGGTAAATTAGGATTTGTAAGTAAAACCTATATGTGTTGAGAGTTAGCTCCTAGGAATGAATCCCTGGGTAAATGTTTGTATGTCTGATCAAAACCCTAATTCTGGTCTAGATTGTTATATGTATGAATTTAAATGTATTTTTGAGTCTTTTGTTAGTCCTATATATGTTATATTTGCACATGATTATCCTAGATATGTAGTTGTACTAACCTATTTTTATAAGTTCTAGGGTTTGTAACTAAGCCCTAGTAGAAGTTTTTTATTCTAGGAAATGATGTGATGATATTTTTTCCATTATGATGATAAATTCTAGGGTTTACAACAAACCCTACTAGAAGTTGGTCATATCATTGAAACCTCAAATTGTGTTATGACTAGTTTTTATTTTTGACATGTAAGGCTTAGTGTCTCATGTATGGAATCTAGGGTTTGAATTAAATCCTAGTAGAAGTCTAACATATGACTTTTAAATTTGTTGGATGAATTATAGAACTATACTTGTTTGAATCTATTCTAAGGTTTGCAATATATTATAGTAGAGTATGTCATATATATGGAAGAAATATTGAGACCCTAGATATAATGAGAGTGATATTTTGATTTAGTTACTAATGTGATCTAGGAGTTATATCCTAACCTTAGCAAGAAGTTGAAGTACAAAAGTATGTGTCTCTTATTGTTTATAAACCTAACTAAGTTTAGGTGTTTTTTGTCTAAAGTCTAATACTTCCATTATTGTATGATTCTAATATAGTTAAGATCATGCTTCTATATATATATATACTTGGTTGTAATGTCTATCTAAGTTGTGCAAGTACATAATCTTCAAAATGATGAAGATGTTTGTAAGTAAAGTTGATTGGATAAGCATGATGAAGGAAGTCATGTGAATGATGATGATCAAGAAGGATGGAAGCCATGAAATATTCTCTGATGTCATAGAAATAATTTGATCTCCCGAAGTTAAGAGAAGTCAAGATAAAAGGAAGGATATCTCCCAAGTTGAGAGGAAGGGCATATTACAGTCATAATGAATACCTTGAGGAAATTGGAGAATGAATATTAAGGCATTGTTGAAAGAAGGAAAACATGATTTGGTTGTTGCATATGAAGTAGGAAAGGACATTGAATGATTGAAGAAACCTTTGTCAAAGATTTCTTTGAGAAGCCTCAAATAGCTACAATTAGGCAACATCAAGATGTCAGAAGACCCCAATCGTTTGTATTTACTCATGATTATTTGAAAAGTTGTTACTAATTGGGTTTGTGACTGTTCAGGTAAATCTCTCAAGGCTTTTGAAAAGAATGCTTGAGATAAGAGATATTTGATGTGTTGAGGCATTGTGTGAATGCCTCAAAGGACATCTAGTCAACACATGTGTTGATGTATAGTTACCAAAGTAGTAGGGAGGGTAGTGTTGGTCATAGAGCCATGACATTGCATTACGCACCTAGATACCTGAGTTGATGGTTAGCAAGTAGGCCTAATGGTACCTAGAGAGGATGAATGCACCGTAAGATCCTAAATTATTCATGATCTATGTGTTTTGAGATCTTCCATGGACTTATATATGTAGGTATGAATACCTCCCTAGTCAAGAGGGAGTGTTGAAGAATGTAACTAGGTTGGGTCTTCATAAATAGTATTTGAGTTGTAATGAAATGTACTTATCAAAATAAAGAAAAAACAATTTATTTTTATTCTTAATATGCCTTATTAAAGCATGTGTTTCATGCTTGGGTCATCATGTTTTAGGTAAAATTCCCCATTGAGGACTTCTATGATTTATTCTAATTCATTAGAGTCATTTTCCATTTAAAGAGACCCTTCTTGGGCTTTTGTATCATGTAAATAGATTTATTATTGAGTCAAATAAAGTATTTGTCACCTCCACACCAAGTTGGCCTCAAACAGGGTAATTCGACCTCACCAAAAGCATATATATTGGACCAGTTTGAATTCATTTGGAGCATTGTCCCACTCGCAAGTTTGATATACAAGTGATCTGAATGGAAAATGGAATCTCCCCAGGGTATTCATCCACCCATGGAATTTACCCGTGGTATTGTAAGTGGCATCCATCCATGGTATTCATTCACCCATGGAATTTTCTCATGGTATTGTATGTGACATCAACCCATGGTATTCAATCGCCCATTTTATTTACCCACCCATGGAATTTACCTATGGTATTGTAACCAAAAAAGGTTATAGGTGACAAGTCACAGTTTGTAAAAGGACAGATTGTCCACCACAATGTAGCCTTTATAGTTATTATTTGTTTTAATAATAATAAAAAGTTTCTTTGTCATTTTATTTACTATGCATTCTCTCCTTTTCTTCTTGGAATTGCAATTTTCTTGATCTTGGGTGCCTCCCCCCCCGGCTCCACCCCCAAGATCCATTTCAATTTTTTAGATCTTGGGGGTCTCCCCCCAAGATCCAGACTAGTGGTATCAGATTTAGGTTACAACTCCATGGGAATGAGGATTTGATGCATATTCCAGTTTCAAATTTTTGCAGAAATCTTCAATAATCTTCATTCACATGCAACGAGCTCCACATAACACTTTCGTGGGTAAGGCGGGAAGAATTTTCTTTTTCTCATTTTTTTTGCAAGAATTTTTTGGGTGGAGAGTTTGCAGATCATATCTGAAAACTTTGGTGAAAAAATTACAAAAACAAATAACATATCTGGATTTCCTGTGAAAAGATATCCAAATTCAAAAAATAAATCGGCCTAATCGGAGTCCTGATGAGGGAGATATCGTTATTTAAAATTAGTTGTGTTGAAGAATTTTTTCTAATGACAATTCGTATATAGCAACTCTCCTATCATTTTTTATAGTTTTTATGCAGAATTTCAGAAAAATGATTACGGATATGAGATCCTCTTGAAATATCATCCAATTTAAAAAAATAAGGGTCGAATTGGAGTTCACATGTGAGAGGCATCATTGATTTAAAATCAACTATCTTTTCATAACTTTTGTTATGATGGAATAGTTGCAACGCGAATCTGAGATTCCAAAGTGTCTAGATAAGGATTTCCAACAAATGGGAAGATGCAGAATGGTCATTCTGTTTTAAAAAACAGGTTATAATAAATATTCTAAGCTATATTTATTGAGTTATGTCCATTTTAAATTTGGAGCAGCATTTAGAGCGAGTTCCCTTTAGAGACATGTCGTACCACCTCGCTTTAGTAGGCACCTTATTCACATTCATCAGTTTCAGCATAATAGCATCCGGCTTGGGTTCTTTGGAGATGTGCCCTCCCACCCCAGGCTATGTAGGAACCTACTAATTCATCAATAATCAAAATCAAGGTTATAGGTCAACCGCACAAAATCCTTGTCATCGAAGTCCATTTTCTAGGCCGTACACTATTAGTATCGTAGTTGGTCATAAGCATTACATGGTATCTCTATCCTCGGATATTCATTTGTCATGTTTATGGGTCATCCACAAATCCACACTTCATTGAAGTCCATTTTCTAGGTCACACACTATTAGTATCACAGTTGGTCATAAGCATTACAGGGTATCTCTATTCTCGAATCTTCATTTTTCATGGTTATGGATCATCCACAAACCCACACTTCATCGAAGTCCATTTGCTAGGTTGCACACTGTCAATATCATAGTTGGTCACAAGCATTACAAGGTATCTCTATCCTTGAATCTTCATTTGTCACGGTTATGGGTTAAGCACACAAAACCCTTCTCTTTAGTGGCTCTTCGTATTCAACATAAGATTCTCATGAGGGAAATTCACACAATGGGGACCATTTCTTCTTAAGGAGGGAGGAATGATCCGAATAAAAAATGGCATCTACCCATGGTATCCATCCACCCATGGGATTTACCCATGGTATTGTAAGTGGCATCCACCCATGGTATTTTCCCATGGTATTGTATGTGACATCAACCCATGGTATTCATTCACTCATGGTATTTACCAACCCATGGAATTTATCTGTGGTACTGTAACCATAAAAGGTTATAAGTAACAAGTCACATTTTGTAAAAGGACAGATTGCCCACCACAATTTAATTATTATATGTTTTACTAAAAAAAAAATGTTTGTGGTTTTATTTACTGTGCTCTCTCCTTTTCTTTCCAGCATTGCAATTTTTTAGATCTTGGGGGCCTCCCACCCCAAGATCCATTTCAATTTAGATCTTGGGGACCTCCCCCATAATCTAAAAGAAATAAATGGATCTTGGGGTGGGGAGGCCCCCATGATTTGAAAAATTAAAATGCCAAAAAGAAAAGGAGAAAACACATAGTAAAGAAAACCATAAAGAAACCTTTTTTTTATTAAAACATATAATAATTGTAAAGGCTACATTATGGTGGACATTCTGTCCTTTTACAAAATGTGACTTGTTACTTATATCCTTTTTTGGTTATAATACCACAAGTAAATTCCATGGGTGGGTAAATAACAAAAGTGTGAAATTCCAAGAAGAGAAGAAGAAGTGTTGGAAACAACAAGATCGATGTTTTTGGGTCATCTATCTCTCACACGTCTGGATTTTTTGGTATACTACTAGAGAGTTGAAGTGCTAATTGTTGGGCTAAATTTGTTGTTGGGATAGCTATTGGGTCGAAGTTGTTCTGAGGATAACTACTAGGTCTAATTTGTTGTTGGGCTAACTATTAAGTCAATGTTGTTGCTGGATCGAAGTTTTATTGTTGCTTCTAGGTAGAAGTTATTGTTGGAAAGGTTATCATCTATAGAAGGAAGAAAACTCTGACTTGGTGTGAAGTTTGTCAAGAGTCTTGGATTATCTCACTAAGTTATTAGGGAAGATTTGTTGATTGGGTCTGCCTACATCTAATTTTTGTGATCTTTGTGCTATTGTTTTGGTAATTTCTTGATGAACTAAAAGACATAAGAGGAACATAAGAAAAATATAAGAATATCACAAGTAATTATCTATATAAATAAAATCTTTCCTTTCTAATTTTCTAACATGGTAGACTTGTGCCATAATTTTTCGTTCAAATTTTTGTTTCCACCCTAAATGCCTTCTCCAATGAACTAGGTTCCCAAAGAAGAACCTCATGCCAGATGTTATCCTTTAAATTCCTTATGAAGACATCAAACCTATGCTCCTTTGGAATATCAATTACCTTGATATTCATCTTTTGGAAGACTTCAATGTGCTTCGCCATTGAACCTCTTGTTTGAGATTTATCAATTGGCTAAAGAAGGTGTTGCTCTTTATATCTTCATAATGTGCTATCATTTCATCTGTAAAAATTGACCAAGTGAAAATTGGTTTATGAGAAAAAAGTCATTAATACCATACAAATGTATTGAGTTCTAAATATAAAGATGCAATGAATACCTTTTGTGTGTGTTCCACATCACGGAGATCAAAATATTACTCTATTTGTAGTATCCATGTTACCGGATCCTTTCCATCAAACTTCCTCATATCGATATATTGAATGTGGTGGTTCTTAAACCGAACATTGGAGTATCTAAAATCATAATTAATATTCCTTTTGTCCTCATGATGATTTTCATGGATTACCTTGTCAGCACTGGGAAGCCTTTCTTATAGCAACTTTGTCAAACCTTCCTTCAACCCTTCTATCTTGACATTCATCATTGCTTCCATGTCTGCTTTTAAACCATCATCCAAAAATATCGTGTACCTTTTTATACCATCTATATTAAAATTCATCATGGCTTCCAATTCATTTTTCGTTACTTTTTACGAGAGAGAAGTTTGTTTCACTTGGTCTCGTAATTTTGATAAATCATGTTGCATTTATTTCCCTTCTTCATGCATCGTGGAAGGGATTTCTGGTTTCTTACTAGGTGTTTCCATTTTTTTTTCGAGGAATTTTGGAATCAAATAATGATATCTATGATTCACTATGCCCTTTGAATCACTTCAAATGTATTTTTCAAACAAAAGTTATACAAAATTTAAAAACAATACACACCTTTTTATTTTTTTAGGAGCTCGATATTGAAATTATTGTACCTCTGTAATTTCAGATCTCCAAGGTCTAAAATTTCATCCCATGGTATCACTTTGAGTCCTATTTCCAACCCCAGGAGTCAAACCAATATTGAAATATTCAAGAAAGAGTTATGCCGAATCTCCCATGATGACTTGATTATAGACTGTAACATGAACTTATACGGAGTGCCACGTGTCATTGTTTCAACCTTCAGCCCTAAAAATAATACAAGAAAAACTATAGTCCATGCAATTCGGTAACTTTTTACAAAATTCAAATCTAGTGTTTGGAGATAAATTTATGACTATTTTCCTTAGGTCACCTGTTTGAGATGGAATTCTAGAGCGTGCAAAAACCCTAACTTCCTCAGATCATATCTCTGCAAATATAGCGAACCAAGGTCTGAAATTTTTTCACAAAGTTCACCAATATTTATGCGCCACGTGGTTTCAATTTTAGCTTCAGAATCCTTATAGAAAAAAAAAAAATATTGTGAAAATTCCAAGATGACCTGTTTGAAGAAATGAAACCCTAGAATCCAAAGCTCTGATACCAAATGTTATGCCACCAGATCACAAAAATATAATAAAATATTGATAAACAACTTGAGAAATAGCCTCTTCAAGGGGTAAACCTGCTTTACATCACATAAATAAAAAATTCTTGGATGATACAAATGACAAGACCTCCTTGGTATATATAGGAGTATAAGGGGTCACAATATAATCATAACCTACATAATAATAAGAATGTAAGGGCATAACAATAACAATAGTGGGATTCTATGGGGTGCAACAATAACAACATGGGGGATACATGGGCACAACAATAATAATATGGGGCTACACTAACAATAACAATAAGGGTAATACACTAGTATTATAGGGACCTAATAGAAGCAAGTTTTATCCCTTTTCCATTGATGTCAAATGGGGAGAGAATTATGGGAGAGTAAGTTATGATGGCCCATGAAGAGGAGAGAAAGCCATTGGTGGCTATGCAAGTGAAGTGTGAAAGAAACATGAAGATTGGCCATCAAAGTGGAGATGTGATGAGGTGTTTCCATCAATGCCAAAGGGGGAGATTATTGGATAGTTCGCATTATTTAGATGGCTAGTGGCAACAAGTGTGCTGACATTGATGTGAAAAATCATGTTAGGATATCTATTGGATAGTTGGAATTTCCTGATTGTTAGTGACAACTAGTGTGATGGAGTTGATGTCAACCAGACTAGCATGAATATTGGTGACAACATAAGTGTTAGCTTTGATGTCCACTAGTCTAGCTATGATGGTAACTATGCTAACATTGATGTGCTTAATGTGTCAAGCTCTGGGGGAGTCCCATGATTGTTGTAACTTCTTGTAGAGAATCATCATAGTAGAAGGATTATTGGAGAAGCCATAAAATGATGACAATGATGGTTGGGAGTTGTAATGTCACCTCCCACATTTACCCACTTTCACTGACCTACTAGGGTAAACATGAGTAGAGGGATACTATAGAATGACTTAACCTCCTAAGTATAGTTAAGGAATGGAACCGACAAACCAAAACTTAATTGACCTTCCTCGGGAGTTGCAAGACCCCATGGGGGCTTCACTCAATGAACCATTGACATATCATGTGTGTTCGTGGCATGCTAAACAATACCCTTAATTTGACTAAATATTGGAAAATTGCTCTAAAAATATCATTATTTAACACCCTACCAATATGAACCCAATACACTTTCCTAATTGAAAAAACCCCTACTTTCACTAGATATTTTAGGTATCCATTTTTTCATTAACATTTTTTATACCCCTTTATATTTTTTCATTAACTTTGAGTCCATTTTGTATACCTGCCAATATAAAAACCCTTTACCCCCTGTTATATGCTCAATATATTATGTTATTTTTTCCTCAATATATATCCCCCAATATGAATCCATGTGGTATGGTATTTCTCCTCTAGTTAAGCCCATGTGGAGGAAACCCAAGAGCTAAACACCCCTCCAGGTGCCCAAGCCTTGAGTCAAATTATTTTTTCACTGACCTAAACTCCTAGTTGAATGAATAACACAGCATAAATTCGATTGTAGGCCTCCATTCACATGCATAAGCCTGTAAGGTAGCAATTGCAATCCCATTTTCCCAATTTTGTGCCTACGATCATAAAATCTAATCTACCTTTTCAGAGCCAGTCTCCAAAACATTGCCCAGAACTTAATGAGAATTTCCAAGCAATAAATAACACAAGGAAAAATCCTCTAACACAATACTTGATCAAAATATTGACCTAACCAAGCCTAACCATGATAGACATTTAATCAAACACATACATGAGATCTACAGGTCATAATTACATATCTGAAATTAGGGGTCTCATACTTATCAGAGAATCATCAAGAAGGTCTAATTCCCTCTCACAATAACTGCAATAACATCTATTAGGTCATGCATTTAGTAACCATTTAGTTACCAATCAAACATGATGAGAGCCATGAATAGAATATGTCATAAAAACATGTTTATAACTGGCATATACCAATAATAATAACAATGATAGAAAATCCATCAAAGACACATAATAACAAGTATAAATACTCATGAAATACAAGAGGAATATCTCTTATTAACATATGAAAATCCAACCAAGTCAGGGACTTCCATGTACCACCCAACAATAGATTGGGTTAAACCAAATCCTTCTTTTAGCCAATCACCCCTTTGCCATATTCCAAGCATGAATTTTGGACTCACAACAACAACAACAAAAAATCAGGGCTTCCTCAGAATTTACGGCATATCCCGCCATTATTTATCAAGGGATTTATAGGCCCTAAGAAATCACCTACCCAACCAAGATTTACCACAATCCACCCATTACCAATTAAGGAATTCCTAGGCCCAAACAAATAAACATACACTACTAGGCTTTACCGCAATTCCACCCAAATCGATCAAGGGATCACTAGGCACTAAAGAAGCTTAGATACTTCTAGATTTCTTCACCAATACCTTAAGGGATTTTCTCATCTCCACCCTGAAGCTTTACCATGTATCCTACCATTACTGGTGAAGGGATTTATAAGCCCTTGGGAATTTTCCTACGACCACCTCACCTGGTTCCAAAACCATCCAACAATCCAAATCCAAACCACATGAAAGAACCCCATCATACCATGGCCATCTGGAAATGGTAAGGAAAAATTGAAACCACTATAAAACTTGGAAAAACCCATGCTAATGACAACAAGAGAACCAAATACACATATGTGTGTACCATGCATGCCAAAACTAGCAAGGAAATCATACATACAAATCAACATCTGCCAGTAATTCCACTATAGTTGTTTGATCCAACTCTTCCTTGTTTGATCTTTGCTTCCATTTGTTTCCTAATCCTTCCTTTTCCTTCCTTTTTCCAATGCTAGAGTGCTCCAAAAATTCTTAAAGTGTGGAAGAGTATGAGATAGAGAGAATATAGAGAGAGAGCTCCAAAATGAACTGACAAAAGCTTAACTAGCAAAAGCTACGAATAGATCCTCATAAGCCTCTTTATCATTGAGGCATCTATTTTCTTCAATTTCCTCTATTTTCCTTCAATTTCATCCTCACATGCATCATGGGACATTTTGCCTTCATTTTCTCCTATTTTCCTTTATTTCATAATTAAAATTCCAATTAATCTGTATTTTCCTTTGCCAATGCTTTTGCGAATTTTCTTAGCCATAATAAACTAAAGGAACACCCACTAGGATGTTTTTCCCAACATTCCACTTGGAATATGTGTCCCATGGCCTTGCTATTATTTTTCCTTTATTAAATTTGTTACATGAACTTTTAACCCAGGCATGTCATAGACCCCTCCCCCTTAGGGGAACACCATCCTCGATGTTCTATGACACCTATGACCAACAAGGCCACTGAAATAAAACATACAACCTATGGAGCTTTATAACCAAACTCGTTGCAGCATTTACAATGATCACTGTTGAAAACATGACAATGATACCATTTACTGGAGCTTTATAACACAACTCATTACAGTATTTAGAGTAAAAACCACATATACTTATGCAAATTTTTCTAACCAACAAATAAAAGATTATAACTCCCCCATCAGCAACAAGGGAATCCATAGGATCACACCTTGATGAGTGTCATAATTGGGTAACTATATGGACCTTAATCCACCTCCTAGCTTAGTCAAATCAACTCTTCTCACAATCTATTACATATTTTCATTGTATTTTGCTTAATGGGATGAGTCAAAGTGACATATTATGCCTAGTGGACTAATGTGCATTAATTGTAGGTTTTTGAGAGAAAATCATGGAAATTTTGGCTAATTAAAGGCTAAAACTCGAATGAGACAAGGAGGAGAGATTTTAGGAGGTAAATCCTCCTCATTTATTCCTCACTCATTCAAATATTCCTCCACCAATCACACTAGCTCGTAGTACAAGCAGCCAAGTCATGGAGATCAAAAGACAGTGGAGCAAGTGAGAGTTAAAGATCTAGTTTATCTCGAGTTTGGGAGCCGAGCCTCCCTAGATTTAAGGAAGTCATTGGAGACTTCATTTATATAAATAAAGAGGCCTAGAGACTCACTGGGATTCAAATTTTTGTTGTAAAAACACTAGTCATTTTCGAGTTCAAGACTTGTGGAAGGCATTGTTATGTAATTTTCTGATTTGATAATGAGAATGAGAATTTCCTTGATCCAACACTGAGTTAACTCATAGGGCTGAAGCTCTTAGGTTAGGGCTCAACCCTAGCAGAAAAGGCGCCTCTTCTTGTATTTGTATGCTTAGATTGATTTCATAGATTAATGTTTGATTTGTATTTAGAATTATTTCATTGCAAGTACTGTAGATTTGATTAGTTTTCTTATTAGTTTGCTTCCATTTGTGCTTTACTTTATCAGTAGCTTAGAAGAGATAAAGGAACATCAAAAAGTTGTTAGTAGGTGGTTTTGGCCTCACTCCTTCCTTCAGGGATCATGGTTTGAGGAAAGAACTCCTATGCAACCCCAAAAAGACAGAATTCTACTTTCTCATGGAATTTAGGGTTTTTCTATACTTAGGCCAGCATTTGATCATTTCGCGAGCATACGATTTATTTATCACTTCTTATATATTCAATATTACATTAGATCTCATCAATGTTTCATCTCATTCTACAAGTTTTCCTCATGCATGAAGTAGGCAGCTAGCTCATGAAATTATGTTTTCCCTAGTTAATTGAAATCCTTCTTGTTTACATGATTTTTGGGTAAATGTCAATGTTTGATGTAGTGCAGGTGTTTCAAAAGTACATAGATATTTCATGATAAACAAGCTCATTCCAACTTCATCCACCCATGATCATTCCTTCCTTTCACTAAAACCCTCACTAATTTCATCATTTCATAAGAAAACTTCTCCAAGCTTGTTGAGAAAATATAGGCATCTCACACTCTGGTTTTGAGTTATGAAGTGGTCCTAGGCACTCCCTTACCTCATTCCATCCACCAACCACCTTCCCTAAGCCTTCCATCACCTTCAACGTCCCTCCTTTTTCTCTCGTCTGTATCCTGTAGAAATACAGGGGATCTTGTAGGTTTTTAGGACATCTTGTAGAACGCATTAGGACATCCTATAGGTTTACCTGTAGTGGCCTGTTTTGAGGATGAATTGAGGGAAAATCCTCTAGGAAGCTAAAAAATGACCCCTAATGGTATCCCAAGACTTTTGACCATTCACCATCATCCCTAAGCCACCTGCCACATCACTAAAAGGGATTAGCTTTCACACTTTCACATTAAAAAAGACAAAAAGAAAAATAGATTTATTTTACTCATTTACATGCACAGTAGTAGAATGTTTGATTTTTTCAATTTTCATGCTTAGGATAGTAGGATTGCATACTTGTTAACTTGGCATTCTTTTGAAGCATAGCCTCTCAACAGTTAGTTAGAAAATGGTGGGTTTAAGAATTTAATGTAAGTCTTTTTCCTTACTGCAATAGACAAGATTTCTCTTAGTGTAGATTCCTCTTTTCTTCATTGGTAATCAAGATTATTATGAATCCATAGAAGTATGGTGTGAAAAACCTTAGTAGTCTATCATAATCTTAGCAGTGACAAAGAGCAGACCCATCATAATTACTTGTGTATACAACACTGTCACCTCCAAGTTTGTACGAACGCCAGGTTGATATAGTAATGTTGGTAGCCCCAGTAGTTGTAGCATTCTTTCTGTAGTACTGGTTCTCATCACTTTTTGGCATCATTTCCGGGGAGGTTTATGAGTAATATATGATTACTTATTTCTTTCTTCCATTTCTTATCTTTGATATTCTGCCATTAGATTCATTTATGAAAAAGTAATTTCGTTTTCTTTCTTTTCCATTCTACATTCTTTGCTCTCTTTTCCATTCCGCAAGTATGATTTCATTCAAGAAACTATTTAGTTAGTCAGTTTCCATTTAGTTTGTAATTTCAATTCTGCAATTATTTTCAAAGCTTGAAAAAAATACAAAACAAAACAAAAACACGTTTTTTCATGCCTCGTAGGAATAGGGATAACTTAGGGAAATTTTTGCCAAATATCCCCACCATTTCAAACATCCAACCTTCCTTCTTATTTGGTGGTTGTGAATTGGATGAAACCTTAGGTGAAAAACCAGATATATTTGAAGAACCTACTGGGGGAGAAGAAGAAGAAGAACCCATTCCAACTCACCCAATGGCTGAAAATATAAATGATAGGGGAAATAGAGAAAGAGTTGAGGGTGCGTTTCCCATCAGAGAAACTAATGGGGATACCAAGGTGAAGAATATAAGCCCCTCTTCTCTTCCTCATTTCCATGGCCTAACCTCAGAACATCTAGAAACTTTCTTGTTCATGTTTTTTGTCATATGTAGAACCTATGATTACAGCAATGATGATAACAAGTTGAAACTATTCCCATCCACTCTCAAAGATGCAGCTTTGCATTGTTTTATGGGTTTACCTGGGGATAGAATCACAACTTGGGCTTAAATGCAGCAAGCATTCAACAACAAGTATCGAGACTACTGCAGGTCCAAAGACACTAAGGAAGAAATTTTTAGGATGACCTTAGGAAATGATGAATCCCTAGAGGATTATGAAGAAATATTCCAGCTTAGCTACAAAAGGGCTAGGTGCACACTTGACCCTGAGTCATTGAAGCTAGTCCCACTTAGAGGGGTAAGGGAAGATCTTTTGGATACCCTAAACCTGCTAGTGGGAGGGGACATATACCAACTACCCTATGAAGATATAAAGACTGTCTTTAGGAACCACTCTAGGCAAGCTAGGAAAAAGGGTAGTGGTAGTCAACCAATGGCCAGTCCATCCTCTTCCACTACATCCATCAAGGGTGGAATTGGAAACATGCTGGAAAATTTCAAGAGTGAGATACTACAAACCCTTTCCCTACAAATGGAAATTATGCACATTAAGAGAAAATAGGAGGAAGCAGAGAGAGCCTTAGCCATTTTCTACCCTAGATGCACAAGGAGGCACCCTAGGAATGAATTTCCATTGAACGTGATTGAATTTTTCTTAGTCTGTGAAGAAAACCACTCCACAGACAAGTGCCCTTCTCTACCTGGACTAAAAGTTGTGTATCGGGGAGCTAAAGGGGTGACTGAGCAACTTTGCTAAATAAATCAAAAGGGACCTCATGGGCCTTAGCCATACCAACAGAGCATGCAAGTGTTATCCCATGCCTATTACAACCCTAACCAGACCACATAGATTCCCTCTTGGGACCCCCCTTCTCATTATTCCTGGTCTACATCTCCTCCTTGGTCCTTTGCACCTCAGTACCATTGCCAACCAGCCAGCCATTTATTTCAACCATATGCTCCTCCACCGCCTCAGTTGAATGCCCTTCCCCAGGGGTGGAGGCACCCATACAATAATGCTCTAGCTTTATTACCTTCACCACCTACTAAACCACAACCTTTACACCCTTGTTCGGAGTGGGATCCCCCAAGGGAAGTTTTGGGGTTAAAAGCCCATGTTTAAGTAAATTTTTGTAATATTATTGTAAAGACTCCGCATTTTGTGGTCACAGAGCACGAAGGTGTTATGTGTCATAAAGGGTAGTCCGCCCTTAGTTTTGTAAAAGTAAAGTCGGCTGTAAGATAACTACCCATGGTCTGTGGACCATGGGATTGTATAGAAAGAGCTAAGCTCTAAGTAGTTTAAAAGGAGACAGACAATGATGGATGATGTAATAGAATCATATCTTTAGAGAAAGAAGTCTAAGTCTTAGGTTGTAGCATAGGCAAAGGCTCTACAGCTCAGTGCACAAAGGCTGAGGGTAGAAGTCCACAACCGAGTGCACAAACCCCTACCGCTGTGTGCGCAGGGTGGATAGAGTTTGTAACCGCTTGGAAGATATTAATAAAGAGAGATATTCTGAAAGTTTTGTGTCTTTGTTGTGTTGATACATCTTGATATGTTATGTATGAATTTTATTTATTATGCTTATATGGTGCACAAATAAATGCAATTACATTGAATAACTGAACGCATATATGAATATATGTTTACGTGGGGATAACTATAATTGTTTGATAAGATAAGCAAGGAACCTAGATTAATTGGGAAATTTGTACGGCATGCTGCCATAGCAGCATGAAAGTACCTGAGTAACAGGCTCGAGATGCGCAAAGGACAATTGTATCCTTTCGCAGAGGTATTGAAGAACGGAACGCAAGGTTTGTCTTCCAATCCCTAGAGTGAAGCAACCAACGTGAAGGTATGGATAGACGGAATTAAATGACATCACGACCATCTCAAGGTGCGGAAACTTGGTTCGAGCATCCCCCCATACTACTTTGGGTGAGACATCAATCCATGTTCCGTGGGGTGATGTTGAAAGGGTTAGTAGTGTAGGGATTTGTTTAGCTAATTAATGCTAAACCGAGGTCAGGCCTCAACAAGCAAACAAATGGTTCTGTTGTTGGGACTAGAATCTACATAAGAGATGTGTGATATCGTATCATTAGAATCCAACTGAGAAGGAGATTGGAGACTGGTTGGATAGAAAGATCCACAAATTTACGACGCAAGAGAACAAAAATCCACGACTGAAAAATGAATAGTGGTTGGATAGATACCTATATACAGAGATCCATGAGATCTTTTTCTTCTCATTCTCTATTGAGCTATACAAGTGGATCAAAATGCTAGCAGATAGCCAAGGAAGGTGGAAACTTAATGGTCCTATTATGTGGACCCCGGAGCTAGTGCAAAGGTTGGAAGCATCGGGGGATAAGATCGCTCACGTTGTCAATCATTGGCTCGGTCATGTCTTGGGAGGATTTGTGACTGAATTTGTAGTTGACACCTCAGTTAGAGACACCAAGGTGGAGTGGCACATTTTCAAAGGACAGTGAGGTAAGTACATTAAATCCTTGAATACTTGGATTAAAATACTATTGTGCAAAAAACGAGTCATGTAGCTTCCTTGATGTTTGGGACTACGCGAAGCGGAAGAAGTTGCAGGAGCAAAGGGGAAAAGGGTCCTGAGTATAGTCCATTAATTTCACCTCCAGGAGGTGATGAGGAAGGGATAGCGAAGGTTTCTCCACGAAGTGCTATTCAGTTAATAAGACAATGATTACCGCGAATACCACCTCTGCCAACACCACCTCCAACTTCACCTGTACCACCTCCACCTCTACCACAGTTCAGTATGGAAAATGCGGTAAAGCTGCCTTTGTTCAAAGGCTTGGGAAATGACAATCCGGACTAATTCTGGTTCGTTGTGAAAGTTGTATGGCAAGCACAAGGTGTTTGTTATAGGAAAATTTGGGCACATCAACCCCAGCTTCTAGATCAGTGATATTAGGGTCCATCAACCCCTAATTCAGTTGTTGTCATTCCCTAATGAAGTTAACCTACGTCATGCTTTCTTACCAAGAATTCCATGACACCATTCATCCAAAAAATGTCCCTAAAGAGACCATCACAGGTAGCCTTCTATCTGGCTGGCAATGAATGGTAGGTACTACACTGTCAGGGTGCTAAGCATATCACCTTGCCTTTGTATCACCTATGATGGGCGAGATCCAACATATTTTTCAAATGAATCCATTGGATTCCTCATCCAATGGATGCTTCTAGATTTTTCTAGAGGGATTGGGCTCGCTTTTGGATGAGGAAGGAAATGAATGAACCTTAATCCATTATCCCTTCCTCCATCGAACCAATTCCCAAATATGGCAAAGCATTCATGAGGGCCATTAATGGCCAAACCTCCTCTTTTTAGCTATAAAAGGACCAAGCTCTCATTGGCTAGTCAAGGTTGGAACTTCATAAGCTAAGGAAATGATGTTGGAATGAGATTAATAGAGAGAGTAATGTTATCATGTCAAATTGTTGATTCATGAGGAGAGAATAGTTTGAAGTTGGAAGGATGACACTGAATTAGACATGCATCCACATGGGTTGTAATCTTTCCTTCTATGAATAAAGAGTTCTATGCTTTTTCCATTCATGCACTCATGTGATGTATATCGTACTTTTGGTTCTATAATATGTTTAGTTAACAAATCGATATGTATGCTTTGATGGTTTTCTGTCTCAGCTTGTGTGCAGGTACCTTTCAAACGAGTTAAGTATGGAAGGGAGTGGCAAAAGTGTTCGAAGAGAAGAGGGATCAGGTGAGAGATACAGGTTGGTAATTTTTCTCCTCTTTCTTTTATTTGTTAGCTATAGGAAAAGCAATGGAATTACTTTAACTATTGTTCTAGACTTGCTACTAGGTCTAGGGGTTAGTCGTTTGAAAAGACACTAAATATACCCATAACAGTGTTATAGATGATCATATAAAGAAGGCGATATTGGTTAGTGCCATAAAAGATCATGCTTTAACTTGGTATATCAAGTACTCGAATGATAACTTGAATGCTGGAGTGGCAAATATCCAAACAACACTAAATAGGGAATTTAGTAGGCTAAATTGGAGGCCCAATCTATTGTGGGATTCAAAGAGACCACGATGCAACCAAGCAAGACACCTTGGGAACTAGATCAGAGGCTAAAATGCAAAATCAACGAAGCCAACATGAATTTGGCCGATGGACAACATCGCGAGTGGTTTGTAGCTTCGCTACTACCACACCTAAGCAGTGCATTGTTGCATGAGAAGATAACAACTCAGGCTGACGCCTTGGATATTTGCATGAGACTACATGAAACTTTGATGCAAGAACCTAATCTAGGAGTTCAGCAGATCCATGTGTAGCTAAAGAATCTATGTCTTGAGATGCAATGTTTGAAGGAGGACAGGATGGTTCGACCAGAGGTACGTGAGGAAGTATGGTGCCTAAAATGCAAGATTCAGGGTCATGACAAAGACCATTGCTCGGTATTTGCGAGCTATATTGCAGGAGGAGGATCGATGCCTTTAAGGCAAGAATCCCAAGCAGGACCTAGAGTAGGGCCTGCATTATGGTGCGCTATCTGTCAAGTAGCAGGAAAAAATGCCACAGATAATTATCATATGCTACAGAAGTATGTACAGACACCGCAACACTGTTATGTAACTTTTGTAGATCAGTAGGGCATCATGAGCGTAATTACAGGAGTTATGAACTTATGATGGATATAACTCCTGCCTATAGGGTTCAGGCCGAAACGCTCCCCGCTGACTAGAGCACAGGGATGGCACAGATAGGATTTCAGGGGCGTGAATGAGGCCGAGGTGGAGGAGGACCTAGCAAAGGTTGAGGACAGTTGATTTGTTACAATTGCATAGGACCAGGACACTATGCGTTCGATTTCACTAATCCAATGCATCTGTCATGCAAGTATTGCGCATTGTTTGATCATAAAATAGAAGATTGTCATATGCTAAAAGCTAGGATACGTGAAAAATGGGTGCTACCACCTCCGCCAACTCAGAACCTGCAGATGGTGATGTCTGAACCGTGCAAGGAAGATCCAAATGTAAATATAGTGCTCAGAAGTGGAATCGTGACAGGAGATGACAAGGGGAGACAACGAGAATATAGTAAATGGGTTCGCAAAGCCCCGAAAAAAGAGGTTGAGTTCAATTTGGAGAACGCTCATGAAGCCTTCATGGAAGCCTTCAGTGATCAAAATTGCTCTTTTCATATTCATTTTAGGTGTCCCACACATAAATTTTTTATCATTCCATTAGGTCATGCAAAAAAATTAGTCATTGATGGTAGTCCTAGTCCAAAAACATCTCTTCCCTAAATATGATTACTTTCTAGCATAGTTTCATATCTTATTGAGTGTACATCATCCATAAAGTTATTTTTATCATGCCATTTGTATCAGTCATGAAGTCATTATGTCATCTTGAATTTCAGTCCTTCAAGGTCTCATTAGGTCTTTTAGGGATTTTCAAGGTTTCATTAGGTCATTAGGGTTGTCAATGTTCCATTCCATTGCATAAGACCAACAAGTAAAGTGTGATCAAATAACATCCCTTCACCATGTGAAGATGATTTGTAAAGAGAAATGCTTATTTCATTATGTGATTTTATGTCTTTCAAATGTAATAATTTCACCATCCCAAGCTGTTAACTCAGTGTTCCAAAGATGCCAGACCATCAAAAGATCAATTTGTCAAAGGAAATATTCAAGTGAAAGGGTAAAGTTTAAATGGGTTAAGTGCATGCCAAAGGCAGTTGTCTTTTCCCAAGGGTGCCCAAATCATCATTTTCCACAAGCACTAAACCCTAATTTCTTCACCCATTGAGCTAGGGATTTCTATGGAATCATAGATATCTAAGTAGAGGAGGCATAATGGATATCAGCAAGTATGAGGCCATTTCATATCATCAACATCAGGTCTCCATCATTTGTCAAGAAGTCATTCCAAGGGATAAGTCATTCACCACTCAAAAGGGCTAGTTTTTCTTTAAACTGTGTTTCTGACCAAGAAAATAAGAATTTGGAAAAATTTAGAGAGGTTTTTGTCCATAATAGGCCAAGGATGAAAAAACTCCTTCACGTTTTACACAGGTGTCATGGTTTCAGAGAAATGTCAAGAATACAATGGCTACAAGAGAGTTGTTGCAATTCTACTGTGACTTTGGGAAAATCATTTTTTCTTCCAGTTGGATTGTCTAAATGACTTTCTTAATGAGTCAATTGACAACTGGAGAGAAATATCTTTCCAATGAGCTATCATAATCTCAATTTGGAGTTGAGGAAGACCTCAAAAGGTTTCCTGCAAGAGAACACTTCATTTTTGCACCCTCATTCTGCACGTTTTGACCAGTCTTGGGCGAATTGGATTTTTAGGGGCTATAATTGATCATTTTCAGTACTTGATAGGTCCATTTTGTAGCTAAGAGAGAGCCCTTTCCAATGAGCTATCATGGCCTCAATTTCAACATAAGGAACACCTCCAAAAGTGGAATGAAAAATCCATTCACATAGAGCACGGAGCATTGCGCATGCTGCTAGAGCGCTGTGCATAGAGACTGTGTGCTAGTGAATTTTTGCATGGAGCTGCGCATACAAATAGAGTGCTACACATCTATACAAGGCACTGTGTATAGGGTCAGCAAACGCCAAGATTATCTAAGAAACCATCTAAATTGCTCCTTTGCTTCCTAGAGCCTCTAAACAAGTAAGTGCACTCCTTAAACCATCCTCCCAGCACTCATTTGACGATTTTGAAGTGTTGGATATGGAATCCCCCCAAGGCATGTTTTGGGGCTCAAAGCCCAAGTTTTGACTTGATATTGTTATATAGACTCCACGAATTGCGGGCGTGGAGTGCGAAATGTATGTTAGAGTCATAGGGCTATCCACCCTAAGTTTTGAATGTAATGTCGGCCTACCCATGGCCCGCAGACCATGGGATTGCATAAATAAAAAGAGGCTCTAAGTTGTAAAGAGATATAAAAGGAATGGAATCTAATAGATAGCAAAGTAGAAGAAGAGAGCAAGAGTCTAAGTGTGTTTTGGGTCGTAGAGTAGGAGAAGGCTCTGCATCTGAATGCACAGAGGCCTAGTAGAGTCTGCAGCTGAGTGCACGGACCCCTACATCTGAGTGCGCAGGGTGGAGTTGAGTCTGTAATTGGAGAAGAGATTAATAAAGAAATGTTTTGTCACCAATTCTATGTATCTGTTCTAAGTTATTTTATGTTTGATATCATTTGCGAATATATATTGTTTCTTTACTACACGCACTTGTATGAATTGTGAATATTGTTAAGTATAACTAAGAGCATACAAATAAGCTAAGTTAATAAACTAATATTGGATTACTAGTAAGGACTTGGGTAATAACATTGTTCAACCCCCGAGTAGGGCTACGCGAAGGCAGCACCTCAGGCTACGAGGAATGGGTAAGTGCACATAGTGACATGCATGCAAGGTCAAACTGCGGACCACTTGAACTCATCAAACATCTCCAAGGTGCAGAAACTTGGTTCTAGCACCCTCCCATACTACTTCGGGTGAGACCTCAGTCTTCCCTCCACATAGTATTGCCGAAAGGGCCGGTAGTTCTGGGATTTGTTTGGCTAAATCACCTATGAACCTCGTTCAGGCCCCAATAAGCCAACATATGGTTTCGTTGCTAGGACTGGGATCTGCATAAGAGATGTCTGATGTCGTGTCACTAGAATCCAATAAAGAAAGAAATTGAAAAGTGGTTGGACAGAAAGATTCACGACGCAGGAAAATAGGAATCCGTGAGTATCAAAGGAACAGTGGTTATAGAGCTATGTGTATATGGAAATCACAAAATTTTCTTTGCATCCTTCCCCTCTGAGTTGTACGAGTGGATTGCAAAGCTAGCGGACAGTCAGGGAGGGTGTAGGCTTGAAAAACCAATCATGTGGATTCTAGAGTTGGTGCAGAGACTAGAAGCATCGGAAGATAAGATCACATGCATTGTGGACCATTGGCTTGATTGGATTATAGGAGGGTTTATCACCCAGTTCGCGGTAGATATGTCAGTCAGCTATATCGAGGCGGAACAACGCTTCCTCAAAGGACCGTAAGGTAAGTAAATTAAATCTTTGAACACTTGGATTAAAATGCTATTGTGTGGAAAGGGGGTTATGCGAATAAATTGATGTTTGGGGCTACGTGAAGTGGGAGGATATATAGAAATGGAAGTAGCTAAGAATTAGAGACTAGTCCTTGGATTTCACCTCTGCAAGAAAGCGAGGAAGAGCTCGTGAAAGTTTCACCAAGAAGCGCGATTAGTCTAATAAAGCAGCGAATTCCACGCATACCATCCCCACCCACACCACCACCAGTTTCACCTTGTTCACCCCCATCTTCACCCACACCACCTCTACCACCACCACAGTTCAGTATGGCAAGCGCAATAAAGTTGCCAGTATTAAAAGGAGTAGGGAACAAAGATTTGGACCAATTTTGGTTCATGGTAAAGGTTGTAAGGGAAGCACAAGGAGGCATAGATGACAACATAAAGAAGGAAATACTAGTAAGCGCATTGCAACATTGACATGGTACATTAAGTACTAATGACAATCCAAATGCAGAGATCACAGATATCCAAGCTACGTTAAATAGGGAATTTAGCTGGCCAAAATCAGAGACACATTCAATTATCGGGTTTAAGGAAATCACAATGCTTCTAGGCGAGACCCTCTGGGAGCTGGATTAGAGACTAAAGGGTATGATTCATGAAGCTAACATGACCTTGACAGATGGGCAGCACCATGCATGGTTTGCAGCGTCACTAACGCCGCATCTAAGGATGACACTGTCGCAGCAGAAGTTATCCACCCAAGTCGAAGCTTTGGAAATTGCAATGGGACTACATGAGACCCCAATACAAGGTCCTAGCCTGGGAGTCCAACAAATCCACATGCAACTGAAAAATTTATGTCTAGAAATGTATAATTTGAAACAGGACAGGACAACTCGCCCAGAGGCACGCGAGGAGGTATGGTGCATAAAGTGAAAAGCGTAGGGATACGACAAGGACCATTGTCTAGTCTTCGAGAACTACTTGGCTAGAGGAGGGTTGATTCCATTAAAACCAAAGGCATAAGTAGGATTTAGCGTAACACCTGCATGATGGTGCACGATTTTTTAGATAGGATAGAAACATGCTACAGATAATTGTCATCTATTACAGAAGTATACGCACACGTCCCTACAATTGTGTTGTAATTTCTGCAGGTCGGTAGGCCATGATGAGTGCACCTGCAGAATTTATGAACTGATGATGGATCAGACCCCTACCTACAAAGTGCATACCAAAACACAAGCCCTTGATCAAAATTTAAGGATGGTGTGCACTGGATTTCAGGGGTGTAGACGAGGTCCAGGTGGAATGGGACCAGGAAGGGGTTGTTGACAACTGATTTGTTACAATTGGTGAGGGCCAGGGCATTATGCCCACGATTGTACAAATCCATCGAGAGCATCATGTTTATATTGTACCCAGTTTGATCATAAGACATAGGATTGCCCTACAATGATAGCAAGGTTTTGCGATAAAGGAATACTCCAGCCTCCCCCGACTCAAAACCTACGAATGATGAGGTCTGAGCCACACGAAGAGGACCCAAATGTAAATCTCATGCTTTGAAGTGGTATCATGATAGGAGATGACAAGGGTAAGTAGCCTAAAGAGAGCACATGGGTTCAAAAGGCTCCAACAAAGGAACTAGAGTTTGATTTGGAATGCGTGAAGGGGACATTCATGGAAGCTAAGAAGAGCTTCGTGGAGGCCTCCACTTTAGGTAATAAGGATCAAATAGAACCGGGGATGGATCCTTCAATGTTGATTACCTTTTTGGAGACATGCATGAAGCTGTTGCACGATAGCAAAGTGGTGAAGGGATTGCAAGAACTCATCACTAGATGTGCTGGATCTGGGGAACCACGCGTAGTCCAGAAGCTCGAAAAGCACACATCACAAACATGAAGGGAAATGAGATTGATTGCGCAAATTGGGGAGTATGAAATGGATCAAGTAATTTTGGATCTAGGATCGAACGTGAATGTACTGCCAAAGTAGACATGGGAGCACATGGGTAGACCCGCGTTGCAGTGGTCCCATATTCAATTGCAAATGGCGAACCAACAAAAGATCCTACCCATGGGAAGACTGCAGGGAGTAATGGTGGATATTGAAGGTGCGAGCGCACTTGCAGACTTTGAAGTGATAGAGAATGTTGATGACAGAAATCCCTATCCCGCGCTACTAAGAATAGATTGGGCCACTGATATGAATGGGGTGATAAATCTCAAGAAGCGCAAGATGATTTTTGAGAAAAAGTCACTACACATAGTGGTACCTCTAGACCTTGCAGAAGGATCGCGCTACACGGAACCAGTGCACGATGATGATAGTGAGGATGATCTAGAATGTATCTACAAGATTACCTCGTGGGACCAGGACTGGGTGAATCCTACAGTGGATGGAAAGATTTTGTGGGAGTGCGAAAGCTCCTGCACTTCCGATTCAGATGAAGAAATAGAAATATGACAAAACCGGTTACACGAGGTAACCACGCTAAATTACAACACGATGATAAAGTCACTATGATGTGTAGAAATAGAGGTAAGGGATCTACCTATGTATGACGGGTTGACATCGGTGGATGAATTTCTGAACAAATTCAAAAGAGAAGTGCCAGAACAATAGTGGTTCAATGCTCTGAAGTGGGCACTGCACGCTACGCCCACAAGGTGGTTAGGTACGTGTCAGCAACAGTTTAAAGATTGGATCAAATGCAGAAGGGTGATGCTTATACAGTTTGGAAAGCCCCAACTGTGGATGGAAGCCAGGTATGATGGATGAAACAACATGCACACCCACCTCTCCATATGGGTATGGGTGTATGGTATGCAACTTGCATGAATGCACACCGTCCTCGCAGTAGGAAACAAGACCGATACGCAAGAGTGGGCAAGACAAGTGTGAAAATGACAAAGTATGATAAGATGAAGTGTGCCAAAAATTATCTGCAGGGAAGCCTTTGACAAGGTGTGTGAAGTGCTGAACATGGTCCATCGGGTGAGACGCACTGACTGGGACCTGCACTTACCAGTGGTGCTATGGGCTTATAGAACCATGTACGAAACCCTGACCGCGCAAGCACTTCCGAAGTTGAAGTATGAAGCAGGGGCTGTAATCCCTGTGGAGCATGAAAAGCCGAGTCTGCACGTAACATCACCCGTGGATACGATGGTTTGCAAAGCCTGGGACGAAGAAATCACACAGCTGCGAGAAACAAAACATATAAGACTTGAGGAAGAAATCTGATGGGAAACTGTAGACTCCATGAACTTGAAAAAGACCAGGTACGGCTAAGGGAGAAAAGTGCTTTGATGGACGTGAAGGTTAAGAAGCTGGAAGACGAAATAAAGGAAGCATTTCTTGTCGAAAAACCGAGGATGGTAACGTAAGGTGCGTACAATCATACTAACAAGTTGGAGGACTATCGTCGTGAACTAGTTAGTTTGTTGCCTTGGCTTGGACCACATATCGCCAAATGTAGTGACCAATGTAGTGCATTGCAAGTAGTAAGGTGCGCGGTGACAATCACAACAATGGAAAGTGGGGATTCTTCGTGAACCACGGTGGAGGATGGGATGGAGCCCCGCAAGGGTGGTGTGACAACCTGACTAGTCATAGGAAGGACAGTCTTATCACTCCATGCAGTTGGAAGGGAGCGTGGGACTATAAACTATTCTGCCCAGGAGCTACGCGATATTGTAGATGCACATAGAAGCAAAGCGTGACAAGGTCCATGACTGTGCACAGAGGGTTGCGATGCCATGCGAGTTGGCCATAAAGTGACGGTTGGAGTTACTATTCACGATTGGATGTCTGACTAAAGGCCAAATAGAGCGGGTGGAGGGCATTTAAGATGTGATTTATGGGCAAGATTTTGGGAAATCTTCCACCAAGAAAGCATTAATGGCTTGAAATTGGGGGGAACGGTTGAATTCGAATTCAAAAGGTGCTATAAAACACAAAGGGCTGGCCAGTGAACAACACTTGGTCATTTGAGAATTGAGCGCTTTATCAGAGCATTGATCATTGAGAGATGAGCGATAATTAAGCCCATAAGTTCGTAAGTGACAGAATACAGTATAGAAATAATGAAAGCCACTAAGGATGGTTTATGGATTGAAGAGGTAACCTCCGGCGAGGCTGCATAGACCCTGATGGTGGAGGATGTTCCAGAAGGCATCGGGGTTGTAACAGAAATCCCCAAATCACCACGAATGTCGAGGCCCAAGAAGGATATACAGGCAATGGATCCAGTATGCGTGTCCCCTAGGAACACTCTGTGCATCAAACTATCCATGGCAGAGAGGGGGAAAGATGTCACAATAGAAACAGATGAGGAAGAAGAAGACTTATAGGTCCTGATCACCATAGAGGAAGAAGAAGAAGACATGGAGGAGGATATCCAACCGATATGCTCTACAACAAAACTGCCCGCATATGTCCCTTCGTGGAAAGGGAAGACTAAAGTGTCGAAGGATTTGGATGAAACCAAGAGTCTGCTCCAGACCTCGCTGCTCCCAAACAACATTGTGTTTGAAGGCACGCACCTAGGATACATGCCAACCATGAAGTCTGAAGACTGGGACCTTGCAAACTACGAGAAGTTCCCTCATTTGGAGACTGGGAATCTAATGAAGCAGAACACTGCGGGGGTGGTGACAACGCTCGAGCCGCAGAAGTGGCTACGCAATGTGGGAAAGGCTGATTGCTGAACTTACTTTGGGTACCACATTTCCACCGCGCAACAATGACCATTTTCATCATTAGGTAGTTGCTCTACCTAGTGCATGATGGGTATCTATGGCTGGATGATCCTATCTCCATCACGGCGGACCTAATTCACCGCATCTCTCGGCTTTGCTATAAAGGAAAGGACCCCGTGACCATTGTCGAAGGAAAGGGCGACAATTTTGCCCTCGCAGAGGCCATGAAGGCAAAATATAAGCTGGAGAAGAAGAAGAGGGGCTACCATATCTACAACATCAAGGACAAAGGGGTCTGTGTAGCAACCCTAATCCTGGCTGGCAAAGTCATGAGGAAGTGGCACACTGATGGGGTACCAGCGTCAGTGATCGCACTAGCCAAGCAGTGTGTGGAGGGGGTCCAGTTCAACTGGTCCAAATTCCTCTATGAAGAATTTTTGAAGAACTGTCACGAAGCCCAGGATCAGGGTAAAACCTTCCACTATTCGTGGTTGCTATTATCCATATTGCTAATAGCGGGAGAACTACCAGAGGACAGTTAATTCCCCAACATTGAAAGACAATTACCAGAGGTCGCGAAGTATGCTTCGCTCTAGGCCACCAAGGACGCGAAATGGATATGTGACACCAAAACATTCTGGGTACTCATGGACATGAACATCCGGATGTGGATCAACTAGAAGTCGCACCTATCACCCAGGGTGTACAATAGTCTGCAGAGTTTTGCAAACTTCAAAGCTAATATGCACAACATTTATATTAAGGAGAAAAAGGATCCTACGAAGAAGTGGATGAAGCTACCTTTTGTAGCCACTGACGATGCAATTTTTATTGTCTTGGAGACATGGCCTCCTGAATGGTGCACCCCAGATCTGGCAAAACTGGAGAAGGCGGTAACACAGAAGAAAAAGGACGATGCCAAGCTACTTATCACTCAATTGCTAGAGAAAAGGTAGAATGAAATAATATTAGCTGAGGTAAGGGCAGCGTGAGAAGTGGCATAGAAAGTCACGGAGCAAAATAAGGTCGTAGAAGTAGCAGCAGGAGCATAGGTGGTAGAGGCAACAATCGCGAAGGCATACGAGGGCCAAGCAACGTCCTCACAGGGGTAGGAGGTATAAGAAATAGAAACAACAGAAGGGAGTGTAGACCTAGGAGCCACGACCACACAGTTAAAGCACCCACACATTGCAGAGAGAGAAAGACCAAGGAAGAAGGTCAAGGCCTAGAAGTTGGCCATTGATCCAATCACCTTAACTGAAGGTGATCTCCATGACATCAGCGAGACAGCCTGTGATGTCACAAGTGAAGCACTTCAGGATTTTATGCAAGAGCACCAAACTATGTTGGGGGGCTGTAGGGCACAACTGCAGGAGTTACGGGTGTGGAACCCTCAGGTGGGTACCCTTTCTACCCACCTCGAAACAGGATCGTTGGCAGCAGAGCAGCTGCTACATGCATGGATGGAAAAAACAATAGTGTTGCCGAAAGGGGCCCCAGTCACAGCAAATATGACCGATAGATTTTCAGTTAACATGTTGAAAGG